>CM036317.1:24591154-25791154 GCA_020567845.1 Rhododendron henanense subsp. lingbaoense | reverse complement strand
TCATACCAACAGGAGGAGGGAGAGGAACAAGCTGCAACGCCTCGGAATGTGGAAAGTACTGGCTCGCTACCCTCTCTCCAAGATACCAGGCTCTCGAAAATGGCCCCTACAAAAGGAAGTGCTGGCTGTCCAACGCCCGAGCTGAGGTCAACTCCAGAGGAGCATCATCAAGTAGCACGCCCCATGGGTCAAAACGCACCTATAACAAGGGAAATAGCATCAAAATGACAGAATGAGGAAATTGCACGAAAATAGAGGATAAAGAGATATCATACCTGATCCACCGTTAGGCGATCCAAAACTCGCCTCCAAGCCAGCAAGTCCATGGCAGGCGACCGTGACTTCCGAACTCCCTTCAACCAACGGGCTGCCCGTGGAACAAACCTAGGCTCTCTGTGCCTGGTCGGAGGAAGAAACTGCAACAAGTGCTCAAAAGCCCAGAGCTACAAGCGAAGACGGAAAACATGAATAACAAAGATAGAAGCAACAAGAGAATAACGCAGAAATCAAAATGTGTACCTCGAGAATACGGTGGTGTCCGTCGAGCGACAAACTAACTCCCCAGGAACAAGCACTGAGGTGTCCGTACAACGTGGCTAGGGCGGGAGTTCCCCAATCAAACTCTGCTATGGTCTCTAATTGCACCAAAGCAGCCAAGAACTGGACATGCACCGAATTCTCCTTGTTACAAAACAAAGTTTGTCCAAGGAGATAAAGCAGGAAAGCTCGTACCAGCTGAGAAAGGGGAATCTCCGTCAGGATATCAGCTTGATCAAACTCTTCCCGAAGCCAGGTATATGTGATATGACCACTCTCTGACACAATGGGAACCTTCCCCAAAAGATATCCAAGGGCACTCTTTCGCTCATGGATCCGCGGGTCAATTGGAAGAGGATCGCCGCCAACTCTCAGGCCTGTAAGCAAAGCGAAGTCACCTGGAGTGATCGTCATCTCCCCAGCCTCCGGAAGGTGGAAAGTATTGGTGGTATCCCACCACCGCTCCACCAAAGATGTGGTCAACCCCAACTCCGCCTTCGGAAGGTGGAAACCAAGTATCAAGGGCTCGAAGCCAGCCAAAGCAACCGCATCCTTGGCCTCCTGAGGAAGCCTCTCATACCACTCAAACACCTGGGGGCAGCTTCCCCACACGCGCAACCTCTCATTTTCCTGGCAAAATACGAAGAAGAAATCAAATACACAAAATATCGCCTATACAGGGGGCAACTTCTAGAGCTCAAACTCCCTATCAAATATCAAATTATCACTCTGCGAAATCTCATATACAAAAATCATTTGACAGGATAAAATTCTACCTTCCTATTGGTGAGACCAAAGTGCTGCTCTGGCTCCCTGTGCAAGACCTCAGGTGGGATGTCACTGAGGGGAGGACGGTATTTCAAGGAACCACCACGCCCGACCAGGTGAACCTGAGGAGCGTAAGTGGCAACGTCAAATGGTGGAAGAATATCACCACCTGCATCAGTAGGAGCCTCGGGTTCGACCTCAGGAGGAATGGGTTGCGAGGAACTTCCCCCAACAGTGGCTCTGCGCCGACTTGAACGAAGAACGCGGGAACTTGAAACCCCGCCAAGAATCGCGGCCTCAACGGCCGGAGCTTTGCCCGTATCCTTAGGCGCAGCAAGAGCGTCAGATGATGGAGGAGGCGGTGATGAGGCCATCAGAACCGTGTGGTCGGAAGGGACGACGGCGGTAAGGTGGGGGATGGCGGCGGCCGATGAGGAGAGAGAGGAGAGAGCGGCGGCGATTGTTTGAACGAGAGAAGAGGATGAGGGATAGAAAGGATGAAATGACCCGTGAGATCGATTAAGTTTAACTTAAATCGATTTTCTGACTTTTGGCTATCTCACGGCCGAGACATTGATTCCTCGGCCAAGACATCAATCCTTCGGCCGAGAGATTGATTTCCTGGCCTCCCAATCTATCTCCCTCAGCAACATCAGATTTTGCTCAGTACATCAACTCAAACGATTACGGACTTCTAAGTCTTCAACCAACCAAGTAGCCTTGGAGGCATCCCCAAGCCAATGCAACATGATCAAAACTAGCCTTGGGGGCATATCCAAGCATGAGGAAGCTCCCTCTCCACAAACTGCTGGCCAAAACAAGTCAGAACACTCAGCAACTCTGCTATTCACCGCCATCAAAACAATTTAACAGGCTCTACGCCTCCACCTATCGACTCAGTGGTTCCAAGCCCATCGTTTCAACTGGCTCGAAGCCGTACACAATCAAGTTCTTAACAGGCTCGAAGCCTACGTCTACTATCTCAGCAGCCCATTATCGACAGGCTCTACGCCCGTATTCACTCAACTCAGCTGCTCCAAGCCCACCGTTTCAACTGGCTCGAAGCCATAACAATCAACTCAGCGGCTCCAAGCCCTCGACTCAGCAGCTCTATGCTCGCTATCACTCACTCAGCAACTCTAAGCCCACTGTCTCAACCGGCTCGAAGCCATAACAAACAATCTCAGCGGCTCGAAGCCCATTATCGACAGGCTCTATGCCTATATACACACACTCAGCGGCTCTAAGCCCCCGATTCAGCAGCCCTACGCTCGCTATCGCAACTCAGCAGCTCTAAGCCCACTGTCTCAACTGGCTCGAAGCCGTAAACAACCAATCTCAGCGGCTCGAAGCCTATTATCAACAGGCTCTACGCCTGTACTCACTCGCTCAGCGGCTCCAAGCCCACTATCTCAACTGGCTCGAAGCCATAACAACCATCTTAGCGGCTCCAAGCCCATTATCGACAGGCTCTACACCCGTTATCACAACTCAACGGCTCAAAGCCCATCATCTCAGCTGGCTCGAAGCCGTTAACAAGCAACAGGCTCTACGCCGCCCCAACAATCAAGCCATCCATTCTCAGGCTCTATACCTGAATGCTCAAGAATCTAACATTTTTGAATGCTCAAGCTCTACGCTTGGATGCCCAACCACTGTGTACTGGATGCTCAAGTTATACACTTGAATGCTCAAGCTCTACGCTTGGATGCCCAACCACTGCGTACTGGACGCTCAAAGCCTGTACTTTGAATGCTCGGATTCTGCCGTCCGAATGCTCGAGCTCTACACTCTGAATGCTCAAGTCCGGAACTTGATAGAAGCTCTAAGCTTAAAAACAAACACACACGCACGGGCCCGTGCACATATTGCATTATCACATCGAGTCTGCATCATCATATCTGTTCACATCTAACAACCATCATCACACATATACACTCTGCATATCTCTCATGAAACAGGTCAACCCTGCAATTAACCGGCTCTACGCCTCGGTGTTATTGATCGGTTCAGCGCCTCGATCCTTTGGCTTTACGCCAACACTTATGATGAGAAAGCTCCGTGCACAGACCATTAGAATGCAACCAGCTCTACGCTTCGGTTCATGACACGACAAGCTCTAAGCTTCGACACCTCAGGCCTTCGCCTCACGACCACAGCAGGCTCTACGCCTCAATCTAATCACCTCAGGCTCTCGCCTTATGATCAACACCAGCTCCGCGCTTCGGTCCTATCAATCCAATCTCATCAGGCCTTTGCCTCAAGATTGCAACAGGCTCCACGCCTCGATTCTATCACTCTCCAGGCTCTCGCCTCATGACTACAACCGGCTCCGTGACTCGGTTCCCTCATTTCGCAAAGCTCCATGCTCCAGTTACTGGCCCTGTGCCCCCCATATCTCAAAAACAAACGGCGTCCGACTCATCCCAGCAGATGGTTTGGATTCCACCCCATTACATCAATTCCTTCCAGCTCATTCGCAAGGATAGGCTACTCTACCGAGCTCATTTCAGTCAAAGTAAGGATGATCAAGAAAAGCAAACGCACCTGCCGTGTACTGGTCTACCCCAAAATACTAAGGAAGCTCTCCGCAAAAACTCCCCAGGCAGCCCTGCGCTCCTTCAACTATCTTCCGCCAAAACCCTGGATCAGTCTAGGTACGTCACACTACGTCTTTTTAAGCCCTAAGGTACGTCTTCTGTCTCTAACCCTCCAAACTTTTATTTTTCTTTATTGCCCGAACTACGATTGGTCTGAATTTCCCTTGTGGAATACGTAGGCAGCCTCCCGGCCCGACCATAACAAAACCTTTTTCAAAAACCCCTTGGAAT
This sequence comes from Rhododendron henanense subsp. lingbaoense, assembly GCA_020567845.1. Classification (NCBI taxonomy): domain Eukaryota; kingdom Viridiplantae; phylum Streptophyta; class Magnoliopsida; order Ericales; family Ericaceae; genus Rhododendron; species Rhododendron henanense. Next base: position 25,787,018 of record CM036317.1, on the reverse strand, counting down.
AGTGGTTGGACCAAATTTGAGTTGCTTTTTACAGCTTTGACTCTTACTCAAACATGTCTCGTGATCCGTCTGAGTTCAGTCAAAAAGGGGCATCTGTAGACACCCCAATTTGGCCTAACGATTATTTCAAGTCCCACCTTGGGACCATCCCGATGATGAAATGGATACAGTGATTGTTGATTGCCTCCTTGAGAACCTTAGGACTTTCGGTAAGAACTTTGAGCCACATAGAGGACCCAATTCAAAGCCATACAGCCTTTCAGACAGAAATACAGAAGCCTAGGAGAATCCATCTGTCGGCCGTGACATCGATCCCACGGCCCTAACATCATTTCCTCACCCGAGCTACCTGTTGCTAGCAAAATCTCCCTGAGAGATCAATCCCTCGGCCGCAAGATCTATCCTTCGGCCGAGACATCCATTCCTCGGCCGTGATATCCTTTACTCGGCCGCCAGATCGACCTTTTTCCAGACTCTGGAACGTGTTCTGTCAGACGTTTGATCCAACTACACTACCTTCCCGATGCGTTCGGGCTACGCTCAGAGATTACGACGTAGAGTTAGAGATGCATTGCAATTGCAATTACCATCTCGTGATTTGATTGGCCGGAGTGAGTCACCAATTGCCTATATAAAGGGCCTTTGGACTCCGAAAATAAACACACGAAATTCATTAGAGTACACACTCTCTCAAGCCTCGAAACTCTGCACAAATACTCTTTCAATCCCCTTCTTCAAAAGCCCTAACCTCCTGAAGGTAGCCGTCAATCCAGTGATCAAACCCCGAAGTTCAAACCCTAACCCTAGGGTTTTCAATCAAGCGATCAGTCAATCACAATCAAATCCAAAGCAATCAAGCAACTGAGGGATCAAGGTGGTGAGGCCCAACGGCCTCTGATTTGTTTTATTTATTGTTCTTACGCTTAATCACAACTTTCTGATTATCTGTTAATCTTTCTGTCTGGTGTGAGGAAGAACACCGACCGGGGCTTCGATCCCTCGGCCGGTATATCAAACCAGGAGGATCCCTCGGCCGTGACATCCATTCACCGGCCGCGGGATCCATCTCCCTGGGACAGTTTGTTTGCTTTTCTGCTTTCTGATGCATGTTTTATTTATCGCACTGGCTCACTTTGCTTACTGTTTAAAGGAATAAATAAACAGACTATGTGTTAGAATTAAACAAAGCATCTACACATCTTATGTTGAATAACTATGGGCCAGTCTCACGGCTGGGCAGAGAGGGGTGCCTAACACCTTCCCCTCACTGTACTTTTGGCTCCCGTACCCAGAATCTCTATCTGTTTTCCCAGTTTTAATAAACTGGGTGGCGACTCTGTTTTGATGATAACCACTATCATGTGGCGATGTTCCTAGCCATGGAAATGTCCATGATTTTGGTTTACGAAGCAAGCAACCAACCAAGCAAACTAACGTGATCAATCTGTATGGCGATGCCCCGTTTGGGAGGTGTCTACAGGGTGCTCATTTTTTTCGTTGATTTTTCTTTCATCTCTTCTTGTATTTTTTGTTTGCCCCAGCGTAGGGGATGGCTGCCTAGCAGGCTTTTTTAAAGAAACTTTATAAAGGCTCAACATGGCTAGTAAGGGAGTAATGTTTTGGATAGAGAAATGAATGCCTTTTTTCATCTTGAAACACATGACAAAGTGGCAAGGATCCTAACCAAGAGATTAGGGGCTTTGACGTTTAACCAAATGGATTTTCTAAGATTGAGGACAATCCTTTGAGACACATAGTAGATGCATGGAGACATGGCTGATTTCTCACTTTGTTCGTGCTCTAACTTTTGCCTAGACCGCCCTTGTGGATTTTCAATTTAGCGAGCTTATCATTTTTTTTCTCATCATTTTTCCTCTCTTTTCTTCTTTGTCCTTTTTCCTACTCTTCATCTTCAACAGCATGATTTGCTTACAAGTGATTTCTGTGAGGGTACAGAAATGTTTCAACTCCTTTGCTCAGCAAAAATGACGCGGGTCATAGTTTTGAAAAACTCATTTTGTGCTTTCGACAATTCGAGTGATTATGATGTGTTCCAAAAGATGCCTGTAGACACCCCAATTTGGCCTAACGATTATTTCAAGTCCCACCTTGGGGACCATCCCGATGATGAAATGGATACAGTGATTGCTGATTGCCTTCTCGACAACCTTAGGACTTTCGGTAAGAACTTTGAGCCACTTAGAAAACCTCATCCAGAGCTATATAGCCTTTCAGAAAGAAAATACAGAAGCCTAGGAGAATCCATCTGTCGGCCGTAACATCGATCTCACGGCCTTAACATCATTTCCTCACCCGAGCAACCTGTTGCTAGAAAATCTCCCTGAGAGATCAATCCCTCGGCCGCAGGATCTATCCTTCGGCCACAATATCAATTCCTCGGCCGCCAAATCGTCCTTTTTCCAGACTCTGGAACGTTCTGTCGATTGTTTGATCCAACTACACTACCTCTCCGATGCGTTCGGGCTACGTTCAGAGATTGCAACGAAGAGTTTGAATTACATTGCAATTGCAATTGCAATCGTGCCATTTGATTGGCCGGAGTGAGTCATCAATTGCCTATATAAAGAGGCCTTTAGACCACGAAATTAACAAGTGAAATTACTCACCCAAGCTCCGAAATTCTGCACAAATACTCTCTCAAATCCCCTCTTCAAAAGCCCTAACCTCCTGAAGGCAACCATCAATCCGACGATCAAACCCCGAAGTTCAAACCCTAAGCCTAGGGTTTTTCTAGAAGCAATCAGTCAATCACAATCAAATCCGAAACAATCAAGCAACTGAGGGATCAAGGTGGTGAGGCCCAACGGCCTCTGGTTTGTTTTACTTACTGTACTTATGACTAACCGTAGCGTTTTGATCATCTACTAATTTTTCTGTCTGGTGTGAGGAAGAACATCAACCGGGGCTTCTATCCCTCGGCCGATATATCAAACCAGGAGGATCCCTCGGCCGTGACATCCATTCACCAGCCGTGGGATCCATTACCCTGGGACAGCTTTGTTTGTTCTGCTTTCTGATACATACTGGCTCACCTTACTTACTGTTTAAAGGCTTAAATAAACAGACTATGTGTTAGAATTAAATAAAGCATCTATAAGTCTTATGTTGAACAACTATGGGCCAGTCTCACGGCTGGGCAAAGAGGGGTGCCTAACACCTTCCCCTTTATTGTACCCTTGGCTCCCGTACCCGGAATCTCCATCTGTTTTCCTAGTTTTAATAAACTAAGTGGCGACTCTGTTTTGATGATAGCCGCTATCGTGTGGCGATGTTCCTAGCCATGGGAATGTCCACGATCTTGGTTTATGAGGCAAGCAGCCAATCGAGCAACAAGCGTGATCAATCTGTATGGCGATGCCCCGTCTGGGAGGTGTCTACAATTTTTGGTGACTCTGCTGGGGAATTGAGAGCCATAACCAAAAAGTTCAACATAAGACTAATACATGCCTTGTTTAATTCATCTATCATATGCATCGAGCGGGCAACCCGTTGAGTTCACCTGATATCCAGGCATGACACGGGCTATGTTGGGGGTTCCAGCAAACTCCATAGTCACTCGTACCTAGTGGTATATCAAAAAGGGAATCACCCAATCACCGCCTATGATGGGCTGTTGAGAGGATTGGTGCCCTTTGACAACGGAGCACCCTGAGACTACCAAAACCTTGCATGTATTAGAAAGCCATAGAACTTATCAAACTAAGACAGGAACCTACAGGCTAGGAACCTACTTGCATTTGCTTGCAAAAGTTCTTCCTCACACCCATTGTATATATGTATGTTGTAAAGTTTTCTTTTGCAGGTTAAACCTTAGGAGTCTCTCTAAGTCAAACGAATAGTAGGTAAGATCAATCAATCTAACTATAACAAAAAATCTTTCAGGAAAAATGATTGCATCACTATCCACATTTGATTCGCACTTTCAAGTTGTCACCGAGCTGTCTGGTCCGCTCCACTCTGCTGTTGAAGATTTCAACCCCTCTTAATACATCACTCCGGTAAATCAACCAAAGCCTACGGTGACTATCATTGAAGACAACCATGTCATGTTCGCTAGAACAGTTTATGAAGAAGAAGTAGAAGACATGATTGAAGAAGAAGGGCTTCGCAGGGTCCCAATCTATTTTTATGACTCCTACGCACCTACCGACGACTATTGGCCGATAGACGAGGTCAATAACCTCGAAACTGAAGAGGCAAAGGAAGAAGAATCTGTTGACAACGACCCACTAGACGAAATATCACTAAACCTACTCTTTGATGAGGGGGTCACCAACGATGAAATAAGGGTGATCCACCCCATCACGGATAGCTTTGGTAATTGGTGGGGCTTTGTTGGCACACGAAGAGTCGACAACAGCGACGAAGCAGAGACTGAAGCTCAATTGGAAGAGATAACAGCAATAGCAAATCAAATGGCCCTCCAAGACTTGCAGGGTGACAATGATGAAAGTGCGAATCAAGGTGATAGTGAAGTGCTGATGATCAACCTTGGTGATGAAAAAGACTGCTCTGAACTGATTGTGGATGCTGAAAAAGGGGCTTACCCTAACTGGACCGTGGAACATACTCTGAAATACAAAATGAAAAGCGCTAATTCTGATCTTAGTTCCGATTCCGATTCCGACTCCGAGTCGACTCAGTCCGAGTCAAGCTTTTCATCTTTTGAAACTACTAAGTCTAATGAGGAAAACCTGGTCAAAGCACCAAAGCATAACATTTACTTTGAGTTTGACTCTGAAATGTCTTTTGACAATTTTAGCAATGAGAAGGAAGATTTAGAATATTTCACTTTGCCTATAATCAATTGTATGGATTCCGACACACCAAATTTTGAGGAAGAAATTCCAAAAGAAATTCTAGAATTCATCGAGAGAGAAGAAGAAAGGCACGCTAAACCTTTTTATGAGGAAATAATCACAGCAAACATAGGCTCCGAGAACGAGCCCAAAATGGTTAAAATCGGTACCACACTATCCCCTCAAGAAAGTGAAAAACTAATCCTTTTGCTAAAAGAATACAAAGATGTTTTTGCCTAGTCCTACGAGGACATGCCTGGAATAGACCCTGAAATTGTTTAGCATAAAATCCCCCTTCATCCTGATGCAAAACCAGTTAAACAAAAACTGAGATGTATGCGTCTGGATTGGGTCTTAAAGATAAAAGAAGAAGTCACTAAACAAATCAACGTCGGTTTTCTCATAGTCACTGAATATCCACAATGGGTAGCTAACATCGTTCCCGTACCAAAGAAAACTGGAGGAATCAGGGTTTGTGTAGATTTCCGAGATCTCAACAAAGCCAGCCCAAAGGATGACTTCCCATTAGCCCACATAGACGAGCTAGTAGACAACACCGCAGGCCATGCATTGCTATCCTTCATGGATGGATTTTCTGGGTATAATCAAATCCTTATGTCTTCTGAGGATAGAGAGAAAACCACCTTCACTACGCCTTGGGGAACCTACTGCTACCGAGTGATGCCATTTGGGTTAAAGAATGGTGGAGCCACTTACCAAAGGATGGCAACAACACTACTGCACGACATGATGCACAAAGAGGTTGAGGTATATGTCGACGATATGATAGTCAAATCAAAGGAAAGGGAAGGACACTATGGAGCACTCCAAAAGTTTTTTGAAAGGATTAGGAATTACAAACTACGTCTTAATTCTTAAAAATGCACTTTCGGGTAACGGCTAGAAAAATGTTGGGATTTCTCATCACTCAAAGAGGAATCGAGGTAGACCCTTCCAAGATACAGGCTATCATGGAAATATCACCATCTAGGACAGAAAAGGAAGTAAGGAGCTTCTTGGGGAAAGTACAATTCATCAGCAGGTTCATTTCCAAGCTCACAACTACCTGCGAACCTCTTTTTAAGCTACTAAAGAAAGGTACTGATTTTGAATGGAGCCAAGACTGTCAGCAAGCGTTTGAGGCAATCAAAGAATATCTTCAGAATCCACCCGTGCTGTCACCACCCATCCCTGGGAAGCCATTGATTCTGTATCTCTCAGTAATAGACACATCCATGGGATGCATGCTGGCGCAAGAGAACGACGCCAAAGTAGAGTGCGCCATATACTACCTCAGCAAAAAAATGATGGACTATGAAACAAGGTACACTCCCCTCGAGAAAACCTGTTGGGGGCTAGTATGGGCCACAAAGAAACTAAGGCACTACCTGTTAGCACATCCGGTGGTGCTGGTTTCTCGTCTAGACCCAATCAAATATCTTTTCGAAAAGCCAGCACTTATTGGAAAGCTAGCTAGGTGGTTATTGCTGCTAGCAGAATTCGACCTCAAATACATGACAAGGAAATTAGTAAAGGGAAGAGCTGTGGCAGAATTCTTGGCAGATCATCCTGTGACAAAAGCCGAGGTAGAAGACTTCATGTTCCCCGATGAGGACATCTTATGTCTCTTAGACGACACCTGGCAGCTTTACTTTGATGGAGCATCAAACCAATATGGATATGGCATAGGGGTATTGCTAGTTTCCCCAAACGATTCTCATATCCCTTTGTCATATAAACTGAGGTTTGAAGTCACCAACAACCAAGCTGAATACGAGGCCTGTATTGCTGGAATGGAGGCAGCCCTGGAACTGGGGGCAAAAAGGGTAGAAGTAATTGGGGATTCAAACCTGGTGATATCTCAAGCAAGAGGAGACTGGAAGGTCAAGGAAGACACACTGAAACTGTATCACTCTGTGCTGGAAGATCTAATTCCGCAATTCGATTCCGTTATCTTCACGCACACTCCCCGAGTGAGCAATAGATTTGCAGATGCACTGGCAACATTGGTGTCTATGGTCGAAATACCCCTGGGATTCACAATGCGGCCTCTCATGATCGAACAAAAAGTCAAACCAGCATGCGAATGCACCTTCGCCGAGGAAGGTGAAGACGATGGCAAGCCATGGTACGAAGACGTGAAGAAATTTCTGGAAGAAGGAGAATACCCATCCGAGGCCACCTCAAAGGACAAAACAGCTCTGCGGAAGTTTGCCGCCCGATTTGTAATCTGTGGAGGAGCATTGTATCGAAGGGCACACTTGGGTCCAAGTCAACTTTGCGTCACAACGGAGGACAGCCGTAAGGTAATGGAGGAAATACACGAAGGAATTTGTGGGCCACACATGAATGGGGCAACAATGGCAAATAAGATCCTGCGTCAGGGATATTACTGGACCACAATGGAGGTCGACTGTGCTGACAATGTCCGCCGATGCTACAAATGTCAAACTCACGCTGATCGCATGCGTATTCCCCCTACGGAATTGTATAGCATGACATCCCCTTGGCCATTCTCCACCTGGGGGGATAGACGTCATTGGAAGTATAAATCCAAAGGGAAAATACAAGCATCAGTTCATTCTAGTGGCTATCGACTACTTCACCAAGTGGGTAGAAGCAGCTTCTTATACTACCCTCAAAGCCACTCATGTGGCCAAATTTATTCGCACTAATATCATCTATCGATATGGTGTACCTCACGAGTTCGTCTGTGACAATGGATCGCACTTCAAAGGAGCGACAAGGAAGCTTTTTGCCGAATTTGGGATACAGAATCATCGGTCATCTACTTATCGACCCCAAACTAATGGAGCAGTTGAGGCTGCAAACAAGAATATCAAGAGGATTCTGCGGAAGACTACCGACACCTACACAGACTGGCCATAAATGCTACCTTTGGCACTATGGGGCTATCGAACAACTGAAAGAACTTCAACTGGGGCCACTCCCTACTCCCTGGTTTATGGAATGGAAGCTGTCTTGCCTATCGAGCTGGAATTACCTTCGTTAAGGGTTCTAGCCGAGACTGGAATGATCGAAGAGGACTGGGTTCAAAACCACTTCGACGAGTTGGCACTACTAGACGAAAGGAGGCTGAGAGCGTTATACCATGTGCAAGGGTATCAACGCCGCATTGCACGAGCATTCAACAAAAGAGTAAAATCGAGAGACATCAAAGTAGGAGACATAGTGCTTAAAGCAATCCGTCGCCACGTTTCAGACCCAAGAGGCAAGTTTAGACCAAACTGGGGAGGCCCCTACCTTATCAAACGCATACTTTCTGGAGGAGCAGCATACATTGCAGACTTGGATGGAATGGAATTCGCGACGCCGGTCAACATTGATAAGCTGAGGAAGTACTACCCATGAGAGATGCTCGTTGGGCCGAAAACCACAAGGGTGGGCGGACCCAACCAAAAATTAGAGCAGCCTGCTAGGTCGAAAACCCGCAAGGGCGGCTTAGGCAAAAACTAAGGCATAAATAAAACGGTCGCTAGATCGAAAACCCGCAAGGGCGGTTTTAGGCAAAATTAAGAGCACAAAAGGAGAGGAAAATACCCGAGTGGACCCTAACTAAAAACAAAACAAATCCCCTTTGTTGGAACTACGTTTATGGCCTGATTCCCTCCATGGGATACATAGGCAATCTCTAAGTTTGAGATCCGGCCACTGCTATCATCATCATTTCCAAAATTTCTAGGTCTATCCTAAAGCATGTTCACTATCAAATCATGGCAATAACATCTTCAAATAAAACGACCAAATGTTTTATTATTTCCAAAGGAAAAGGACAAAGCAAGCCTAAGCAATTCTTAATCCATGAAAGCTAGAATTAAACAACATCTTTTGAAAAACATAAGCAAAGTGTCAATCTCTAGGTCTTCCTTCTCTTTGCACTACTGTCCTCCAAAAGGTTTTTCTTCAACCAGCGTTTGTAAGAACCTGATAGCTTGACAGCAAAGTTCTCAGCAGCCTCCTGCATCACTCTATTCGGCCAAAAATGCAGCATATTGCGACAAAAGTTGGCATCATGGACCTTGGAAACAGCATACTCAGGGTCACCCAGGATTGCGATTTGTTCAGCCCTGAACTGCCTTTGAAAGCGAGCAGGAAAGTAGAAGACGACTCGAGTAATACCGATCACTGTTACACCAAAATGGTTCATAGTACTCGCAGTCATGCTCTCAACACCATACCAGGGGCAAACCCATTGAATCCAATCACCTTTGCAAGTTTTCATCCATGCTTCCCAAGCAGCCTCAGTTGGAAACTGTTTAATCATGCGACGCTCCGTACATTGGTCTGGATTATAAGGAAGTCGCTCTGGCGCATCCCACACCTTTAGTTTCTCAAATAACCATACCTAGAGAACAAGGGAAAATTGTGAGTTGAGAGAACACGTGAGTCAAAACAAAAGAGCGATAAATGAAAAGATAATTTGACAAAATAAACAAACAAAGAGCGAACCTGCAATAGCAAAGGACTGCCTGAGAACTGAGCTGTAGGACTACCCTTCATCACATCTAAACCCATCAAGGTCTCTGCCAACACTAAGCCAGCGAAACTCACACGGTTTCCAATTTGTTGAGCGACGTTAAGCAGGATGGGATCACCATGGCCAGAGGAAGGGCCAAGCAAGTAATAATGAAGGAGGCAAATGCACAACGCATGAAAGCATGCTTTCTGATGGGAAACTTGACGATGAGTCTCAGCTGTACCGAAACGCTGGACAAACTGTAGAATCTCTAGCCTTCCCTTCACTATGAAGAACCTAGCTTCATGTTTCTGAATTTGGAGCAAATCTTTCAAGAGATTGCCTCGGTTGAACAAAGGATTAGGGGCAATGAAACCTTCTTTATCCGAATGACCCATGATGGCCGCAAACTCCTCGATAGTAGGACACAATTCCTCTCTCCTAAAACGGAAGACATGAAAGGCAGGATCCCACAAACTAGTGGCTGCCCTAAGGAAAGCAAAATTCACAAGAATTTGACGAAGGGAAAAGAGAAAGTCCATACCGAAGGACTTAAAGTGTAAACGGTCGAGGCCATTAAAGGAATTCAACCACTGATCAAGTACTGGTTGTGCCATATGCAAGGAACTGCTACTGACAATGCTATCGGGTTCGTAGAACGCGTATTTATAGAACTAAGTCGAGTCTTAGTTCGAATTGGAATCGGATTCTTAATCCTCGGTAATTTGGTCGGTCTTTCGGTCGGCACTTCGATATGACGGCCGTAGGATCAATCCATCGGCCCGTGAAAATCAGGGTTGACCTACAAGTCAAACCCAGGCAGACGAAACGATCCTTTGGCCGCTAGATCAAAGCCTCGGCCGCGTAATCATTAGGTCGGCCGCCAGAACGGCTGTTTTACAGATTGTTTCCACGGTTCAGTTTGTTTCACTGGATTAACAAGTTATCACACACAAACAACGCAGATATAGCATACACAATCACATAGCAGAGCAAAAGATTTTTCTTTCATATAACGAAAGCTTTTTACATCACAAGGTGGATCATCCCACATTTCCTAGACAAACTGTACATCGATTTCCTGTCGAACTAACCTATGCAGGAAGAGAAACAGAAAAAAACAAAAAAAAAGGAAGGAGAGGAGGATGCCGAACCCTCTGGTGGTCTGAACACCAGAGACCAGCTGCAAAAAAGAAGAGCAAACCCCTGGGGCGGTGTATACCAGAGGAGTACTACGGTGCAGAAGGGACACCACGTGGCTCAAAAGAATCACCACATGGCCCAGAAAAATCACCACACCGCGTACCATCGCCACCCCAGGAGTTCCGCGTCACGGAAGCAAGCCACCCATGCGAGGGTCCCTAATCAAGCATCAAGACGAGACCAAGAACGTCGCGGACTCCCTCCACGATCACCAGCCGCGCGCTATCCATGGCCCAAAGCTGACAAGCACCAAGAGAAAGATGAGAGAAGCTCTCGGCGAGTTTCTCGGACGAAGAGAGAAACCAAGGAAAAAGAGAAATGAAGTAAAACGGCTGAGGCCGTGGCCTTTTATAGGCCCCTGGAAACGAACCGATTAACCGGCCGAGTATTCGATACCTCGGCCGAGACATCAATATTTCGGCCGAGAGATCAATCTCCAGGCCCCCCCCAATCTATTTCCCTCAGCAATATCAGATCTCGCTCAGTGCACTGACTCAAGCCATTATGGTATTCTGGGTCCATGACCAACAGAAGCAAAATCAAGTCAGCCATGGGGGCACCCCCGAGCCAATACAACGTGGTCAAAACTAGCCTTGGGGGCATATCCAAGCATAAGGAAGTTCTCTCTCCACAAACTGCTGGCCGAAGCAAAACAAGACACTCAGCAGCCTTGAGCTCATTACCACAGCAGCTTTACGCTCGCTATTAGCAGCTCTATGCTTGCCACCCCAGCAACCATACAACCATCAACTCACATAGCGGCTCTATGCCTATACTCACTATCACTCAGCGGCTCCGCGCCCATCATTCAGCGGCTCGAAGCCCATTACCGTATTCACCCACTCGCCCATCATTCAACAGGCTCTAAGCCCAATCACCGTCAGCAGTTCCATGTTCGCTACCCCAACAGCTTCATCACTATCTACCAACTCAACGGCTCCAAGGCCTATTACATTCAACAGGCTCTAAGCCCGATCACCGTCCGCAGCTCCACGCTCGCTATCTCCGCGGCTCTATGCCCACTATCTCAATTGGCTCAAAGCCGTAACAACCATCTCAGCGGCTCAACGCCCATTATCATAGCGGCTCTACGCGTGTTCACCGCTTCTATCAACTCAGCAGCTCTACGCTCGCTATTCCAGCAGCAGGCTCTACGCCTACAATCATACTCAAGCAATCTCAACTGGCTCAAAGCCATAATGACTATCTCAGCAGCTCTACGCTTACCACTCCAGCAGCTTCATCAACTCAGTGGCTCTACGCCCACCATCTCTATCAACTCAACGGCTCCAAGCCCATTATCTCAACTGGCTCGAAGCCGTAACTATCTCAATAGGCTCTACGCCGCCCCAACAATCAAGACATCATCTATTCTCAGGCTCTACGCCTGAATGCTCAAAATCTAACATTTTGAATGTGCGAATCTCTTCGAATGCCCAACCACTGTGTACTGGATGCTCAAGTTCTACACTTGAATGCTCAAACTCTACGCTTGGATGCCCAACCACTGCGTACTGGATGCTCAAAGCCTGTACTTTGAATGCTCGGATTCTGCCGTCCGAATGCTCGAGCTCTACGCTCTGAATGCTTAAGTCCGGAACTTGATAGAAGCTCTAAGCTTAAATTAACACACACGCACGGGCCCGTGCACATTTGCATCAATTGCATCAACATTATCACATCGAGTCTGCATCATCATATCTGTTCACATCTAACAACCATCATCACACATATACACTCTGCATATCTCTCATGAAACAGGTCAACTCTGCAATCAACCGGCTCTACGCCTCGGTTTATTGATCGGTCCGGTACCTCGATCCATTGGCTCTATGCCAAAACTTATGATGAGAAAGCTCCATGCACAGACCATCAGAATGCAACTAGCTCTACGCTTCAGTTCAAATCACGTCAAGCTCTAAGCACCGACACCTCAGGCTCTCGCCTTATGATCAATACCCGCCCCGCGCTTCGGTTCCATCAAGCTCTAAGCTCACCTCAGGCCCTCGCCTCATGACCACAGCAGGCTCTACGCCTCGATTCTATCACCTTAGGCTCTCGCCTTGTGACTATGACCGGCTCCGCGCCTCGGTTCCACCACGTCAAAAACCATCACTCTCCAGGCTCTCGCCTCATGACTGCAACCGGTTCCGTGCCTCGGTTCCCTCATCCCCAAAGCTCCGTGCTCAAGTTACTAGCCTTGCGCCCCCCATATCTCAAAACAAACCGGCATCCGATTCATCCCCAGCAGATGGCTTGGATTCCACCCCAATTACATCAATTCCTTCCAGCTCATTCGCAAACGCACCTACCGAGCTCTTCTCAGTCAAAGTAATGATGATCAAGAAAAGCAAACGCACCTGCCGTGTACTGATCTACCCTAAAATACTAAGGAAGCTCTCCACAAAAACTCCCCCGGCAGCCTCGCGCTCCTTCAACTATCTTTCGCCAAAACCCTGGCTCAGTCTAGGTACGTTGCTCTACGGCTTTTTAAGCCCAAAGGTACGTCTTCTGTCTCTAACCCTCCAAACTTTTTATTTTTCTTTATTGCCCGAACTACGGTTGGTCTGAATTTCCCTTGTGGAATACGTAGGCAGCCTCCCGGCCCGACCATAACAAAAACCTTTTTCGAAAACCCCTTGGAATAGTGGTTGGACCAAATTGAGTTGCTTTTTACAGCTTTGACTATTACTCAAACATGTCTCGCGATCCGTCTGAGCTCAGTCAAAGAGGGGCATCTGTTGACACCCCAATTTGGCCTAACGATTATTTCAAGTCCCACCTTGAGGACCATCCCGATGATGAAATGGATACAGTGATTGCTGATTGCCTTCTCGAGAACCTTAGGACTTTCGGTAAGAACTTTGAGCCACTTAGAGGACCTCATCCAGAGCCATATAGCCTTTCAGACAGAAAATACAGAAGCCTAGGAGAATCCATCTGTCGGCCGTAACGGCCTTAACATCATTTCCTCACCCGAGCAACCTGTTGCTAGAAAATCTCCCAGAGAGATCAATCCCTCGGCCGTAGGATCTATCCTTTGGCCGCAACATCAATTCCTCAGCCGCCAGATCCATTACTCGGCCGCCAGATCGTCCTTTTTCCAGACTCTGGAACGTTCTATCGATTGTTTGATCCAACTACACTATCTCTCCGATGCCTTCGGGCTACGTTCAGAGATTGCAACGAAGAGTTTGAATTGCATTGCAATTGCAATCGTGCCATTTGATTGGCCGGAGTGAGTCATCAATTGACTATATAAAGAGGCCTTTAGACCACGAAATTAACAAGTGAAATTACTCACCCAAGCTCCGAAATTCTGCACAAATACTCTCTCAAATCCCCTCTTCAAAAGCCCTAACCTCCTGAAGGCAGCCATCAATCCGACGATCAAACCCCGAAGTTCAAACCCTAACCCTAGGGTTTTTCGAGAAGCAATCAGTCAATCACAATCAAATCCGAAGCAATCAAGCAACTGATGGATCAAGGTGGTGAGGCCCAACGGCCTCTGGTTTGTTTTACTTACTGTACTTATGACTAACCGTAGCGTTTTGATCATCTACTAATCTTTCTGTCTGGTGTGAGGAAGAACATCGACCGGGGCTTCGATCCCTCGGCCGATATATCAAACCAGGAGGATCCCTCGGCCGTGACATCCATTCACCGGCCGTGGGATCCATTACCCTGGGACAGCTTTGTTTGTTCTGCTTTCTGATACATGCTTTACCTATCGCACTGGCTCACCTTACTTACTGTTTAAATGCTTAAATAAACAGACTATGTGTTAGAATTAAATAAAGCATCTATATGTCTTATGTTGAACAACTATGGGCCAGTCTCACGGCTGGGCAGAGAGGGGTGCCTAACACTTTCCCCTTTATTGTATCCTTGGCTCCCGTACCCGGAATCTCCATCTGTTTTCCTAGTTTTAATAAACTAGGTGGCGACTCTGTTTTGATGATAGCCGCTATCGTGTGGCGATGTTCCTAGCCATGGGAATGTCCACGATCTTGGTTTATGAGGCAAGCAGCCAATCGAGCAACAAGCGTGATCAATCTGTATGGCGATGCCCTGTCTGGGAGGTGTCTACAATGCCATAAGATTACTTTGAAACCCTTGTGGATTGTTTTCAACGTTTGATGTTATTATGAGTATTCTATGGCAACAAACTAGCACAGAAGGAAAAAATTTCAAAATTGTGGCTGACCAAAAGGTGCCTACGTATCCCAACAGAGAATCAGGCCATTCGTAGTTCAATTCGAAGGAGACTCAAATTCAAGATCAACATTTCATGCTGAGTGCAGCCATCAGCCAAAAACCATGATAAGCAAAATGATTTTAAATTCCACAAGGAAATGGATTCAAAGCTTAAAACTCCCACGAGAAAACAGATTCAAGACTCAATTTTTCAAGAGAAGCAAAACATGGGCCAAAAAATGGCGGCGAAAGCTAGCTAAGCAGGATTTTCCTGAAAAGATTGTTTTAAAACTTAAGCGAAGATGTGATGGACATGGCTACCATTACTCAAAACTTGTTTGGATTAAAACTTCAATTTTCTCATCAGCCGTTACCATCACATCTAAGGTCAAACCCGAAATCCAGGAAAAGCAAAAACCCAATCATGCTCAAGTTGAGATAGCCAAAACTAATTGTCCATGTGGTGCAAGCACGTCTATCATCCTTGATATGCGAACTGCCCCACGTATGATGTGGTGGCTCAACCAAATGATACCCAATATCAACACGTGATTATGCAATGTGTTATGAGAAGAAATGAGCGTGATGGATTCCTCTTTTGGTTTAGTCCCCTGCATGGTTAGAGAAAGGCAAACAAAATGATATACATAGCACCACATAGATTATGGATGAGTCATGTGCATGCATAAGTTTATCGGATACCATAGACAACCAGCAATTTTTGATATGGATGATTCTTAAAACTCGTTGCTTACAAATACTGCATGACACTTAAGGCCCTACTTCCATGCCAATCCACGCTATAAGATAGACCAAAAAAGTCGGAGTCCGCCGTTGTGCTAGCGGCTATTTGAATGTTCCACCTTACACAACTTTTAGTTTTAAGAAAAACTTGTCATTTGAGGATATCATCAAGCAAAAAGTTTTGAAAGTTTCTCTCTCTCTTCCGATTCTTGGTTAGGAAAGATTCCTTCACTCCACACAATGCTACCATGATCTTCTACCAGCTTTAGATTATTCATTCTGCAAATATTTTTCAAAGCACATCGGGGTTGATCTTTCATAAACTCATTCAACAAGTTTTTTTCCTTTTCTTTCATTTTCTCAAAACATGATTGAGGTAATTGGGATCCACATGATCACCTGCCAGCACATTGATAAACTCCTATATCTTACCGGTTCGTTGCAGTAAGCATGCTCAAAATTTTGAATTTTAAAGATGGGTTACTAGGCCGATTTGAAAATAGGAATTAAAGTCCTACATTTGTCATGTTGAATCATCCATCAAGAAATAAGTATTGCTAGTTCTGTCCATAATATACTTGACTTTGCATGCAATAATCCATAACCCGCTCTACTACCTCACACCCCCCCTTCCTTTAGCTTTGCAAGGCAAAGATTGCTAGAGCAACCCCTAGCTCAATTGCTGATGAGGCGGCTTATGTTTTTTCCAGTGTTTGATTTTGTTGTAGAAATCCATGCTTCGCGGTGCCTTAAGCAAAGTGGGAGTGAGAAATAAGTAGTGATGCTTTTGACTTACCAGAAATATACCTTACAGGCAACGCCACTAGTGCTTAGCTATAAAGACTTAGGGTTATGGCCGGCCTTTAGTTCAAGCCCCAACCCTTCTGCATAGAAAGAGTGTTTACGACAACTTATACAAGGTGTGAGGAAGAACTTCTAGAAAAGATGCAAGTAGATTTCTAACATGCAGGATCCTGTCCTATTTTGATAGATTCTATGGCTTTCTAATACATGTAAGGTTTGGGTAGTCTCAAGGGTGCTCCGTTGTCAAAGGGTGCCAGTCCTCTTACCAGCCCATCATAGGCGGCAATCGGGTGATCCCCTCTTTGATATACCACTAGGTACAAGTGACTATAATTTGCTGGAACCACTAACATAGCCCGTGACATGCTGGGATATTAGGTGAACTCAACGAAGTTGCTTGCTCGATGTATATGTGTAACGCCCCGAATTTTGGGAACGTTAAATAAATATTTTTTATTGAAAACTTAAATAGAGTCTGGCTCATTATTACAGCATAACTCCCATAAGGGTACTTTTATTGCACAAGGGAGGGGAACTAAGGTTCCTAACTACTGCTCTGCCTGCTCCTCCATCCTAGCTAGCTCTTCGGCTCCGAAAGCCTCCAAGGTGTAGAGTTCACCCTGCTCATCTATAAGGTCTGAAACATTATACCGGCGTCGCCCCCAGTATAATATGTGTAGACACCCCAATTTGGCTCAACGATTATTTCAAGTCCCACCTTGGGGACCATCCCGATGATGAATAGGATATGTGGTTGTTGTGGTTGACTTCATGAAAGCCTTAGGAACTTCGTGGAACTCTTAAGGGATTAAGGAACACTTTGGAATAGGTGATAGGAGTTCCAGACGACACTTGGAGTGGATAGAAATGTGTTGACACATGTTTTAGCATCGTCGATCTTTAATTAAGTCTGCTTTCAGCCCATTTTTCATAAACTAAACTTCCTTATTTTTGTGGTTGGATTCCACCATCTTGTAGTACTTTCAAAACCCTCTTTATTGATATATAATAAGCCTTAAACCAATTTGAAATGAGGGAGATACGAGAATTTTACCAAAACAATCTATTTTCTGACCCACTAAGGGTAAAATCATCATATCTTTTGATGTACTAAATATATTTGATCAAAACCACTTGGGTTAGAAATTAGACTCAACAAGCTTTCCAACGGTCCAAAGAACACGTAAAACCGAGTTCAGGAGTGTCCGGGGCAAGCCCGCAAAGTTTGGCCTTTTGCTGGAAAATCCTTTCCGCGGCTGCGAAATCCTTTCTTCAGCCGTGAAATCCTTTGGGCGGCCGGCAGACCAATGTTTTCCAGATTCTGGAATGTTCAGCAGCTTTTCAATCCGTTCGCCCAAACCCTAGCAGCCACGAACCATTACTTCAGGGCTACGAATACACTTACCATAGAGGTCTTATTGCCCTAGAACTCCACTTTGATTCACGCCATTTGGTTGGCCGGGGTGAGTCACCAATTGCCTATATAAAGGGCCTTAGGGTTCCGAAATAACAACCACGAAATACACATCTCTCCACTCCATGATCTGCCCCCAAACTTTACAGAAATCATCTCCTATCAATCCTCTACAAAAGCCCTAACCTCCCGTGAGTAGCCGCATCCGAGAGTAAAAACCCCCAAAGAACTCACTTTGTTCTAGGGTTTTGTGAAGTTGACTACCACAATCAACCACTATTATCTACAATCAATCGCAATCCAAGCAATCAATCTCTGAGGGATCAAGGTGGTGAGGCCCAGGGGCCTATGGTTTGATTTAATTTCCGTCTTTCGCTTTTAATTAGTTCTTGCTATTAACTGTTCGTATTCTGGTGTGAGGAAGAACATCGATTGGGGAATCAATCATTCGGCCGATACATCGATCTAGTGGGATTCCTCGGCCGTGACATCAATTCACCGGCCGAGGGATCTATTTGCTGGGACATATTTGTTTTCTGCTTATTCTGATGCATGCTTTCATTTATCATATTGGCTCACCTTATCAACTGTTAAAGGCTAAAAACCAGATTATGTGTTAGAATTAAATAAAGCAAATATACATTGTATGTCGAACGATTATGAGCCAGTCTTATGACTGGGCAAAGAGGGGTGCCTAACACCTTCCCCTTATTGTACTCTTGGCTCCCGTACCCAGAATCTCTGTCTATTTTTCCTAGTTTTAATAAACTAGGTGGCGACTCTATTTTGATGATAACCGTTATCGTGTGGCGATGTTCCTAGCCATGGGGATATCCACGATCTTGGTTTATGAAGTGGAACTAAACAAGCGTGATCAATCTGTATGGCGATGCCCCGTTTGGGAGGTGTCTACAATATGTTAGGGTTACAACAGTAACACCATGAGCTACAAAAGCTCAGTAGAATAACCCTATACCCACTAACCCATAACTTACAAACAACAGGTTATAGAAATAGTATACTAGCTCATGTAAATCCAACGATTTTCAAATAGCACATGCATATGCAACAAGGCAATTAACAATGACACATCCACATTCACTATTCAACTAACGTTGGTGTCGGTGATATCTGAGTTTCTCCTACGCGACTCTTCGTAGACTGTCACATTTTCATTTACCAAATCAACATTTCGAAAAGCATTTTTAACACACCCAACCTCGGTTCTGCCGTTCCGGTCTCCCGAGTATCCTCACAATGGTTCCGCCGTCCTGGGTTCCCATTGGCACACACACACAAAAATCATTTTTACACACCCAACCTCGGTTCTGCCGTTCTTGTCTCCCGAGTATCCTCACAATGGTTCTGCCGTCCCGGGTTCCCATTGGCGCGCACACACACACACAAAATAGTTTTTACACCAAAAATTGTTTTTACACACCCAACCTCGGTTCCGCCGTTCCGGTCTCCCGAGTATCCTCACAATGGTTCCGCCGTCCTGGGTTCCCATTGGCACACACACACACACAAAATAGTTTTTACACCAAAAATCATTTTTACACACCGAACCTCGGTTCCGCCATTCCGGTCTCCCGAGTATCCTCACAATGGTTCCACCATCCCGGGTTCCCATTGGCACACAAAATTTGCATTGGCTCCTCTCCACGGATAATCAAGCCAGAATTTAAACCTCGGTTCCGCTGTTCCGGTCTCCCAAGTATCCTCACAATGGTTCCGCCGTCCCGGGTTTCCATTGGCACACACACACACCACACAATGGGCTACTATGTCTGGCCACATTGTGGTTTCAAAACATTTCCCTTTTTCAAAACACGCCTTTTCATTATCAACCCTTAGGTGTCATGTTTCTAACTTTCTCGATTTCTGTGTCTCATTTTCATGCATAGACTCCGCGGCAGAACTTTTCACGTAAGTACACTATATACGGTGTCTCGTAAACATGCATCATTAATCGTAATCTTGAAACTGAACTAGCAAGATCATCCAACTCTATATTACTTTATCATGCTTATTATTATCGTATTAAATCACAAAATAAAGCATAGTGTCACATGGACGGACACCTTTGGAGTGGAAACCACTTATGCCTTAGCACACATCAAGACATGCAATCATAACAATCATAAACATACATGTTCATAACCATCTCAAATATCAAAATACGAATACTATCAATCAAACTATTGTTTCTTGTCTTTCAAAATCCGTTCTTTCTTCCTTTTTGGGAAGTTCAAAACAACATATGTTTTATGGAATAAAAAGTCGAGTTATTCAACATGATCATACTTCCTTTCGAAATTTTAGAAAAAATAGGTTTACTAGTTATTTTCTTTCATGCATTCCAACATACAAGCAATATACAATTTTTCTTTTATACTTAGAGATAGTGAGTACGGGAAATCTACCGTTCTTCTTGGCGGTTGGTACGGCTACGGGAAAAGTAAGTGCGTCGGCTATTGAATGAAGTGACCTCCTACGGTAAGCTTACGGTAGCTTCGAAAGAGAAAAGATAAAACTTTCTTTTTCTCTCGAAACTAATTCTTGACTAAACTACTAAACTTTTTGGATCGAAAGGGTGGTCAAGTGGCGGTTTAGTGGCGGCTTTGATTTAGTTTCTTGAAGAACTCAAGAACAAAGGAAGAACTTCAAGAACTACTTCAAGAACACTACACAAACACTAAGATTTTCTAGAGAGAAGTTGGAGGGTTTGAAGGTGTGAGTTCAAGGCAAGAGTGGGGTGCTATTTATAGCAAAAATTGGGCTCCCTCTCTCATCTCTTGGCTGGCCTCTCTCTCTCTCTCTTTCTCTCTTTCTCTCATTTTTTTTGCTCCATTGTGTTGTCAAATCTTGGCTTTAATCATGCCATAGCCTTCCCTCACTTGTCATTTCAAATTTTTTTTTAGGTGCAAGACTATGTGATCATGAAGGATCCTAAGGCTTAAAAGAAAATCCTAGGTAATTATACCCTAGGTTACAAGTCTTACAAGTACAAAGATAATGATAGCTAGGCTAAAAGAGTAGTCTTCCCATGTTTAGTCAATCCTAGGTCTAGGTTGTAAGTAAAATCTAGGATGATTAAAGGCTAGGTTTTATGATTCAAGTGGCCTAAAGATGGGTTGTAAAGTAGTGCTAGGCTTGAGTGTAAGGTTGGTTAAAGAGGTGTAGATTGCTAGAGTGTACAAACACATGCACACACACTCTCTCTCTCTCTCCCTCACTCTCTCTCTCTCTCTAGTATATATATATATATATATATATATATATATATATATATAGCTATACATATGTACACTTAGGTGCCAAGTCTAGGTTTGTATATATGATCGCCTACAAAAATCTAGGAAAGTAAATCTTGGAGGGTAATTAGGTTCAAGGCTATTATTTTTAGGCTTGCATGCATGGCAAGTCTAAGAACACTACTTATGGAAGCAAAATGATTACTTTCTTAGGGTTAAAAGGTTCAACTAGGGCTTGGAATGGTTCATATGGTCCAAGGGTGGTTAAAAAGGTTCATCTAGAGTTAGGAGAATGGTTCATGTGGTTCAAGGATGGTTTGGAAGAATATCTCATTGAAAGTGACCTTTCAATGGAGAGAAAGAACAATGCACTTTCTAGAAAAGTGATTTGACTAAGAAAGTATAATGATGGGTTTAATTGTCATGAGTGGGGAAAATGACAAGTCAATGGTAAAAATGATTAAAGGGTTGGCTTTGGCTTTTGAAAATGACTTGTCAATGCAAAAAGAATGAATAAGGTTTCAAAGTAGCCTTTCTAGGAAATTTTAGGGTGATATATATATATATGTATATGCATGCCAAGGTTACTTGTAGGAAGGAGAAAGGAAGTGATGATGAATTATGGACTTCTTGATGTGACAATACATAATCATGGTTGTTTGGAAGAATAAACTTGGTCTTGGTCTTGATTAGACAAGTCCATGGTAGTACTATTTTCTAGACAATAGGAAGTCTTATTTCTATTACTCAAATGATAGAAATTACCCTACGAACTATTATTCAATGGGTAAAGATGTAATGATGAGAAAATATATTCTTGGAAGAAGTAATGATGAGTAATAAAGTCTTGAAATGACCAGTCATGAAAGTACAATGATTTCCTAGTCTAGGGTTGAAGAGGTTCAATTAGGGTGTAGAAATGTTCACAATGTTCAAGGGTGGGTGAAGATGTTCACCTAGGAATTAGGAGGATTCATAAGAGTCATAAGGTTCAACTAGATGAAACTAGCCTTGAAAAGTAACTGGATTGGCCAAACTAGTTAGTTAGGAATTAACCAGACTTGCCAAGTAGGATTTCTAGCCAAGAAATGAAATTTTATAATTTAATAGAAATTTTCAAATATTTAACGAAATTCTTACTTACCAAAAATCAGGGTCGTTACAAACTATCCCCCTTAAAATAATTTCGTCCTCGAAATTGGTGTGTGACTACGGATTAGACATAGTCACTATACTGTCTTTGAATCATCGTCTATCCCCCTTAAAATAGAAGCAGGTCGCCATCAATCCCTTACTAGCGTGATGTTAAGGTGATCATTTTCATCATTTGTCAGTCATATGTTAGACACAGGTGGATATCGCCATCCCATAACTTTCATAGACTAGGTTGACGGCTATTCTTCCTCCTAGAGTGACGGTAGGTTTAAGAGCGATCTTAAGCGTTCAGTTTCTAGCCCTATATAGGTACGCAGTGATAAACAGTTTAGGATGAACCTTCCCATTCAAAGGGTAGATTCTCAATTGGAAGAAGATGGGGAGTCAAAATACGCTACATGGGTATAGGTACCCTTGTAGTGTTGACCAGGCTCGGAATTTAGAATTTCAACTTATGATTGAATAGAGAGGGGTGATGCCAATGAACGGAAGAAATGCCCCTGCAAGTAAAAAATGACCATATTGGGTATTATAGGCATGTTTAAAGCCAATCAGCGATCTAAACAAGATTCAAATACTCTGGCAACCTACAAAAATGGTTTGGCACCACACGACCACTGTCTAAAGGCTCCGGCAGGTCCTAGAAGTATTTCGGAGTTGCACGACATCATTTAAGGCATCCCTCACAATCCTCTACATGTTTTGTTAATCGAATTAAGCCTTATCACTTGCTTAACAAGATGGGGTTGAAGTTGCTTCAGCCGTCGAACAATTTGCCTCGTTGTAGGCCTTTGATAGAGTTCCACCATAAACGCCAACGTCAAATGTAAAACTTCTACCAAATCATCATGCGGACCTGTATCCCACAAACGTTTCCTTAGCACGTCCCAGCAAATCAGGATGCTTCCCCACCTAACGATATTAAACCCGTTTCCAAAAGTAGAAAACAACGGATTAACTCAAGCAGAATCACTCCATAATCATAAAGTATTGAAATAAGCACTCCATCCTCATTTAGGGGGAAATCGAATATCATCAAGCAAGCCCTAGGATATTCTAAAAGCTCGGATATTATTAGCAATGGCATTGAAAGAACCAATGCAGTCAGGGAAAACGAGCCTTTGGTAGCGTCAACTTCCGGCAGTAATTTCAGAGGTACGGCAATCCTGAAAACAAATTTTCAAAATACATATCCAATCGTAGTTGTCCAAGATAACCCTAGGTGTAGGGATGGAAATGACTGATTTATGCCGCCCTTAGTAGCGCAAGCTATTTGATAAGGAGTTGATGATGTCTGGTTGGTTCAAGGAAGGGTACCCATCTCCTATGGAGATTAGTTTCAAACAAATTTGAAAGAGTTGTACTTGAAGGATCGTATCATGTGAGTGAAACAAGGAGTTTTCCGAAATGATTTGAGTATCATCAAGAGATGATCCGAAATTATTGATTACGGACGAAATGAAAAAGATATCAGTGATCGAATGGACCAATCATCAAATCCCAGTTATTGCGAAATGGCATTGCCGGTCAAAAAAATTGTATGGTTGTTATGATTCTCAAGGTTCAAAACTCAAGGGATCAATATCATAGAGTTACGAAAAAATTCGAGGGATAGAGAAAAGTTCTCTGGTAGGTGATAACGGTTAGGATCAGTAACACCATACGGTGCACCGCTGAGTTGAATTGCTGGCCAATAAGGTTGGGTCACAAAAGATACTCAAGATTACGCCACTCTTGTTAGTCAGTGTTGTAAGGAGTTAATATGGATGATTTCATTACTTGAAGTAACGAGAGTTTCCTTCCCAAGGATGTCAATTTAAAACAGAGATTTGAGAGAAGCAATGTAGTTGGGAAACGGTACAGATATGACTACTCGATTGATATATGCTTCCTGCTAAGATTTAATCAGCGAAAGTAATTGTCGTTCCCTTCGAGCATTCCTAACTTCAACGAACTCTTCGATCTAAGTGTTCTCGGTCTGTGTTCAGTATAGGTGGTTAGTGTCTGCAGCCCTCGAATAGTTTCATGCCTCCCTTTGTCGGTTTATGATTTTAAGGATTCTTACGATATTAGAGGTTAGAATGGGAGTTCTGGGAGTAATGGTTGATCTTGTTGGCTTCAGACGTTGCGTTGGGGTGCACTTTTAACCTCGGCATCGATGTCGCCCTTGTTGCTTGCGGTGGCGGCCCTGCCGTTGGTGCTGGTATCTTGACTTGCTCTCGTAGTCCTTCCTTTTTAGTGTTAGGAGGGTGTTATTCTTAATCTAGTTTCTCAGGGGCACGTAACTTGAGATCGCAGGGTTCTTACTCCTAGTGAAAGGACTATGAGGTGAGAAGAGACCATCGAGATTTTGAAACATGAATCAATTTTCGAAGCAGCAATAGAAAAGGTGAGCGAATTCTTTCATAGGACGCAATTGAATTTGGGCTATGGTTCCGGCTCCTTGGGCCTGGGGTTGGTTGGTGCTAAGAATGGCTATGATAACTTGGTTAGATCTATTTTGCGTTAATTGAGTGAAAATTTTAAAGAGGGATTCAGTCTACTAAACAAATTTCCTTTTGCAAATGGTGCATCACATAGTATGCAACAGTACTCTTTTTCAATAAAAACAAGTTTTTCATAGATAGGGAAAAGTACAATAGAATGCATAGAGTTCTACTACGATGACAAGTAGGGGCACAAGATGAGATTTTCCTAATACAAGCTATGACGAAATGATCCTACATACTCCTACTACATGGTTCTATAGGTTATCAGGCTTTAATCTACACCGCTGCTACTCCACTCTAGGGTAGAACAATTCCGTAAATCACTCTTAACCACTTCATGTAGTTCCTTTCAGTAATGGTCTCGGCTTTCTTAAAGAACTCACACTCCTGCTTAAGCAGCTCCTCCTTAGTTAGGTTGGGCGGCTCCTGATAGAAGTCATGAATGTAGGAAAATGTATAGGGGAAATAGGGATCTTCCACTAGTTGGTTCGTCATTGATCTTATGGTGCTTCTAAGTTGGCGAGCTTCAGATAGTAGGTTGACTTGGTAGGGATTCAGGTGGTTCATCTACAAGGAAAGATTGTTAACCTCAATTAGTAATGTTTTAAGACAAGGATTTATTAACTTCTAGAAATTTCCAAATTCCACATTCGATCCTTAATTTAAGTCATCATCCAATTGTTCGGGAATTCCCAGCTCGGTGGTACTGCTAATTTCCACACCTTACTTCAATCCGGAGATTGTTCTGTCAGAATTCCACCTAATTTGGGATGCTAAACTTAAACTCATTTCACGTTTGTGCAACGGTCGAACTATCTTATGGTCTACCCATACTACCCATGGTCGAGGTTTTGAACCTAGTACTCTGATACCATGCTGTAACGCCCCGAATTTTGGGAACGTTAAATAAACATTTTTATTGAAAACTTAAATAGAGTCTGCCTCATTATTACAGCATAACTCCCATAAGGGTACTTTTATTACACAAGGGAGGGGAACTAAGGTTCCTAACTACTGCTCTGCCTGCTCCTCCATCCTAGCCAGCTCTTCGGCTCCGAAAGCCTCCAAGGTGTAGAGTTCACCCTGCTCATCTATAAGGTCTGACACATTATACCGGCGTTGCCCCTAGTATAATATGTTAGGGTTACAATAGTAACACCATGAGCTACAAAAGCTCAGCAGAATATCCCTATACCCACTAACCCATAACTTACAAACAATAGGTCATAGAAATAGTACACTAGCTCATGTAAATCCAACGATTTTCAAATAGCACATGCATATGCAACAAGACAATTAACAATGACACATCCACATTCACTATTCAACTAATGTTGGTGTCGGTGATATATGAGTTTCTCCTATGCGACTCTTCGTAGACTGTGTCACATTTTCATTTACCAAATCAACATTTCGAAAAGCATTTTTAACACACCCAACCTCGGTTCCGCTGTTCCGGTCTCCCGAGTATCGTCACAATGGTTCCGCCGTCCCGGGTTCCCATTGGCACACACACATACAAAAATCATTTTTTACACCAAAATCGTTTTTACACACCCAACCTTGGTTCTGCCGTTCCGGTCTCCCAAGTATCCTCACAATGGTTCCACCGTCCTGGGTTTCCATTGGCACACACACACAAAATAGTTTTTACACCAAAAATTGTTTTTACACACCCAACCTCAGTTATTTGAAAGTTTTATAAATGTTAGAAATTGAGAAAAATGTGAAATTTATTGAGTTTATTTGATTTGGGGTTAATGTGATAGGATTATTACTTGAGGGAGTGCAAGTGTGTTTTGTGTGTGTACTAGTATAAAAGGGTGTGTGTGTGTGTAGGAGATCAAATTCTCCCATCTCATTCTCTCTCTACCTGACGTCTCTCTCCTCTCTCGGCTCTCTCTCACTCTTTTCATCTCTCAACCAAAAATCCACCAAAATCACTTGGAACCTATACAAACCCACCTCCAATTTGTCTTCTATACGCGATTCCAACCTTGAATCTCGTGGGTTTCGCTTGGAGGACGAGTACTCAGTTGATTTCAAAGTTTGGAGAGCTAGGGCTCGCTCAAAGCAAGTGGGTTTCGATCCTTGACTCGAGGTAGGGATTTCTAACTTTCTCTATATGTTTATGAGTTGATTCGGTGTCCAAAACTTGCTTTGGATAGTTGTTTGGAAGCCTTGTGTTTGCCCTTGAAAGTTGTCAATTTGTGCTGAAAAACCCAGGTGCTACATGTACCAGTGTTTGCCCTGGTACATGTACCAAAACCCAGATTTCTCTGATTTCGTTTGTTAGGTACATGTAGCGCCCTTAACTGCTACATGTACCAAACTGGAAATTTCTGAAAAGTTTCTCCTTTCATGGTTTGGACTCCCGATCACTTATAATACCTTTTAAACGTCTTCAAATCACCTCTAAGCTTGATTGCTCGTAATCCGATGATTCGTTGATCATACCCACTCCTTTGGCTCTCGTTGTAACAAAAGAAAGTGTAGAATTAAATGAATATGGTTCTCGTACATTATCTATGCATGTGGTTTATTGAAGTAGAGGTTATGTCATGTCTCAATGAGCGATATAGACTTGTTAAGTGCTATGACGTGACGTGGTGATTGGCGAAATGGAAAAACGTCCCGTAGAATTGTTATTGAACATCGTAGGCTATGAAAGGCATATGTCGTGGGGTGTATAGTTGGTTGATGTGGGCCTGTCTAATAGTCCAATTGATAATAGGGTAACTTGTATCATCATGATTCGTCTCATTGATCTTCCCAGATTACTTGGCGCTCATTCTATAGGATTCTCATATAGCTAGGATCTAGTGGGTGGTGTGTTGTAAAGTTATTTGTGGGTTCAGTACGTTACGTCGGGCATGGTGTTATACTCAGGAAAATGTGTGAACTATGTATTTGTTGATTTATGACATGGTTGATTGTTTGTAATAAGATGGGATATGAATGACTGTTTGAGGTTACTGACACAATGAAAACTTGACACTACGGGTATCACCACTCGGTGGTGAGACGACCGGAATTGACACTATGGGTATCACCATGGACATTCGGTGAGACGACCGGACTATGCAATTGAACGGGTATCACCATGGATATTCAGTGAGATGACCGGACCACGAGCGATACATGCGAAAACCATAAATGATGATATGTGGAATAATGTGTGATTATTGGAAAAAGGATGAAAGATTGGCTTTTAATCATGTTTTTGAAAAGAGAAGGATTTGATTAAAAATCCTCCGGTATTCTTGAGCGAATCAACGGTTTTAGTATTTGGGCACAAATCAACGGACTCCGGTATTCAAGCTCGAATCAACGGAGCTTGATCTGGTTTCGTAATACTTTACAATTTCTTTTTTTAAAATCAGAAGGGAAAGTTTTATGGAAAAAAGGTTCGATGATGAACGAAGTGGAAACGAGAAAGATTGTGGTGTTGTATGAGAAACGATGAGATGATTGAGGATTGATTATTGGTTGATGTAGACTGATGCGAGTTTATTAATGTTGCTAGTTTGATATGTGAATAGCTAGGAATGCTTATAAGACGTCTAGAACCCCATAGTTGTAATCTGCTTGTTCGTTGTGGTAAACCTTTGTTTCTTGCGTTTGCTTATTGAAATTCACTCACTCTTGGCGCATGTTTCTTCGCATTTTCATATAGTTTGAGTTTAGAATTCTTTACTGGGCTAGTGTAGCTCAACCTATCAATTTCAGGTACATCTCAAGGATCTTGACGCAGAGTTCATGGTGTGCATGCTTGATCCCATATCTTTGAAAGCCGTCATAGAGAAGTGGTCTCATCATCTTTTGTATGATATTTTGAAAGATGTAATCGTAAATTCATTTGAATTCTTTTAACTTTAGATATTATGTAATCTCTAAATTTACTGTCTTTAACTAATTATGGAATTTGGGCCGTAGTGCCAATGTTGTAAATCTTTAAACTTGGGGATTTGGTTTTGTAAATGATCCTTCGGGAACTCTCTTTTGGGTATTATCTTTATTATGTGAGGATCATTTATTGAAATGGATTATTTATTTAGTTGAAAATCGAGGGTGTGACAATAAGGTATATAGGGTGAATAAGATCTCTAGACGAAATCTACTTCGTAGCTCGAACGCATCGAAATTTGGCTGCTAGGATTTTGGTGATCGGATTAAACGTATGACAGAACATTCCAGAATCTGGAAAATAGACGATCTGGCAGCCGAGCAATAGATCTGACGGCCGAAGGATGGTTCTGGCGGCCGAAGAATAGATCTGGCTGCTGAGGAATCAATCTCTCAGGGAGATTTTCAAGCAACATGTTTTACGGGTGAAAGAATGATGTTGAGGACGTGAGATCAATGTTACGACCGATGGATAGATTTTCCTAGGATTCTGTATTTCTGTTTGAAAGGCTATTTGGCTATGAATTGGGTCCTCTAAGTGGCTAAAAGTACTCACCAAAAGTCCATGGGTTTACGAGAAGTCAATCAACAATCACTGTATCCATTCATCATTGGGATGGTCCCCAAGGTGGGACTTGGAATAATCGTTAGGCTAAATTAGGGTGTCTACAGAAAGAGAAGTTTGTCGAGCCTTGGATGCTTTATCCTTAGAAGCTCTGTTAATTTAAAGTATTGTTATTTGAATTTTCAAAAGTGTTATCACATTTGTCAAACTCTGTTTTATTTTGTTGAGTTGTAAGACAGTTAAGTAGTTTTGAATTTGGTATTTGAGATTTCCGCTGCTAAACTATGTTTAATAAAATTTCATTTCTTAAATCAATTTCATGAATTATTAAATCAATTAAAAATAATTTAATTAACGTGTCCAAAAATCGGGGCGTTACAATTTCTCTCTGTAAATTGATCATCTGGATCCTTATTCAATATTGGCAATGAATGTTAATTTAAAAAAAGAGAGAATAGAGCATCTTCAATCCTTAACCTCTTTTTTTGCCCAAATTTGGGTAGAGATTTGGGCCAAAAACTTGATTTGGGTAAGACGGCAAGCCAATTGCTTGTCACTGGGCAAGGCAAGGCAAGACATTGCTCATGGCATGCCAAGACAAGGTGTGGCATCTCCAATGCTAAACCCATATTTTTATCCATATCTATTACTGAATGACACACTAGTAATTAATGAGTGACACACTTGTAATTAATGAGAGTAAAAAAAATGATTTGAGAAAAATGGGTATGGGTTTGAATCTCCCCAAATTTGGGTGGAAAAATGGGTAGAACTCAAAATAGGTAGAAAAATGGGTATAACATTAGAGATGGGTTTTTAGGCTTTATACTCAAATTTTGGGTATGAGTAATAAAATGAGTAAGAATTGGAGATACTTTTACCATATAGGTTCTTATTTTTTAAATACTTATTTTTTGTTTTACGAGACGTGTTTTTCTCTCACAATAATAAATCAACTTTAATTCAAAAAATAAATGCTTATTTTAATTAGAAGAACACACTATTCGTGATTTGGAGAGTGGAAACCATTGAAGTGGTAATAAAACCGGGTATCCTCCACCTGCCGGTAATTCTCCCTAGAATTTATTCTCTACTTGAGATCAAAAGTAAACAACGAACTGCAGAGATGGTTACACGCCGGTGTGATCACAGGCGAGAAAGGCTATATAAATCCAAAAATACTAAGAGCAGGGACAATTTGCAGGGATCTGTGCAGAGACAATCGCGTTTGGCCCCATTTCGGGTCCCAAAAAAATCTAGAAAAATATCAATAAATTTTTGAATATTATTTTATGGGGCCCTGTAAAAAATCAGCTCTTGCGGATATCGGTAAGTATTACTTTTGGATTCGTAGGGGCGAACTGCTCAGTTTTTTGGGACCCGAAATGAGGCCAAACGTGATTGTCTCTTCACGGATCCCTGTAAATTGTCCCTGCTCGTAGCAGGACTCATATAAATCAGTCCAACTTCGATTTCTTTCTTACATCTGAATCACGTGCGTTGCACGTGGAGACCGGTGGGAGAAATAAGACTTACATCTGGGAAAACCCTAAACCCTAAAAGCTGTTTGGAAGCAAATGGAGAATGGTAACCTGCTCGATCAAGCACTGGGAGGAGGTCTCATCGAAGACGCTTCTTCTGCTAGTCGGAGCGGCGGCGGCCGAGTGCTTCTCATCGAGGACTGCGTCGAGACCAGCGCCGCCTTCGTGCTTCACCACCTCATCAAGCGAACTCTCTCTCCTCCTCACTCCTCCGCCGCACTCATCATCTTCGCCGCCTTTGCGCATCCTTTTTCTCACTACGATCGCATTCTACGTAAAATGGTCCTCTCTCTCTCTCTCTCTCTCTCTCTCTCTCTGTGTGTGTCTCAATTTGTGATTTTGCTTCATTACATTTTCATTTCCGACTCTGTGAACGTGATAGTTCAAATGTTGTTATGGCCCTCATGGGTGTCAATTGTCAATGGATTTAGGAATTGGACTAGTAGTGTGATTATCATGCGTTGATGCCCTTCTTGTATCTTATGTCACACTCTTCAACTTTTCGTAGTCTTCGCAGTTCATGGAAATTAACTGGACATTTCACTTGATACTTGGAATTGTTATTATTTAACAATTTCTAATATACCGACTTTTAAATATGACAGGGTTGCAATTTAGCTGTTCAAAGGGATAATAAGAGGTTTGTTTTCCTCGATATGCTTACATTCGAATGTCCAGGTGAGAATCAGGTATAAATGGTTTCGTCCAACCCTGTCGTGCTTCTTTTTTCTGTCCAGATTCTTGGAGACGTAATTACTTGACTATTGGAAATCTATTCACGTAGTGAATCATTGGGCATAAGATAGTACCTACGGTAGCCAAGACGCGTGGCACACCTTTGTGATTTTTGGGCATAAGATAGTTTCGGGCTGAAATACCATGGCCTACATTTGTGATATTTCGTTACATGAGTAACACCCTTTGCCATTGTGTTTTTGACTAAGAGATTGTTGGCCCAAATTGTTTTGAATCTCGTAGGGGCATCTAATTTCTTGCAGTCAGTTATCTTTATCCAAATTGTACAAGTCAGATGAGCAAATAAATATGCAACTATACAAGTTGAGTTTGTTCTTAAATTCAAAAGCTCCAGACTTCCAGTGGAAAATGATGAAATTATAGGTGGAAACCTTTTGATTTTGAATTGGTCAATTTAATAACAGAAGTCCTCTTTTCTTGAGTAATGTCAGATGGAGATGGAGGTGGAACTTTTGAAGGTGGACTTGTTGAATTGTATGGAAAGATCCAAAAAGCTGTGGAGGTTAGCATCGTAAATGGTGGAAGTAGGAGCATCAGTATTATGATTGATGATATTTCTCTTCTGGAGGTTGCTGCTAAAGGGTCTTCTAATCACGTGTTAGACTTTCTGCATTACTGTCACACTTTAACAACTGAAATTGTAAGACATTGTTGTGTTGATCAATTACTTTTTTTTCCACTTCCAATTGTCTCATCGTTGAGTCTTGCCCTTGTATCTTTTTTACTTTGTCCCTCTCACAGGGTTGTTCACTAGCTGTTCTTAATCATGAGGATATATATTCAAGAATGGAGAGACCTAATCTTATTCTACAAATGGAGTACCTTGCAGAAGTTATCATAAAGGTAGAGCCTTTGGCCACTGGTTTGGCAACTGATGTGCATGGGCAGGTATGATTTGTGTTTTTTGGCGTTTGTGCGATTTATCTTCTTATACTGCTTTATATACGATTAACAGTAGAAGTTAATATTTTTGAAGGGGAATAAATTATTGTTCATGTGGCATGGACAAGAACATGACTTGACACATGCAGTGGCGGACGCAGGATTCCTAGTGTGCGGGAACCAAATCACATGTATTCATAAATTAAAAACAAAATATCATCCTTATATAATTGTAACACAATTTTGAAGGGACCTTTCTTCATAATTTTAACAAACAAAAGTCTAAAGTACACTAGAAATAATGAGATAATTGGGAAGTGTGCAGAGGCCCGGGACCCCGCTTGCACCCCCCTTGGTCTGCCCTTGGAGTCCTGGACACATGCACTCAGTAGTCAGTACCACAATGAATGGTAAATAATGGGATAAATATTGTTCTGACCAGACTTGGATTTGTATATTTGTTGCAATCTCATTTCCAGTTTTCTTCTCAGAGAATTTTCCAAAGATTTTACATTATTTGCTAGTTGTCTTTTTTCTTCACAATTTACAATTGCAACTCAATGTTTAATGTATTGCTGCATATCTTAGACATGATGTGTTTGAGTTGTTGAATAGACTGTGTTTCAGAGACACAATTTGTCAGTAGGCAATTAGTCGACTTCTCGTGCCATCGACAATTTTGTCAATCTATGAATCTATTGCGAGCAAATTAGACAGCATCATTGAAATTCTAGAACGTTGGAAAAAATCACCAGAACCGTCGGGGTGAATGGGGTGGGTTGGGGGTAAGCAAAGCTATGAATTGAGAAGTAGAGTAGGCAAGAATTTGCAGATCATGGTTCATACGGTGATCTCAGTTTGAAAAAAAATGGTTATTTGTTTCTATTGTAATCCAGCATGTTGCGTCATCTAATTTATTTTGTTCGTAAGTATTCATTGTGTTTCACTTGTAACGTGTTGTATGGCAGCATAGCTTCTAAGATGATTCCTTTTAAACGCGTCTAAGGTTATGTCTTGTGTTAGTTTATTTGGGTTCTGTACTCGTGTTGAAGCTCTCTGTTGTGTTTTGAAAAACATACTCCTATGTTTTTTCAGAAACCCAAATAACTACTCTATGATACTAGTGGTGCCACAATATCATGAGAAGTTTTGGGATTGTAATAGATATTAGTGGTTCTTAGTTACAATCCAATATTCTTTTGTGGTAGAGAGCAATGGACATCACAACTGGTTCTATTCTTCTCAGCACCTATACCAATATGAGTTTTACTTTTCTTTCAGTGACTTTATTTCCTGATAAATTTACCCTTTGTTATATTCAGTTGACAGTAATGAACAAGAGAAATTTTGACGGGCCCTTACGGAAGAAGTCTAACTTCCACTTCAGGGTCAAGGAAAATAATGTCGAATACTTCTATCCGGGGAGTCGGACTTGAAGATATCTTGGAGAATTCATTGTAGATATTCAACTCTCCCGACTCCACTTACTTTTTGGACATTGAGACTTTTACGCATGTAAGCTTTTAGTTAACTATTAGAAGCATCATTTGACAAAATGAGAATTTAAATATCATTGCTTATCAACGCTTGAGTTTTGAATAGGTTGGTGAATATTAATGCCTCTGGTTTATCTTTGTTTATAAAAACTATTGGTTTCCATCCTGTGTTGTCTACATGAGAATTTCTGTCAAATGGCTGAAATGTACATATTTGGTTTGGTTGAATTGAGTTCGAATATATGTGCCCAAAGAAAAAGAGAAAGAAGCAGCAAAATTGAGTTTTAGTGGGCATGGCAAGAGGAGGCGAATGAAGCTTCAAATTTTTTTTAAAATT
Organism: Rhododendron henanense subsp. lingbaoense; assembly: GCA_020567845.1. Classification (NCBI taxonomy): domain Eukaryota; kingdom Viridiplantae; phylum Streptophyta; class Magnoliopsida; order Ericales; family Ericaceae; genus Rhododendron; species Rhododendron henanense. The sequence goes on along the minus strand of CM036317.1, from coordinate 25,752,975 downwards.
TTGAGTTCAAAAATTGAGCGCAAATCAAGTTTTTGGAAGTCAAGCGTAAGCCTACCCGAATGGGGTTTCTGGCATTCTGCATAATTATAAAAATGATGGAACGAAACTTGCACTCTGCTGTGTTTGGCTTATAAATTTGTTTTCTCATAATATGAACTTGCGGCGGGCATGCGTATGCAAGTTTTGATTTAGGAAAAACATTAATTAGACAAACATATTTGGAAGTGGTTGGCGCTAAGACTTCCACGCCAAGAGAGAAAAAGAGAAAGGGACGAATCTCAAATGTCAGGTGGATGACCTCCGATGGAGAAGGAAACTGCTATAGAACATGGATGCAGTTTTATGAAATTGGCAGGCCAATTTACCAATTAACCTTCAATTTTCTTAACTTGTATTTGTGGGTATTTTAGGAACTAAAAAGTGTGAGGCAGCCTCCAGAAGGAATCTACACCAGAGTGGTGCTCTTCCCTTTATATACTAGAGACTAGAATACTAGTGTAATGCTTGTGTTTCGCACGTATCTGCGTGCTCATTGGTTTAATTGGTATTCGGAAACTTAATATACATATGTTTTTTGTTCTTGTAGCGATGATAGTAGATTGTACATCAAAAGTGTATTTACATTTTTATCCTATCTATTTGGAGTCCATTTCAGCCTCGCAAACTTTCCCACCACCATAGTGCAGGCCATTCCTCGGCGCTTGAGCAACAGAGAAAGAGCAATAAATATGGCAACATACAAAATATTGAATAAATGCCATAGAAGTAACACCGATTTTTGGTTAGATCCACTGCCAACTTAGAAGCTTTATAACGATGTCGATAACAAGTATATGGAGTAAGTTTTGCACACACCTGATCACCTGCATTGGGACCATCGGTGTTGAAGAGGATTGGCCGGTACCGCTTATCCTCATTCATCAAGCTTGAGTTCTGGAAATGGTCGATAAAAGCAGCATTTCCTTGTATGCGAGCATATGCAAGTGATGCCACCTTTTCGCTGTTGAACTTATCCCATTTCTTTCCATTAAATGCCTGTAAAAATAAGTTTTATTCTGTATTAGCTTTAGGTAGACATAACAAGCTATAGTGACTACCAGAAACAAAAAGGGAGAAAGAAATGACATCTTCTTACAGCATGGATGAAACAAACCAGCTGATAGAACGGGATAATCAAGGAAGGATCATTCATGTTGATGAATGTGAAACCCTCTATTGCACTTGTTCTGCAGAAAAAAGGAAGGAAAATAAATTTCCCATGTAGGGGTGCCATGCCAAGATTCCTCGGTTATATCAAAATGGTTCTTCTCTGAACGAAAATTCTTTTGCCTTAAAATCGACGGGTAGATAAACGAAATCATATGTTCCCCGATGGCCTTCATCAATTGCAGCTAAAAGCATCTTCAAAGTATACCTACGATTGAAACCATGTCAACATAGAACCAATTAGTTCCTAGCAGAGAAGGTAAGGGGAACAAAAGAAAAAGAACATCCAATGCATCTGAAAAGATTTTTTTAACTTCAAACAACATAAATAAGAATATGCAAGACATATACTAAACAACCATTTTCTTCTTGACTAAGTAAAAGACCCCAACTAAAGATTAAAGAACAATATCCCTTAAATTAGGGAAAATAAAGATTTTTTTTTGTAATAACTCCAATTTTTAGTAAATAAAAATTTCGTTAAATATTTGAATTTCTTTAATTAATTCTTGGATTGCTTTATAAATTCCGTTTTACTTTCTAATAGTCCGTCATAATTAATTTCATTCTTTGTAAAAATTGAATTACTATGCATCGGGCTATCTAGCCATTTTCTAAAGACAAGTGGGCTTATATATACACTTGTATATTTACTTGGTGACAAAAAAAATTTAATTTATAAAATTACATTTCTTGGCTAGAAATCCTACTTGGCAAGTCTAGTTAAATTCCAAACCCTAGTTGAGCTTTTTTAACCCTATAATATGTAATCACTTCTCTTCCAAGTGTAGTCTTTTCAAGAATTATGCCATATCTCCATCATCATCATTTTTTTTAGTCTTCCATGCATTAGTCAAATAAGCCACATGCACACATCACTTGACAAGTCAAAACCAAATCCCATCATTTCTTCCTAAAGTACTAACAATGATGACTTGGATTCCTTGTTGACCTTTTCAAATAAGACTAGTCAATCCAAAAGCCCATGATTGTACTCTTGTCCTCTTCCTAGCAAATGATTTCCTCGAACAAAGTCTAGTCTTATCCTTGAAAGACTACTTTGAGTAGTCATTTTCACCTTGTTGACCAAGTAAACTAGTTCTAGGGTAATCATGGCTTAATTTAGACTTGACTACTCATAAAACCCCTCATGATGGCCTAAGTTTGAAGTGACAAAAGATAGGAGTATGGGCCTTGCTTGTTGTAGGAGTTTTGAGCAAAAATCTAGTATCTTGACAAGACAAAATTGTGGGAGAGAGAGAGAGGGGGGGCCGGCCATGGAGAGGAGGAGGAGCCCTTCATTTTCCTATAAATAGGAGCCTCACTCCAAGCTTTCTTCACACCTTCAAGCATTGCTCTTCCTTCTCTCTAGAAATTCTAAGTGTTCTTTGAATGTTATTGATTGTTCTTAGCTTATCCTTGAAGTTCTAAGCCTTGTTCTTGAGTTCTTCAAGAAACTCATCCAAAGCCGCCACCAAACCACCACTCAACCACCCTCTCGACCCAAAAAGTAGTTAGTAAAGTTCACATTTTTGTTTTTAGGAAAAGGAAGTCCATTTCTTTTCCTTTCGAAGCAATCCGGCGAACCGTTATTCTGACTGTCCGACGAACCGACCACCTTTTGATCCTAGCAAGCCTCCTAGTTCAAGATCAAGTTAGTTTCTAGAAAAAAAGAAAGTCTCTTCTTTTCTCTTTCGAAGCTACCGTAAGCGGTCACTCCGTTCAATAGCTACATTGACCTTCCATAAGCCGATCACCTTCTTTTCTGTAGCCATACCATTCGCCAAGAAGAACAGTAGAATATTTCTACTCATTTTCTCTAGTAAAAATTTTAGTTATATTTTTTTGTGTGTGTTTAAAAATGCATGTTAAGTTAAAGTACTAAAAATAGCTAGCAAACTTGTTTTACTAAAATTTCAAAATGAAATATGATCATATTGAATATCTCGACTTTTATTCCGGAAAATATGTGGTTTTGAACTTCCCAAAAAGGAAGAAAGAACGGATTTTTGAAATGTAAGAAATAATAGTTTGATTGGTAGCATGGTTACTTAGATTTTATTTGAAAGGGGTTATGAGCATGTATACATGTTTTTAGTTCTTAATTTACTTGTCTTGATGTTAAGCTATGTGCATATCTTGTTCAATTTATAGACTAGTCGATGGATTAAGCATGAAAAATACCATAGAGTTAGATGATCTTGTTGCTTTAATTATTCTAGTTTAGTTTCAAGATTACGATCAATGATGCATGTTTACGAGACACCGTATATAGTGTTCTTATGTGGAAAGTCCGACTGCGGAGTTTTTGCATGAAAACGAGACACGGAAATCGAGGAAGTCTAGAAACATGAAATGTAGGGTACTAGTAATGAAAAGACGTATTTTTTAAGAAAGAAAATGTTTTTGCAACCGCAATGTGGCCGGACTTGATAGCCCATTGTGTGTGTGTGGGTTGCTAATGGAGTCGGACTTGGTAGTCTCATTAGAGGTTTGACTTGGTCATCCGCGGAGAGGAGCCAAAGTGATTGTGTGCCAATGGGAGCCCGGAACAGCGGAACCATTGTGAGGATACTCGGGAGTTCGAGACAACGGAACCGAGGTTGGGTATGTAAATGATTTTGAAAATGTTGATTTGGAAAATGAAAAGTGAAATCGTTAGAAAAAAAATGGTGACACGGTCTACGAAAATATTGCGTAGGAGAAACTCTGATTACATGGACACTGACGCTAGTTGAATAGTGAATGTGAATGTGCATGTGTTATTGTTAATCTCTGAATTGGAAGTTGTTGAATGCACTTGTGTTACTGACATGTTATCGCAAAATATTTACCTGCTATAGTATGTTGCTACTATGTCCTGTTATTAGAATTTATGGGTTAGCGGGTATGAGATTATTCTACTGGGCTTTTATAGCTCATGGTGTTACTGTTGTAACCGTGACATATTATACTTGGGGCGACGCTGGTATAATTGTGGGCTACCACAGCCCCGGGTGTTGAGATCGGGGCGGCCCGTTTCGGAAAATCGCGCGCCTCGTGCCCTTTTTGAAATCGACTTCGAAAAGATGGATTGATTTGAAGAGTCGCCACCCGGATTTGTGGTATGTCACCCGAGAAACCGTTTAGTTCAAAAATAATTGATTTGAATTGAAAACCAGAGATCATTTGAGGGTCCGGAAGCCATGTTACGAGGGGGGAAGGGTTTTACGGCACCCCCCTCGCCCGATTCGGAATCGGTCTCTACTAAACGTTTGTGGGATTTTAAAAGGGGATTTCATTTCATTAGACAAGTAGCAAGTATCCACAGTTATACCAGATAGGAAGTGTTTGCATGTGCACGTGTACAGGAGGTTACACAATGGTGGAGTAATAAGATGCAAAATAGCAGAAACTGAGAGACTGCCACTGACTTCACTCTCGAGCGCTCGGGAATGGTCCCGAGCGCTTGGGAGTTCTGATGCTCAACCTGCAAGCTTGTTAGTACAGGCAGAATAGAGTGCTAAAAAGGGAACTGGAATGCTGCAATTTACACAATTGGCTCAGCAGAGGACTTAAAAGACTGAACTAAGCCTTCAATCTTTCAGATCATGCATCCCTGCCTTAACGAGATTAGATCTACAAATTTTAAAGAACAGAATGGGTACCCTCATGCATGCAGAAACCCAAAGAACACATCAGACAGGGGAAATGAAAGGTAATGGCATGGCTGCACTCCCGAGCGCTCGGGAACAGTCCGGAGCGCTTGGGAGTGTGATGCTTACCAGTTTTGCTCTAAACAGAAAATGGTACTGACATGCAAACATCCTCATTTTGATGTCTCCCAATAGGAAAGCATCATTTAACTTTGAAAAGAAACCTTATTTTACTTGAAGATTCGTGAGGAATACTTCTGTTTTGGTGAAAATGATTTTCTGTGCATGCAATGCCAAAATGGAACCATTTATTCTAAAAGTACCCCTCATTCCCAGCCTACTGTATGACCAAAAACCATGCATGAAACTGGGGACAGTCCCGAGCGCTCAGAAGTACTCTCGAGCGCTCGAGAGTGATGCCAGTAAGGGTTTTGCTAAAACATTTTTGTACCCCATTGCTCTTGTCTTTACACTAAGGTCTCCCAACCATGCACCCAGTATTGAAGATTGGGTCAGGCTGAGAGACCCCCCTCAGAAGGGAAGAACAGCCTCTATGTTTGGGATTGAGATAGAAATATTTTCTACCTTTTTGCTCGAACTCTTCTCTTTGGAATGGCTTTGAAAGGTGGATTAAAAGGGAAGAATACAAGAAATCAGAAGCTTGGAGCGTTCTGGATTCCCTGTATTTTCCTTGAGGATTTTTCGAAAAGGGTTTTTGAGGTTTGAAGTTGAAGCTTTGAGTTTAGATAGTTCTTGCTCTGAAAGAGAAGGAGAGAACAGGAGGAGAGTATTCCCAGGGAGGAAATTTTGTGACCCTTCCTCTGCTGAAATCAGGCTTTATTTATAGGCCAAGAATAACCTATGGTTTTTGAAAATCAAATGGATTTTTAAATAAAAATGTTTAAAGGGAAAATCATTTGGCCTGAAGATTCCTGACTGAGCATGAGTGCTAGCCGTAAATCTCAGCCGGCTAAAGGTCACTGCAATGATGGATTGCATGGGTAATGAGGAGCCCCGCCATCCATTGGCCAGCGCAGGAGACACGAGCGCTCGAGAGTAGTCTCGAGCGCTTGGGACCTCACTCTCGAGCGCTCGAGAGTGATCCAGGCCAGAAGTTTTGAAAGTTGTTTTTTGAGCGCTCGGGACTACTCCCAAGCGCTTGGAAGTGATTTTGACCATTTTATTATTTCCTTTCAAATCTTTCCAGGGGCAAAGTTCCAAACGGTACGAGGCTTGTTTCAATCCAAATTCATCATCGGGGAGCCTCTGGGCCACAAATTAAGGAAATTTGAAGAGTTCAAATTGGGGTGTCTACAGTTGCCCCTCTTTGGGCGATGCTCGGCATCATGTCTGGATACGAGTGCCGTCCAAAGATTGAGACAGCCCAATTCGAGCCAGATCAAATCCTCAATTTCAAAACATAAATGTAAGTGAAGATGCCAACATTTAATGTATGCGGTCGCGTCTTTTCAGACTGCCTACGTACCCTTTTCTGCAAGGATCAGACCAGCGTAGTTCTTTGGGGCAAATGCAAACATGCACGAGAAAGTAAGCATCGACAAGACAATGGTAAGATAAATGCATGAAGAGTCCACCTGTTACTCTGTTTGGGGGACCAACAAGATGAATGCAAATATTCGTCCGGGGAATCCACCTGTTGCTCTGTTTGGCGGACATCACAAGGCTTTTGGGATAAATCCACCTGTTACTTTGTTTGGCGGACAACACGCGGCTAAAACCTTCTGCGAATAAAACAATTAGACGCTTTCGACATAAAGTATCAATTTTCAAGCGTGAACCAATTGTGGATTACCGAAAGAAGTTCGTGACCAAATGCTCTGTTTTGACACAAACTAAATCAGGACTGAGATTGATTTTGTAGAAAGCCTCGACGCTTGCAATAATTGACAGAAAGTGAAATGAACGGGGGACCGAAGACTTCGACACAGCGACCCAAAACAGAGTGGAGCGCTTGGGACCACTCCCGAGCGCTCGGGAGATGTGTCGAGCGCTCGGGACTACGGCTGGGGCCCGCCACCCCTTCGTCCTCCTTTTCCAGATCTGGGGTTTAAAACCCCAAAACTCGAGCGCTCGAGAACCAGGCGACGTACGGCTGTCCTCTTGCTCTCGACTCTCAGGCGTTTACTCTCTCTCTCACTCGACCATCACTCTCTTACTCGACCATCTTACTCTCCGACGATCTCCCTTTCTCCAGAACAAACACGGACCGATATCGAGATCTCGAGCTCTCCTCGATCTTCCGGTGGGCGATCGTGTGCCAGGAAGTTCGAATTTGGGGGAAGAGGAAGGCTAGGGAGAAAGAAGAACGGGCAATGGCGAATGGGGAGGACCGGGCGACGACGGGTGAATCCCGCGGTGGTGCAGCCACGCCTGGCGACGGCGCGGCGGCGGCTGTAGCTGCTGCGGCGGCGATGGGCGACGCTGGTGATGGAGGAGGTGTTGCCAGGGATGAGGGGATTACCAGTGAGGTCATAGCGGCGGCAGTGGTTGACGGTGGGGGTGATCCTACGGCGGTAGAGGAGGCCCGGGGAGGTTCTACGGTGATTGGGGATGCCGGAGGGGTCGAGATTGAGCACGACGCAGGTGGGAGGCAGGCTGACGGTGGCGGAGATACCACGGGCAGTCGGGGTGGCACTTCGGGCAGCGGAGGTGGAGTGACGGGCACTCCTCCTACTCCTACTGTGGAGGAGTTGTTTGCGGTCGCGGAGCAGGCCCGCGAGGAGGGACAGGTCGAGGAGACGGTGGTGGGCGGTCGCGTCACAGTCACCCCTACTTTGCAGTCGACGGCGGCGCTACCGAGGGAGGAGGATAGCAGGATTGGGGCCTCACAGCCCGTTCCTTTCGAGGAGGGTGACTTCCTGGACTCCGCGGAGCCGCAGGATATACTAGGCGCGTTTGGTCTCGACCCAGGGGTTGAGGCCGTGCTGAGAGGTACCGTGACTCCAGAGGACCGGGCCGCGGCGCTGCTGTTGGGAGCCTTGCTGAGTGGCGCTGGTGCGTCGGACGCAGGGGGTCACGAGGTTGAGGAGGAGGAGATGGAGGAGATGGAGATGGAGGGACCAGAGCCTGAGGCGGCCGCCGAGGCGCGGGTGACTGCGGTTGACGAGGCGAAGGCCTATTTGGGAGGAGAGCGTGTTGGGTTCGCGATTGCGACCTACGCTCCGCGGGCTCACTTCTTCGTGCCTATGGGGATAGAGAGTTACACTCCTGCTCGGGCAGACTACCCGGAGGACCTACTGCTCCGAGGCCGCGACATGCACATCTCTACGGGCTGGACTACGGTAAATTTCGATGACTTGAAACTTTTGAATTCGACACTTGGATTATTATTCGACAACATGAAATTTTAAAATCGACACTTGAATCATGAAATTTTAAAATCGACACTTGAATCATTAAATTGACAACATGGAATTTTTTAAAATCGACACTTGAATCATGAAATTTTGAAATCGACACTTGAATCATTAAATTGACAACATGGAATTTTTAAAATCGACACTTGAATCATGAAATTTTAAAATCGACACTTGAATCATTAAATTGACAACATGAAATTTTTAAAATCGACACTTGAATCATGAAATTTTAAAATCGACACTTGAATCATTAAATTACTGAATTGATTGAAATGCTATTTCTTTACTCTGTTGAAACAGCGCACGACAGACGTTTACGGCCACGGAGGCTCAGCCAGCTTGCTGAAGTACTTCAGGGGGCTGCCCGCGAGAGTACGGGAGTTAGTGGAGGCTGCGGGTTTCGGGTCGTTCATCCAGTTGATGACGGCGGTGAGGGTAGACTGCGCTGTGCTCACAGCGCTGACCGAGAGGTGGTGGGATACTACCAACACCTTCCACCTCCGGTTCGGGGAGATGACACTGACACCGCTGGACTTCGCAGCGATTACGGGACTGAGAGTGGGAGGAGAGCCGATCCCCTATGACTCGAGCTTAGTGCTAGATGACGCGGCGTTGCGGTGGTTCCTCGGGCGGGTACCACGGCACAGCGGAGGAATGGCAGAGTACGGGCAGTTCGTGGAGTACTGGGACCACGAGCCCGCCGACGACGAGGAGGCGGCGAGGATGGCTCGGGCGTACCTGCTCTACCTGTTCGGGGCTTCTCTGTACCCGACCAGGCGGTCGCGGGTGCACCTTAGCTACTTGGCAGGCCTGGTTGACCTGAGGACCGCAGGACGGTTCGACTGGGGAGGGGGTGCTCTGTGCACCCTCTACTGCTTTCTAGGGGCTGCCTCACGCGGAGTGGGCAACACGATTGGAGGCTACTGGAGGATCGTCGAGGTACGGTTTAAAATACTGCTTTAATACTACCATTGACTGCTTATCGTTTGAAATGTATTTTAGAAATCGACTTGACTTGAACTTGACCATATGCAGCTCTGGGCTTACGAGGTTCTGGGGATGTTCCCGCCTGAGAACACCTGCCGAGATCCTGGTTTGCTTCCTCGCGGGCTTGCGTGGAGCAAGACCTATAGGAGGACTAAGGAGAAGAGAGGGGAGGTGATGACCTTCCGACGCTGGCTAGACCGCTCGACTGGAGTTGCAGTAAGATTTCCCTTTGTTCCTTTTTTCTTTTCTGTGCTCGATGTACGTTTTATTGATGCTTCGAAATTTGACATGCAGGTGCACTGGGATCGTTGGTCGAGGGTGGAGGCCGACTTCCTTCCGAGGAGTCGTGAGGTGACACGGAGTAGGGTGCTGTTGGAGTGCCCTCTGGGCTGGCAGTGGTACCTAGGAGACCGGGTGACTCGGCAGTCGCTCGGTCCTCCAGCGTTCGTGGTGCCTGGGCCGCTTCCTCCACGCGTGCAGCGGACGGAGACGTACACTCGTGCGGAGCTGGAGCTGTACACTGTGCCTGACACAGACTTGGAGCGGCACCTACGACGTGGTCTGGACTACGCGGCTTACGTAGGCCAGTACCTGGCCATGAGCCTAGGGGTGGAGGTTGAGTTTGAGAGGAGGATAGCTGAGGGAGGGCGAGGCCCCGGTGCTGGGGTGCGAGGCCGTGGCGGACGGTCCGCACGAGGTAGTGGCCGAGGTGGTAGGCAGCCTGCCGGTGGGCGAGGAGAGAGTGACACGGGGGTCCGAGAGACGGCGGAGGCGTCCGGCTCGACGGTGCTGCCCACGCTGGAGTGGACGATAGGGGCGACAGACCCTAGGGGGGCACGGGCGGTGATAGACGTCCCACGTCTTCCACAGCCGCCGATGCGGCTTCCGGCTCAGGTATAAACGAATTCGATCTTCTTATGCTCTGAATGATTACTGCTTGCGCGTTTCTGATTCTCGAACATCACAGGTACCGCGAGAGTGGGCCGAGACGGCCATCATGCTGATGGTAGGGATGCGCCACTTGCTGAAGGGCTGCGCTAGAGGGAGAGCCCTGCAGACCAGACCTGTCCCTGAGCCTGCTCCTCCTGTTGCCCCACAGGTATGACCAAATGCATGCATGTACAGTACTTTAAAATGAATCCATTGAATTTCAAATACGTATAGAATGATCTCATGCTTGTGATATGCAGGTGCAGCCACGACGTTCAGCTAGGGCACGACCTCAGGCCACCACGAGCTCTCCAGCTTCTGCCAGCACACGGGGACGAGGGACACAGGGAGTGTCACGGCCCGTAGCGGAGGCTAGACAGTTCGAGGTTGTACCTAGGGCGGGGTCCCAGCGGAGACACGCTCGCGTGGAACCAGAGGAGGAGGACGAGTCAGAGGAGTCCTCTGAGTCGCGTGTCTTAGGGTCGACGGACTCAGAGACTGCTTCTGGCTCTCCTAGCGCAGACGACGGTGACGACGATGACGATGGTGATGAGAGTGAGAGCACAGAGCCCGAGGGTCGCCAGCCGAAGAGGACTCGTCACGTCTGAGTCTTAGGCTTTTGCTTTGCTAGCTTTCTTGTACATGGGTCTGTGTGCCAAGGTAGTTGTAGCTTCTAGGCCTGCGTGCCTTGATTTTGTTTGGGCTTGCGTGCCCCGGTAGTTAGGATCGGGCGTGTGTTTGCCCCAGCTTTTTGCACTTCCTTCCATGCTCATTGTAAACGCTGTACTTTATTTATGAAAATCTGCACTTTTGTTCCTTTGCATTTGTTCGCACTTCCTTCAAGAATTGTATTTTATGAAATATGTTCGTCTAGCTTGCAAGAAAGTAAAGAGCACGTGCGTTTCAACCGAAAACTCGACATTGACACATGGTAGCAAAATTGATGATGAAAACTAGACTTAAGGGCTTTCGATCGAAACAAAGCCCGCTGCGCGGTTGACATTGAGCGTTGTGACCTGCGAGGATTGCTAGAATTACCAAAATGCCCTTGACACAAAGATCAACCTTCACTTACACTTGAAAATGATGATTTTGAGACGCCTGAACAGCAAAAACTTGAACTAACAGTGTTAATGCGCGTTTGAACATGCCATTCAGTTATTAATGCACAATGTGACTCATACGCATCGCTGGACCCAACAGAATACGCTTTAACATGGAATTCGACATGCTCGCGGAATGAAAATCTTGGCATTGTTGAGGAAAATGGATGAATACTCACGAAAATACATAACTAAAGCTGCTGTATCCCCAGAGTATAAGTTGGGCATCTTGTGACCTAAACTGCATGCATTGGTGAGGTTGAACTGAGGCTGAAAAAGCTGGAATCAGAAGCTGCTGTAAACAGCAGAACTCTCGAGCGCTCGAGAGTGGTCTCGAGCGCTTGGGTCTTCACTCCCGAGCGCTCGGGACCTCTGCTGTCTGCAGTCCCCTATTGCTTGAAAGGCGTGCCGCAGGATGATGCCGAAAGGTAGCATGCCAAGCAGACAGGTTTGCTAAAGATGAAGGTGACCATAAGAGGTCGAGGCTAGGAAGTGAGACCCGTGTTTCGACGTTTGAGAACAACGATGGTATTTTTTATTTTTATTATATTATATATTTTTTTTTGAAAAACAAAGGACATGTCTGAGTATTCCTTCTGCAATACTGTTTTCGATCAGCGGGCTGGTATTTTCAGGACCTCGGGATTTGGGATGGAATTCGTCTTTGGATGGTTTGAGTTGGATCCAGGGCTTGAACGGGAGTTGGCTTGAGTTTGACCTCGATCAGGGCTTGGGTTCCGAGCATTCATGCCCCAGTCTTGAGGTTGGCTGTATGCTTGCTATGATTGTTGACATTGGCTCGATATGCCCTGGTGAGTGACAGTCCTTCGTTCTGATCCTTTTCCTCGATTCCACTGATAGTCTCGGCAACCAGTTTTGTCATGAGCGCAAGTGCGGGTTCTTCCATGTATTGGAGTTTCTCTCACAAATTGGGACCTCAATGACCTTGTGTGAATTTGGACAAGGCCCAGATGACTCAAAGGACAAGAAAGACCCTTTATCAGAGGACTGACTCAATGATGAACCAGACTGGACGAGGAGTTTGATTTGACCGGACAAGTGGCTTGATTACTTGAGGATTTGATTGTTTGAAATTGTCATGATAAAATCAAGTTTTGAAGATTTTCCCATTTGGGGTTTTGAAATTGTTTTAACTCCATCAAGTGATGCTCATTCAGAATTCTCTTGTTTTGTCAGAACACAAGGATTTTTGCCGTGAACCATGCCCCAGGTTGCTGATGACAACCCATGGATTTAGAAAATGCCCCAGCTCGGATGTTACGGGATTCATGAAATGCCTTGGCGCTCCTTTTTGTTTTCTCCTGTTGTCCAGGATTTTTGTTATCAAGCTGTGTTTTTCAATCTGACAGGACTTTATTCGGGTTGTAACGTGGCCAAGGTTCGGCTTAGCAAAGAGGGGATAATAGGCTCAAAAATTTTCATTTTCTTGGGGTTTCGAGAGCTAGCAGCCATCTTGAATATTTTTGTGCCTTCTTTGCTTTTGATAGGCGCCTTCTTTCACTTGCTCTGTTTCACACTTGTTGTGCCGATGTGTTTGGCACTTTAGTTGGTTTTTGAGTTTTCTCTGTTTTTCTGTTCGATGTTTTGCACCTCATTGCGCCCACGTATTTGGCACTTTCACGCTTTGAATTCTAATGTGCCGATGATAACCAGGTGTTTGGCACATTTTGTCCTCCTTATTTCACCCTGGTGTGGGGGATAGCTGCCTAGCTGGGTTCTTTCAAAGAAATTGATTTAGGCTCAAAGGGGGTTATCAATGGATATATATCTTCAAGCGTGTGATAAAAGAAAAGAATGCCTTTCTTCATTTTGAATTGCACAACTCGATAACTGGATCCTAGATGCAAGTTAAAAGATTTGTGCGCTCTAACTTTTGTTTAGATCATGTTTTGAGGTTTTGATCTAGCGAGCTTTTTCTCATGCCAAGGCGTTGCTTCTTCACGGTGTCAGGGAATGGTCCCATGAAATTCTTCTTTTCGCAATGGCAAAATACCTCGTGTCTTAATTTCTCAATTGACGGTGAAAAACAATTCCAAGTTAAGGGATTATCACAAAACGCGAGTTTATTATCACAATTTCGACTCAAGAGGTTTGACATCAAAAGACGGGACGGACCGACAAAGGATTGACTCGAAAGATTGTGACCGAATTTTGGGATCGACTCAAAAGAACATGACCGGGCCTCGGGATAAGGCTGCCTACGTATCCTTCTTGTAAAGGAATCAGGTCATAACGTAGTTCAGGCTTACGAAACTGACTCTCTTTTGGTTTTTCTTTTTTTTGACTACAAACTTGAATTTGAAAACATAACGACACGAAAGCATGAAAGACTCGAAGTACAAACTGACTCGAATTTGAAAGACTAGGACTTGACTTGAAACTCAAAGGCTTCCCGAACTCGTGAGAAGTTCCATTCGTGGATTGACTGCACTCAAAATCCTCCTCCGGATCTGAGGTCCGGTACTGGGATGATTCCATTGTCGATTAAGTCTTGGATCTCGTGGCGGAGACGGAAGCAGTTATTGGTGGGATGGCCGGTATGTTGGTGAAAGGCACAATAGACGTTTCGGTTGTGGGATGCCGGGAGCTTTCGAGGTAGGGGAGTTGGCGGGAGCGGCTCGATGAGGCCGGCTTTGAGGAGCTTCTCATAAACTGAGGACAAAGGTACAGGAAAGTGGGAGAAGATCCTTGGTTGGATTTTGCAGGTGGGCTGAGGGTTCATGGTGGTGCCGAGTGGGCCTGTGGGGAAAGCTTTGCTTGCTTTGCAACTGCATAACACTCTTTTGCTTTTGGGGTTGATCTCATCAATGTGCACACCTTGCCTTTTAGTACCAGTTTCAGACAAGGATCCAACATCCTTATTTGAGTGATTCTTGGCATTATGGAATTCCACCAAGTCTTTGAACATATCTGAGAGCGTCACTTCTGACCGTGGCCTGACTCGGGCGGTTGGAGAGTGGTAGGCTTGCGGAGTCTCTTCGATCCTGGCCTCATCAGCATTCAGTCCTGGACCTGGATTCGACATGACGAAGGAGAGAATGCCAATCACCCCTTGCAAAAGAGCCGTCTGTTCATCCATTTTCCGGTTCATTTCCTCCACAACCCATTTCAGCTCAACCAGCTCTGCTTGCCCTGCCATTTTGAGGTAGTCGGAGAAGGTGGTGTGGCTTTGTGTAGAATGGGTGGCCCGGTGCTGACAGTAAGTAAGAAAGCGAACTCAGAGCGTGCCCCTGTTATGATTTATTGAAAAATGTGCATGAATAAAAGAATCATTAATAATATGTTGTCACCGTCGACTCACATGATCCCACTTTACGGAAAGTTCCAACAGTCACGGGTAGGTCGATGTCAGGCAGGTTAAATTCCTCGCGTTGGGAATCAGAGCCAATCTCCTTATCTAAGACCATCCGAGGCAGAGCAATAAGACTGCTGGAAGATGCACTTAAGGCTAAAGGGAGCCGTTCGGGCACGGCGAACACCGGAGTTATCCCAAACTCCATGGATTTATGGTCTCCTAGACCCTGACTCAAGAAATGACATCCTATGAAGGATTGCCTTAGTCCTCAGAGATTCTTTTGAATGTGTATCCTTTGATTAGGAATGACAAGATTTGGGAGATATCAAGACAATTTAAGTCTTTAACATTTTTTTAGCCGAAATTTCTGTTTTGGTTTAAAAAATCGTTTAGCGTAAATGACATGATACCGTAACCGGGGCGGCGTAAGTGGCATGGCGCCATTAGCCTAAGCAGTGTAAAGTGACTTCGCACTATAACCTGGGTGGTGTGGGTATCACGACATTGTAGCCTAATTGTTTTGTTAATTTTCATTGAATCCATGTATTGAAAACTTGTATTGGAGACTTAATGAACTTTGATATCCCCAAAATCTCGTCATTCCAAGGACTAATTAATTTCAACAACGTGCCTTTAAAAAGCATGACTCATCATTGGTCCAGGCAATCCTAAACAAGCTGCGCAAGCAAGTCTAAGAGTTCTAAACGCGATACGAAAGCGAACGGACGGCATAAGATGCAAGGTGCGATGTGCAAGCGGGATAAGATCATGGTTTTTCGAAGGTTGCCTAATTCCTCAGAATTTCTTTTAGGGTGTATCCTTCGTTCAGAACGACAAATTCTAAGAGATGTCAAAATGAACTAAGTATTCAACTAGTCCTCGTTCGAAGTTTCAATTTTGAACTTGGAATAACTTAGTATAGACGACGTGATACCCCAACCATCGTGGTGTCAGTGACATGGTGCCATTAGCCAGAGTGGTGTAAGTAAAGTGGTATCACGGCGTCGTTTTCCTTGTTATTCCTTACTCTCCGTTGAAATTTCGATTAGGCATTAGTCAAGGACTTAGTACATTCTGATTTCCCGAAGTCTCATTGTTCTAAGGACTCATGTAGTTTCGATAACGTACACCGGGGTGCACGATTCATCATCGGGCCTCGGCTACCCTCTATAGACCGTGCGAGCGAGATTGAGAGCACATGAATTGAAATTGAATAGACAGCATGATGGCGTGACATGGATGAGATGCATGGTGAGATGCAGAAGGCAGTAACATGTAGGCAGGATATAGCACATAGTCCTACCCTGCGAGTCCCTGTCCTAGTTTGGAAGGATCTATGGCTTGCTAAGCATATACAAAGGCCGGTTTTGGCTTGAAGAGGGTTCCCCGGACTAGAGTCAAAGTATACCTCCCCCTATTGAGCGTACACCCAATAATGGTACAAACGGTAGGGATGACTCATCACGGTCGAGGGTTGCTGAGCATTCCGGGATTCCCCATCACCGGCAAGCCGGGTAGGATTGCCGAAACACAACAGCGAGGCTGCACAAGATATATACACAAGAAATAGACAACGAAACAAAATCCCTTTGAAAATCCCACAAACGTTTTTCAAGCTTGGCTCACAAGTTTAATTGATATTCAAGAAAAGCGGCTCGTTTTATCAACAAATCAACTTTTTCTCAAGTATTAATTAAACATCCCCAGCAGAGTCGCCACTGTGGGCTACCACAGCCCCGGGTGTTGAGATCGGGGCGGCCCGTTTCGGAAAATCGCGCGCCTCGTGCCCTTTTTGAAATCGACTTCGAAAAGATGGATTGATTTGAAGAGTCGCCACCCGGATTTGTGGTATGTCACCCGAGAAACCGTTTAGTTCGAAAATAATTGATTTGAATTGAAAACCAGAGATCATTTGAGGGTCCGGAAGCCATGTTACGAGGGGGGAAGGGTTTTACGGCACCCCCCTCGCCCGATTCGGAATCGGTCTCTACTAAACGTTTGTGGGATTTTAAAAGGGGATTTCATTTCATTAGACAAGTAGCAAGTATCCACAGTTATACCAGATAGGAAGTGTTTGCATGTGCACGTGTACAGGAGGTTACACAATGGTGGAGTAATAAGATGCAAAATAGCAGAAACTGAGAGACTGCCACTGACTTCACTCTCGAGCGCTCGGGAATGGTCCCGAGCGCTTGGGAGTTCTGATGCTCAACCTGCAAGCTTGTTAGTACAGGCAGAATAGAGTGCTAAAAAGGGAACTGGAATGCTGCAATTTACACAATTGGCTCAGCAGAGGACTTAAAAGACTGAACTAAGCCTTCAATCTTTCAGATCATGCATCCCTGCCTTAACGAGATTAGATCTACAAATTTTAAAGAACAGAATGGGTACCCTCATGCATGTAGAAACCCAAAGAACACATCAGACAGGGGAAATGAAAGGTAATGGCATGGTTGCACTCCAGAGCGCTCGGGAACAGTCCGGAGCGCTTGGGAGTGTGATGCTTACCAGTTTTGCTCTAAACAGAAAATGGTACTGACATGCAAACATCCTTATTTTGATGTCTCCCAATAGGAAAGCATCATTTAACTTTGAAAAGAAACCTTATTTTACTTGAAGATTCGTGAGGAATACTTCTGTTTTGGTGAAAATGATTTTCTGTGCATGCAATGCCAAAATGGAACCATTTATTCTAAAAGTACCCCTCATTCCCAGCCTACTGTATGACCAAAAACCATGCATGAAACTGGGGACAGTCCCGAGCGCTCAGAAGTACTCTCGAGCGCTCGAGAGTGATGCCAGTAAGGGTTTTGCTAAAACGTTTTTGTACCCCATTGCTCTTGTCTTTACACTAAGGTCTCCCAACCATGCACCCAGTATTGAAGATTGGGTCAGGCTGAGAGACCCCCCTCAGAAGGGAAGAACAGCCTCTATGTTTGGGATTGAGATAGAAATATTTTCTACCTTTTTGCTCGAACTCTTCTCTTTGGAATGGCTTTGAAAGGTGGATTAAAAGGGAAGAATACAAGAAATCAGAAGCTTGGAGCGTTCTGGATTCCCTGTATTTTCCTTGAGGATTTTTCGAAAAGGGTTTTTGAGGTTTGAAGTTGAAGCTTTGAGTTTAGATAGTTCTTGCTCTGAAAGAGAAGGAGAGAACAGGAGGAGAGTATTCCCAGGGAGGAAATTTTGTGACCCTTCCTCTGCTGAAATCAGGCTTTATTTATAGGCCAAGAATAACCTATGGTTTTTGAAAATCAAATGGATTTTTAAATAAAAATGTTTAAAGGGAAAATCATTTGGCCTGAAGATTCCTGACTGAGCATGAGTGCTAGCCGTAAATCTCAGCCGGCTAAAGGTCACTGCAATGATGGATTGCATGGGTAATGAGGAGCCCCGCCATCCATTGGCCAGCGCAGGAGACACGAGCGCTCGAGAGTAGTCTTGAGCGCTTGGGACCTCACTCTCGAGCGCTCGAGAGTGATCCAGGCCAGAAGTTTTGAAAGTTGTTTTTTGAGCGCTCGGGACTACTCCCAAGCGCTTGGAAGTGATTTTGACCATTTTATTATTTCCTTTCAAATCTTTCCAGGGGCAAAGTTCCAAACGGTACGAGGCTTGTTTCAATCCAAATTCATCATCGGGGAGCCTCCGGGCCACAAATTAAGGAAATTTGAAGAGTTCAAATTGGGGTGTCTACAATAATGTGTCAGACTTTGTAGATGAGCAGGGTGAGCTCTACACCTTGGAGGCTTTCGGAGCCGAGGAGCTGGCTAGGATGGAGGAGCAGGTGAAGCAGTAGATAGGAATCCTAGTTTCCCTCCCTTTGTTGAATAAATGTACTCTTGTGAGAATTATGCTGTAATAATGAGCCAGACTCTATTTAGGTTTTCAATAAAAATGTTTATTTAACGTTCCCAAAATTAGGGGCGTTGCATTTTTTGTACCTCCTTTTCTTATTGACTAAGCAAAAGACTCATCACTGAAATGCCTAAAATTCCCCCATATCTCAACTCCACCATTGACAAATTACAAGGGTAATTCTGTCTTTTCATGATGTGGCTTCTACCTTTTTATACAAGTGTATTGATATGTTACTCTAACCTTATTTTCTTTTCAAACTTGATTTGAGATGCTCCCCAAGCACTGGGCGTGCAGAACTTGAATACTTTACTACCATTGACTCTGCCGTGGGAAGAGCCGCTTCTTTCTTGCTTGATAGGGGGCTTGCATTCACCAGCGCAGACTAAAAGTGCTCTCCGAACTGTGCTGAATAGTCACCCATCACACGGCTCTCAAACCCAACCTTTGGTGGATCCCAAGGGACAAATTCAAAGCGCTTGATCTTTTGCCCCATACTTTGAGATGCTCCTCCCTATCGATCAAGCAGCGACGCTGCTCGTGATAGGCTTAGCTTTAAGCCGCTATGGTTGCTTAGCCAATAACCTTGCCTTCAAATAAGGTTGAAATACCCCAAGCGTAGGGCTAGGTCATCGATAGCATAATAACCGGAAAGTCCGGGATCGTACCCATAGGGAATCGGTAATAGCTTGTTCGGATTGTAGGTTTTATGTGATGGATTTCAGCATTTAAGACGGCCAACTTTTGGTTTTGCTTTGAAAGTGGAATGACTTGCTAAAAGACTAGAAAAGAGTTTGATAAACTTAAAAAGGGCAAGTCTATGGATCATCCATCCCTTGACAAAGGTCGTTATTGATTCTCGATTATAACTCAAGCGAGAGTCACGACTACACGCTCACACTCGGAAGATTTAGCTTTAAAGACTATGTTTATCAAAAGGTGTGATTTATCGAAATTAAACCAACTTGTTTTACTAATGAATTGAATGCATAGGAGGCCACGAGCTCTAGGCATACCGCGTGCCAAGACCGCTTGACTAAACGGCATGCCAAGAAGTTAACACCCCTAGTTTAGACAAAAAAATGGCTAAGTTAATCCAATTCCGAAAATCATGCTTTGAAGCCTGAGGGTTCAAGAACCAAACATCAACCTAAGTCTTTGGGAAAGATTAACCCAAGACTTAGCCAAAAAGACTACTCAACCATAGCTAAAGAACAAAGCAAAGCATAAAAATAATACATAAGATTTAACCATAGGAAACGAAAATAAACTTGATATTAAGGAGAATCTAGTCCGTACAAATAACTTTAATAAACAACCAAATAACATCTACAAATACCTTAAGGTGTTCTTAGGAGATTACACTTGAAAAAGCTTGAAAGCTATGGAAGAAAACTTAGAGAGGAAGAAAGACTTAAAGCATAAAGGTCTAGGTAATGAGATAAAGTGGAGAGAAGGGTATTTATACATGTCCACTTCTCTCTCCACGAATATCTAAAAACATACTAAAAGTAGAAAGTATTCCATAAGTAGAAAGTCCAAAAAGCAGCAAAAATTTGTAGAAAAAGTCACCGTATCGATACAACCAAAATGATTGTATCGATACATCAATCCTTTGACGTTTTCTTCAATCCCTCTGTCTTGCACTGGTATCGATACGATAGAAACGCCTGTATCAATACCGCCTCGATTCCTCCAGATTCCCAACTTTTGGCCTTCTTCTCGGCACCCGACGATCCCCCGGCAACCCGACGGTCCTCTGAATGCCTCAAAAGCCTTGCCGGCCGCGTTTCGCGTGGCCTCCGGAGCTTGGGCACACTCATGGGTTGATGTTGGTGTCAAAAAGCGGCATATTTTGCCGGTTAACCTGAAACACTTAAGAAAACATCTTACGTGCAAAATCACTATAAAAACTAAAGAAAACGCGAAATAAAGCAACATAAATCGGGACTAGACGCACCAAATATCTACAATATTGGGTGCTTATCACACCCCCCAACTAGAACGTTGCTAGTCCCGAGCAACACAGAAATACTACTAACAAGAAACTACGCAATCCTTCCAACAAAATAACTTAGCACATGCTCACCCCGAATCAAGCCAGCAAGAGTTCCAAAAGCAAATTTATTCGAACTCACAACCAACAACTGAAAACTAAAATAGAAACTAAGCATTGAGCATATTCTAAGCAACTACAAAGGTCCGTATCCATGTTGAAATAGAAGGATACGGCTATCACATATGCAAACGCATGCTACAAATCATATCCCAGAGAAAGTGCTCGGAGTTAGGCATTGGAGAACAAAAAATGCCATGCCTTATATGAGGAGAGCACTATTAAACGAAGACCACATCTAAAAAAAAACTGTAGAATAGATTATCGAAAAGAAAATATGTCACAAACTAAATATGCCAACTATCACAAAATGAAACAAGATGGAATAAACGCGCACTAAAGATCAACTAAGGACTTCATTAAGCTTTTAATGACATTGGTTCCAAAAGAAGGTTAGCAAAACGGGCGACAACCATATACTAGCTTGGTTATCTACCCGTTGGCCGCCACAAACACAAAATTACCAAGTCAACGGCCACAACAAAAAACTGCATATCTACTAGATAAGAGTTCAACTAACTAAAGACAATAAAAAAGATAAGATAAGAGGTGGGATGTCAACCACCATACACCCCGACCAAGTTGAGGGATTTCAAACTACTACCATCGACTACTACTACCTTCTTATCCCAGTATCACCTTACTCATCATCCTCTGATAACGGCTCGACTCCAGTAAAATTGTTAGAATCCTCTGCTTGCTCAATAGGCGGCGGGGCGTAAGGCTCACTAGTTGACCCCTCTGCTCGGCGAGAAAGCCAATCCAAACGGTGGTCCATACAGTCTTGCTTTCGTGCCATTTCTCGCCTCTCCTTTTTATCCTTCCTCAAACTCTCAATAATCGCCACCCCTTGGCAAAACAATTTCTTGTACCAAACCGGCCTCGTTGCATCTCTAGGGGGCATTGAGGTCAAATAACTTCCGCCCGGTGCAGCCCTTGGAATCCGAGATTTGGACATGCTCTTTGTCAAAACCGTGCTGTTTATTATCCCAAGCTCAAGCTTGTCATTGTCCATGAATTTCCCAGTTGTCGCACCTTGAGCTCGGCAAATCTTAGAAATCAAGCAGGGAAAAGGCATCCTTGTGTTCGATGGGGCATTTGACTTAAACTCAACAATTTGTTTGAAAATATATGATGCCCAATCTACTTTCACTCCCAGTTGCATGAAAGCATAGAGAAGATTCCCCTTGTCCCAATACGGTTTGTTTTCAGTGCCACGTGGGTGCAAGTTGTGGTGCACGAATTGGTTAATCAATTTGTATTCCTCCTGAAACCTACTCGGCACATGAGTATCACCATGGTCCTCAGCATTACCATACATAGCTTGACGAATTTCATCAGCCGAAGCAAAATTAGCCCTCGGGTAATTAATCTCATGTGGGGCTGGATGGTTATACTCTAAAGGCTTTGCGATCAACTCACGGTCAATAAAAATAACCAATCGCCCGATTTTGGACGTGATCTCAGCACCGGGTTGATTGACAGTTTCAGCATCAGGCACAACCATTTTCTTATAAAATGCAACTACTAAACCCTTATTAAATCCCTGGCAATCATGCAGAAAATAAGACAAACCTTGATCGTTAATTCGCTGGATCGCCCGATGATGTGCCCCAATGCTCACCACGTCAACGTGGTGCTCATTCTTGACATTCCTCTTTGACATGCCATCCTCCCACTTCTTTTGCCTCGCCGATTGAACCTCTTCGGACGTTCGCTTCTTCCTCTGGTTAGGAGGAGGTTCAACCATCTCCTCCTCTTCCCCCACTAGTTGCACATTATCCTCGTCATTACTCTCGAAAACTCGAGAGGAGGAGGGTAAATACGGGCCCTTGCCATTGGCCTTTCTAGCAACTATCTTAACATGCTGAGCCATGGGTTTTCGAAACCAAAGGGTTTGGGTTAAAATTTTTGGATTTGAAGGGTTTTTGGGAGTGGATATGTAGAAGAATGGAGGTTTTGGTGTAAATATGTAGTGGAGAGTGAGGGATTCCGAAAATATAGAGAGAAAGGTGGGGTTTTTCGTGTAAGAGAAAGAGAAAAGGGTTTACCTTGAGACTTTTCGGATTAGCCTTGAAAACCTTGAAAACTTCCGAAATTGATGCTTGAATCTTGAAGAGGAGGTGATTTGGTGTAGGTTTGGTGAAGGAATCGTTGGATTTGGTGGAGGATTGAGTGTTTTTAGGGTTAGGGTTTGGAATGGAGTGGTGGTTATGGAGTTGTAGAGAGAGAATGAGGGAGATGGAATGAGATGGTCGTGCCCTAGGCCGACTGAAATACACCTGAAACACGGTCGATATAGATACAGCTTAAAAGCTTGTATCGATACATCATTAAAATGTATTTTCCCCGTCCTTTCTGTTTCGCGCTGGTATCGTGCGGGCTCCCCGATCGGCGCGCTCGAGAGTCACCACCCGGGTTTTTGAGATGGATGATCCGAGAAACCGAGGGTTTGATTTGAAAAAGAAGGCTTTTGGCCTAGCGAAAACATTGAGATTTTGGGTTCGGGAGCCACGTTACGAATGGGGAGGGTTTTGTTGAAAAAGCACCCCATTCGCCCGGTAAAAACCGGTCTTTACTTAACATTTTCAAAGGGGAAAACTTGGAATATCATTTGGAAGACTAAACTCTTAATGAGCAAATAAGGGAAAGGGGCATGGGATTGAATATATCGCTTTGGCGCCCGTGGTGCTTACTGTACAATAGATGGCAAATGAATGATGTGCAGAAATGAAATGACAGTATAACAACAATCTGCTTCAATCATAAACAACACCGCACGGTGTACCAAGATACTTCGCACAGTTTGATGGTACACCGCGTGGTGTTCCTTTTCACTGACAGCCCACTACTGTTACTCAGAACCTCGCACGGTATAACTGACTACATTGTACGTTTTTCCTCAAAACATCGTACAGTGTAGCTCAGGCATATTTCAGAAAAGCTACATATTTTTAAAATGAAGCAAACCATTGATCCAAACAACTTTCTTTATATCATTTCTATTGATTTTTCCATAAATCAGTTTGCAAACCCTTTTTGATGCACTTGATCATTGAGAATGATCATAAAAACCGCTTTTGGAAGACAAAAGACGTGGTTTTTAAATGAAGCTTCATTTTGAAATGCACCTACAATGATCTCTCAGTAACATTAGTATAGTCAACAGTGGATAGATATGATCGAGATAAACAAAACAAACGGATGATGAATCGGATAACACCGTACATTGGATCCCACTAAATCATGCGGTGTATTACAACACCGCACGATGTAGTGTTTCCAGTACAGTCACTAATTTTTGTTTTATTTTGCTTTTGAAAATGATTTTTAAGTCAATACTTAGCATAAATAGGTTAAGTGTGTCTGCAGAAAGCTCCCCTCAGGCTAAGACTGAAAGCTCCCCTCAGGCTAAGACTAGGCTTAGCCCAAGTAAACTTGCTTTTATACCTTTGGCTTTGAGCTTGGATGAGGATGGATATAAGTTTAGAGCTTTGGGGTGGTGGAGTTCTAAAGCTAGTAGTGTACTGAGCTTTGGAGGGGAACAAGAATAGAATTTTTGTAGAGAGAGAAAGAATGTCAGAGTAACTTTCTCAAGACTTGGAGGGGTACCTTTCATCTAAAATGAGAGGTGTATTTATAGGCAAAAGCCAAGGAATATCAATGCAAATGGGGGAGGTGGCTTCTAGGCCGGCTAGAAGTTATATTCCCTACTAAGCCGTTTTTCAGTTATGGCTCCAATAAGCATGGCCGACAACTTTCTGAGCCAGTCAGAACTTTTCCTAGAAACACCGTGCGGTATACCTCAAGACCACGTGCGTTGTAGTAAAATTTACTACATTGTACGGTTTAGTATGTATCTTGTGCGGTGTTCCAGGTCCAATTCTGGGCTTTGGCTGGCTTTTTGGGCTTTTTTGGCTTTTTTTTGGCTTTTCTAGCTTTTCGGGCTATGGGAGTCCACATTCAAGCTCTCAAAGGTATCGTTCCTTTATTTCATCATCGGGAAATTTAAAGAACCTTTGAGGTCCGGATTGGGGTGTCTACAGTAGTCCCTCTTTAACAGAACTCAAACACCAATGATTGGTACGAGTGATGCTTATAGAATAGGCATCCCAATCCATTGCTCCAAAGTCTTTAAATTGAAACCAAATTGCACGCAAATAGCAATGGTGGTCATGCTTGTGGAGCTGCCTACGTACCCCATTTGTAGGGATCAGACCAACATAGTTCAATTGGGATAGTGCAAGTAAAGCGAGTCTTGGAGGACAAATTGCAAAAGCAGGTAGTAAACTTTGAGAAGATTGAGTGCGTGTAGTGCCGAGTGTCATGAAATTCCCTGAGACGAGTCCCTGAAGAATTAAAATGAGACGAGTCCCGGGGGGACTAAAGTGACTAAAAAGCGAGACGAGCCCCTGAAAGGCTGAAATGAGACGAGTCCCGGAGGGACTAAAGCGACTAAAAAGCGATATGAGCTCCTGAAATGCTGAATGAGACGAGTCCCGGGAGAACTAAAGCGACTAAAAAGCGAGACGAGCCCATGAAAGGCTGCAATGAGACGAGTCCCGGGGGGACTAAAACAACTAAAAAGCGAGACGAGCCCCTGAAAGGCTAAAACGAGACGAGTCCCGGGAGGACTTAAAGTGACTAAAAAGCGAGACGAGCCCCTGAAAGGCTAAAACGAGATGAGTCTCGGGAGGACTAAAGTGACTAAAAAGCGAGACGAGCCCCTGAAAGGCTAAAACGAGATGAGTCTCGGGAGGACTAGAATGGGACGAGTCCTGGAGGACTAAAACAAAATGAGTCCCGGAGGACTAAACGAGCTTTTTAATAGAGGCACGTCGTTTTAATGATTTAATGCTTAAAACGCCAGCAATATGTCAATCCCGAGGACGATATGGGGGTGGGTCGAAAGGAGCCACATAATTAATTTAAAATCTGGAGGCTACAACGCCGTGTGGTGTACTAGAACGCAGCGCGGCGTTTCGATTTCTCAGGTGACTCTTCGTTTTCTGTGGACAGTTTCTTGTTCAGGTGTGACCATTAATGACAAGCGTGCCTCTCTGTAGCTGATGTCCTCTTTAAAAGTAGAGATGGTTCCTTATTCCATCCACCATCATAAAAATTTCTCCAAATCCCTTTGAATTCTTTCTTCACTTTCCAAAAAAAAGTCATTTTCTTCCTTCAACAATGGCTTGTCCTATCGCTCGTGTCATAGCCCTGGAGACAGAGATGATGATTTTCCGCCAGGAGATAGACCACCTCAATGGTCACATTGCGACGCTTCTCTCTACCATTTGCTCCCTTTGTCGGGTGATATCCAGCCTTCAAGATGCTGCCTTTGGGGCGAAAAATGACGAACTTGACCTGGTGCTCGGAGGAGAGCAGGAGACTGACGGAACTGCGGAGATAGCGATGGCAACCCCAATGCCTCGGATGATCGCTCCGATGCTGCGAATGATGCTTCCGACGGAGCTAACTCTGGGGATGGAAGCGATGGTGGAGATGAAGTCGGTGACGATGCATTTGAAGTCTTCAACTGCGCTGACAGCGACTAAATGGTGGTGGACGAATCGAAAGGAGCAGTAGTATTTTTCCTTCTTCTTTTTCTTTTTCTTTTTTTTTGTTTTTCGGTTGTACAAACTACTGGGTTTCCTGGTTTATTAATGAAACTATCCTTTACTATCTGTCATATTACTCGCGTTAAAGCTTCATCCGAACAAGCACGAAACCTTAACTCTGAATGAAAACAAGTTTCAAAAACTGGAACGTCACAAAACAAATGACACCTCTCGGCGTTATAAAACCACACACAGTTTTCCAAATAACATCGTGCGGCGTACCAAATTGTCATTAAACTTTTACAGAACCTTGAGCAATGCAGAATTTAATAGGTATAGAGCCCAAAAGAGAGCAGCAGGATTCAAAACGTCTTCTAAATAGGGCTTAAAACTCAAAACACTATTTCCCGAGAAAGCACACCGTGCGGTGTATCTCATAAAACCGTGTGGTTTATTAAGATTTATACCTGACCCAGAACTAGTTTCAGGAGATTCGGTCGAAAGAGTATAAAAGGAGATGGGGCGAACACGGTACACCCCACGAGTTTAAACTCTCTCTCTCTCACTCTCGCTCTCTCTTCGATTCCCTCTCTTGCTCTTGCCTTCCCACTCTCTCTCCCTCTCTGCCGCCTCCTCTCTCCCTCTCTCTCTCTCTCTCACCCTTTGACATTTGATCATGGATAGTAGCGAATCACTTAGTGGTGATCAACCACCACAGGTAGAGGTTACACCGCCTCTGATTCCTCCGGAGAGTGGTGCGACGATTGGAGGGACTCCGGAGGCCCCTACTGTTTCGGTTTTGGTGATCACGGCTTGTAACGACCCTGATTTTTGGTAAATAAAAATTTCGTTAAATATTTGAATTTTATTTTAACTACTTGGATTCCATTTAAAATTTCTTTTTAAATCCCAAAAATCAGTCGTTATCGATTCTAGACTTATAAAAATAGTTTTCTTCATATAAAATTATTTGGTCATTTTATAAAGACAAGTATGCTTATAAAAGCACTTGTATATTTTCCTAGTATTTGAAATAAAGTCTTAAAATTATATTTATTGGCTAAATATCCTACTTGGCAAGTAGAATTAGCTTCCAACTATTTAGTTAGCTTAACCTAAGTACCATTTGACTTAGTTACATTCTCCTAGCATTTTAGGACCATTGGTCAATAGAAACAATCATGAGATGCCAAAAGTAAGACACATGGCTTAGAGTAATCATTGCTTTTATGACAAGAATCACTTTCTAGGAAAGTATGATTTACTTTAATCATTACATCTTCCAAGTGTAACTTTTCCCTTTTACCCATGGTATTATAATTGTTAGGGAACTTCTTACCCTTTGGATAATAGAAATAAGATCTCCCATTTACTAGGTAATCATTATATTCCTTGACTAGTCATTCAAGCCCATGCCACCTTCTTTATTCCTTTAACCTTTGGTTAATAAATGTTAGGGGAATTTTTATCCCTTGGTCAATAGAAACTAGTCAAGCCAATGATAAAATTGACTAGTCAAGCCAATGTTAGGGGAATTCTTACTCTGCATGTTTCATGAGAGACATGCAGAGTGTATATGTGTGATGATGGTTGTTAGATGTGAACAGATATGATTGTGCAGACTTGATGTGAAAATGTTGATGCAATATGTGCACGGGCCCGTGCGTGTGTGTTTGTTTTTAAGCTTAGAGCTTCTATCAAGTTCCGGACTTGAGCATTCAGAGCGTAGAGCTCGAGCATTCGGACGGCAGAATCCGAGCATTCAAAGTACAGGCTTTGAGCGTCCAGTACGTAGTGGTTGGGCATCCAAGCGTGGAGCTTGAGCATTCAAGTGTATAACTTGAGCATCCAGTACACAGTGGTTGGGCATCCAAGCGTAGAGTTTGGCATTCAAAAATGTTAGATTTTTGAGCATTCAGGCATAGAGCCTGAGAATAGATGTCTTGATTGTTGGGGCGGCGTAGAGCCTGTTGCTTGTTTACGGCTTCGAGCCAGTTGAAATAATGGGCTTTGAGCCGCTGAGTTGTGATAACAGGCGTAGAGTCTGTTGTTATGATAGCGAGCATAGAGCTTCTGAGATAGTAAACATAGGCTTCGAGCCTGTTGAGGTGATGGCTTGGAGCCACTTGGGATAATGGGCTTTGAACCGCTGAGATTGCTTGTTTACGGCTTTGAGCCAGTTGAGATAGTGGGCTTTGAGCCGTTGAGTTGTGATAAAGGGCGTAGAGCCTGTCGATAATGGGCTTAGAGCCGCTAAGATGGTTGTCATGGCTTCGAGCCAGTTAAGATAGCGGACTCGGAGCCGCTAAGTTGTGTAGAGATGATAGGCACAGGGCCGCTGAATTGTGATAGCGAGCGTAGAGCTGCTAATTCGAGGGCTTGGAGCCGCTGAGTGAGTGTATACAGGCGTAGAGCCACTGGGATGGTAGACATAGGCTTCGAGCCTATTGAAGTAATGGGCGTAGAGCCACTGAGATTGGTCGTCATGGCTTCGAGCCTGTTGAAGTGGTGGGCTGGGAGCCGCTGAGTTAGTAGGTGGAGGCGTAGAGCTGCCAGGTGTCTTGTTTTGCCGTAGTAGGAGCTTCGGCCAGCAGTTTGTGGAGAGAGATTTTCCTCATGCTTGGGTATGCCCCCAAGGCTTGTTTTGATCATGTTGCATTGGCTTGGGGATGCCCCCAAGGCTACTTGGTTGGTTGAGGACTTAGAAGTCTGTAGTGGCTTGAATTGGTGCACTGAGCATGATCTGATGTTGCTGAGGAAAATTGATTGGAGGGCCAGGAGATCGATCTCTCGGCCGAATGATTGATGTCTCGGCCGAGGAATCGAACGCTAGGCCGTTTAATCGGTTTGTTTCCAGGGGCCTATAAAAGACCACGGCGTCAGCCGTTTCATTTTACTTTCCACTTTTCCTCTTCCTCTCCTCGTTCCGAGAGCTCCATATCCGAAGATCCCTTTTACTTCTCCTCATTCCTAACAGCTCCGGGCCATGGGTGATGCGCTGACGTGGCTAGCGTGTGCGGAGGGAGACCGCGTTTTCTTTTGGTCCCGTCTTGATGCTTGATTTGGGACCCTCGCATGGGTATGTTTGATTAGGGGCCCTCGCATGGGTGGCTTGCTTCCGTGACGCGGAGCTCCTGGTGTGGCGGTGGTACGCGGTATGGTGATTTTTCTGGGCCATGTGGTGATTCTTTTGAGCCATGTGGTGTCCCTTCTGCACCGTAGTACTCCTTTGGTATACATTGCCCCAGGGGCATCCTCTTCTTTTTTGCAGCTGGTCTCTTGTGTTCGGACCACCAGAGGGTTCGACATCCTCTTCTGCTTCCTCTTCTTTTGTTGTTTTCTGTTTCTCTTCCTGCATAAGTTAGTTCGACAGAAAATCGATGTATAGTTTGTTTAGGAAATGTGGGATGATCCACCTTGTGATGTAAAAAGCTTTCGATATATGAAACAAAAACCTTTTGCTCTGTTACGTGGATTGTGTATGCTATGTTTGCACCGTTTGCACCGTTTGCGTATGATAGCTTTGTTAATCCAATGAAACGAACTGAACCGTGGAAGCAGTCTGTAAAATAGCCGTTCTGGCGGCCGATTGAATGATTACGCGGCCGATGCTTTGATCTGCCGACCGAAGGATCGTTTTGTTTGCCTGGGTTTGATTTGTAGGTCAAACCTGATTTCTACGGGCCGATGGATAGATCCTACGGCCGTCATATCGAAGTATCGGCCGAGAGACCGATTGAAATTCTGAGGATTAAGAATCCGATTCCGATTCGGACTAAGATTCGACTTAGTTCTATAAATACGCGTTCTACGAACCCGATAGCATTGTCAGTAGCAGTTCCTTACACATGGCACAACCAGTCCTTGATCAGTGGTTGGATTCCTTCAATGGCCTTGACCGTTTACACTTTAAGTCCTTTGGCATGGACTTCCTCTTTTCCCTTCGTCAAATTCCTGTGAATTTTGCCTTCCTTAGGGCAGCCGCTAGTTTGTGGGACCCTGATTTTCACGTCTTTCGCTTTAAGAGAGAGGAGTTGTGTCCTACTATCGAGGAATTTGCGGCCATTATGGGTCATTCAGACAGAGAGGGTTTTGTTGTCCCTAATCCTTTGTTCAACCGAAGTGATCTCCTGAAGGATTTACTCCAAGTCCAGAAACATGAAGTTAAATTCTTCCTAGTGAAAGGAAGGCTGGAGATTCTGCAACTTATCCAGCGTTTTGGTACAGCTGAGGCCCATCGCCAAGTTTCCCTACAGAAGTCGTGTTTTCATGCGTTGTGCATTTGTCTCCTTCATTACTACTTGCTTGGCCCTTCCTCTGGTCATGCTGATCCTGTATTGTTTAACCTTGCTCAGCAAATTGGAAACCGTGTGGGTTTCGCTGGCTTAGTGTTGGCAGAGACCTTGATGGGTCTAGATGTGATGAAGGGTAGTCCTACAGCTCAGTTCTCAGGCAGTCCCTTGCTATTGCAGGTTCGCTCTTTTATTTGTTTATTTGTCAAGTTTATCTTTTCACTCATCACTCTTTTGTTTTGACTCACGTGTTCTCTCAACTCATAATTTTCCCTTGTTCTCTAGGTGTGGTTATTTGAGAAGCTAAAAGTGTGGGGTGCACCGGAGCGACTTCCTTATAATTCAGACCAATGCACGGAGCGTCACATGATTAAGCAATTCCCAACTGAGGCTGCTTGGGAAGCATGGATGAGGACCTGCAGGGGTGATTGGATTCAATGGGTTTGCCCCTGGTATGGTATAGAGAGTATGACTGTGAGTACCATGAACCATTTTGGTGTAGCAGCGATTGGTATTGCTCGAGTCGTTTTCTAGTTTCCTGCTCGCTTTCAAAGGCAGTTTGGGGCTGAACAAACCGCAATCCTGGGTGACCCTGAGTATACCGTCTCTAAGATCCATGATGCTAACTTCCGCCGCAACATGTTGCGTCTTTGGCCAAATAGAGTGATGCAGGAGGTTGCTGAGAACTTCGTTGCCAAGCTATCGGGTTCTTACAAACGCTGGTTGAAGAAAAACCTTTTGGAGGATAGTAGTGCAAGGAGGAGGAAGACCTAGAGATTGACGCTTTGCTTATGTTTTTCAAAAGATGTTTGTTTGATTCTAGCTTTCATGGATTAAGAATTGCTTAGGTTTGCTTTGTCCTTTCTCTTTGGAAATAATAAAACATTTGGTCGTTTTATTTGAAGATGTTATTGCCATAGTTTGATAGCGAACATGCTTTAGGATAGACCTAGAAATTTTGGAAGTGATGATGATAGCAGCGGCCGAATCTCAAACTTGGAGATTGCCTACGTATCCCATGGAGGGAATCAGGCCATAAACGTAGTTCCAACAAAGGGGGATTTGTTTTGTTTTTAGTTAGGGTCCACTCGGGTATTTTCCTCTCCTTTTGTGCTCTAAATTTTGCCTAAAAACCGCCCTTGCGGGTTTTCGGTCTAGCGAGCGTTTTATTTATGCCTTAGTTTTTGCCTAAGCCGCCCTTGCGGATTTTCGACCTAGCAGGCTGCTCTAATTTTTGCTTGGATCCGCCCACCCTTGTGGTTTTCGGTCCAACAAGCATCTCTCATGGGTAATACTTCCTCAGCTTGTCAATGTTAACCGGCGTTGCGAATTCCATTCCATCCAAGTCTGCAATGTATGCTGCTCCTCCAGAAAGTATGCGTTTGATAAGGTAGGGGCCTCCCCAGTTTGGTCTAAACTTGCCCCTTGGGTCTGAGACGTGGCGACGAATTGCTTTGAGCACCATGTCTCCTACCTTGATGTCCCTAGGTTTTACCTTTTTGTTGAATGCTCGTGCAATGCGGCGTTGATACCCTTGTACATGGTATAAGGCTCTCAGTCTCCTTTCGTCTAGTAGTGCCAACTCGTCGTAGCGGTTTTGAACCCAGTCTTCTTCGATCATTCCAGTCTCAGCTAGAACCCTTAACGAAGGTAATTCCAATTCGATAGGCAAGACAGCTTCCATTCCATAGACCAGAGAGTAGGGAGTGGCCCCAGTTGAAGTCCTTTCAGTTGTTTGATATCCCCATAGCGCCAGAGGTAGCATTTTTGGCCAGTCTGTGTAAGTGTCGGTAGTCTTCCGCAGAATCCTCTTGATATTCTTGTTTGCAGCTTCAACTGCTCCATTAGTTTGAGGTCGGTAAGTAGATGACCGATGATTCTGTATCCCAAATTCGGCGAAAAGCTTCTTTGTCGCCCCCTTGAAGTGCGATCCATTGTCACAGACGAACTCATGAGGTACACCATATCGATAGATGATATTAGTGCGAATGAATTTGGCCACATGAGTGGCTTTGAGAGTAGCATAAGAAGCTGCTTCTACCCACTTGGTGAAATAGTCGATGGCCACCAGAATGAACTGATGTTTGTATTTTCCCTTTGGATTTATGCTTCCAATGACGTCTATCCCCCAAGTGGAGAATGGCCAAGGGGATGTCATGCTATATAATTCCGTAGGGGGAATACGCATACGATCAGCGTGAGTTTGGCATTTGTAACATCGGCGGACATAATCAGCGCAGTCGGCCTCCATTGTAGTCCAGTAATATCCCTGACGTAGGATCTTCTTTGCCATTGTTGCTCCATTCATGTGTGGCCCACAAATTCCTTCGTGTATTTCCTCCATTACCTTGTGACTGTCCTCCGTTGTGACACAAAGTTGGCTTGGACCCAAGTGTGCCCTTCGATACAATGCTCCTCCACATATTACAAATCGGGCAGCAAACTTCCGCAAAGCTGTTCTGTCCTTTGAGGTGGCCTCGGGTGGGTATTCTCCTTTTTCCAGGAATTCCTTCACGTCTTCGTACCATGACTTGCCATCGTCTTCACCTTCCTCGGTAAAGGTACACTCACATGCTGGTTAACCTTTTGCTTAATCATGAGAGGTTGCACTGTGAATCCCAGGGGTATTTCGACCATAGATGCTAATGTTGCCAGTGCATCTGCAAATCTATTGCTTACTCGAGGAGTGTGAGTGAAGATAACAGAATCGAATTGTTGAATTAGATCTTCCAGCACAGAGTGATATAGCTTTAGTGTATCCTCCTTGACCTTCCAGTCTCCCCTTGCTTGAGATACCACTAGGTTTGAATCCCCAATGACTTCTACCCTTTTTGCCCCTAGCTCCAGGGCTGCCTCCATTCCAGCAATACAAGCCTCGTATTCAGCTTGGTTGTTAGTGACTTCAAACCTCAGTTTATATGACAAAGGGATGTGAGAATCGTTTGGGGAAACTAGCAATACCCCTATGCCATATCCACATTGGTTTGATGCTCCATCAAAGTAAAGTTGCCATGTGTCATCTAAGAGACATAAAATGTCCTCGTCGGGGAACATGAAGTCCTCTACCTCGGCCTCTGTCACAGGGTGATCTGCCAAGAATTCTGCCACAGCTCTTCCTTTTACTGATTTCCTTGTCATGTATTTGAGGACGAACTCTGCTAGCAGTAATAACCACCTAGCTAGCTTTCCGATAAGTGCTGGCTTTTCGAAAAGATACTTGATTGGGTCTAAATGAGAGACCAGCACCACCGGATGTGCCAACAGGTAGTGCCTCAGTTTCTTTGTGGCCCACACTAGCCCCCAACAGGTTTTCTCGAGGGGAGTGTACCTTGTCTCATAATCCATCATTTTTTTGCTGAGGTAGTATATGGCGCACTCTACTTTGGCATCGTTTTCTTGTGCTAGTATGCATCCCATGGACGTGTCTGTTACTGAGAGATACAGAATCAATGGCTTCCCAGGGATGGGCGGTGACAGTACAGGTGGATTCTGAAGGTATTCTTTGATTGCCTCGAACGCTTGCTGACAGTCTTGGCTCCATTCAAAATCAGTACCCTTCTTTAGTAGCTTGAAAAGAGGTTCACAGGTGGTTGTGAGCTTGGAAATGAACCTGCTGATGAACTGTACCTTCCCTAAGAATCTCCTTACTTCCTTCTCTGTCCTAGGCGGTGATATCTCCATGATAGCTTGTATCTTGGAAGGATCTACCTTGATTCCTCTTTGAGTGATGAGGAATCCTAACATCTTTCTAGCTGTTACCCCAAAAGTGCATTTTTGAGGGTTAAGACGTAGTTGGTAATTCCTAATCCTCTCAAAGAACTTTTGGAGTGCTCCATAGTGTCCTTCCCTTTCCTTTGATTTGACTATCATATCGTCGACATATACCTCGACCTCTTTGTGCATCATGTCGTGCAGCAGTGTTGTTGCCATCCTCTGGTAAGTGGCTCCAGCATTCTTCAACCCAAACGGCATCACTCGGTAGCAGTAAGTTCCCCAAGGCGTAGTGAATGTGGTTTTCTCTCTATCCTCAGGAGACATAAGGATTTGATTATACCCAGAAAATCCGTCCATGAAAGATAGCAATGCATGGCCTGCGGTGTTATCCACCAGCTCGTCTATGTGAGGTAATGGGAAGTCATCTTTCGGACTGGCTTTGTTGAGATCTCGGAAATCTACGCAGACCCTGATTCCTCCAGTTTTCTTTGGTACGGGAACGATGTTTGCTACCCATTGTGGATATTCGGTGACTATGAGAAAACCGGCGTTGATTTATTTAGTGACTTCTTCTTTTATCTTTAGGACCCAATCAGGGCGCATACGTCTCAGTTTTTGTTTAACTGGTTTTGCATCAGGATGAAGATGAATTTTATGCTGAACAATTTCAGGGTCTATTCCAGGCATGTCCTCGTAAGACCAGGCAAAAACATCTTTGTATTCTTTTAGCAAAAGGATTAGTTTTTCACTCTCTTGCGGGGATAGTGCGGCACTAATTTTAACCATTTTGGGCTCGTTTTCAGAGCCTATGTTTGCTGCGATTATTTCCTCAGAAAAAGGTTTAGCGTGTCTTTCCTCTTCTCTCTCGATGAATTCTAAAATTTCTTTTGGAATTTCTTCCTCAAAATTTGGTTTGTCGGAATCCACACAATTGATCATAGGCAAAGTGAAATACTCTAAATCTTCATTCTCATTGCTAAGTTTATCAAAAGACATTTCAGAGTCGAACTCAAAGTAAATGTTACTCCCTCCGTCCCTTTATTACAGTCCAGTATTCCATTTTGGGCTGTCCCTTAATAAGTGTCTATTTTGTAAAGTTAGTGGGTAAAAGTTGGTGAATTGTCTATTTTGTCCCTAAAAGTAGATTCTATTTTGAAAAGTTAGTGAGTAAAAGTATAATGATGATGGGTAAGTAGGAAAAGTGGAAGAAAAAGTTGATGTGAAAGGTATAATGATGATATCTTTTTAATAAGTTGGAGTTACGAAGCGGGACATTTAAAAAGGGACGGAGGGAGTATGCCTTGGTACTTTGACCAGGTTTTCCTCACTAGACTTAGTAGTTTCAAAGGATGAAAAGCTTGACTTGGACTGAGTCGACTCAGAGTCGAAATCGGAATCAGAACTAAGATCAGAATTAGCGCTTTTCATTTTGTATTTTAGAGTGTGTTCCACGGTCCAGTTAGGATAAGCCCCTTTTTCAGCATCCACAATCAGCTCAGAGCAGTCTTTTTCATCACCAAGGTTGATCACCAGCACTTCACTGTCACCTTGATTCGCACTTTCATCATTGTCACCCTGCAAGTCTTGGAGGGCCATTTGGTTTGCTATCGCTGTTATCTCCTCCAATTGAACTTCAACTTCGGCTTCGTCGCTGTTGTCGACTCGTCGTGTGCCAACAAAGCCCCACCAATTACCAAAGCTATCTATGATGGGGTGGATAACCCTTATTTCATTGTTGGTGACCCCCTCATCAAAGAGTAGGTTTAGTGATATTTCGTCTAGTGGGTCATTGTCGACAGCCTCTTCTTCCTTTGCCTCTTCAGTCTCGAGGTTGTTGACCTCGTCTATTGGCCAATAATCATCGGTAGGTGCATAAGGGTCATAAAAGTAGATTGGAACCCTGCGAAGCCCTTCTTCTTCAATCAGGTCTTCTACTTCTTCCTCATAAACC
The DNA here is from genome assembly GCA_020567845.1 of Rhododendron henanense subsp. lingbaoense. Lineage (NCBI taxonomy): Eukaryota > Viridiplantae > Streptophyta > Magnoliopsida > Ericales > Ericaceae > Rhododendron > Rhododendron henanense. The sequence goes on along the minus strand of CM036317.1, from coordinate 25,716,932 downwards.
GTTCCAGCGAACATGACATGGTTGTCTTCAATGATAGCCACCATAGGCTTTGGTTGATTTACTGGAGTGATGTATTCAGAGGGGTTGAAATCTTCAACAGCAAAGTGGAGCGGGCCAGACAGCTTGGTGACAACTTGAAAGTGCGAATCAGACATGAACAGTGATGCAGTCATTTTTCCTGAAAAGGTTTTTGCTTTAGTTAGATTGATTAATCTTACCTACTGTTTATTTGACTTAGAGAGATTCCTAAGGTTTAACCTGCAAAAGAGAAACTTTACAACATACACATATACAATGGGTGTGAGGAAGAACTTTTGCAAGTAAAATGCAAGTAGGTTCCTAGCCTGTAGGTTCCTGTCTTAGTTTGATAAGTTCTATGGCTTTCTAAAACATGCAAGGTTTTGGTAGTCTCAGGGTGCTTCGTTGTCAAAGGGCACCAATCCTCTCACCAGCCCATCATAAGCGGTGATTGGGTGATTTCCTTTTTGATATACCACTAGGTACGAGTGACTGTGGAGTTTGCTGGAACCCCCAACATAGCCCGTGTCATGCCGGGATATCAGGTGAATTCAACGGGTTACCCGCTCGATGCATATGATAAATGAATTAGACAAGGCATGTATTAGTCTTATGTTGAACTTTTTGGTTATGGCTCTCATATTCCCCAGCAGAGTCGCCAAAAACTGTAGACACCTCCCAAACGGGGCATCGCCATACAGATTGATCACATTGTGTTTGCTCAATTGGTTGCTTGCTTCGTAAACCAAAATCATGGACATTCCCATGGCTAGGAACATCGCCACATGATAGCGGTTATCATCAAAACAGAGTCGCCACCTAGTTTATTAAATCTAGAAAAACAGATAGAGATTCTGGATACGGGAGCCAAGAGTACAATAAGGGGAAGGTGTTAGGCACCCCTCTTTGCCCAGTCGTGAGACTGGCCCATAATCGTTCAACATAAGACATATAGATGCTTTGTTTAATTCTAACACATAGTCTGTTTAATTATTCATTTAAACAGTAAGCAAAGTGAGCCAGTGCGATAATTGAAGCATGCATTCAGAAAGCAAAACAAACAAAAATGTCCCAGGGTAATGGATCCCGCGGCCGATGAATTGATGTCACGGCCGAGGGATCCTCCTGGTTTTATTTATCGGCCGAGGGATCGAAACCCCGGTCGATGTTCTTCCTCACACCAGACAGAAAAGTTAGCAAACGATTAAATACTACGGTTAACCATAAACGCGATAAGTAAAACAAACTAGAGGCCGTTGGGCCTCACCACCTTGATCCCTCAGTTGCTTGATTGCTTTGGATTGAGCGTGATTGACTGATTGCTTGATCGAGAACCCTAGGGTTAGGGTTTGAACTTCAGGGTTTGATCGCCGGATTGACGGCTGCCTTCGGAAGGTTAGGGCTTTTGAAGTATGGGATTGAGGGATTATTTGTGCAGAGCTTTGAGGCTTGATTGAGTGTGAAGGTGTATCAATTTCGGAGCCCAAAGGCTCCTTTATATAGGCATAGGGATGACTCACTCCGGCCAATCAAATGGCATGATTGTAATTGCAATTGCAATGCACCTCTAACTCTACGTCGTAATCTCTGAGCGTAGCCCGAACGCATCGGGAAGGTAGTGTAATCGCATCAAACGTCTGACAGAACACGTTCCAGAGTCTGGAAAAAGGTCGATCTGGCGGCCGAGTAAAGGATATCACGGCCGAGTAATGGATGTCTCGGCCGAAGGATTGATCTTGCGGCCGAGGGATTGATCTCTCAGGGAGATTTTGCTAGCAACAGGTTGCTCGGGTGAGAAAATGATTTAAGGGCCGTGGGATCGATGTCACGGCCGACAGATGGATTCTCCTAGGCTTCTGTATTTCTGTCTGAAAGGCTGTATGGTTTTGATTTGGGTCCTCTAAGTGGCTCAAAGTTCTTACCGAAAGTCCTAAGGTCCTCAAGGAAGCAATCAGCAATCACTGTATCCATTTCATCATCGGGATTGTCCCAAGGTGGGACTTGAAATAATCGTTAGGCCAAATTGGGGTGTCTACAGCTTGTTCTTCTCTTGTTCTTGAGTTCTTCAAGAAACTCATCCAAAGCCGCCACTAAACCACCACTCGACCACCCTTTCGATCCAAAAAGCTTAAGTAGTTTAGTCAAGATTTAGTTTCGAGAGAAACCTTTCTCTTTTGAAGCTACCGGAAGCTTACCGTAGGAAGTTACTCCGTCCGACGTACTATCTTTTCGTAGCCGCCCTACCGCCAAGAAGAACGGTAGACTTTTTCTATACTTTATAACTCTAAATATATCGGATGATAAGCGTATGTTGAAATGAATGTAGACTTTTCCTATGACCTTTAACTCTAAGTATACGTAGTATTTTCCTTATCCGTTTAAAGAGAAATGATACGTTACTTGTATGTCCAAATGCATGATGATAAAATATTTTGCTAGAGGAAGCATGAACATGTTGAAATAATGGACTTTATTCCGAATAAACATATGCTGTTTTGAACTTTCTTAAAAGAAAGAAAGAACGGATTTTCAAAATATGAACTTGATAAGAGGTATTTGTATTTTGATCTTAAGGATGGTTATGAGCATGTATATTTGAATACTTGGATTACTTGTTTAATGTGTGACAAAGCATAAGTGGTTTTCCACTCCAAAAGTGTCCGTCCATGTGGCACTATGCTTTAGATTGTATGCTAAATGTTTACGCATGATTACGGGAATTTAAGATAGGATGAGCATGCTCAGTAATATAGAGTTGGATGATCTTGCTAGTTTAATTTCAAGATTACAATGGATGATTTATGTTTACGTACATGAAAAGTCCTACCGCGGAGTCTACGCATGAAAACGAGACATGAGAATCGAGAAAGTTAGAAACATGACACCTAGGGTGTGTTAATGACAAGGTGTGTTTTGAAAAGGAGAAAAAGTTTTGAAACCGCAATGTGGCCGGACTTGCCCACTGTGTGGTGTGTGTGTGTAAAAGAAAGATTTATGAAAAACCCAATGAGAACCCGGAGCGGCGGAACCGAGGGATGAATTGTGGCTTGGTTATCCGTGGAGAGGAGCCAATGCAAAGTTTTGTGTGCCAATGGGAACCCGGAGCGGCGGAACCATTGTGCGGATACTCGAGAACCCGGAGCGGCGGAACCGAGGGATGGCTTGGTTATCCGTGGAGAGGAGCCAATGCAAAGTTTTGTGTGCCAATGGGAACCCGGAGCGGCGGAACCATTGTGCGGATACTCGGGAACCCGGAGCGGCGGAACCGAGGTTGGGTGTGTGTTTTAAAACCTCATGTGGTCGAACGTGGCACCTCATTGTGTGGATAGATTTTGGAAGCAGCAATGTGGCCGGACTTGGTAGCCCATTGTGTGTGTGTCACCAATGAAGCCGGACGTGGTAGCTTCATCGGTGACATGATTTATCTATACACTCAATAGGGACCTGGCGTGAAAGCCCTTGTGTGGATTTTAAAAACCGCAATGTGGCCGGATGTGGTAGCCCATCGTGTGTGATATTTGAAAACTACAATGTGGCCGGACTTGCCCATTGTGTGGTGTGCGTGTGTAAAAAATGATTTTCGAAATGTTGATTTGGAAAATGAAAAGTGAAATGGTGACACGGTATACGAAACGCTGCGTAGGAGAAACTCTGATATCACGAACACCAACGATAGTTAATAGAGAATACGATAGTTAAACTCTGATATCACGAAACTCTGATATCACGAACACCAACGATAGTTAATATCATTATCTGTATGATTCATTGCTGTTATACGTGACTTGCTATGTGTAAGATAAGGTTAGTGGGTATAGGATTATTCTACTGAGCTCTCGTAGCTCATGGTGTTACCTCTGGTGACCCTGACATATTATATCGGTGGCGACGCTGGTATAATGTGTCAGACTTTGTAGATGATCAAGGGGAGCTATACACCTTGGAAGCCCTTGGAGTAGAAGAGCTGGCTAGGATGGAGAAGCAGGCGGAGCTGTGGTTAGGAACCCTAGATTTCCTCCCTTTATGTAATGAAGGCACTCCGATGGGAATTATGATGTAATAATGAGCCAGACTCTATTTAGAAATTCAATAAAATTGCCCTTTTAACGTACCCGAAAATTGGGGGCGTTACACGGCTGGGGAGGCCGTGACCTTGGCCACCACGAAGGGTGGCGACAGTAGTGGTGTACACACCCCAATTTGGCCTAACGATTATTTCAAGTCCCACCTTGGGGACCATCCCGATGATGAAATGGATACAGTGATTGCTGATTGCCTTCTCGAGAATCTTAGGACTTTCGGTAAGAACTTTGAGCTACTTAGAGGACCTCATCTAGAGCCATACAGCCTTTCAGACAGAAAATACAGAAGCCCAGGAAAATCCATCTGTCGGCTGTGACATTGATCTCACGGCCTTAACATCATTTCCTCACCCGAGCAACCTATTGCTAGAAAATCTCCCTGAGAGATCAATCCCTCGGCCGCAAGATCTATCCTTCGGCCGCAACATCCATCCCCCGACCGCCAGATCCATTGCTCGGCCGCCAGATCGTCCTTTTTCCAGACTCTGGAACGTTCTGTCGATTGTTTGATCCAACTACACTACCTCTCCGATGCGTTCGGGCCACGTTCAGAGATTGCAACAAAGAGTTCGAATTGCATTGCAATTGCAATCGTGCCATTTGATTGGCCGGAGTGAGTCATCCCTATGCCTATATAAAGGAGCCTTTGGGCTCCGAAATTAACAAGTGAAATTACTTACCGGCTCCGAAATTAACAAGTGAAATTACTTACCCAAGCTCCGAAACTCTGCAAAAATACTCTCTCAAACCCACTCTTCAAAAGCCCTAACCTCCTGAAGGCAGCCATCAATCCGACGATCAAACCCCGAAGTTCAAACCCTAACCCTAGGGTTTTCTAAGAAGCAATCAGTCAATCACACCCAATCCGAAGCAATCAAGCAACTGAGGGATCAAGGTGGTGAGGCCCAACGGCCTCTGGTTTGTTTTATTCATCGTTTCTATACCTAATCATAGCGTTTTGATTATCCACTAACTTTTCTATCTGGTGTGAGGAAGAACATCGACCGGGGCTTCGATCCCTCGGCCGATACATCAAACCAAGAGGATCCCTCGGCCGTGACATCCATTCACCGGCCGGGATCCATCTCTCTGGGACAGTTTGTTTTGTGTTCTGCTTTTCTGATGCATGCTTTAATTATCGCATTGGCTCACCTTATTTACCGTTTAAAGGCTTAAACAAACAGACTATGTGTTAGAATTAAACAAAGCATCTACATGTCTTATGTTGAATGATTATCGGCCAGTCTCACGACTGGGCAAAGAGGGGTGCCTAACACCTTCCCCTTATTGTACTTTTGGCTCCTGTACCCGGAATCTCTGTCTATTTTCTCAGTTTTGGTAAACTGGGTGGCGACTCTGTTTTGATGATGACCGCTATCGTGTGACGATGTTCCTAGCCATGGGAATGTCCACGATCTTGGTCTATGAAGCAAGCAACCAATCGAGCAAACAATCAAGCGATCAATCTGTATGGCGATGCCCCGTCTGGGAGGTGTCTACAGTTTTTGGCGACTCCGCTAGGGACATGAGAGCCATAACCAGAAAGTTCAACATAAGACTAATACATGCCTTGTTTAATTCATCTATCATATGCATCGAGCGGGCAACCCGTTGAATTCACCTGATATCCCGGCATGACACGGACTATGTTGGGGGTTCCAGCAAACTCCACAGTCACTCGTACCTAGTGGTATATCAAAAAGGGAATCATCCAATCGCCACCTATGATGGGCCGGTGAGAGGATTGGTGCCCTTTGACAACAGAGCACCCTGAGACTACCAAAACCTTGCATGTATTAGAAAGCCATAGAACTTATCAAACTAAGACAGGAACCTACAGGCTAGGAACCTACTTGCATTTTGCTTGCAAAAGTTCTTCCTCGCATCCTGTATCATTTGTTATTGTAAATAACTCTTTCTGTGCAGAAGGGTTGGGATTTTCAACCCAAATCCTAACCCTACACATGCCGAATACTGACTTCCAGGTACTCTACCTTTCAAGCAGGCACAATAGGTAAATCAAAGAAGCAACCACAGCCAATTTTATACTCTTATAACACCCGAAGCTACGCCAAACAGAGGTCTCTGCAACCATCCCGTTTGTCGTCCTCATCTGCCAAAACACCCTCGCCACAGCGATCCCAACCGTTTCCGGAAACTTCCCGGTCATCCCCTCAAAGGACTCCGTCATTTACTAAATCCCAAGCTTCGTCAAGCAAGCCTTCTACCTTCATGGCGGACAACGACGCCACTATTGCCGACCTCCAAGCTCAAATCACTGCTCTGCTAGTAGAAAAGGCAGCTAGGGATGCTGAGGATGAGGAAAGATCGATGGAAGACGAGAATCCCCATAAAGTGATATTGGCAGAAAGTCCCGAATTGACCAAGCAAGTCAAGGAAATCAAACAAGCCTTGGCCCGTTCACAAGGGGACCAAATTCTGGATTTCGAAGGACTTTGCCTCTTCCCAGAATCCAAACTGCCTGAGAATTTCAAAATGCCAAACATCGAGAAGTTCAATGGAACTGGCAATCCTACTAGTCATGTTCGCCACGTTATCAACACCCTGAAGCCAATGGGCTTGAATGATGAGCTCATCGCTCAATTATTCCAAAGGACTCTCACCGGAAGCGCTCTCGACTGGTTCCTCACTTTGGAATTCGTGCATTATCAGACTTGGCCAGAAATTGCCAACGCTTTTATCAAGCAGTATGGATATAATGTCCAAATCGAGCTAACAACTCGAGACTTGAAAATGACCAAACAAGAATCCAATGAGGACTTTGCTACCTTTATAGCAAGATGGAGGGAAAATGCTGCCAAAATGAAGAACCGCCCCTCTGAGGAAGATCAAGTGAGGATAGTTGTCAAGAACCTGCAACCCAAATATCTCAGGCACATCTACACGCAGGCTATCACCAATTTCAAATACTTGCATGCCACTAGGTTGCAAATCGAAGATGGAATCAAGCTAGGGCTCATTGGGAAAGAAGAAGCCCCCCCTCCACCTAAGAAAACCTTCTCCAGCCATACATCTCACGCCTCTGTGAACACCCTTGGCACACCCTTACCACAAGATCCCTTTCAAGCTAGCTCGTCCCGAAACTCAAATCGCCCCCGCCGCAATTTTGACCCACTCTACATGACCCTGTCCCAAGCCTTGACCATCCTCAGCCGTCAAGGGCATCTCAAACCTTTAAACAAACCACTTCCGCAGCCATCCTACGGCCCAAATCATGATCCTAACAAACAATGCGCCTACCACCAACACCCTGGGCATGAAACAGACAACTGCATACGTCTCCGCCATGACATTCAAGACCTCATTGATAGCCGAACTATAAAACCTCCAAAACCTGATGGGCAAGCCAACCCACTCCCTACTCATAATGCTGAACCACCACCTCGAAATATCAATCTCATAAGTCTATCCCACAACCCCGCATATAATCCTAGCCAATACATTGTCCAAGACAACCAAACCAAACCAACTTTAACCTTCCCCGAGGAGGATGAATGTTTTATGATGGAAGAGGAGGAAAACAATGAGTCCGATCAATCAGAAGTGATCGATCCCGACATGTCTGACATAAGTAGCAAAGATCAATCAAAGGAAGAAAAGCTAAGGAAATGGAAAGAACATTCCTGGGCAAAACACAATTTGGAAGATCCAGACATTCCATTCGTAGAAGATGACGAATGGCTTCGTATCTGGTTTGAGAATAGGAAGAAGGAAAAAGAAAGGGTCATCATGATGAGAAGGCACGCTCGCTTCGAGCCTGCCCAAATAGTGGTACGCATAAACCGTCCCAAAATTTCAACACCGCCCATTGTTTGGGAGACAATCAATCTCATAGAGAAATTAGAGGAGTCTCAAATGCAACCATGGGTCAACCCTTACGACGAGTGCGACTATAGTCAATGGATAAAGGAAAGAGAAGATCTAGATTACATATGCGCAGATCCATACAAGACAGGTGTAACGACCTTGATTTTTGGTAAATAAAAATTTCGTTAAATATTTGAATTTTATTTTAATTACTTGGATTGCTTTTAAAATTTCCTTTTAATTTCTAAGAATCCGTCATAATTAGATTTGAGACTTATAAAATTATATCTTTTCGCATCGGACAATATAGTCATTTTCTAAAGACAAGTATGCCTATAAAAGCACTTGTATATTTTCCTAGTATTTGAAATAAGGTCTTAAAATTTTATTTCTTGGCTAGAAATCCTACATGGCAAGTATAGTTAGTTTTTAACCGATTAGTTAGCAAACCGAACTACCATTTCACCAAGTTACTTTCTCTTAACCCTCTTTGAACCTTGTGAACCTTCCTAAACCCTAATTGAACCATTAGGCCATTAGAGGTGATCATTTTACTCCTTGATTAGTCATTTTCAAGACCACACTCATGACTTACCTCATTACCCATTGGTTATTAAATGTTAGGGAAAATTTTACCCCTTGGGTAATAAAAATTAGCCATGGCCTAATCTCATCCTTTTGCTTCCAAGAGAAGTAAATCTAGCATTTGCCATGCATGCAAGCCTAGAAGTCAATTAGCCCTAAACCTATTTACCTTCCAAAGTTATTTTCCTAGATTCTTAAGTACATAGATAACTATATATATGAGTCTCATAGCTTATAAACAAGTCTATATTATTAGGAGTGCACTTTCTAGGAAATTCATTACCCATTGGGCAATAGTTGTTAGGGTAATTTTTATCCTTTGAGTAAAATGAATAAGTCTTGCCATGAGTAACCAATTCTAGTCTTCCTAAGTACATTCTAGCCTTTGATTTGATTCCTTCTTGCAAGCAATCTCTTTCTAGGACAAAACAAGCCAAGTACACTTGATTATGACCTAAGATATGGCCTAAAATAGAAGTGACAAAGCATGCCATGCTTATGGTTGTGATTTGACTACACCATGGATCAAATCCATGGGGTAAAGAGAGGAGAGAGGGCTGGCCATGAGGGAGAAGGGGAGGCCAATGCTTGGCTATAAATAGCACCATTCACTTGCCATTTCAACTCACACCTCACTCCTTTGCTCTCACTTCTCTCTAGAAACCATTTTTCATTTTCCAGACAGCTTACTGTCCTTCACAAAACCTCATTTTTCTCCTGCTTAAAGTAGTCCTTAGAACCAACTTCCTTCGGGAAAGTTGTAGAGCACTTCGGGCCCTTCAAGTTAGACCCAAGAACCACCCTAATCGGTCAAGAAATGACAAAGATATTGACATCCGAAGTTCAGTAAAAATTCGGATTTCCAGATTCCAGACAGCAAACTGTCCATTCCTTTATCACCATATTTCTCCTACCTAAAGTAGTTTCTAGGATCAACTTCCTTCACAAAAGTTGTAGAGTACTTCTAGAGCTTCGATTTCGACTCAAGAACGATCTTATTCGGCCAAGTATTGACCGAGTTACTGCCATCCAAAGTTTGGTCCGAAATTGTGAGTTTCACCACCCGTGGAATTTTCCAACTAGCTTATTCGGCCCCGACTAGTTTCGGATCAAGGTAGACTAATCTCTACTCATTTTCCCTAGTATAATTTTAGTTATGTTTGCTTATGATAAGGCTAGTTAAAGTATTAGAAATAACTCGCAAGCTCGCTTTACTAATTTTTTTGAAATGAAGATACAATCTTGTAAACTTTCTTATACTTTCTATCTCGAAGTATATCGTATGATTCTTGTATGTAGTTTGTATGTTGATACGATTGAGGAAATTGAGAAGTGTTTTACTAAAGTTTTGAAAAGGAAGGGGAGTATGTTGTATATCCCGACATTATTTTCCAAATAAACATGTGTTGTTTGAACTTTCTTAAAAGAAAGGAAGAACGGATTTTTTTTGGAAATATTAACTTGATTGAAAGTATTTGTATTTTGATCTTTAAAATGATTATAAGCTTGTGTACATGATTGCTTGCATTACTTGTGGTTGTTTAAGAAAGCATAAGTGATTATCACTCCAAGGGCGTCCGTACATGTGGCGTTATGCTTCTAAGTGGGTTTGTACATGCTAAGTGATATAGAGTTGGATGATCTTGCTAGTTTAGTTTCAAGATTTCAATGAATGATTTATAATTTTGTCATAAGAAATCCTGCCGCGAAGTCTATGCATGAGAACGAGACACAAAAATCGAGAAAGTTAGAAACATGACACCTAGGGTGTGTTTAAAGGCGTTGACTTGGTAAAATATTTTTGAAACTACATAATGACCAGTTGTGGAAATCATTATGTGAGTTATGTGTGTGTGTGCCAATGGGAACCCGGTGCGGCGGAACCATTGTGAGGATACTCGGGAACCTGGCGCGGCGGAACCGAGGTTGGGTGTGTGGCTTGGTTATCCGCGGAGAGGAGCCAATGCAAAGTTTTGTGTGCCAATGGGAACCCGGCGCGGCGGAACCGAGGTTGGGTGTGTTAAAATACATTTCGAAATGTTGATTTGGTTAAGAAAGTGGAAATTGGTGACACAGTCTACGATGAGTCGCGTAGGAGAAACTCAGAAAAGTCACGGACACCAACGATAGTTAATAGTGAATGTGGACGTGTCATTGTTAACTGTTTTATTAGATAAGCATGTTCTGTGTAGATAACGTTATCTGTATGATTCATTGTTTGTAAGTTATGGGTTAGCGGGTGTGGGATTATTCTGCTGAGCTTTTGTAGCTCATGGTGTTACCTTTGGTGACCCTGACATATTATATCGGTGGCGACGCTGGTATAATGTGTCAGACTTTGTAGATGATCAGGATGAGCTGTAGACCTTGAAGGCTTTTGGAGCTGAAGAGCTGGCTAGGATGGAGGAGCAGGCGAAGCTGTAGATAGGAACCCTAGATTTTCCTTTCCTTTATTTAATGAAGGCACTCTGATGGAAATTATGATGTAACAACGAGCCAGACTCTATTTAGAAATTCAATAAAATTGTCCTTTTAATGTACCCGAAAATTGGGGGCGTTACAACAGGGGAAAGCGACTTTGATGAAATGGAAGGAGAATGCGATGATCCACTCGACGAAACCTCCTTAGCATCGCTATTCGATCAAGTGAAAATAGCTAATGACTGCACAAACAATAAGGAGAAAGAAAGGGTGATGAAAACCCAGACCGACACTTCTATTTGGGGATTGCACATGTCTCAAGGAGGTAGCCACCATGCAAGCTTCAAGGGCGGACCTAGTTCAAAGGCTCTGTTTGGCAAGGAAGAGGGTGGAAAATAGTATAAAGTTGCGAAAGACAAAGGGAAAGAAGACAAACCCAAAATGCCACAGTAGCTGAGAAGTCACAACATGGCAAAGAACATTAAACATTGCTTTTGTTTTCTAAATCAACTAGAACGAGTTTTGGGCCCCTGTTTGGGCATCTTATTTCCGCTAAGAGAATTTCTTTTTCATCTTCCAGATTATGCTTATCTTAAATCTAATTTCCTAAATTGCAATTGCCATGCGCTATAATCTCTCTGCCAAACAAAGGAAAATTCAAGGAAATCAAGTTCTTCGTGTCTCTGACAAAAGGGAAGAAAAGGATGAACCTTAGTTACTTAAGAAACTAGGTTTTTGTCAAAACATAGAAAGAAGACGCTATCTCCGTGAGAACACTTAGGGTTAGCTTACCCATTGTGAAGGTACAAATACAATAGGAATTGATAAGAACATCTCCATCAAATTCCTCTCCAAAACACCGAAACCCTCTTGAAAGAAAAATGCTCGTTGGGTAATCTAAGCACCCAAGCAAAAGTAAGAGCAAAGCCTGCTAGGACAAGAAAATGCAAAAAACGCAGCCTAGGCAAAAGATAAGGCATTCAAAAGCTCGCTAGGGACTCAACCTCCATCAGGTAACCTAGGCAAAACTTAGAGCATGTGAGAAGAAAAACCAAGAGTGGAAACCCAAACCCCAAAGGTTGTAATCTTGGAACTACGTAAAAGGCCTGATTCCTTGATTATGGATACGTAGGCAATCTCTCATCGAGATGCGGCCCAAACATTTGGAGAGAAGGAAAGATATCAAAAGATTTGTGCTCAACGATGGGCATAGCTAACCCTGCGTATTGAGCTCGCAAAAGATGAGTATGCTTTTCTCGAGGAATTGACAACAGCAGTAGACACAAGAATTATAGTTCATCCCCTCTAACCTAAAAGTCATTAACACAATGAGCATGATACCTCAAAAACTCTTGAGTTTGGCAATCAGATTATGGGATATGGCAAAAACAAATCAAAACCAAGCATAAGAAGGAAGAGGAAAGAGAATGCCACTTGGCCGAAGCAAAATCTACTTTTGGAAAACAATCAAAGAATTGATACATCAGCCGATCGATTCTTCGGCCAATACTCCATTTCACACAAGATCACTGTCTATCAGCAAATACTTGTTCAAAAAAAACCATGTTCTGACTATCACATGCATTTAGGGGCACGAAAAGCTCTTTTCATTTCATAAACAAAAGTTTAGTTACAAAATTTTCGCTGTGGTTGCTTTCACTATACAATCTCTGCTTGTCTCTTTTTACTAACTATGGACTGAAAGAAGAAGAAAAAATCCTAGTCATGACGGCATCTCTGAGACGGACTCTGAGAAGGAAACTGCTCGCCGGTTCCTACATCCTCCCTACCAGCAGCTGGTGCTCGCTCAGCCTCAAGCTGTAGCCAAAGAGGATACAAACGTTCAGATTCAAAGAAATGACACAAAGCAAATAAAGCATATGAAGAGAATCAGACCTCAAGAATCCTACGGTGCTGTCTCCGAACCAAGGCCTCTGCACTCTGATGGGCATGAAGCCATTCCTGCACTATCTCAGCAGGCACCTACAGAAACAGACCAGGCATCTCAAATATAGGAGTGACAGATACAATGATAAATCAGGGAAAGCAAAGTTCAGAAATAGGGAAATACCTGTGAAACCCCAGCTGGCAGCATATAAAGCTGGCTCGCGCAAGGAGTAAGGGCCAGGCGCTCATCCTCCCCATCGTCAGAGTGGAAGGAAATGAAAGAAGGGGCTCGCGGCCAAACAGGAGCAACAGGGGGAGCTACAACCGCTGGAGCTAGGTGAAGACCGCAGTACTCCATGTAGTCTCCTGCTTGAAGAAGCAAACCTGCCCAATCTCTGATCCGAGCATTCTTCAAGTCCTCCTTAGACATCGAAGAAGTAGACCTCATCGATGTTGGAGGAAGAGGAGGAACAAACTGAAGCGCCTCAGCACGCGGGCGCCACTGACTAGCCACCCGATCGCCTAAGTACCAGGCTCGGCAAAATGGACCCTCGAGCAAGCCACGGGTACGATCCAGAACCCTGGAACGTGCAAGAGGGGCGTCCTCTGGTACACCACCCCAAGGGTCAAACCGTACCTACAAAGCAAGGTCAAATCAGCCCCAACACAAGAATATGGAAGTCTAAAGACAAGAAGTACAAAGAGAAAAGTACCTGATCGACCGTCAGTCGGTCCAAAACTCGCCGACACTCGGGAAGGCTCAAAACTGGTGACCGTGGCCTCCGTTGTCCCGCCAACCATCGCTCGTAGCGAGGTATACAGTTTGCATCTCCGTATCTAGTCTCAGGGGGAAACTGGAGAAGGTACTCGAAAGCCCAGAGCTGAAAAGCAGATTAACCAAAACAAGTTCAATACTAGGAGAAGTCAAAACAAGAAAGGAAGCGAGAGAGAAAGATATATACCTCAAGCACTCGAAAGTGACCACCAAGAATGGGACTCTTGTCCCGTGAGCAAGCTCCAAGATTACCATACAAGGTGGCCAAAGCAGACGAAGCCCCAGTCAAACTCTTTAACGACCTCCAAACGCTGCAAAGGAGCCAGAAACTGTGTGTGTACCGAGCCATCCTTGTTGGCAAACAACGTTTGCCCAAGGAGGTAAAGAAGGAAGGCCCGCGTCAATTGCTCAATACTCACCTGGGTCAGGATGTCAGCCGTCATGAAAGTCTTGCTTAGCCAAGCAAGATCGATATGACCCCGAGAACGAACAGGGGGCACCTTGCCCAGAAACCACTCCAAAGCACCCGCTCGCTCCCAAAGCCTGGGATCAACTCGAAGAGAAACTCCGCCTACCTGCAGGCCAGTCAGCAAAGAGAAGTCACCCGGAGTGATAGTCATCTCGCCAGCAGAAGGAAAGTGGAAGGTATTGGTGGTATCCCACCATCTCTCAACTAGCGAGGTCATCAATGACCAATCCATCTTCGGAAGATCAAGGCCCAGAACAAATGCCTCGAAGCCAGCAGCACGAACCAGTTCCCGAGCCTGCTCTGGCAGCGTCAAAAACCACATGTGCACTTCCTTGCCTCCACCACGAGCCTCCAGCCTCCTATTTCTCTGCCAAAGACAAAAAGGGAGTTAATCTCATGACTGCATAAACAAAAGAAATACTAAGGGGCATCAAATTAACATTTTAAAGCATGCATTGCCTAGACAGGGGGCACGGTTGTTTTAGTTTCTCTAAACAAAAACAAATTCAACCCAAACACAGGTCCCTCTCATTTGTGCCCCTAGCTAAAAGGGATTTCATCCCACAGATAAGAAATTCACTCCTAAACTCATGCGAAGATTTTCGAACTCCAAACTAAAGTAAACTTTTTACTTTTCAGGAAAGCTTACCGGCACATTGAGAACGCTCAGGTGCAGCTCAGGTTCCCGGCGAACCACCTCGGCCTCTAGGCCACCAACAGGAGGGCGGTACTGCAGAAAATTGCCAAAGCCCAGCCTACGCGAAGGAAGAACGTAGGTAGCAGCGTTGAACAAGCCGAGCTCCTCAATTGCCTCCTCATCGGAAGACGGATACTCGCACCTACATGGAAAGTGCAAGGACGAACCCGCAACATCCGAAGATGGCGTGGCCATCACGTCTGAACCAAAAAAGAAAGAAAACCAACGGTTCCAAACAACCAAGAGCCGGCAGCAACGGCGACAGCAGCAGTGACCGGAGGGGACAGTCGCAGGAAATAACGGTGGCCGACGGTGGTGGAAGAGAATGGCGGCGAGCGGTGGTGATCGTCGGACGAGAGGAAAGGAGAAGAACAAGAGAGGAGGAGGAGAAAAGATTAAATGGGCCGTGAAATCGATTAAACCGAACTTAAATCGATTTTCTGACTTTTGGCGTTCTCACGGCCAAGACTTCAATTCCTCGGCCGAGACATCGATCCTTCGGCCGAGACATCGATCCTTCGGCCGAGACATCGATCTCCTGGCCCTTCAAACTATTTCCCTCGGCAACAACAGGTCTTGCTCAGTGCACTGACTCGAATCATTATGGAATTCTGGGTCCATGACCAACAAAAGCAAAACCAAGTCAGCCTTGGGGGCATCCCCGAACCAATACAACGCGATCAGAACTAGCCTTGGGGGCATGCCCGAGCATCGAAGATCTCTCTCTCCACAAACTGCTGGCCAATGCTCTTGCTATAGCAAAACCAAGACACTCAGCAGCACCATGCACATTGTCACAAGCTCCAAACCCTTTATCACGGCGGCTCAAAGCCATAACAACCATCTCAGCGGCTCAACGCCCATTATCATAGCGGCTCTACGCCCTCACCTATCACTCAGCGACTCCAAGCCCTCAATTCAGCAGCTCTACGCTCGCCATCCCGACAGCAGGCTCTACGCCTATAATCATACTTAAGCAATCTCAGCGGCTTCAAGCCATCAACTCAGCAGCTCTATGCTCGCTATCCAAGCAACAGGCTCTAAGCCATGATCACCATTATCTCAAAACGGCTCTACGCCTAGTCACTCAACGGCTCTACGCCCGATTATTCAGCAGCTCCAAGCTCGCCCATTACTCAACTAGCTCGAAGCCGTAAACAATCATCTCAACGCTCGAATTTACCAACTCGTCAACTCAACGTCTCTACGACCACCAACTCAGCGGCACCTGTCAACTCAGCGGCTCTAAGCCCACTATCTCAACTGGCTCGAAGCCGTAACAACCAACTCAGTGGCTCTAAGCCCATCATCTCAACTGGCTCGAAGCCGTAACTATCTCAACAGGCTCTACGCCGCCCCAAACAAGACATCATCCATTCTCAGGCTCTACGCTTGAATGCTCAAAATCTAACATTTTGAATGCGCGAAGCTCTTTGAATGCCCAACCACTGTGTACTGGATGCTTAAGGTTTATACCTTGAATGCTCAAGCTCTACGCTTGAATGCCCAACCACTACGTACTGGACGCTCAAAGCCTGTACTTTGAATGCTCGGATTCTACCGTCCGAATGCTCGAGCTCTACGCTCTGAATGCTCAAGTCCGGAACTTGATAGAAGCTCTAAGCTTAAATTAACACACATGCACGGGCCCGTGCACATTTGCATCAACATTTTCACATCGAGTCTGCATCATCATATCTGTTCACATCTAACAACCATCGCGCATATACACTATGCATATCTCTCATGAAACAGGTCAACCCTGCAATCAACCGGCTCTACGCCTTGGTTTTCATTGACCGGTCCAGTGCCTCGATCCTTTGGCTCTATGCCAAAACTTATGATGAGAAAGCTCCGTGCACAGACCATCAGAATGCAACCAGCTCTATCCTTCGGTTCAAACACGTCAAGCTCTAAGCTCCGACACCTTAGGCTCTCGCCTTATGATCAATGCCAGCTCCGCGCTTCGGTTCTATCAAGCTCCAAGCTCCGACCTCCTCAGGTCCTCGCCACATGACCACAGCAGGCTCCACGCCTCAATTCGATCACTTCAGGCCCTCGCCACATGACCACAGCAGGCTCCATGCCTTAGTTTTATCCCCCCAGGCTCTCGCCTCATGACTACAACCGGCTCCGTGCCTCGGTTCGCTCATCCCCGAAGCTCCGTGCTTTAGTTACTGGCCTCGCGCCCCCCATATCTCAACCAGGCATCCGATTCATCCCCAGTAGATGGCTTGGATTCCACCCCAATTACATCAATTCCTTCCAGCTCATTCGCAAGGATAGGCTACTCTACCGAGCTCCTCTCAGTCAAAGTAAGGATGATCAAGAAAAGCAAACGCACCTGTCGTGTACTGATTTACCCCAAAATACTAAGGAGGCTCTCCGCAAAAACTCCCCGACAGCCTAGCGCTCCTTCAACTACTCTTCGCCAAAACCCTGGCTCAGTCTAGGTACGTCACACTACGGCTTTTAAAGCCCTAAGGTACGTCTTCTGTCTCTAACCCTCCAAACTTTTTATTTTTCTTTATCGCCCGAACTACGGTTGGTCTGAATTTCCTTTGTGGAATACGTAGGCAGCCTCCCAGCCCGACCATAACAAAAACCTTTTTCAAAAAACCCCTTGGAATAGTGGTTGGACCAAATTGAGTTGCTTTTTACAGCTTTGACTATTACTCAAACATGTCTCGCGATCCGTCTGAGTTCAGTCAAAGAGGGGCATCTATAGACACCCCAATTTGGCCTAACGATTATTTCAAGTCCCACCTTGGGGACCATCCCGATGATGAAATGGATACAGTGATTGCTGATTGCCTTCTCGAGAACCTTAGGACTTTTGGTAAGAACTTTGAGCCACTTAGAGGACCTCATCCAGAGCCATACAGCCTTTCAGACAGAAAATACAGAAGCCTAGGAAATCCATCTGTCGGCCGTGACATTGATCTCACGGCCTTAACATCATTTCCTCACCCGAGCAACCTGTTGCTAGAAAATCTCCCTGAGAGATCAATCCCTCGGCCGCAAGATCTATCCTTCGGCCGCAACATCCATCCCCCGGCCGCCAGATCCATTGCTCGGCCGCCAGATCGTCCTTTTTCCAGACTCTGGAACGTTCTGTCGATTGTTTGATCCAACTACACTACCTCTCCGATGCGTTCGGGCCACATTCAGAGATTGCAACAAAGAGTTCGAATTGCATTGCAATTGCAATCGTGCCATTTGATTGGCCGGAGTGAGTCATCCCTATGCCTATATAAAGGAGCCTTTGGGCTCCGAAATTAACAAGTGAAATTACTCACCCAAGCTCCGAAACTCTGCAAAAATACTCTCTCAAACCCACTCTTCAAAAGCCCTAACCTCCTGAAGGCAGCCATCAATCTGACGATCAAACCCCGAAGTTCAAACCCTAACCCTAGGGTTTTCTAAGAAGCAATCAGTCAACCACACCCAATCCGAAGCAATCAAGCAACTGAGGGATCAAGGTGGTGAGGCCCAACGGCCTCTGGTTTGTTTTATTCATCGTTTCTATACCTAATCATAGCGTTTTGATTATCCACTAACTTTTCTGTCTGGTGTGAGGAAGAACATCGACCGGGGCTTCGATCCCTCGGCTGATACATCAAACCAGGAGGATCCCTCGGCCGTGACATCCATTCACCGGCCGCGGGATCCATCTCCCTGGGACAGTTTGTTTTGTGTTCTGCTTTTCTGATGCATGCTTTAATTATCGCATTGGCTCACCTTATTTACCGTTTAAAGGCTTAAACAAACAGACTATGTGTTAGAATTAAACAAAGCATCTACATGTCTTATGTTGAATGATTATGGGCCAGTCTCACGACTGGGCAAAGAGGGGTGCCTAACACCTTCCCCTTATTGTACTTTTGGCTCCCGTACCCAGAATCTCTGTCTATTTTCCCAGTTTTGGTAAACTGGGTGGCGACTCTGTTTTGATGATGACCGCTATCGTGTGACGATGTTCCTAGCCATGGGAATGTCCACGATCTTGGTCTATGAAGCAAGCAACCAATCAAGCAAACAATCAAACGATCAATCTGTATGGCGATGCCCCATCTGGGAGGTGTCTACAAGTGGCGGCATCGGCGATGGCGGTGACATGGTGGACGAGCCTCCTCTGAGCACGGAGGCTTAGGTGGACGGTAATGGGGGTTTTTTGGGCGTAGAGGCCCAAGTGGGTGGCGGTTCAAAGGAGAGGGTGCTGGAGGCCCCAGTTGACGGTTCGGGTGGTGGAGTAGAGAAGAGGGTGCCGGAGGCCTCGCCCGTGAGACAGCCTCAATCTGACTTGGGGAAGGGCCTGCTCATTGTGGAGGAGCCAATGGAGCCAGAGATATTGGCTGTTTTTGTGGGTACAGGGATGAGTGTAGGATCGTCATGGCCCATAGGTATAGGTGACTTCTTGGAGGTAGTCAGTGTTGAGGACTTGGTTGAGTCCTTACGAGGTGAGCCCGGGCTAGCAGCGGTTTTGCTTGGGGTTCGCGAGGCGTAGTTACGGGCTGAGGTTGAGGCTAGGGCAGAGGAGGAGCGTCAGGTTGATGAGGAGGGTTTGTTGGTCCCTCGAAGGACGGTAGTTGAGCTGGAGGGGCTGGCCCTTCGCAGCCGGGGTGCTTTTGACGAGGTGACTTACGTGCCTCTCTTGCACGCATTGGGGCCGTCCTTTATGGAGGCTTACAGACCGTGGAGGCCGACGTATGACGAGACACTGGTCTTGAGAGACTGCTCATCGCTGATTTGGCCGAAAATTTCCAAGGAACCACCATCGGGTGCAATCGTAAAGCTCCTGCTGACTTATGAAGTGAGGAATAACAATTTCGCCAAATTGACCACTTAACAAGGAGTGGTTGTGTTTACCAACCCCCTAACTTCCAAACTGGAGAATCCTCCAACCCTATAGCTCCACCAACCAAAGACTCTTCCCACTCTCTCTCCCTCTTTGCTGACTGCCATCTCCCTCTGCCACTCATTCTCTCTCCCTCTCTCTCTCACCCTCCCTCATTTGATCGTGGATAGTAGCGAATCACTTGGTGGTGATCAACCACCACGGGTAGAGGTTACACCGCCTCTGATTCCTCCAAAGAGTGGTGCGACGATTGGAGGGACTCCAGAGGCCCCTACTGTTTCGGTTTTGGTGATCACGGCCGGGGAGGTCGTTGCCTCGGCCACCACGGAGGGTGGTGAAGGTAGTTGCGATGGCGGTGACGCGATGGACGAGCCTCCTCTGAGCACGGAGGCTTGGGTGGACGATAATGGGGGTTTTATGGGCATGGAGGCCCAAGCGGGTGGTGGTTCAGAGGAGAGGGTGCCAGAGGCCCCAGTTGACGGTTCGGGTGGTGAAGTAGAGGAGAGGGTGCCGAAGGCCTCGCCCGCGAGACAACCTCGGTCTGACTTGGTGTAGGGCCTGCTCATTGCGGAGGAGCCAACGGAGCCAGAGATACCAGCTATTTTTGTGGGTACAGGGACAAGCGAAGGATCGTCATGGCCCATAGGTATGGGTGACTTCTTGGAGGCAGTTAGTGTTGAGGTGTAGACACCTCCCAAACGGGGCATTGCCATACAGATATCCTCTTTGATTGGATTCCCCTTCATAGACCAAGATCGTGGATATTCCCATGACTAGGAACATCACCACACGATAGCGGTCATCATCAAAATAGAGTCACCACCTAGTTTATAAAAACTAGGAAAAACAGATAGAGATTCCAGGTATGGGAGCCAAAAGGACAATAAAGGGAAGGTGTTAGGCACCCCTCTTTGCCTGGTTGTGAGACCGGCCCATAATCATTCGACATATGATTTATGTTTTCTTTATTTAATTCTAAACACGTAATCTGATTATTAGCCTTTAACAGTTAATAAGGTGAGCCAAAACGCTGAATAGAACATGCATCAAAATAGACAAAACACAATAGGCTGTCCCAGAGAATGGATCCCACGGCCGGTGAATAGATGTCATGGCCGAGGGATCCTTCTGGCTTAATGTACCAGCTGTGGGAATGATGTCCCAGCTGATGTTCTTCCTCACACCAGAATACAAACATTTAATCAAAAAATCAAAACTCTATGATAAAATGTCAAAACAGAAAATAAATCAAACCATAGGCCGTTTGGGCCTTACCACCTTGATCCCTCAAGGCACGATTGCTTCGGATTGAGGGTGATTGATTGATCTTCTTCTCAAAAACCCTGGGGCTAGGGTTTGTACTTCGGGGGTTTGATTGTCGAATTGCGGCTGCTCACGAGAGTTTAGGGCTTTTTTAAGGGAGGTATGAGAGAGTATTTTTGCAGAGTATCATGACTAGAGAGGGTGAATTGTGGTTATTATTTCAAACCCTAAGTGCCTCTTTATTTCGGCAATTGGTGACTCACCCCGGCCAATCAAATGGCGTGAATCAATAAGGTAGTTTAGGGTTGAAAGATCTCTGCTCGGAATCTATTTCGTAGCCCTAAAGAATCGGAGAATGGCTGCTAGGGTTTTGAGCACGGATCAAACGATTGATAGAACGTTCCAGAATCCTAAAAAAGACGATCTGGCGGCCGCTAGAAGGATCTGGCGGCCGAGGAATCCATCTCGCGGGCGAGGAATCAATCTCTCAGGGAGATTTTCAAGCATCATTTTTCACGGGTGAAAGAATGAAGTGGGGGCGTGAGATTAATCTTGCGGCCGACAGATGTATTCTCCTAGAATGATGTATTTCTGTCTGAAAGACAATTTGGCTCTAAATTGGGTCCTCTAAATGGCTAAAAGTACTCACCAAAAGTCCATGGGTTTACGAGAAGTCAATCAACAATCACTGTATCAATTCATCATCGGGATGGTCCCCAAGGTGGGACTTGAAATAATCGTTAGGCCAAATTGGACTTGAACTTGGACAGGCCGCGAGGTGTGTCAAGTAAGAATCAAAGCCATAAAACAACTCAACTTGGTTGAACTACTATTCCAGAGGTTTTCGAAAAAGGTTTTAATTATGGTCGGGCTGGGAGGCTGCCGACGTTTTCCTCAAGGGAAATTCAGACCAATTGTAGTTCAGGGCAATAAAAGAAAGATAAAAGAGTAGAGGGTTTAGGACAGAGGACGTACCTTCGGGCTTTTAAAAGCCGTAATGCAAATACCTAAGCTATGCCAGGATTTTGGCGGAGAGTAGTTGAAGGAGCGCGGAGCTGCCGGGGGAGTTTTTTGTGGATAGCATCCTCTGTATTTTAGGGTAGATCAGTACACATAAGGTGAGCTGATTGCTTTTCATGATCATCTTTACTTTGACTGGGGGGAAGCTCGGTTGGGTACCCTATCCTTGCGAATGAGCTTGATGGAATTGATGTAATTTGGGGTGGAATCCAAACCTTCTTCTGGAGACGATCGGATGCCGGTTTTGAGATAGGGCGGCATGAGGCCAATGATTGGAGCGCGGAGCTTGAGGTGAGAGAACTGAGGCACAGAGCCGGTTACAGTCATAAGGCAAGAGCCTGAGGGTTAGAGCTTAGAGCTTGAAGTAGCAGAACCGAAGCACGGAGCTGGTTACAGTCATAAGGCAAGAGCCCGAGGGTCAGAGCATAGAGCTTGAAGAAATAGAACCGAGGCGTGAAGCCGGTTGTATGCATGATTGACCTGTTTCATGAGAGAGATGCAAAACATAGTATGTGTATGATGATGGTTAGATGTGATATTGATGATGACGTAGACTCGATGATGACAATGGTGATGCAATTGATGCTTATGTGCACGGACCCGTGCGTGCGTGTGTTGTTCAAGCTTAGAGCTTCTTTCAAGTTCTGGACTTGAGCATTCAGAGCGTGGAGCTCAAGCATTCGGAGGGTAGAGTTCGAGCATTCAAAGGACATGCTTTAAGCATCCAGTACACAGTGGTTGGGCATTCAAGGCGCGAATGTCACGCCCTCGATTTTCAACATAAATAAATAAACCATTTCAACAAAGAATCCTCGCATAAAGTAAATATTACCCAAAATGAGTTCCCACCTGTTTAATTACAAATCAAGTCCCCAAGTTTCAAAGTACTCAACATTGGCACTCCGGCCCGAGTTAACTTAAGTAAAAATACAATTGAGTTTCGAATATTACAACTTAGGTCAAGACAATCCAAGAGTAAAATTAGTTACAAGTCCATCTTTAATCAAAAGTAAGTCTATTCTAAAGATGAGCTAATAACTAATCAAATTAGCTTCCAAAATGATCTTCGTGTTCAACTACGCTGAGTCGTGCAACCTATAGTCCTGCGTTCGAACCTGAAAAGAAAGATTTTGTTGAGCTACTAGAGCCCAGTAGGAAATTCTCTACAAATCCTATATGCAATAAGGTGAAAAACATGGATATAATAAATCAAGCTAAATGGCGAATCTAAAATAACCCACGCCAATCCAATTTGCTAGCATTAAGCATTCACATATACAAACATACACACACTCTTCTCCTAATCACTTTCCACCCCTTGCGACTTGTGTTACCACCCCTTGCGTCACAATAAACTCCACCCCTTGCGACTTGTGTTACCACCCCTTGTGTCACAATCAACTCCACATTCAACTTCACGACAACTACTACATTATCAACACTACTAACACATCACAAACGACTCATGAATCACAACAATCAAGCCCAAGATATGGTATCCATAAGCATATGCAATCCACAATTTATAAAGGGTTCCACCCGGACCACACATAGCATTTCAACGCTAATATCACATGAATCCACCATAAAAACATGTAGAAAGAGAGAGAAATCCCTACCCAAGTGGGTTTTGAGCAAAACCCTAGGTCCACCGAGAGCAATAAGCTAGAATCCCTCAAAGAGGAGCCTCACCCGAGCTTGGATACAAGATCTAGAGTGAATTGAGTCCAAAAACACAAAGAACAAGCAAAGATCAACCAATAATCGAGAGGAGAGAGAAAAAAACGTGGGTAAGCCTCAAAGTGTGAGAATAAGAACATAGAACTCACCCTTGGTTCACCAAATGCAAGAATCTTGTGAATTTGAGGAAGAAAACCTTTGGATCTTAGAGATTCGAGCTTGAAATCAAGAGTTTTGGGTGAGATTGGAGTGGTGTGGGTGAGAGAGGATTTTGAGATCTAATTTCGTGGCTTTGGGAGTGAGAAATGACAAAAGGGGGGGTATTTATAGTGTCCCAAAAGCGTGCTGAAAAATCTGCAGAAAACGCAACGGGTACCGGTACTGGGCGACTCCCAGTACCGGTACTGGAGCCTTCAAAGTACCAATTTGATCAATGACTGGACAGTGGGTACCGGTACTAGGCAACAACCAGTACCGGTACTGGCTAGGCAGAAATATGAAAAATTACGACGGACACTGGAACGAACCGAACTTGATACCAACACCTCCAAACAACAATACAATATCAAAACTTACATTTTACTATTCTCCGAGAGTCTGATACACAACCGAATACGTATATCCGTACACCCTCACTAACATATGCATAACTCTAATAATAATACGACTCTTTTATGCAATAAATGATTTCCGAAATTAAAATAAATTCGCGAGTCTCTACATTCCATCCTCCTTAAAGAAATTTCGTCCCGAAATTTACGATTCAAGTCACACAAGCTCATGCATTAAGTGAACATGCTCATATCACAACAAGTATCATCAAATGATAAGCTAACAATCATGAAACCGAAATTCGGACTCACATTGATTTAACTCTAGAATAGTTGCGGATACTTCTCCCTAACCTCATCCTCCCTTTCCCACGTCGACTCTTCCTTTCCGAGATGACTCCAAAGAACTTGCACCAACGGAATAGTCTTGCCCCTTAAAACTTGGTCATGCGAATCTAGGATACGTATCGGCTCCTCCCTATAAGACGCATCGGCTTCCAACTCCAATTCGGACCATTCTAAGACATGAGACGGATCCGGCTCATACTTCTGCAACATCGATACGTGAAATACGTCGTGAACTCCCGATAACCTCGGTGGTAAGGCCAATCGATACGCAACTTCCCCAATCTTCTCGATAATGTCAAACGGTCCAATGAAACGCGGTGAGAGCTTGCCCTTTTGCCCAAAACGAGATAGTCCCCGACGTGGTGACACCTTAAGGAAAACATGATCCCCCACTTCAAATGATAACGGTCGGCGACGACGATCGGCGTAACTCTTTTGCCTACTTTGCGCGGTTAACAATCGTTGACGAATCATTTTGACTTGCTCAGTGATTCTCCTTTGTGCTTCAAGGAGTCGTAGACGAATCGCTCTCATGCTTTCGGAAGTCTCTTGAATCAATTCCGGCCCAACCAATGTAGCCTCGCCCAACTCGGTCCAACAAACGGGTGATCGACACGGTCTCCCATACAAAGCCTCATACGGTGCCATCTCGATACTAGATTGGTAACTATTGTTGTACGCAAATTCAACTAACGGTAGGTGATCTTCCCAACTTCCCCGGAAATCCATAACGCAGGCCCGAAGCATATCTTCTAAAATTTGGATCGTTCTCTCGGATTGCCCATCCGTTTGAGGATGATACGCGGTGCTAAATAATAAGTTGGTGCCAAGAGCGGCTTGCAAGCTTTGCCAAAAACGCGCGATAAACCTCGGATCTTGGTTCGACACGATAGAGACGGGAATCCCATGAAGATGGATAATCTCACGGATGTACAAACGGCTCAGCGTATCAATTGAATCTGAAACTTGGATAGGTAAGAAATGCGCTGACTTAGTCAATCGATCAACTATCACCCAAATGGTATCATGCCCCTTCGGCAACCTCAGTAATTTGGTAACGAAATCCATAGTCACGTTCTCCCTATTCCATTCGGCCACTGGTAAAGGTTGTAACTCCCCGGCGGGTCGTTGATGTTCGGCTTTGACTTGTTGGCACGTAAGACATTTGGATACGAATATGACAACGTCTCTCTTCATTTCCGGCCACCAAGACTGTCTACGCAAATCATGATACATTTTCGTTCCCCCCGGATGCACGGCTAACGGTGAATGGTGAAATTCTCTCAAGATTTCCTCCCGATACGAAATGGGTACGAACAACTTTCTTTGGTATCGCAAACTTTGATCGGCATGAATCATCCACCCCTCTCGAGCATTTCCGCTAAGGAACTTGGCGCGAAACTCTCCCGCTTCTTCATCTTGTTGTTGGGCCTCAATTACTCGAGTCGACAGGGTTGATTGAACGGTTAAATTACATAAGGTGACTCCCTCTCGAACCTCCTCAAAATGCAATGCATACGAACCCAAATCTTTCATCGTTTTCCACTCATGGATAGCTAAACTTGCAAGGTGTGTCGATTTTTGACTCAAAGCATCCGCTACAATGTTCGCCTTTCCCGGGTGGTATTGTAACTCAAAATCGTAGTCTTCTAGGTGCTCCATCCAACGGCATTGACGTAGATTAAGCTCCTTTTGAGAAAACAAGTACTTAAGGCTCTTATGATCGGAAAATACTTCGAATCTCTCACCGTAAAGATAATGACGCCAACTTTTTAAAGCAAAGACAACGGCCGCAAGTACTAAGTCATGAGTTGGATAGTTCCGCTCGTGAGTTTTCAATTGCCGCGATCCATACGCCACCACTCGCCCCATTTGCATCAGCACGCACCCTAACCCTTCCTTTGAAGCATCACAATACACCGAATAACCGACTCCCCGTTCAGGCACGACCAAAACCGGCGCAGTAGTCAACCTTCTCTTCAATTCTTCAAAGGACTTCTCACATGCGTCATTCCAAATAAAATGGGTTCCCTTACGAGTCAATTTGGTCATCGAAGCCGCTAGACGAGAAAAATCAAGGACAAAACGACGGTAGTACCCGGCCAAACCCAAGAAACTACGGATTTCAAACACACTCTTCGGTCGTTGCCAACTCATTACCGACTCAATCTTTTCCTGATCAACGGACACCCCATCCTTCGACACAACGTGACCCAAAAACTTGACTTCGGGTAACCAAAACTCGCACTTACTAAGCTTGGCGTACAATTTGTGCTCTCTCAAGAGTTCAAGAACAATAGAAAGATGAGATTGGTGTTCCTCCTCCGAAGGTGAATAGATAAGGATATCGTCCACAAAAATGACCACGAAACGATCAAGATAGGCACGAAAGATGCGGTTCATTAATTCCATGAACATTGCCGGTGCGTTCGTCAACCCAAAAGGCATAACAACGAATTCGTAGTGGCCGTAACGAGTACAAAAAGCGGTTTTTGGAATGTCTTCCATTCGAACCCTCAATTGGTGATAACCGGACCTCAAGTCAATCTTGGAAAAGCAAGTTGCGCCTCGAAGTTGGTCAAACAAGTTGTCGATTCTAGGCATTGGGTACTTATTCTTAATGGTGACACGGTTTAACTTACGATAATCGATGCACAAACGAAGCGACCCATCCTTCTTCTGAGCAAACAAGGTCGGTGCTCCCCACGGCGACGTACTTGGATGGATAAACCCCAAACCCTCCAATTCTTGCAACTGCGTCTTCAATTCTCTCAATTCATCGGGCGCGAAACGATAAGGAATCATGGAAATGGGGGCGGTGCCAGGAGGTAAATCGATAGTGAATTCAATCTCTCTCTCTCTCTCGGGTGGTAAACCGGGTAACTCCTTCGGAAACACGTCCGGAAAATTACAAACAATTGGGGGCAACTCCCCATGCGCGGATACATCCTCATCTAAGGCCAAACTCGCTAATAAGGCATACATCGACTCCTGCTCCCGAGACCCACACAAATACGGTTCTAACGGTTCCCGACGCTCCCCGAAGAACTCAAAACAAGGACCCCTAGGCGGACAAATACGGACCCGACGCTTGAAACAATCAATAGTTGCATGAAACGTAGATAACCAATCCATTCCCAATATGAGATCGAAACTCGACATATTCAGCACAATGAAGTCAAAGATAAAACGACGATCTCGAATGATAAGTTCACAATCCCGGCAAATACGATCTAACGGCGACCTACCTCCTATAGGTGTTTCAACGAACAACGGTGGACTAATATTTTTGGTTTCCAATTCCAAAGCACAAACAAAAGATGCAGCAATGAATGAATGCGATGCTCCAGAATCAAATAACACTCTAGCAAAGGAGTTAAACAATAGAAATGTACTCCTCACAACCGAAGTCTCTGGGGTCTGAGAAGTGATAGGAGGTGGTGGCGGAATAGCAGAAGTGATAGCAAAGGCTCTACCCTGAGTCATCTGACTCTGAACATGACCACCCCGCTGACCAGAACCCTGAGTGGGCGTCGAAGAACTCGCTCCTCTCTCAGCCTGAGACCCCTGAGTTGATGTAGTTTGACGGAAGTGAGGCTGTTGTTGCCTTTAAGCACCTCGAAATGATTGCCGACCAGAACCCTGACCACCCCTTGGTTGCTGCACCGAACTGGAGTCACTTTGTGTCCCTTCCCCAAGCGGACAATTCCTTGCAAAATGGTCGGCTTTCCCACAAGTAAAACACGTACCCAGCAGTCGCGGACACTGAGCACGAATGTGCCCCGCTTGACCACACTCGTGACACACCACCGGAGGCCTATTAGAAACTTCTCGAGTCCCAAACGACGAAGAAGATGGAGGCCTAAAGTTTGACGGACCCTGCGAAGCCAAAAACTGATCTCGTTGCCTCTTCCTCCCCTGACTACCAAAACTCCCCGAAGAAGAGCTCACACCCCCAACCGGTTGCCTCGGTTCCCAAGCCTTAGGATTTCTCGGCGCCTCCTTAGGAGTCTCAATACTCCTCGCACATTCTACAACCTCGGAAAACTTCCCTTTGTGTTGTGCCACAACAAACTTCTTCACTGTGTCATGCAAACCCCTTTCAAACCGCCTACATTTCCTCTCTTCAATTGCCACCAATTCCGGTGCAAAACGGGATAAAGATTGGAATTTTAGAGCGTACTCCAACACGGTCATACTCCCTTGTTTTAACTTCTCAAACTCCTCCCTCAACTGGTCATGGCTAGTCTTCGGAAAGTATTGCTCCTCGAAGAGCACCTCAAACTCGGCCCAAGTTAAGTTTTCCACATCCGGCTCGTTCGCTTGAGCCAAGGTCCTTGCCGCTCTCCTTGCGTCTTTCCTCGATTCTAAAACCGACTCCCACCATTTGTTAGCTTCCCCGGTAAGTTGGACGGCCACAATGTTGACTCGCAAGTCATCCTCTGTAATCCCAAGAGCCCTGAAAAGCTTTCGAATTTGAGCTAGCCAATGGTCGGCTACAAGAGGGTCACTGCTCGACCCATCGAATGTCGGTCGATTCCTACGACTGAACTCCCTCATTGCCGATAAGGTACGACAGTCTGCACCTTCCCTTGGTGCGGGGTTTAAAAGGTTAGCGGCTGCAAGAGCCGCAACAAAGTCCCTAGCAAAAGGATTTTGAACGAATGGCACTTCCTCTCCTCGACCACGTCCGGCCCCTTCTCCCGAATTCCCACTCGGATTCTCCCCATGCTGACTAACCTCATCCTCAATTGGCACCCCTCGGCCACGACCACGGCCACGACCGCGGCCACGACCACGACCACCCCGACTTTCGGCCTCGCCGGCTCTAGCACGCGTTCTCGGAGGCATCTAGCTACAAGTTATAAGAAAGAGAAACTTATCAACGATAACATTATTTAATGAGGTCTAAACCCCAACTATCCTAACAAGGGCCAAACCAATTCTACACCACTCTACTATGGTGAAATGCAATGCCAAATAAGCCAAGTAACATCAATGCATATTGACACACATATGTTATGCAAATGGCGTGACTTTTGAACCCATGAGACTAGAAGTCTCCCCATGGTCTCAAAGTATTCAAACCTAGTTGCTCTGATACCAATTTATCACGCCCTCGATTTTCAACATAAATAAATAAACCATTTCAACAAAGAATCCTCACATAAAGTAAATATTACCCAAAATGAGTTCCCACCTGTTTAATTACAAATCAAGTCCCCAAGTTTTAAAGTACTCAACATTGGCACTCCGGCCCGAGTTAACTTAAGTACAAATACAATTGAGTTTCGAATATTACAACTTAGGTCAAGACAATCCAAGAGAAAAATTAGTTACAAGTCCATCTTTAATCAAAAGTAAGTCTATTCTAAAGATGAGCTAATAACTAATCAAATTAGCTTCCAAAATGATCTTCGTGTTCAACTACGCTGAGTCGTGCAACCTATAGTCCTGCGTTCGAACCTGAAAAGAAAGATTTTGTTAAGCTACTAGAGCCCAGTAGGAAATTCTCTACAAATCCTATATGCAATAAGGTGAAAAACATGGATATAGTAAATCAAGCTAAATGGCGAATCTAAAATAACCCACGCCAATCCAATTTGCTAGCATTAAGCATTCACATTTACAAACATACACACACTCTTCTCCTAATCACTTTCCACCCCTTGCGACTTGTGTTACCACCCCTTGCGTCACAATAAACTCCACCCCTTGCGACTTGTGTTACCACCCCTTGCACCACAATCAACTCCACAATCAACTTCACGACAACTACTACATTATCAACACTACTAACACGTCACAAACGACTCATGAATCACAACAATCAAGCCCAAGATATGGTATCCATAAGCATATGCAATCCACAATTTATAAAGGGTTCCACCCGGACCACACATAGCATTTCAACGCTAATATCACACGAATCCACCATAAAACATGTAGAAAGAGAGAGAAATCCCTACCCAAGTGGGTTTTGAGCAAAACCCTAGGTCCACCGAGAGCAATAAGCTAGAATCCCTCAAAGACGAGCCTCACCCGAGCTTGGATACAAGATCTAGAGTGAATAAAGTCCAAAAACACGAAGAACAAGCAAAGATCAACCAATAATCGAGAGGAGAGAGAGAAAAATGTGGGTAAGCCTCAAAGTGTGAGAATAAGAACATAGAACTCACCCTTGGTTCACCAAATGCAAGAATCTTGTGAATTTGAGGAAGAAAACCTTTGGATCTTAGAGATTCGAGCTTGAAATCGAGAGTTTTGGGTGAGATTGGAGTGGTGTGGGTGAGAGAGGGTTTTGAGATCTAATTTCGTGGCTTTGGGAGTGAGAAATGACAAAAGGGGGATATTTATAGTGTCCCAAAAGCGTGCTGAAAAATCTGCAGAAAATGCAGCGGGTACCGGTACTGGGCGACTCCCAGTACCGGTACTGGAGCCTTCAAAGTACCAATTTGATCAATGACTGGACAGTGGGTACCGGTACTGGGCAACAGCCAGTACCGGTACTGGCTAGGCAGAAATATGAAAAATTATGACGGACACCGGAACGAACCCAACTTGATACCAACACCTCCAAACAACAATACAATATCAAAACTTACATTTTACTATTCTCCGAGAGTCCGATACACAACCGAATACGTATATCCGTACACCCTCACTAACATATGCATAACTCTAATAATAATACGACTTTTTTATGCAATAAACGATTTCCAAAATTAAAATAAATTCGCGAGTCTCTACATTGAAACCCAAGCATTTAAAGTGTAAGTGGATAAAAATGAATGATGCTTAAAATAGTACGAGATTGTAATGGCTACTTGTGCCTCTTGACTGGAACCCTAGTTCGTTGTTGGAACCCTAATCTGCAAAACAGACAATGGGTGAGTGCACCTTTGCCTCTCGTGGCAAAGGCCCTCCGATGCCTAAGTTAGTATCACGTACTTGAGAAAACCCTAATTATCAGTAGGAGAATAGTTTGAATGCATTGTATTACGAACCTTTTACCTCTAAGTTTACCTCGTTTATATAGGCATACATTTGCCTGCTGCCTAAGCATCCTTGTTTCCTAGGTTTCCTATCACGTATAGGAAACCTAGGATCTTCTGGATTCTTGTCCCGTATCGATTTATTTCCTTAGTCATTTGAGGACTCCTTTCCATGGCTGGCCGAACATCCCATTCCCATTGGGTATCTTATCTAGATCTTATTTTCTTGGGATTTTATTCCTTACGGAATACCACTATTCTGGAACCTTCTAGAATATTCCTTCCGTTTTAGCACTTGAGGCTGCTTTTACAAGAATCCTCGTTCTGTTCGGACACCTTATTGTCAAACAGACTACCTGGACCAATGACTTCGCATGTCACTGGTCCTTATCGCCGAACAGACGGCTTGGACCAATGACTTCTCATGTCACTGGTCCTTAACACCGATCACCACTTTCCACGGCGACTTATCTCATCTTATTTATTTTGTGGCCCCACGTACCACTGTTCGGGCTCTATTAATTTGAGCTTGTTCGGGAATACCTCCCTACATAAAGTATGAACTTTAAGCATTCGAACATGGAGTTCAAGCATCCAGAACGCAGTGGTTGGGCATTCAAGCATAGAGCTTGAGCATTCAAGTGTAGAACTTGAGCATCAAATACATAGTGGTTGGGCATTCGAAGAGCTTCGAGCATTCAAAGTGTAGAACTTTGAGCATTCAAGCGTAGAGCTTGAGAATAGATGATATCTTGTTGCATGTTATGGCATGGAGCCTGTTAAGAATGAAAGCGCGGAGCTGCGGAGATAATGAGAGTGGGGCTATTGAGATGGTGAGCGTGGGATAATGAGCACGAAGCTACTAGGTTGGCGAGCATGGAGCTACTGAATGATTGGACGAGTGAGTATGAGATAATGATCACGGGGCTTTTGGGTGACTTAGACGGTGAGTTTATGGGCATAGGGCCGCTGAGTAGCTTGGTGGTTGTAAGCCTGGAGCATAGGATGTGACGGCTGTCGTACTTTCGGAGTACAATAATTGAGGTACGGGGCCTGAGTTTGAGGTACCAAGGATCCTTGGGCTTTAGAGAGCAAGAGCTTGGAGTTCATAATTCTCAATGGTCAAGCGACCAATAATTGTGAGCTTGCTGCTACGGAGAGAGCTTTCAGAAAAAGTCCTAATGCGGGTTCATCCACAGATGTTCAATATTCCTCATGCTCGGGCATGGCCCCAAGGCCAGTTCTGATTATATTGTATTTGTTCGGGAGTGCCCCCAAGGCTATTTTCCATTATCCTCCATCGTTATTTCTATTAGTCATGGACCCAGAATTTCATAATTGCTCGATTGATGTGCTGGGCAAAGTCCACTATGGCTGTAGGAAATAGATTGGAGGGCCAGCAGATCGATTTTGCAGCCGAGAAATTGAAGAACCGACTGAAGTATCGAAGCATCGGCCGTGAGATTGCCAAAAGTCAGAAAATCGATTTAAGTTAAGTTCAATCGATTTCACGGACCACTCTTTCTTTCTTCCTCACTCCTCTCGTCCTCTGACCATCGAAGCGATCACCCCCCCTCTCCTTCCTCCGGCCACCGCCGTTTATCTAGCCACCATTCTTCCTCCCCCTCCGCCGTTGTCTTTCCCTCTTCCTTTCCCTGGCTTCATCGCCTCCCCCTCCTCCGATTGACACCACCGCCGATGTCCCGTCTTCTTCCACTGCCGCATCGAGGGATGCTGGCAAGGCTCTGACCGTTTAGGTCGCGGTTCTTGGTGGGGTTTCAGGCACCCACGTTCTTCGCTCAACTCGTCGTACACCCACTGTCGGGGGGAGCTCTCTTCAACCCAACCCTCCTAAAACAAAGTTTGAGACTCCTTCTGATGCGGGCAATGATGCTTTACCGCCGTTCGATGCCGCCACGTATCTCCCTCAAGTTCATATAATTGGACGTGGCAGCTCACTACGGTATTGTCCTCCCCTTAGCGATGCCTCACTTGAAGGTTTACATCGAGAGCCGGAGCAACACTTCAGTTTCCCCAATGCGAAGGTAAATTGTAGACACCTCAATTTGGCCTAACGATTATTTCAAGTCCCACCTTGGGGACCATCCCGATGATGAATGGATACAGTGATTGATGATTGACTTCTCGTAAACCCATGGACTTTTGGTGAGTACTTTTAGCCACTTAGAGGACCCAATTTATAGCCATATAGCTTTTCAGACAGAAATACAGCATCCTAGGAAAATACATCTGTCGGCCGTAAGATCGATCTTATGGCCTCCACTTCATTCTTTCACCCGTGAAACATGTTGTTTGAAAATCTCCCTGAGAGATTGATTCCTTGCCCGCAAGATGGATTCCTCGGCCGCCAGATCTTTCCCTCGGCCGCTAGATCGTCCTTTTTCCAAATTCTAGAATGTTCTGTCAATCGTTTGATCCGATGCTCAAAACCCTAGTAGCCATTTTCTGATTCTTTAGGGCTACGAAAGGAGATTCTGAGAAGAGATCTTGTGATCATATACTTCTTATTAATTCGTGCATTGTGATTGGTTGGAGTGATGTCATCCCATGCCTATATAAAGGGGCCTTTGGGTTCCGAAATTCATAACACAATTAATCCTCTCTAGCCACTAAACCTTGCAAAAATACTCTCTCGTTCCTTCTCTACAAAAGTTGTAACGCCCCTAATTTTGGAAACGTTAAATAGACAATTTCATTGAAAATCTAAATAGAGTCTGGCTCATTATTACATCATAATTCTCACAAGAGTACTTTTATTCAACAAAAGGAGGGGAAACTAGGGTTCTTATCTACTACTCTGCTTGCTCCTCCATCTTAGCCAGCTCCTCGGCTCCGAAAGCCTCCAAGGTGTACAGCTCACCCTGTTCATCTACAAATTCTGACACATTATACCAGCGTCGCCCCCAGTATAATATGTCAGGGTCACCAAAAGGTAACACCATGAGCTACATGAGCTCAATAGGATAATCCATACCCACTAACCCTTAACTTATAAACAATAGATCATACAGATAACGATTACCACATAGTACATGCTTATTTAACAAAACAGTTAACAATGACACATCCACATTCACTATTTACTAACGTTGGTGTCCATGATTTTCTGAGTTTCTCCTACGCGATTTCTCGTAAACCGTGTCACCATATTTTCACCTTTCATTTGCCAAATCAACATTTCCAAAATTGTTATTTACACACCCAACCTCGGTTCCGCCGTTCCGGTCTCCCGAGTATCCTCACAATGGTTCCACCGCACCGGGTTCCCATTGGCACACAAAACTTTGCATTGGCTCCTCTCCGCGGATAACCAAGCCACACACCCAGCCTCGGTTCTGCTGTTCCGGTCTCCTGAGTATCCTCACAATGGTTCCGCCGCACCAGGTTCCCATTGGCACACACACCACACACACACACATACACCACACAATGGGCAAGTCCGGCCACATTGCGATTTTCAAACACTTTCCTTTTTCCAAAACACACCTTTTCCTTAACCACACCCTAGGTGTCATGTTTCTAACTTTCTCGATTCTCGTGTTTCATTCTCATGCATAGACTCCGCAGTAGGACTTCTTATGAAAGAATCATAAATCATTCATTGTAATCTTGAAACTAAACTAGCAAGATCATCCAACTCTATATTACTAATCATGCTCAAATCACCACTTAAACCATAACGCCACATGTACGGACGCCTTTGGAGTGGATTACCTCTTATGCTTAATCACACATCAAGACAAATAATCCTAGTAATCATGTATACATGCTCATAACCATCCTTAAGACCAAAATACGAATACTTCCATTCAAGCGATAAATTCTTATCTTTCAAAATCCATACTTTCCTCCTTTTTGGGAAGTTTAAAACAACATATGTTTATTGGAGTAAAAATGTTTATTTAACATGTTCATACTTCCATTAGCTAATTAAGTTTATTAACTATCTTGCATTTCAAACGTACAAGTAATATACAACCTTCTAGTTTTACTTAGAGAAGTGAGTAAGGAAAAACTACTATACTTAGAGTTAGAGTGTATATGAATATTCTACGTATACTTAGGATTAGAGAGTAAGGACATTCTACATGCATTACAAACAATACACATTTCTATTTATACTTTGGGTAAGGATAAGATTATTCTACCGTTCTTCTTGGCGGTAGGGCGGCTACGGAAAGTACGTCGGTGATCGGGCGGAGTAACTTTCTACAGAATGCTTACGGTGCTTCGAAAGAGAAAGGTTTCTCTCGAAACTAGGTCTTGACTAAACTACTTAAGCTTTTTGGATCGAGAGGGTGGTCAAGCGGCGATTTAGTGGCGGTCTTGGATGAGTTTCTTGAAGAACTCAAGAAGAAACTCAAGAACACCAAGAACAAAGTAAGAACAAGAACAAATACAAGGATTTCTAGAGAGAGAAGTTGAAAGCTTGAAGGTGTGAGTTGAATGGCATGAGGGGGGGGGTCCTATTTATAGCAAAGATTTGGCTCCCTCTCTCCCTCTTTGAGCAGCCCTCTCTCTCTCTCTCTCCTTTTCTCCCATGGATTTGCTCCATAGTCTTGTTCCATCAAGCTTGAAAGCATGCCAAGCCTTCATTCACTTGTCATTTCTACTTTAGGCCATACCTTAGGTTATTATAAAGGGTTTTTAGTCTTGTCTTGTACTAGGAGGGCTTGCTTGCATGAAAGGGCAAAAGAAAGTCTAGATTTGGTTGTCATGTTGTACTTAGGTTGAGTGTGAGATTGGCCATAAAGATGACTTGTTTGAGTGAGCAAAACACATGCATACACTCACACATCCTCTCTCTCTCTCTCTCGGCTTCTCTCTCTCTCTCTCTCTCCCTAGTACTATGTATATATTTATGTCTATGTATATATATATATATATATATATATAAGTACACTTCAAGGGTCAAGAAGTCTAGTCTATGAGGAGTAAAGGTTATGGGCTTTCAAGTGACTATTCAACAAAGATATGGTCTAGGATTCCTTAGAAATATAATAATAGGCTATGAGGTAGATATACCTATATATAAACATAAATGTGTACTTAGCAAATCTAGGAAAGTATCTTTGGTGGGAAATTTAGGTATAAGTCTAGGGTTTCTATTATCCAAGGGATAAAAGTTTTCCTAAGATTTATTATCCAATGAGTAGGAGATAAAGGTGACAAGTATGGTCTTGAAATGACTAGTCAAGTGAATATAATAATTACTACTTTGGTCCAAAGGGTTCCATTAGGGTTTGGAAGGTTCATCTGGGGTTAGAAGCATGTAACTAAGTGAAATGGTAGTTAGGTTTCTTCAACTAGTTGGTTAGAAGCTAACTATATATGCCAAGTAGGATTTCTAGCCAAGAAATATAATTTTTAAGACTTTATTTCAATTACTAGGAAAATATACTAGTGCTTTTATAAGCACACTTGTCTTTAAAAAATGACTAGATTGTCCGGTGTGATGTAATTTAATTTTATAAGTCTTAAATCTAATTTTGACGGATTATTAAAATTTAAAAAGAAATTTATAAAGCAATCCAAGAATAAATAAAGGATTTTTGAATATTACAACAAGATTTTTATTTACTAAAAATCGGAGTTGTTACAAAAGCACAACAAAAGCCCTAACATCCTGAAGGCAGCCGCAATCCGAGCAATCAAACCCCGAAGTACAAACCCTAACCCTAGGGTTTTCAAGAAAGAAGTCAGTCAATCACCCTCAATTTGAAGCAATCAAGCACTGAAGGATCAAGGTGGTGAGGCCCATGGGCCTATGGTTTGTTTCATTTATATTTTTTTACTTTAATTATAGCATTCTGACTTTCTGTTAATCGTCTGATCTAGGTGAGGAAGAACATCGGCTGGGGTATCGTTCCCTCGGCCGGTACATCGATTCAGTAGGATTCCACGGCCGTGACATCCAGCCGTGTAATCCATTTGCTGGGATATTCTGTCTTTTCTGCTTATTTTTTATGCATGCTTTCAATTGTTGTCCTGACTCACCTTATCAACTATTAAAGGCTAAAAACAGATTTCGTGTTTAGAATTAACTAAAGCAAATCACTAATCGTATGTCGAATGATTATGGGCCAGTCTCACGACTGGGCAAAGAGGGGTGCCTAATACCTTCCCCTTATTGTACTTTTGGCTCCCGTACCCGGAATCTATATATGTTTTTCCTAGTTTTTATAAACTGGGTGGCGACTCTATTTTGATGATGACTACTATCGTGTGGAGATTTCCCTAGCCATGGGGATGTCCACGATCTTAGTCTATGAAGTGGAAACGAACAACGAGATGATCATCTGTATGGCGATGCTGTAGACACCTCCCAGACAGGGCATCGCCATACAGATTGATCACGTTTGTTGCTCGATTGGTTGCTTGCTTCGTAAACCAAGATCGTGGACATTCCCATGGCTAGGAACATCGCCACACGATAGCGGTTATCATCAAAACAGAGTCGCCACCTAGTTTATTAAAACTGGGAAAATAGATAGAGATTCTGGATACGGGAGCCAAGAGTACAGTAAGGGGAAGGTGTTAGGCACCCCTCTCTGCCCAGCCATGTGACTGGCCCATAGTTATTCAACATAAGACATGTAAATGCTTTGTTTAATTCCAACACATAACCTGTTTATTTAAGCCTTTAAATAGTAAATAAGGTGAGCCAATGCGATAAGTAAAGCATGCATCAGAAAGCAAAACAAACAAAGATGTCCCAGGGTAATGGATCCCGCGGCCGGTGAATAGATGTCACGACCGAGGGATCCTCCTGGTTTGATGTATCGGCCGAGGGATCGAAGCCCCGGTCGATGTTCTTCCTCACACCAGACAGAAAAGTTAACGAGTAATCAAAACACTACAATTAAGCACAAATATGGTAAATAAGACAAACCAGAGGCCGTTGGGCTTCACCACCTTGATCCCTCAATTGTTTGATTGCTTCTCATTGGGTGTGATTGACTGATTGCTCCTCAGAAAACCCTAGGGTTAGGGTTTGAACTTCGGGGTTTGATCGTCGGATTGATGGCAGCCTTCGGGAGGTTAGGGCTTTTGAAGAGAGGTTTTGAGAGAGTATTTGTGCAGAGTATCGGGACTTGGGTGAGTGTATTCACTTATCAATTTCGGAGCCCAAAGGCTCCTTTATATAGGCATAGGGATGACTCACTCCGGCCAATCAAATGGCACGATTGCAATTGCAATTGCAATGCAATTCGAACTCTTTGTTGCAATCTCTGAACGTGGCCCGAACATATCGGAGAGGTAGTGTAGTTGGATCAAACAATCGACAGAACGTTCCAGAGTCTGGAAAAAGGACGATCTGGCGGCCGAGTAATGGATCTCACGGCTGAGTAATGGATGTTGCGGCCGAAGGATGGATCTCGCGGCCGAGGGATTGATCTCTCAGGGAGATTTTGCTAGCAACAGGTTGCTCGGGTGAGGAAATGATGTTAAGGCCGTTAGATCGATGTTACAGCCGACAGATGGATTCTCCTAGGATTCTGTATTTCTGTCTGAAAGGCTATTTGGCTCTGGATTGGGTCCTCTAAGTGGCTCAAAGTTCTTACCGAAAGTCCTAAGGTTCGCAAGAAGGCAAGAAGGCAATCAGCAATCACTGTATCCATTTCATCATCGGGATGGTCCCCAAGGTGGGACTTGAAATAATCGTTAGGCCAAATTGGGGTGTCTACAGATGCCCCTCTTTGACTGAGCTCAGACGGATCGCGAGACATGTTTGAGTAAGAGTCAAAGCTGTAAAAAGCAACTCAATTTGGTCCAACCATTATTCCAAGGGGTTTTCGAAAAAGGTTTTGTTATGGTCGGGCCGGGAGGCTGCCTACGTATTCCACAAAGGAAATTCAGACCAATCGTAGTTCGGGCAATAAAGAAAAATAAAAAGTTTGGAGGGTTAGAGACAGAGGACGTACCTTAGGACTTAAAAAGCCGTAGTGACGTACCTAGACTGAGCCAGGATTTTGGCGAAGAGTAGTTGAAAGAGCGCAGGTCTGCCGGGGAATTTTTGGCGAAGAGCTTCCTTAGTATTTTGGGGTAGATCAGTACACGGCAGGTGTGTTTGCTTTTCTTGATCATCCTTACTTTGACTGAGAGGAGCTCGGTAGAGTAGCCTATCCTTGCGAATGAGCTGGAAGGAATTGATGTAGTCGTGGTGGAATCCAAGTCATCTGCTGGGGATGAATCGGACGCCGGTTTGAAATATGGGGGGCGTAGGGCCAGTAACATAGAGCACGGAGCTTTGGGATGAGGGAACCGAGGCACGGAGCCGGTTGTAGTCATGAAACGAGAGCCTAGAGAGTGGAGAGTGATGGTTTTTGACGTGGTGGAACCGAGGCGCGTAGCCGGTTGTAGTCACAAGGTGAGAGCCTAAGGTGATAGAGTCGAGGCGCAGAGCCTGCTGTGGTTTATGAGGCCTATGGAGCCTGTTGCAGTCTTGAGGCGAGAGCCTGAGGTGAGCTTAGAGCTTGATGGAACCGAAGCGCAGAGCTGGTATTGATCATAAGACGAGAGCCTGAAGTGTCGGAGTTTAGAGCTTGACGTGATTTAAACCAAAGCGTAGAGCTGGTCGCATTCTGATGGTCTGTGCACGGAGCTTTCTCATCATAAGTTTTTGCGTAGAGCCAAAGGATCGAGGTACTGGACCGATCAATAAAACCGAGGCATAGAGCCGGCTGATTGCAGGGTTGACCTGTTTCATGAGAGATATGCAGAGTGTATATGTGTGATGATGGTTGTTAGATATGAACAGATGCAGACTCGATGTGATAATAGTGATGCAATTGATGCAAATGTGCACGGGCTCGTGCGTGTGTGTTTGATATAAGCGTAGAGCTTCTTTCAAGTTCTGGACTTGAGCATTCAGAGCGTAGAGCTCGAGCAATCGGACAGCATAATCCAAGCATTCAAAGTACAGGCTTTGAGCATCCAGTACGCAGTGGTTGGGCATTCAAGTGTAGAGCTTGAGCATTCAAGTATAGAACTTGAGCATCCAGTACACAGTGGTTGGGCATTCGAAGAGCTTCGCGCATGTTAGATTTTGAGCATTCAGGCGTAGAGCCTGCTGAGATAGTTGTTACGGCTTCGAGCCA
Organism: Rhododendron henanense subsp. lingbaoense; assembly: GCA_020567845.1. Classification (NCBI taxonomy): domain Eukaryota; kingdom Viridiplantae; phylum Streptophyta; class Magnoliopsida; order Ericales; family Ericaceae; genus Rhododendron; species Rhododendron henanense. The sequence continues at coordinate 25,676,333 of CM036317.1, read as the reverse complement.
GTTGAGATAATGGCGAGGGCGTAGAGCCACTGAGATAGTCGTTATGGCTTCGAGCCAGTTGAGATTGCTTTGAGTATGATTGTAGGTGTAGAGCCTACTGCTGGAATAGCGAGCGTAGAGCTGCTAAGTCGAGGGCTTGGAGCCGCTGAGAAGGCGAATATGGGCATAGAGCCGTTATGATAATGGGCTTGGAGCCGCTGAGATGGTGGGCTTGGAGCCGCTATGATAATGGGCTTCAAGCCGCTGAGTGGTGAATACGGGCATAGAGCCGTTATGATAATGGGCTTTGAGCCGCTGAGTAATGGGCGTAGGGCCTGTTAACGATAGTGATGAGCTTGGAGCTGCTGAGGTGGCAGGCGTAGAGCTACTGACGTAATGGGATGGTGGGCGTAGAGCCTATTGAGTTGGTTGGCACGGCTTAGAGCCGCTGAGTGATGGAGATGAAACTGTCGGGGTAGCGAGCATGGAGCTGCTGACGGTGATTGGGCTTAGAGCCTGTTGAGTTGATGAGTTGGTGAATTCTGGCGCAAAGCCACTGAGATGGTTGTTATGGCTTAGAGCCAGTTGAGATAGTGGGCGTAGAGCCGCTGAATGTCTTGATTTGCTTCGGCCAGCAGTTTGTGGAGAGAGAACTTCCTTATGCTTGGATATGCCCCCAAGGCTAGTTCTGATTACGTTGTATTGGCTTGGAAATGCCCCCAAGGCTGACTTGATTTTGCTTCATTGGTATGGGTTTGAGCCTTCTGGGGCTTGGATTCTTAGAGCGCTTCTAAACTCGGGGTGAAGCTTCAAATGATCTACTCAAAGTTTGTTGGACAGGGCACGGAGTTGTCGGAGTATGGCTATACTCAGATGTAAGAAAAACATTGCTGAAGAGTGGCAGTTTGGTGTGAATAGGTCAAGAGACCTAGCACATCAAGAGATGTAACGCCAGGAAGTATAGTGGTCGAAAGACCCAACACATCGAGAGATGCAATGCCAAGAGGCATAGTGGTCGAGAGACTCAGTACATCGAGAGATGCAATGCCAAGAGGCATAGTGGTCAAGAGACTCAGTACATCGAGAGATGCAATGCCAAGAGGCATAGTGGTCGAGAGACTCAGTACATCGAGAGATGCAATGCCAAGAGGCATAGTGGTCAAGAGACTCAGTACATCGAGAGATGCAATGCCAAGAGGCATAGTGGTCGAGAGACTCAATACATCGAGAGATGCAATGCCAAGAGGCATAGTGGTCGAGAGACCCAATATATCAAGAGATAGCATATGATGATGAAAGCATCGGGCTATGAACACCACAAGGCTTGAGCGTGGCATAGAGCTGCAGAGGATGAGTGTAGAGGCATTTGAGCTTGAGCACAGGGCTGCTGAATTTAAAAGGGGCTATTGAGTGATCATGATGGCGAGCATAGGGCCGCTGAGTGGGCTTAGAGCTGCTGAGCCTAGAGCTGCTGAGTTTCTGAAGTTGAGTGACCTGAGTATGGAGCTTTTGAGTACGGGGTGCTACTGAGGTGGGGGAGCCATTGACATGTTTTGATGGTAGCAAGCATGTAGCTGTTGAGATAATAGGCGTAGGGAGCCGCTGAATTGAGCTACTGTTGAGAGGGAGTCGTGGAGATTGGACCTGCGGAGCGCAAGGCGGCCTGTGCATAGAATTGCTCAGAGTTTATGAAACCCAACAAGGTCGTGAATATGACAGGGCATGTGCATGGTGCTGCTGAGGAGCAAGTGCGAGGCTTCTGAGTTATGAAGGCAGAGCTTTCAGCTTCTTTGACTTGGCTCTGTCGGTTATAGATACCAAGCTTGGTATGCTTGGTTCAAGGACCGAAATCCAGGAGAATCCTGCAATCCACATTTGAATAGTTTAGAAAACATCAATGGATAGGAAAACAACATGTAACAGGCTTGGAATCGACCACGGGTCGAAGTCCTTTTATGCTGACTGCCAGGGGCAGGACCACCACACTTAAAGAACCCTAGTTCAAGAGCTTGAACGATTTTGGGTGACATGGTTTGCAACATGACATTTATGTGTATTGAACTGAACATTCAGGAAGAAATAGAAGCCCCCTGTTTAGGCAATGGATGCTTGACCCTAGCTTAACCGTGCATGATGACAACGATCTAATTGCCCCTAGCATAGAAACTTGCGATGTAAATAATAATGAATGTGAGTGCAATGTTTCTGTTCGGCAGAGATCTTAGCATGTCCTTGATAGTGCTGTGTGACAGCATTCCACAAAAGAGTCGAAGCGTTCCCCCAGGATATGACGCTTCTCAGACTGAGCTTTCTTCAAGTGTGTTGACAGGGAGGTAGACTTTACAGTACATCCATTTGTTGCCCTTTATTCCTTGTATAGAGATGATGGCCATGATGCCTTGATGAACCTGCCTTGTTTGAGCATAAGAACACCTCATACTTGAGGTTAGCTCGTGCAACCAAGACAACTACTTCCATTAAGCAACCATAATGACATACACATGAAATACTAGGATCAAGAGATTAATGCAAAAGACAGGGTGATAATGATATGCATGTGAATCCGTAATGCATTCTGGACATCTCAACTTTCGCGTATTTGATCAAATGCTTCCCCTTGCCCTAGGGAGACTGATAGTGACTTATTGTTTATACAAGCCAGGTGTTTTGAAAGATCGCAATGCCCTAGCGGCACCACTGAAAACATTGTTTGGTCAAGGGATCATATTGCTACACTCTTCACGAAATGAGAGACCCATGTTATTTCCTCAGAAATTTGCAAAAAGTGGTTGCGCTTGTATTTGCTGTGTCAAAAATGCTTAGGATAAAATCAATTTTGAAAGTTTCTCCTGGAGGATTTCAAAACCACATCATTTTACCTACATGATTCACATTCAAAACCACTCAGTCATCAAGAGATGTAAAACTGTTCCACAAACCCATGACCCTAGCGAGTTTATTGCTTCAGGGTGAATTGACTACTTTGAGTTGGATTGATAAGTGACCACCGCGTGCCTCATGAGAGATTGTGCGCTTCTAAAAGGGGGATGTAGTTGTACCCCTTTGCTCCACACCACTTCTCCTTCCACATTGGTTATGCCCCTAGCATCTAGGATTTTGTTGCTAAGTCGCGTTCTTCAATCCGAGAGGACTTTATTATGGACCATATTGTAGGTTAGGGTGTTGGCTTAAGAAAGGAAGGGATATAACAGCTCAAACCTACTTTCTACTCATGCTTGGGTTCCAAAAGCTAGCAGCCATCTAATCGCTCTATTTTGTATGAGAGGAAGATGTTTCTTCAAAATCCCCCCTGTTTTTGGATTGGAAGGAATGATGTTTTTCCTTCTTTCAAAACCCCCTTGTGTGACGGGATGCTTACTTTCCATTTTGTAGTCATCTCTCATTGCATTTTTATCTACCCCAGTGTGGGGGATGGCTGTCTAGCAGGCTTTATTTGAAAGAAACTATCCAGAGGCTCAATGTGGCTAGCAAGGGATAAGTGTTCGGATAGAGAAATGATGGCCTTTCTTCATTTTGAATCACGCAACAGAGCAACTAGAATCCTAACCAAGAGATTAAGAGGCTTTGATGTTTTACCAAGTGGTTCTTCAAAATCGAGGACAAGTCTTGAGATTCAAAGTGGGTGCATGGAGACATGGCTAAATTTTCATTTTATTTTTATGCTCTAACTTATGCCTAGACCGCCCTTGAGGGTTTTCAATCTAGCGAGCTCATTTTTTTCTATCTTTTATTTTCTATCTTCAAAAGCTTGCTCCTCTTACAAGTGGCTCCATGAAAGTGCACAAGTGTTTTCAACTCCCCCTCAACTCAACAGAAATGACATGGGTCACAGTTCGTTTTGAAAATTAACTATTTCGGTGATTTTGATAACTCAAGTGATCATGAAGTGTTTCAAGCGATATCATGAGATTACTTTGAAATCCTTGAGGATTGTTCTCAACACTTAATGTTATCATGAGTATTCTTTGGCAGCAAATTAGCACAAGAGAAAACATTTTCAAAAATGTGGCCGACCCTAAGGTGCCTACGTATCTCTAAAGAGAATCAGGCCATTCGTAGTTCATATTCGAGGAGACTTGAATTTAAGACCCACATTTCATGCTGAGTGTGATAATTGGCCAGAAACCATGATGAGCAAAATGATATCAATTTTTCAAGAGAAGCAAAACATGGGCCAAAATGGCGGTGAAAGTTAGCTAGGTACGAGAAGATTGTTTTAAATCTAAGCCAAGGCGTGATGGACATGGCTGCCATTGCTCAAAACTTGGTTGGATTAAAACTTCAATTTTTTCCGTCAGCCATTACCATCATGTCTGAGATCAAACTCCAAATCTAAGAGAAGGAGAAACCTAATCATGCTCAAGTTGAGATATCCAAAACTAATTGTCCATGCGGTGCATTTTCTAATATGCAAACTGCCCTTAGTGGTGGTGCAACCAAATGACATGCGATGAACAAAGAAAGAAAATGAGGGAGGCAATCAAAACGATACGTATATATATAGCACCACAGCTACTTACACAGATTATGGATGAGTCATGCGTTGCAATTCGTTTGTATGCATGAGTTTATCGGATACTATAGATAGCCAGCCATTTTTGATATGGACGATTCTTAAGACTCGTTGCTGCAACTTAAGATCCCACTTCCAAGCCAATCCATATTGTGAGACAAACCGAAAAGGTTGAGCATATGGCTACAACAGAAAGTAGACTCGGAGTCCATCGCTGTGCTAGCGGCTATTTGAATGTTTCAGAAAAAACTTGTCATTAGATTAGGCATTGCAAAAAGTTTTGAAAGTTCTTTTAATTCTTGGTTAGGGAAGATTCTTTCTCAAAACGTGATTGAGGTAATTGAAATCCACTTGATTATTTGCTAGCACATTGACAACCTCCTAAATTTTACCAGCTCGTTGAGGTAAGCATGCTCAAAATTTAGAATTTTGAAAGATGGGTTGCTAGGCCGATTTGGAAATAGGAACCAAAGTCCTAAACTTGTCATGCTGAATCATCCATGGAGAAATAAGTATTGCAAGTTCTATCCATAATATCCTTGACTTTGCATACAATCATCCATAACCTGCTCTACTACTTTACACTCCCTCTTTCCTTTAGCCTCGCAAGGCAAAGATTGCTAGAGCAACCTCTAGTTCAATTGTCGGCGAGGCAGCCAATGTTTGATTTCGTTCTAGAAATCCATGCTTCGCGGTGCTTTAAGTAAAGCGAGAGTGTTAAGTAAGCAATGATGCTTTTTACCAAAAATATATCTTGCAGGCAACGCCATTAGTGCTTGGCTATAAAGACTTAGGGTTAGGGCTTTTAGTTCAAGCCCTAACCCTTCTGCATAGAAAGAGATGTTACAACAACATAAACAAGGTGTGAGGAAGAACTTCTGTAAAAATGCAAGTAGGTTCCTAGCCTGTAGGTTCCTGTCTTAGTTTGATAAGTTCTATAGCTTTCTAATACATGCAAGGTTTAGGTAGTCTCAGGGTGCTCCGTTGTCAAAGGGCACCAGTCCTTTCACCAGCCCATCATAGGCGATGATTGGGTGATTCCCTTTTTGATATACCACTAGGTACGAGTGACTGTGGAGTTTGCTGGAACCCCCAACATAGCCCGTGTCATGCCGGGATATCAGGTGAACTCAACGAGGTTGCCCGCTCGATGCATATGATAAATGAATTAAACAAGGCATGTATTAGTCTTATGTTGAACTTTCTGGTTATGGCTCTCATGTCCCCAGCGGAGTCGCCAAAAACTGTAGACACCTCCCAGACGGGGCATCGCCATACAGATTGATCACGTTTGTTGCTCGATTGGTTGCTTGCTTCGTAAACCAAGATCGTGGACATTCCCGTGGCTAGGAACATCGCCACACGATAGCGGTTATCATCAAAACAGAGTCGCCACCCAGTTTATTAAAACTGGGAAAATAGATAGAGATTCTGGATACGGGAGCCAAGAGTACAGTAAGGGGAAGGTGTTAGGCACCCCTCTCTGCCCAGCCATGTTACTGGCCCATAGTTATTCAACATAAGACATGTAAATGCTTTGTTTAATTCCAACACATAACCTGTTTATTTAAGCCTTTAAATAGTAAATAAGGTGAGCCAATGCGATAAGTAAAGCATGCATCAGAAAGCAAAACAAACAAATATGTCCCAGGGTAATGGATCCCACGGCCGGTGAATAGATGTCACGGCCGAGGGATCCTCCTGGTTTGATGTATCGGCCGAGGGATCGAAGCCCCGGTCGATGTTCTTCCTCACACCAGACAGAAAAGTTAACGAGTAATCAAAACGCTACGATTAAGCACAAATATGGTAAATAAGACAAACCAGAGGCCGTTGGGCCTCACCACCTTGATCCCTCAGTTGTTTGATTGCTTCTCATTGGGTGTGATTGACTGATTGCTCCTCAGAAAACCCTAGGGTTAGGGTTTGAACTTCGGGGTTTGATCGTCGGATTGATGGCAGCCTTCGGGAGGTTAGGGCTTTTGAAGAGAGGTTTTGAGAGAGTATTTGTGTAGAGTATCGGGACTTGGGTGAGTGTATTCACTTATCAATTTCGGAGCCCAAAGGCTCCTTTATATAGGCATAGGGATGACTCACTCCGGCCAATCAAATGGCACGATTGCAATTGCAATTGCAATGCAATTCGAACTCTTTGTTGCAATCTCTGAACGTGGCCCGAATGCATCGGAGAGGTAGTGTAGTTGGATCAAACAATCGACAGAACGTTCCAGAGTCTGGAAAAAGGACGATCTGGCGGCCGAGTAATGGATCTCACGGCTGAGTAATGGATGTTGCGGCCGAAGGATGGATCTCGCGGCCGAGGGATTGATATCTCAGGGAGATTTTACTAGCAACAGGTTGCTCGGGTGAGGAAATGATGTTAAGGCCGTTAGATCGATGTTACGGCCGACAGATGGATTCTCCTAGGATTCTGTATTTCTGTCTGAAAGGCTATTTGGCTCTAGATTGGGTCCTCTAAGTGGCTCAAAGTTCTTACCGAAAGTCCTAAGGTTCGCAAGAAGGCAATCAGCAATCACTGTATCCATTTCATCATCGGGATGGTCCCCAAGGTGGGACTTGAAATAATCGTTAGGCCAAATTGGGGTGTCTACAGATGCCCCGTTTGGGAGGTGTTGTGGGCTACCTGCCCGAAAAACAAAAGTGTTTTTATTTTTCCGCCGCTTTGAAGAAAAATACCGTTTGAAGAGTCGCCACCCGGATTTGCGGTATATCACCCGAGAAACCGTTTTATTTGGAAAACCGGTTGATTTGAAGTTGAAAACCAGAGATCAGTTTCAAGGGTCCGGAAGCCATGTTACGAGGGGGGAAGGGTTTTACGGCACCCCCCTCGCCCGATTCAAGATCGGTCTCTACTAAACGTTTGCGGGATTTTTAAAAGGGATTTTGTTTCATTTAAACCAGCCAGCAAGTATCCACAGTTATAACAGGTAAGCAGTGCATGCATGTGCAGTTGTACAGGGGGAAGTGAAATGATGGAGTAACGGTGAGCAAATGCATAAATGACAGAAAACTGGAGGCTGCCACTGACTTCACTCTCGAGCGCTCGAGAGCAGTCCCGAGCGCTTGGGAGTTCTGACACTCAACCTGCAGATTTTGTTAGAACAGGCAGAATACAATGCAAAGCTGGAAACTGAAATGATATTAAGTACACTAATGGCTCAGCAGAGGACTTGAAAGACTGAGCTAAGCCTTCAATCTTTCAGATCATGCATCCCTGCCTTAAAAAGGCTAAATCTACAAATTTAAAAGAGCAACAGGATACACTTATGCATGCAGAAATCAGATAACACAACAGACTGGAAAATGGGAAGCAATGACATGCATGCACTCCCGAGCGCTCTGGAATGGTTCGGAGCACTTGGGAGTGAGCTGCATGGCAGCTTACTCTCAAACAGGAAACGGTACTATCTTAACATGCAAAGGCCCTTGTTTTGATTCTCCCCTGAAGTGAATGATTCTTTTAACTTTGAAAGAAAGGAGCCTTGTTCACACATGAAAACTTGTGAGAAAATGTTTCTGTTTTAGGGAAAATGGTTTTCTGTGCATGCATGCCAAGATGAAACCGTTTCTTTTAAGATTACACCTCATTCCTAACCTGCCATATGACAAAGGACCATGCATGAAGCTGGGAACAGTCCCGAGCGCTCCGGAGTACTCTCGAGCGCTTGGGAGTGTTTCCAGTAAGGGTTTTGTGAAAACATTTTTTTGTGCCCCATTGCTCTTGTTTTTATACTAGGGTCCCCCAACCATGCACCCAGTATTGAAGAATGGGTCAGGCTGAGAGACCCCCCTCAGAAGGGATGAACAACCCCCTTTGGTTGTGATCAAAGGTAAAAATTTCTACCTTTTCCTTGAACTTTTGCTCCTTGGAATGGCTTTGAAATGTAGATGAAGAGAGAAGAGTGCAAGAGATCAGAAGAGTATTCTGGATTTCTTGCCCTTTCCCTTGATGATTTCTAAAACTTTTGAAGTTTGGAAGGTGAGTTTTGGGAGTTTTTGGTTTCAAGCAAGAGAGAGAGAGAGAGAGCAGAGAATGGGTTCTGCAGGAGAGAAATTTCGTAGCCCACCTTCTCAGCTGAAAACCAGTTATATTTATAGGCCAAATAACCTATGGTTTTTGAAATCAAATGGTTTTGAATAAAGCATTTTTTTAATGGGAAAATCTTTGGCCTGAATCTCTGCCACCAGAGGTTGAGTGTGGACCGAGCTATCGGCGGGCTCAAGGTGGTGATAATGATGAGTTGCAAGGGTAGTGGGTGATACTGCCATCCATTGGGCAGCAAAGAAGACTCGAGCGCTTGGGATCACTCCCGAGCGCTTGGGTCTTCACTCTCGAGCGCTCTAGAGTGAGCCAGGCCAGAGGTTTTGGAAAACGGTTTGGAGCGCTCGGGACTACTCCCAAGCGCTTGAAAATGCTTTTGACCATTTTTATTCCATTTCCAAATCTTTCAAGGAGCAAAGTTCCAATCGGTACCAGGCTTGTTTCAATCCAAAGTCATCATCGGGGAGCCTCCAGGCCACAAATCAAGGAATTTTGAAAAGTCCAAATTGGGGTGTCTACAGGTGTCTACATAAATTTTCTCCTGTCAATGATATTGCTTGTGTAAGATTTTATGAAGCGAAATTTGACATTTTGAAAACGAAATTGGGTTCTAGGAATTGCCCCCTATATAGGTGATTTAGCATATCCTCTTTGAGCCATTGTGTTGATTCCCTTTTGTATTTTGCCAGGCAAACGAGAAGCTGCATGAGTGGGGGAGTTGTCCCCAGGTTCATGAATGGTAAGAGAGGCTTCCTCAAAATTCCAAAGATGCAGTTGCTTTGGCCGGCTTCAAGCACTTGATACTTGGCTTTCATCTTCCGAAAGCGGAGTTGGGATTGACTAAAGCATTGGTGGAGCGGTGGTGGGACACCACAAATACTTTCCATTTGCCCGAGGCTAGAGAGATGACAATCACACCGGGCGATTTTGCTTTGCTCACAGGTTTGAGGGTTGGCAGCGATCCCCTTCCGATAGACCCAAGGATTCATGAGCGAGAGGGTGCTCTCAAACATCTTCTAGGGAAGGTTCCTGAAGTGCCAGCAGGTGGCCATATTACTTATTCCTGGCTTCGGGAACAATTTGATTGTGTAGGCATCGAGTCAGAGTTGTCGACGCAACAATTGGTGAGAGCTTTTCTTCTTTACCTTCTTGGCCAAACCTTGTTCTGCAATAAAGAGAACTCCGTGCATATTCAATTTCTGGCCGCTTTAGCAAATTTGGAGACTATAGCGTAGTTTGACTGGGGGACTCCTGCTTTGGCTACGCTGTATGGGCACTTGAGAGCATGGTACCTCGGGGAGAGAGTGGCGAGTCAGTATTTCCTACGTGTAGAGGCGTTGCAGTTTGTTCCTCTTCCTCCACCAGCTGGCATGAGATCAACTCACCTCTTGACGGGAGAGCTCTTGTTCCTTGCTCTTGAGAGACAACTAGCCACGGATTTTCTTGAAGCGGGAGATTACCCGGCTTTTCGCTTGGCCTTGCTGACTCTGCCTACCACTGCTACTCCTCTTGTTTGGCCTCGAGCCCCTAACTTCATTTCTTTCCACAACACCAATGGAGAAGAGGAGTGTTTGACACTAACTCCATGCACCACCCAGCTCTATGTGCTACCTACTAGAGTTCAACAGGTAACATTATGGATTTTAGTTGCTTCGGTTTCTTTCGGTATTCTTCCCATACCTTGTTGTAAATGCCATAATTTCCTTTGTAGGTGCCTGCTGACATAGTTCAGGAGTGGTTACGTGCATTTTAGAGTGCATAGGCTCTGTTTCAGAGGCAACGTGGCCGGATACTTGAGGTACGTATTTTCCAATTTTCCCTTTACCATTCCATATCTTCGCGTGAACCTGAATATCCACATTTTATGCCTTGCAGCTTGAAACGGAGCGGGTGCCGAAGGTGTCCACTACTCAAAGTGCCGGTGCTGACGAAGGCAAAAGTGCAAGAGCTGGCGATGAAGATGAAGGTGCCGGGGCTGGTGACGGAGGTGAAGGGCGGAGGATTCATGTCCCAGTTCTTGAGCGCTTCTTTCCTCCTTCTTCTCTACATGCATCCAAGAGAGACCGTGGACAATAGTTTTGCCCTTTCTTTTGTTCCTGTATTGTTAGTTCAAAAATAGATAGGAATATGTATTTTATGAAGCAATCTCAGCATATTCTGGTGAATTTCTAAACTTCTTTGTTTATGGAAATGTTTCTTTTAGTTACCCGAGACACTCCAAAAACTGTTGTGAATGGTATCTACTGTTTTTTTGGATAAGCAATGAGAGTTGATAATTCTAAAAAATGATTTTACGGAAAAACTGTCCTTCGGCAGATAAAACAAAACACCGGCTATGGAATTGATTGTGCGGCCGAGCGATCGATCGTTCTTTAAAACTTCATCATGCCCAGAGGAAATCATATGGCCGTAGATTCGATTGCTCGGTCGAAGATTCAATACTTCGGCCGCTACTTCCATTTTCTAAAGGAGTTGGACTTTTTATTTTAGCCAAGTGGCGTTCCCTTTTTCCCTTCCTTCTTATGTTTGGTTCTGATTTATACCTTTCGTTTGCTTTCGCCATATTCCACAGTCTTTTTGCCACGCTTTAGGAATTTCGAGATATCCTGCCCCCTATATCGACGACTTTCAAGTTAGAGGGGATGAACGATAATTCTCGTAACTCTTGCTGTTGTCAATTCCTCAAAAATGGCATACTCATCTTTTGCGAGCTTAATACGCAAAGTTAGCTATACCTATCATTTAGTACAAACCCCTTAACATTTTCTTCTCTCCACAAGTTTGGGCCGCATCTCAATGTGAGATTGCCTACGTATCCCAATCAGGGAATCAGGCCTTTTACGTAGTTCCAAGATCACAACCTTTGGGGTTGGGTTTCCACTCTTGGTTTTTCTCCTCATATGCTCTAAATTTTGCCTAGGTTACCTAATGGAGGTTGAGTCCCTAGCGAGCTTTTCTTCAAATGCCTTAACTTTTGCCTAGGCTGCGTTTTCGCAATTTCTTGCCCTAGCAAGCTCTGCTCTTACTTTTGCTTGGGTTCTTAGGTTACCCAATGAGCATCTCTTATAAGAAGGCTTTTGTATTTCAGGAGAGGGATTTGGTGGAGATATTTTTCTGAATCTCCTTTGTGTTTGTACTTTCATAATGGGCAAGCTAACTCTAAGTGTTCTTGCGAAAATAGCGTCTTCTTTCTTAGTTTTGACAAGAACGTAGTTCCTTGAGCAACCAAAGTTCATCCCTACCTTCCCTTTTGTTAGCGACACAAAGAACTTGATTCTTAAAGTTTTCTTTCTTTGGCAAAGAGACTATAGTGTATGGCAATTGCAATTCAAGAACCAAATCATTTAATAAGCATAATGCAGAGGATGAAACGGGAATTCATTTAGCAGAAATAATATGCCCAAACAGGGGCCCAAAACATGTCCTACCTTGATTTAGAAAACAAAAGTAATATTTAATGTTTTTGCCATGCCACAACTTTGCAACTACTGCAGCATCTCGGGGTTTGCTCCTTTTCCTTGCCTTTTGCAGTTTTATACTCTTCTTCACCCTCTTCTTTGCCAAGCAGATCTTTAGGTCAAACCCATCTAGCACCTCGATCCAGTCTTCGGGGATGGGGGATGAGCTTGTTGGTTCTTCTTCCATGTCACTGTCAGTCTATTCTTGATCAAAGAAGATTTGCATCCCAGGATGCCTCTGCTTAGTGGCTTCATCCTCCCAAAATTGGAAGTCCTCACCTTCTCTTACAAACCAACCATTAAGCGTTTTTGGGATCACAAATTTCTTTTCCTTGACTATGCCTCCTTTTGCCCTAGCCCTTTCCCTGCTCTCTTTCCTCTTCTTTTCTATCTCGGCCTTCGTCGGGGTGTAGGCAAGACCAAAGGCATATTGATTATGTGGGAAATCAATCATTTGTGGGTGTAGACACCCTAATTTGGCATAACGATTATTTCAAGTCCCACATTGGAGACCATCCCAATGATGAATGGATACATGTGATTGCTGACTGAATTCTCGTAAACCCGTGGACTTTTGGTGAGTACTTTTAGCCACTTAGAGGACCCAATTCAGAGCCAAATAACCTTTCAGACAGAAATACAAAATCCTAGGGAAATCGATCTGTCAGCCGTAACATCAATCTCACGGCCTCAACATCATTCTTTCACCTGTGAAACATGTTGGTTGAAAATCTCCCTGAGAGATTAATTCCTCGGCTGCCAGATCTATTCTTCGGCCGCCAGAACCATTCCTCAGCCGCCAGATCATCCTTTTTCCAAATTCTGGAATGTTCTGTCAATCGTTTAATCCGTTCTCAAAACCCTAGCAGCCTTTTTCCGATGCGTTCGGGCTACGAAGCAGATTTCAAGCAGAGATCTTATTACCCTATAATTCCATTTCGATTCACGCCATTTGATTGGCCGGAGTGAGTCACCAATTGCCTATATAAAGAGGCACTTAGGGTTCGAAATATACAACACAATCATCCCTCTCTAGCCATAAAATTCTGCAGAAACACTCTCATATCCCCCCTCTACAAAAGCCCTAACACCTCGAAGGCAGCCTCAATCCGACGATCAAACCCCTGAAGTACAAACCCTAACCCTAGGGTTTCGAGAAGCAAATCAGTCAATCATCCCCAATCCGAAGCAATAAAGCCACTGAGGGATCAAGGTGGTGAGGCCCAAGGGCCTATGGTTTGATTTAATTTTAGTTTTTATACATTAATCGTAGCATTCTGATCTTCTGCTAATTTTTCATTCTGGTGTGAGGAAGAACTTCAGCTGGGACACCGTTCCCTCGGCCGATACATTAAACTAGAAGGATCCCTCGGCCGTGACATCTATTCACCAGCCAACAGATCCATTCTCTGGGACAGCCTTTTTGTTCTTTGCTTGTTCCTGATGCATGCTTCGATTATCATCTCGGCCTTTTTATCCTTTTTGTTATCAGCCTTTTTGTTAAAGGCTGATAAAACAGATTACTTGTTTAGAATTAAATAAAGCATGTATTAATTGTGTGTTTGTGGGCAGCATGCCCTTAAAAAGGATTCCATTCCTTTCCAAAGCAAGGCCCTCGGATCGAGGGAGCGCAAGCGCTCGGAATACAGAGTCGCCACTCGGGTTTGAAGGTCCAACACCCAAGGAACCGTATTTCGAAGCACCTGCCGCGCTGTTTGATTTGAAAAAGTGAAAGCACCAGTCCGTCATAACCATATCTGGGTTCGGGAGCCAGGTTACGAGAGAGGAAGGGTTTTAAGGCACCCCTCTCGCCCAATCTGGAGATCGGTCTCTGCTTAGGCATTTTGTGAAAACTTTTGCATTCTTCTTTTATTAATCAATTTTTAGCCAATTAGGGTGGGGGAACAGTTAATCGGGGATTAAAACTGTAACAGATTGCAAGATGTGATAGATAGCGTGGATGCACAGTTAGTATAGGATGAAAACAGACTCCTGTGGGAGTTTAAAGAGACTAGGAGGGCACCTGTTTTGGAGTGACGTGCGCAAGAAGAAACCAGCATGCATTGATCAAGTCACTACATGCTTATCACACCTGCGCGCACCACTACAAGACCTGCGCGCGCCAGTAAGCTTAAGCCCACAGCTCTTATTCTCAACTCTCTAGGCTCTGGAAATGACCAGTGCACACACAGGACAAGCCAAGCAATTTACAGGAAGCATAATATACAGTTTAAATGCTGAAAAGCCCTACAAATTAACAAAATACCCCATAAATAGTGTGGGGATAAAACAGTGGCCTAAGGCCAAGTTACCAAAGCAAAGACCACTCACTGGTCAAGGACTGACCGGCGCGAGCGTGTTGCGCCCTGGCGCGCGCGAGTATGAGTCAACCTTCCAGTGTTTGGTTTTTCTCATTCTGGGTTCTGGGACAAGTCCAGAAAGATCCCAGGGGTACTCCACAACAGCAGATATGCATATTGAAATACAGCTAGCATTTCTAATGAAGGAAAGTAGTAAACTGGTTATTTACATGCTCACAGTGACCTATATACAAAATTAAACACAAAATAACAAGGCACCAATCCCCACGCAAGACCTGCGCGCGCTGCCACAGAGTAGCGCGCGCAGTGCGCGCGTACTAACGATCGGCGCGCGCTGGTCCTTGCCACTACGGTTTTTGAAACCTTGCTAGCTTTTTGGGCCAGGACTGGTATTAATTACCAGCCTTGACCCTGCCAGCCCCCCCAGGGATCAGAACAGAGAGTAGAACAAAGGTAAGCTATACCTTTGGTTCTTGAGGTTTGAAAGGTGTTTGAGCTTTGAGTTGAGGTTGAGATTGTTTGGGTTGTTTGAGTTGTTGCGTGGAGGAAGAACAAGCTATGTTTTTGAGGGTGTATGAGTAATAGAAACAAGGGAACAAGGTAGCTTGATAGAAGCAAGGAACCCTAGGTGCAAAATTTTGTAACCCTTTGGAAGAAAGAGTGAGGGGGTATTTATAGGAGTAGAGGGAGTTAGGTCTGGTGGCAAAGAGAGGAGCTCAGCCAGTCCACGAGGCTGGCTGAGGGCTACTTGGTGGTTAAGCTTACCAACCCATAAAGGTGACGGGGACAGGCTTTGTCTGGCGCGCGCGCATTGCGCCCTGGCGCGCGTGGGTCAACGGTCAAACTTTGACTATTGACCAACACCCGTCAATTTGACCCGTGCCAGTTGGGCTTTTTGACTTTTTGAAGTGGTTTCGGCTAGGTTAGGTTCAAGGGTTTTGCAAACACTCAAAACTCAAACACTCGACATTCCCGGGGTGTTTTTGATCCATTTCATCATCGGGGAATCAAATACCGTAAGTAACTAATCTGGAAGCCCAGATTGGGGTGTCTACAATAGCCCCTCTTTGATGGCACTTGGAGCACCATTGACTTGGTACAATAACGTCAAAGATTTCTAGACACCCTTCAAGGCAATCCAGAGCAAAACATACTAGCAAAGTAGACAAGCAAACTTAAGGAACCTGATTGGTTGAATGGACGAACGGACCATCGCTGGGGATGAATGTAGAAGTGGACGATTGCATCGCCGCTTGTTGATCGAATTTGGACAGGACAGGCTGTCGCTGCAGATTTGGACGGGACAGGCCATCGTTGCTGGGGATCAAACTATCCTCGGCACAAAGCATTCCAACAATCACGGGTAGGTCGTGTCAGGTAGGTTGAATTCCATCTGTTGGGAATCAGAGCCAATCTCCTTATCAAAGACCATCCGAGATAGAGCAATAAAGCTGCTGGAAGATGCGCTTGCGGCTAGACTGAAAGTGGTTGTTCGGGACAGGCCAAGGCGGACTCTCCTGAGGAACAATTAGTTGCGGATGAACGGACCATCAGATGATATTCTGATCGTCGTTGTGGACTGAATGGACGATATGACTGACCGTCGTTGATGATATGGCTGATCATCGTTGAACGACTGAAACGGACGATATGGCTGACCGTCGTTGATGATATGACTGACCATCGTTGAATGATCGAGGTGGACGATATGGCTGACTGTCGTTGATGATATGGTTGACCGTCGTTGAACGACTGAGATGGACGATATGGCTGACCGTCGTTGATGATATGGTTGACCATCGTTGAATGACTGAGATGGACGATATGGCTGACTGTCGTTGATGATATGGCTAACCATCGTTGAATGATTGAGGTGGACAATATGGCTGACCGTCGTTGAATTGGACAGGCAGATCACTATACAAAATGACCGAGCCGTTGAGAAATTGGACAGGACCAGCTGTCGTTGAATTGGTTCCGCAGGAGATTGCATCACATCCTTTGGAAAAACAAACCGTGGATTAGGGAGGCTTCTTGCATCCGCTGATCAACGAGTACAAAACCACAGGAGATTGCATCGCATCCTTCAGCAAACAAATCGTATGATGGCGACCATTCTGGCTACCTTCCTGCTTTCAATATTAATATACACAATATGCAACGACATGTATAATATATTGAAAACGCAGATGCAAGCTAAGGGCGGCTCCTAGGAAGACAACGACACCTAAGGACTACCATTGAGCCCCATTATTGTACTGTCTGCTACTTTTGAGATGCTCACCCAGATAGATAGACGTTGAACAGGCCAGCGTACCCCAGTTGACATTTAGCAGTGGCATTGGGCCTGCGTGCCCTTTCCGCGATGCTTGGGCAGATGTGCCCCAGAGATGCTTTGCTTGGCCTTGGGCTGACGTGCCCTTACTGCCTTACGAGATTCCACTGCTTGCGGATTACGGATACTAGGGTAGCAATGTAAAAATTGCATTTTCCAGTTTATTGACTCTCTTTTGCAAGTGTTTAAGAGAATACAAAAACTAACCATTAATATCCAATTTGCATTGACAAGTGACCTGAATTGACACACAGACATGCGCACATGTACAGACTCGCCTAACTCGAACGAAAAGGAAGAAAGAGTCCCAAGATATAATGCGAACCCTTAGACACACAGAATACAATGAAATTTTGGGCATTAAAGAGCCAAAACTCACAATATTCCCTAAACAGGTGAAACTGACACTTGCGAAAGGTGCAAAAAGGTACAAAGACCTGTACAAACAAACAAGATCGAGAAAAGTATCCCGACATGACAATTGATTGAAAAATTGGAAAAATGTCACAAAAATGGACATAAGACGCAAATGATGACTCATATAGGCCCGGACTGAAGCCGACACCCTCGTGCAGTCACATTAAGTCCATATGACTTACATGGTATGACAAGACTTGGCAAAAGCCCCTGGAACGATATTCGAGGGCAATAGTTGACTGCTACTCTCTGCTGCAGGAATTGAATAAGCGTGCGCAGGGTTGAGACCAATGCACATCACTTTGAACAAACATGCGTGAACCTCAAACTAGCGCGCGAGACTACAAGTCTACTGCGGCTGCTTACATCAGACTTTGCTGAACTTAGAATAAACTGTGAGCCTGTTAAGACCTCTAGCATTTTGTTCACTTTTTCATGCTTAAACTGTTTTTAAGGCTTTATGCTCAACCTATAAATTGAAGAAGTAGTTTGCAATAAAACTGAAAGACGAAGAGTTTCCCCCTTCTGATTCCTCCAATGAAGCTTGTCTTTTTTCGCGATCCTCTTCGACCTTTGATGTGTACCAAAACGTCAACCATGGATCCAATTGATAGATATGACCGAGTCTTGAAGAGAGACTGCCTACGTATCCCATTCTGGGGAATCAGGTCAAAACGTAGTTCGGGCAAGGGTTAACTCTCGAGTATTTACCTCTCCTTTTGCGCTCTAACTTTTGCCTAGTACCGCCCATTCAGGTCGTCGCTCTAGCGAGCTTTCGAATATTGCCTATTATTTTTGCCTAGACCCCATTCATAGGTTTTCGGGCTAGTAGGCTGCTCTAACTTTTGCTTGGAACTGCCCACCCTTGGGGTTTTCAGCCCAACGAGCTTCTCTCAGGGAAAAGTAGCTTTTGAATTGATCTAGGTTGACCCAGGTATTGAATTTGTTGCCGTCGAGGTCGAAGACCTTTGGCTGCAGCCCCAGATACAGCTTCGATGACGCAGGGTCAAAAGTGCTTCAGTTGGCATGCCTTGCTCCGGCCCGTTTTGTACACTTTCTCATTTGTACTTGGCGGAACGCCGCTGTTGCTGCTTTTTGATCACAATGCGAGGCCCGGAGCCTTCTGTGCTTCTGCTTTCTGGATTGGCACCCAATAGCAGGGGGTTTGATGTTTCTTCATCTTAGGATCAACGCGAGGTGTGACTTGATGAGACCACGCCAAGACGTCGATGAATTCTTTGAGCCTGTTTGACCGGGCACAATGCTCCTCTGGGGGCGGTGCTTGGACCAACTTTGAACCTTTCGGGAGGTTATACTTGTCTTTCAAGTTTATTGAAAACTACTTCTTCTTTGAATAGGCTGAGCATGCCCTTTCGTTTTCCCTTTCGGCGAGGGAACACATTTCCTTGGGGATAATCCCATCGAAATCTATCCCTTCGTCGTCAGAGTCGACACAATTTATATAAAAGCCAACGAAGTACTTAGAAGCAAGATAAAGCATATCATAAAAACCCTCGGGGTTTGCCAAGTACAGCAGACTCAAAACTTGAAATGAAAGCTACAATGCACAAGACTCTATGTCAGGAGGCACAACCTCCGACTCAGAGCTAGACTTAGACAAACGCACAAGACTCTATGTCAGGCTCAGACATATCGCCAATGCAAACTAGACGCGGTTTTGAAAATACAATTGTTAAAAAGCTACCCGTAGCTTCCACAAAAATAGGTAGGATCCAGCGGGTGTCAGCCACAAGCAACAGCACTTCGGCTTCCTTAGCTTCTTCGACCAAACCTACTTGGTGCTCCTTTGATCAATGGACCTCAGCCAGTCAGTCTTCTCCTTTGTAAGCCCCTCATCACTGTCAAGCCAGATGTCGGCAGTGAAAACCTCGATTGCCTAACCTACAGCCATCATGTTAACCTCCGGTTTGGACGGGATGGAAACGATGGATTTGGGTTGGTTTGCTGGGGCGATATAGTGGCTAGGGTTGAATATGGTGGAGCTCGGGTTGATTTGAGTGGAGGTGATAGATATCTGACCAACTAGAGAGTCAGACCTGTGTTGAAGCAAGGAGTTGGAAATGACGTTGGGCTTTGGTGGAACTTGTACTGTGCCATCATCAATAAGATCTTGAATCTCATGTCGAAGACGATAGCACTTGTCAGTGTGATGGCCAGGCATTTGGTGGAGGGCACATAAGAGGTTAGGGTTGTAATCGGCAGGTAAGACTTTGGGTGGGGAAGCTAGGGTCAAAGGTTTGAGATGCCCAGACTTGACAAGTTTCTCCATTACTGCGGATAGAGATGCCTCGAAGACAGAGAAGCTCCGGGGTTGGGTTCGGGCTCGAAAGCTTTGAGCGTTTTGAACCTGATTGACATCGGCAGCGCGATTGGAGTTGAAAGGTGGAGCATCGCCCCCACTTGTAGCTGTATTGGAGTAGTTGTCGTTACCAAACAACGAACTACTATTTCCCGAATAAGCCCTCGGCTTAGCTTTTTGAGTGGAGGAAGAAGAGGACTCCCCTCTTGGCATAACTCCAGTTTGCAGCGCATCCTCGATGGCTAGGCCAAATTCAAATAAGGTCTCAAAGTTTGCAGATGCTTGAACCAACACGAGATGCTTAGCATAGTCGGGATGCAGGTTGTGAAAGATAATGTGGAGTTGATCTTTCTTGCTTGGGCGCTCAGTCATTAGAGCGGCTTTGGCTCTCCACCTTTTAACAAAATCCGCAAAGGACTCCTTTGCCTCCATCTTCGTGGATTCTAACTCTCGAGTAGTCATCTTGAGCTGAGAGTTGTAGCTATACTGCGAGACAAAGGCAGCCCCTATGTCTTCCCAAGTTCTTCTTTTGGAGATGTCGAGCGACAGAAACCAATGGAAGGCAGGCCCAGAGAGAGTTTGAGGGAAAAGTTGAGACATGGCCTCACTTTCCACTCCCAGCAGCTTCATTGCGGCATGATAGCCATAGAGATGAGTCTTGGGATCACCACTTCTGTCGAATTTAGCCAAGTCAGGCATCTTGAACTTGTCAGGGAGCCTAGCATTAGGATATAGGCAGAGGCGATCCAAGTCGATTCCCCCCACATTGATCTTCTCGGATTTTGAGACAGCCTCTTCCAGCTTTGCCATCTTGGCCGTAAGAGCTGCCATATCAAGGTTTTGCACAGGTCCCCCACCCGCTGGATTTGGGTTTACAGCAGGCGTACGAGCCTCTCTAGGGATAGGCTGAATAATGAGACGCCCCTCGTGATTCGGATCTGGAATGAAGACAGGCTCTCTATGAACATCCTCATCGTCCTCGCCGTCCTGATCAAGAACTAGTGGAAGACGAGTGTTGATAAGGTCATTCAAGCGGGCGATGGAAGCATCAGTCTGGGTAGCCCTTTGTTGCATAGCAGTGAGACTGTTTTGAAGGCTTGTGAGCACGGCTTCTAGACTGAGCGGTTGGTCTCCCATAGCTGGCCTTGAAGATGCGGAAGAAGGGGAAGCCGACAGCGTGGCTCTTTGTAAAATTGATGGCGGACCCGACTGTAGGGCGGCCAACAATGAACTCGGAGAAGCCTCCGTTGCAACTGACTGGGTTTCGAGCCTGACAAGTCTTTGAACCGGATTCTGAAGACGTTCCCAAGCAGGTTTGGCTCTTCTTTTCAGTGCTCTCTAGTTCGGTGCAATGGCTCGAAGCTAGACAGTAAAGTAAGTGAAAGCTCAGTGGCATTCCTGCAGCAGATAGAATGCAATGCACACGTCATCGTCGTCGGTGTCAACTCTAGACTCTAGAACTATAGACGAGTCTGTCTCATGATGTCCGCACGCTGCCAGAATCCTCAGAAATCTTTTCGAGGGTGTATCCTTTGAATAGATCAAACTGATCCTAAGAGATGTCAAAACAGACTAAGTCTTCGACTTTTCCTTTTTCAAAGTTTCAACTTTGAATTTGAAACAACTCGGTATTGACGGCATGACACCTTAACTGGGGTGGTGTGAGCAACTTAGTGCTTTAGCCGGGGTGGTTGTAAGTGACGAGGCACTTGTAACCTGAATGATATCAATGTCACGACATCAATACTTTGTGGTTCCTTATTGTCGGTTGAATCCTCAATTGGGCACGAGCCAAAGACTTAATAAGGTTTGATTTCTCAAAGTCTCGCTGATCTAAGTGTAGGGAGGTATTCCCGAACAGGCTCAAAAAAGGCCCAAACACGTGGTGCGTGGGACCATGGTATAAATACGACAGGGACAGTTGCCGTGTAAGACGGTGATCGGCGATATGGACTAGTGACATAAGAAGTCATTGGTCCAGGAAGACTGTTCAGGGCCATGGTCTAGTAAACACGAGAAGTTATTGGACCGAGAGATTAATAGAGGATCAGTGACATGTGAAGTCACTGATCCAAGTAGCTTGTTTGGCGATGAAAGGGCCGAACAAGAGGAGAACTCTTGGGAAAACAGTCTCAGGTGCAAGGAACACTCTAGAAAGTTCCAGAACAGTGGAATTCCGTGAAGGAATAAGATCTCGAGAATATATGATCTGGGAAAGATACCCAACGGGAATGGGATATTCGGCCAGCTATGGAAAAGAGTCCTAAAAGGACTAAAGTAACGAATTGATAAGGGAACGAGAATCCACAATATTCTGGGTTTCCTATACGAGGTAGGAAACCTAGGGCAACAACGATACTTGGGCAGCAAGCATCCGTAAATCTATAAATATGAGGTAAACCTAGAGGCTAAAGGTATGCAATACGTTGCATTATTCGATACTTCCTACTGATAATTAGGGTTTCCTGCTAGTACATGATACTAACTTAGGCATCGGAGGGCCTTTGCCACGAGAGGCAAAGGTGCACTCACCCATTGTCTATTTCGCAGGTTAAAGCTCCGACGACGTGTTAAGGTTCCGGCGAGAAGTTACGAGTGATTGTTGTTTTTTTGTGCTGTTCAAAGCCTATTTCGTTTTTCTCCACTTACAATTGGCGCCGTTTGTGGGAAACGAAAGAGATCCCTTTGAAAAACGACCATGGTGGAAGAAGATCCAAAAACACCGCTTGATCCAAAGAACTAGTTAGGTGGGGGAGGTGATAAGTCCCCTCTAGATCCTCCGAGGAAGCCCGATGGCGGGCATACCAAGAGGACCACGATCAAGGGCCACCCCTTGACTGTCCATGATGACTCCAAGAACAGGGAGGGCAGGACAGCTACGGAATCCACGAGAAGGAGTAAGTCCCATCGAGGGAGAGAGTTGGTTGCACATTCGAGGAATTTGCACAACAATGAGGATATCCTGGACAATAAGAGACAGGAAATTGAGGAATATGCTCGTCTAATTAAGAGGCGTGAGTACAAGATTCAAGAGTTGCAACGGATACGAGAACATCCGGAAGATTCTGGACTTTCACGTTGAAATTCCAGGGGAGACAGGCTGGCTCTGGTTATACACCACAAGAAGGCTCCTTCATAGAGAAGGAGTAGCAGGAGAAGGAGCCCCACTCCAAGAAGGAAAAGGGTTTCTTCTCGGAAAAGAAGGAGCAGAAGTCCGAATCATACCCCCGACGAGGGAGAGATTAGAAAACATCACAGGGATAGGTATGAGAGACCTAATTCCGATTGGGAGAAGAGTGCTCCCAAAAGAACGAGGGAACAAGAAGAGGGGACCATGTCTGCACGAGAGGCAGCGCGAAAAGCCCTTAGTAACATAGCATCCTCGCCCTTTGCGAGGAGCTTGCAAGAGGTAAGGCTGCCGAGCAGGGTGAAGCACGGGACGTTCATCCTGTATGAAACAAATACAGATCCCGTAGCACACATACAGCATTACCAGCAGGCAATGTTCATGCATATGGGAGATGATGCAATCATGTGCAAAATGTTCCCATCAAGTTTGGGAAAAGTGGCTCTATCCTGGTTCCATAAGCTAGGCCCACGCTCCATACGAGGATGGGGGCAGCTAGACAAGGAGTTCACTACTCGGTTCCTAACAAGCAGAAAGGCACCAAAGACGTTTGAGAGCCTCTCCGTTATGAAACAGGGAGAGAATGAGCCGATCAGGGACTATGCTAAGAAGTACTGGGAGACTTTCAATGAGATTGAAAGTTGCAGTGAGGAATATGCGATAGCCACGTTCAAGACTGGGCTGCCTGTTCGGGGGGAACTACGTAAGTCCCTAAACATGAGTCCAGTAGGTACACTGGCAAAGCTAATGGAACGGATTGAGCAGCACGCCAGGAACGAGGATGACATACTGCGAGAAGACGGCAAGGTGGTTGCCGAGCAGGCCAAGGGTCCTGCGAAGAAAGCAGACAAGCCAGAGCCCAAAACTTACAGGGAGAGGAAGGATTATGGGCAGGCCAAGAAAGAGCCGTATAGGGAGAAACATGCTCCGGACCCCAAGTCTTTCTTCTCAGTGACAACGGTTTGGAAGGAACCAATCTATCGGATTCTTTATCGAATAAAGAACCGCCCATACTTCAAGTGGCCCCAAGGCTGGAAGGGGATAAAGATGCAAAGAGGGCTACGAGTCAGCATTACAGTTACCACAAAGACTGGGGTCACATGACGGAAGATTGTGAGATGTTCAAACAGCACCTTGATGACCTAGTCTCGCGTGGTTACTTGAAAGAGTTCATTCAGGAAGAGTACAAAGGTGTAGAGAAAGTAATGGAGTTGGATTACGAGCAAAATCCAAGGGGCGTAATCCATATGATACATGGATTGGCCGCACCTTATATGAGAAATGAGGTGAGGTTGCTCCAGAGGCAAGTGAAGCACGACCAGCATGTGATGCAGTTGGGAAAGAAACAAGGACGTGAAGTAGAAGAATGCAACGACGGCATAGCCTTCACGGACGAGGACCTAGGAGGAGTCCAGGTACCACACAATGATGCTTTGGTCATAATCCTACGGATTGGGGAATATGACATGGAGAGAATCCTGGTGGATTTAGGAAGCTGTACGAAGGTGATGTATTACGATGCATTTAAGAAGTTGGGACTGACACAGGCGGATTTGGTGCAGTCGATAACTCCTTTGGTCGGATTCAGTGCAGGAGCAGTCTGGCCATTAGGCAAAGTATCTCTCCCCGTTCGGGCGGGAACAATGGTGCTGCAAACCGACTTCCTGGTGGTGGATGTACCGTCTTCCTATAACGCGATTATAGGAAGAACATGGTTGCACAAGATAAGGGCGGTTTCCTCCACTTACCATCAGATGGTAAAATTCCTCGGGTCAAATGGCATTGAAAGAATTAAGGGAAATCAAAAGATTGCCCAGCAGTGCTTGGTTTCTATAATCAAGAAGGCACCCAAAGGAAAGTTGGTCCAAGCAATCGAGGTTCCAGACCAGCCGACCATCAAGGATGTCGGAGGGAACCCCGCCGAGAAAGTGGTGGAAGGACTGAAGAAAATTTAGATCAACGAGAATGATCCAGAAAGGTATTTCTTGATTGGGGAAAACCTGAGCAAGGAAGAAGAGGAAGAGTTGGTGGGGTTCCTCAAGGAGCACATTGATGTGTTCGCTTGGGTACCCAAAGAGATGCCAGGGGTGGACGCAAACGTGATTTGCCACCACCTGAATGTGGATCCACAACATAAGCCCGTGATGCAGAAGAAAAGACGATCAGCCGTGCAGCACGTAGACGCTGTTATCAAGGAGGTTAACCGTTTGCTCGAAGTTAAGGCTATACGAGAAGTGTACTACCCAGAGTGGCTGTCCAACACTGTGGTGGTAGAAAAGAAGAATGGGAAGTGGCGTGTCTGTGTAGACTTCACGGATTTGAACAAGGCATGTCCAAAGGACAGTTTCCCCCTCCCGAGGATAGACCAACTGGTTGATGCAACAGCAGGGTATGGGCGGATGAGTTTCCTTGACACATATCGAGGATATCACCAGATTGCCATGTACGGGCCCGATCAAGAGAAGACATCCTTTATCACTCCAAGAGGGCTGTATTGTTACAGCGTCATGCCTTTTGCTCTGAGGAACGCCGGGGAAACATACCAGAGGTTAGCAACGATTATGCTAAAGAAGTTGCTCGAGAAGACTATGGAGGTATACATAGACGACATGGTAGTCAAAAGCAAGGAGAAGCAAGACCATATAGCCGATTTGAAGGATGCGTTCGAGATACTGAAAAAGTACAAACTGAAGCTCAACACCTCGAAATGTGCGTTCGGAGTAAGTTCAGGAAAGTTCTTAGGTCACATCGTGACCATAAGAGGAATAGAGGCGAATCCCGATCAAATAATAGCTTTGCAGAGACTCCAAAGTCCAAGGACTACGAAGGAGGTCCAACGACTGACGGGAATGGCAGCGGTCCTTAACAGATTTATCAGCCGATCCAGTGACAAGTGTAGGCCCTTCTTTCAATTGTTGAAGAAAATAGAGGGATACGAATGGGGAGCAGAATGCTAACAGGCGTTCCAAGACCTAAAGAAGTACTTGGCATCGGCCCCGCTCTTATCTACTCCTGAACCGGGTGAGTCCTTAACTTTATACTTAGCAGTCTCTGAACATGCTGTTAGTGCAGTATTACTGAGGGACAAGGGATCCGAGCAAATCCCTGTCTACTACGTGAGCAAAACATTGTTGGACGCAGAGACGAGATATCTGCCCCTCGAAAAGTTGGTCTTGGCATTAAGGACAGCAGCCAGGAAGTTGCCCCATTATTTCCAGAGTCACAGAATTGTGGTTTACACTGAATTTCCATTGAAATCTTTGCTACGAAAGGCAGATTTCTCGGGACGTATTTCAACCTGGTCGGTAGAGTTGAGTCAGTACGATATTGACTACCAGCTGCGCACTGCAATAAAGGGGCAAGTTCTAGCAGACTTTGTAGCAGAGTTTTCTCCTACAGTGGCTCCTCGGCCTCCTACGAGATAGGAGCAGCCAGTTGAGCCATCAACCAGGAAGGGTAAGGAACCTGCCAAACAAGATCCCATGGAGTGGAAACTATTCGTTGATGGTTCCGCGTGTAATACAAGATCAGGGATTGGGGTTGTACTTTTCCCCCCTGAAGGAGTAATGATGGAATTGTCTCTTCGACTGGGTTTCAGTGCTTCAAATAATGTGGCTGAGTACGTGGCACTCCTGGTAGGATTGAGAAGTGCGAAGACCCTGAAAGTCAAAAGAATACGAGTATACTGTGATTCACAACTCGTGGTGAACCAATTATCCGAGGAATACGAGGCCCGGAACGAGAAGATGGCAGCCTATGTGGAGGCCGCCAAAGATCTGCTCGATACTTTTGAGAAAGTGTATATCGAGCAAATAAGTTCTGGGCAGAATGCCCATGCAGATTCCCTAGCATGGTTGGCCGCAGCTGTGCCAACAGAGTTCAAAAGATGGGTAGCTGTGGATTATCTTGCTGAGCTGAGCATTGGAAGGAGCGTGGAGTTGGTCTTGGACGTGAACCAAAGACCAAGTTGGATGGACCCAATAGTGGAGTTCTTACGAGACGAGACACTCCCCACAGACAAAAAGGAGGCTCACAAGATAAAGACAAAATCTGCACGGTTTTGGCTGTCGCCCGAAGGGAAGCTGTATAGGAAATCCTTCACAGGACCATACTTGCTCTGTGTACACCCCGAGATGGTGCAGAAGTTTCTCCACGAGATTCATGAGGGGACATGTGCAAGCCATGCTGGGGGCAGGTCCATTGCCCACCGAGCAATTACCCAGGGTTACTGGTGGCCGCACATGCAGGAGGATGCAAAGGTGTATGTGAAGATTTGTGAGAAGTGCCAGAAATTCTCACCGATGATCCGAACACCAGCAGAGGATCTGGTGCCCTTGACAAGTCCTTGGCCATTCACACAATGGGGAATGGACATCGTGGGTCCACTCCATAAGGCAACTGGGAATAGGAAATTTCTATTGGTAGCAACGGACTATTTTACTAAGTGGATTGAGGCAGAGCCGTTGTCCAAAATCACTGAACCTATGATAGAGAGGTTCGTATGGAAGAGTATTATAACTCGATTTGGGGTCCCTTATTCGTTGATCACGGATAATGGGTCACAATTCCAGAAAAAATTCAAGGCCTTTTGTGCTCAGTATGGAATACGAAATTATTACTCCACCCCAGCCTACCCTCAGAGTAATGGGTAGGCAGAGGCGTCCAACAAAACTATACTTGACGGGATCAAGAAGATGTTGGACAAGGCAAAGGGGAAGTGGCCCGACGAATTGCCACTGGTCCTGTGGGCACACCGAACAACCCCTAGGAGGTCTACGGGAGAGACCCCCTATTCTTTGGCATATGGAACAGAGGCTGTCATACCGCTAGAAATGGGTTTGCTGACCAACAGGACCGCTTTGGTTGAAAGTGGAGGCAATGACAGAGCCTTGGAGATCGAGTTGGATCTTGCTGAGGAACGGAGAGAGAGGGCTTTGGTACATTTGGCCTCATACCAGGAGCAGCTGATGAAGAGCTATAATAAGCATGTCCACCCACGAGAGTTTGGTGTAGGAGACCTTGTGCTTTGTAAGGTGCTCGGCAACACCAAGGTGGTCAATGAGGGCAAGTTGGGGGCCAATTGGGAAGGCCCGTATCGAGTTACGAAGATTGTGGGCATTGGGGCTTATCGTTTGGCGGACCTGGACGGGAACCCGGTGCCAAGGCCTTGGAATGTCCACAACTTGATGAAGTTCTTTGTGTAAAAGACTTCAATTTATTTTTTCGTTTTAGGATGCTGTAACGACCCTGATTTTTGGTAAATAAAAATTTCGTTAAATATTTGAATTTTATTTTAATTACTTGGTTCCATTTAAAATTTCTTTTTAAAATCCCAAAAATCAGTCGTTATTGATTCTAGACTTATAAAAATAGTTTTCTTCATATAAAATTATTTAGTCATTTCTAAAGACAAGTATGCTTATAAAAGCACTTGTGTATTTTCCTAGTATTTGAAATAAAGTCTTAAAATATTATTTTTACTAGAATATCCTACTTGGCAAGTAGAATTAATTTCCAACTAGTTAGTTAGCCTAACTTAAGTACCCATTGACTTAGTTACATCCTCCTAACATCCTAGAACCATTGGACAATAGGAATCATCATGAGATGCCAAAAGTAAGACACATGGCTTAGAGTAATCATTGCCTTTTTGACAAAGTTACTTTTCACCTTTAACCTTTTTACTTTACTAGACTTTATTCTTCATCATTACATCTTCCAAAGTGTAACCTTTCCCTTTTACCCATGGTATTATAATTGTTAGGGAACTTCTTACCCTTTGGATAATAGAAATAAGATCTCACATCTACTAGGTAATGATTATATCCCTTGACTAGTCATTCAAGCCCATGCCACCTTCTTTATTCCTTTAACCCTTGGTTAATAAATGTTAGGGGAATCTTTATCCCTTGGGCAATAGAAGTTAGTCTTGACAATGAAAGCCTAGGCTTGACAAGACAAGTCACTTAAGAATCCTTGAACCATAGGAAGCCATCATTTTGCTTCGAAAAGTAGAACACATGCCCTAAAGTAATCATCACCTTTTAAAGCAAGTTACTTTCTAGGAAAGTTACTTTTAGAAAGTTACTTTTTACCTTTATAGGTATGACAAGAATCATAATCATTAGACATGCATTCGTTTCCTTGATTTAATGTTGTCGCTGATCAATTGCTCATATTGCTTGCTTGTCCTGAATTGTAGATCAATTGGGATCCCTGGAGGAGAGCGGGGCCAAAGCCAGAGTACTTGGCCAGGAGCAAAGCCGTTACAGCCAGCAGGGTGCTACTGGAGTCAGCCTTTGGTTGGCAGTGGTACTTGGGAGACCGAGTGATGCGCCAGTCGCTTGGTCACCTTGAGTTCCAGGTGCCAGGGCCACTCCCACCCCGAGTTTCACACACAGGAGAGTACACACGGGCTGAGCTGGAGAGGTACACATGGCCGGACACTAAGCTTGCGCACTACTTGCGTCCTGAAAGGGACTATGCCGCCTACCGGCGAGAGTACCTGGCGGGTCCACTGGGGATCCATGGCCTTAGAGAGGTGCGGGGCCAGGCCGCAAGAGCCGCTGAGGAAAGGAGAGCAGCCGGAGAGAGACAGAGAGGAGGTGAGGGCCGGGCAAGGCGAAACCTGAGCGGACCGGTGGCTGGTGGACCCCCTGAGCTACTTTGGAGGATTCCCGTGGTTGACAGCCAGGGGAATCCTGCAGAGCTACACCTAGTGCCTGCGAGAGTCGAGCCCACTCCAGTGACCGTTTCGGTAAGACTCAGCTTCCTTTATTGTATTTCAATTCCAAATACTTGAATTATCTGCTGAATAGCTTGATAAGTCCAAACTGCATACAGGTGCCAACTGAGTGGGTGAACGAGGCCGTTCGACGCATGCTGGCTTTGGAGAACATAGTGAGGAGAGCGGCGAACGGGATGCCACTAGAGCTGCACTACTCAACGCCTGCACCACAGCCGGTTCAGCCAGCCGTTGTTCAGAGGACCCAGGTATGAAAAACGATACACTACTCCTGCTTTCGATACGTCTTGCTTTCGATACATTCCTGCTTTGATAGCTCGGTAGACTGTACCTGCTTTCAATACTTTGAAATACAATATATACAATGCATAATTATGTTTTGAAAGGAATTTGACAATGCAGACACAGGGGAGGACGGCTCCTAGGAGGAAGAGCGCGCGAGATCCGCCACAGAAGAAAGTGGCGGCAAAAGAACCCACACCTCCGGCCACCACCACGCGGCGACAGACTAGGAGTACACGCCAGGAGGGGGCTAGACAGACCGAGAAGCGCGCTGAGCTTCGGTACCAACTCAAGATGCGTGAGAAGCCGACACTAGAGGAGCCGGCCCGCAGGAAGCGGCTTGTCTTGGGTCCAACCTCCGAGGACGAGGAAGAAGAAGGAGAAGAAGAAGAAGGAGAGGAAGAAGAGGACGAGGAGCACTCGTCCACTAGCAGTGGCTCTGACGACTCCGTTGATGACCCGGGGTACAAAGATGACCCCCAGGAGCTACAGGACGATGCAGGTAGCGATGACTGGCTCAACGTGCACGGAGGGTGACGATGAAGCCTCCATTACCCTTTTGCATTCCGCTTTTGATTTCGGGCCTGCGTGCCCAAGTAGATAGCTTAGCTGATAGCCATTTTGAGGGCCCGCGTGCCTATTGATTAGTGGGCACATGTGCCCTGACCTGATGACGTTGGTTGGCCGAAGTGCCGCAGATACAGTAGTTCTTTTGCTTTTGACATGGGTAGATCACGTTTGTTATAAAAGTTTGCATTTTCTGAGTTTATTGTTTCTCATTATGAACAAGAGAAAATAAAACCCACCACTAATACCAAACTTGTATTGACAACACACCGAGACTGCTTACAGACACATATGAATGTATAAACTGACCTAGCTCTGAAAGAAAAAGGAAAGGTACCCTAGGATACGACCAGGATACGAGGATACGAGAAATAATGAAATTTTGGGCATTAATACGCCAAAACTCACAATACCTTGTTGAAGACAAAACTGACACTCCCGAAAGGTCAAACATGGTCAACATGACCTGTACCTATCAACGGAACTGAACAAAACATCCCGGAAATAGACTTATACCGAAAAATGCTCAAAATAACGCAAAAATGGCATAAAACATCTAAGAACGACTCAATTATGTCCCGGACTGAAACTGACACCTCCATACAGTCACTTAAGGTCCAAGTGACCTGTATGGCATGACCGAGTTGGGCTAGAGCCTCCATAGCGAGTTCCGACCTCCCGAAACCTTGGTTTGAACTTGAAATGGGCCTCCGAGGGTCCAAAATCTTCGTAGAGCATGACATTTCGAATCCGATGCTTGGATACAGTCATAAATAGTTATAATGACTTGCTGGAATCATTAAAAGTGCAAAGAGACCTTTGGAATGACAAACGACCAAAATTGGACAGTAGCTGTTGGAATCTGTCAAAACTGCAGACAAACCGTCGCGTGATGGTGTGAAACTGTCGCGCGAGTGAGCTTCTGTCGCGCGATGATTTGGAACTGTCGCGCGACAGTCAAACCCTGCTAAGCTGCCTTTGTTTGACCAAATTATTGCCATAAACCTATTCACTTCTCCACGTCTTGGAAGTTATTCTGAAGTTGCAGAAGGGGGTTGTCCTTGCATGGCAAGGTGGTAGAAGACCTAAGCTTTAATCTCATCCTCCGGTGCGAGAACTGAGGACGATATTTCCAATATTTTGCCTATAAGAAGAAGGCATTAGGAGTAATGTAGGGTATACCCCTCCTTGTTACTGAAAATGGGAGATTCGTTAATGGAAATACTCGATCCTTGGCTAATGAGAGACGAAACCATAAATTGGGCGAGCCCCCGGTCTCGGTGCTTGTCCTCAATTCGTGATCTCCGATTCAGTCGACCGTGCGTCAAGCTTCTCCAAGCTGAATTACCTTTCTGGGACCCGACTGTGCATGTTTTCCGGTTCCATCAAGACGAGATATGCCCAACCATGGAAGAATTCCAAGAATATGTGCCCGGCTTCGGCAACTTAGACGTCCTTGCAGTTCCGCCACTTCACAAAGACATGGAGCAGATTCTACAGGCAAAACTCAACATTCCCGAGGCACTGACGGCCAGCATCATTCAGAACGGCGAACTCAACATCATTCGACTGATTGAGCTGTATGGCCCCGAGGGAGCCCTGGGAGATTACGTAGGGGAAGCTCACAGGCGCTTCGTATTATCCATATGCGCACTGGCTGCCTATATACTGATTCCCATCGAAGGAAGGGTGAGTCCCAAATTGGTGAGCATGGCCCTACAAATGGATGCCCAGAAAAACATCATGCCTGTGATCTTAGCGGAAACGCTCCTGGGCTTGGATATGGTGAAGCTTGAGCAAGCAGATTCATTCAGTGGATGTCCTATCCTGCTCCAGGTAGATTCTTACCCAACTCATTTCTCGCATTTTCGTTTTTACCCGGACACTCAGGCTGTATTTGATTTCTGACTTGTCCCCTGCTCTCATGCAGCTCTGGCTATCGGACAAAGTGGGAGTTTTAGAAGAGCCACAGGCTGGCTTTGAAGACTTTCCCAGGCTTTTGGTCGAAAGACCGATGATATTCCCTGACCTGACGGTGGACATATGGTTCACATTTCTAAATGACCTGCACCCTGAAGACATAGTCTGGAGATGTCCTTGGTTAAACCTTCCGGAAATGACGATCAGTTCGGTTGGATTCAGTAGAGTGGTAATCGCTGGCTTAACAAGCTTCACCTTTTACATCCCAGGGCGTACTCTTCGTCAACTTGGGAGAAGCCAAGGGTACAAACGCTATGGAGCGGAAGACTTCGAAATCCCCATATTTGACTCGTGGAATCTGCGCTGCTACAAAGGCAACTGGAGCAACAGGGCTTTGAAAGAACCGATTCCAGACTTCAAGACATGGCTGGACAATCGCTATGTAAGATGGCTTCGTGCTGAAGTTGAAGCAAGGCTAAGGGGATATTTCTGAATCCCGTAGAAACAAACTTGTAACCAATGTGTGCCCGGAAATCGTTAGGTTATCTGAGCTGTTGTCTTTTAATCTGTATGCTCGCCTTGTAAATTACACGTCCCGTTGCCCGGCTCGACCGGCTAAATAAAAACTTTGAATAAGAACGATCCGGACGTTATCCACCCGAGGGACCGAACTTATCATCGAATGTGCGATTTGAACGAACAATGCTTCGACGTAGTCATAATTGCCCATAATGATCTACTGGAAGCATCTGAATCCCGAAATCTGGTCCGAGGCAAAATGCGACAAAATGCCTCCCAAAAGACAGTAGCCTGCCTTACTGTGCCGAAATAAACTGAACCCTCGCGCGAGTAAGTGAAACCATCACGCGATCAAACTCAGTCGCGCGACACTCCTGAACTGTCGTGCGATGGAGAATCTCTGTTACAGCTGCCAGCCTTGACTTATTCAGAAAATAAAGTGTGGCAGACCCTGCCACCAGTTCTGGACGTGCAGGAGCTTCTGGGTTATCATAGAGGTGTGCCCTTGATTTGGAGAACATAGGGGACACCTTGCATGGATATTTTATCCAAGGCAAAAGGCATTTCACCCTTCCTTGGCTATAAAAGAAGAGTAGCCCCCTGAATGAAGGGTATGCTCTCCGTAGAAAACTTCAGATACTTTTCCCCCAATGGCAAATCATCTCCTCACATTAATCAGCCCGTGGCTCGAAGAATTTGTTGCAAGCGACTGGTTATGCTTCCGTTCTCACGGGCTGGCCGCCTTTCGCCCCGAAATCCTGAGAGCAGCTCTCCAGTTTTGGGATCGGGACGTCCATGTGTTCCGATTCGGGGACAACGAGCTGTGCCCGAGTGTAGAAGAATTTCAGGCATATCTCCAAGGCTTTGCTTCGAGCGTGATTGTCGTGCCACCCTATAGACAAAGCATGCCGAAGCTACTGAAAACCTGTCTGAATATTTCAAGGGGTGCGGCGGAAGGTCTGTTGATTGGCGGACAAATAAACGTCGTGCGCCTAATGGAATGGTACGGGCCCGACGGCGATCCAGCGGATACCGTTCTGCAAGCCCGACGCCGATTTGCCCTGTCAATTGGCATACTAGCCACATACTTGCTGGTGTCTCCGTATGGACGACCTGACCCTTCACTGGTGGATGTGGCCGCACAGATGGGTGTTCGAAAGAACGTAGTTCCCATGGTGCTCGCTGAAACACTCATTGGTTTGGATTTGGTGGCCGCCGGCCAAACAAACACGTTCGGTGGCAGCCCACTCCTGTTGCAGGTAAATTCTCACTCAGCTCACCTTTTTCCGGCTTTCACACAGTCTGTTTTTACCTCATCTCTCGACTAAGGCTAAATCGGAGCTGCTTACTTGTTTTTTCGCTCAAGTCTTATGTGGCTCCTTACTTGTCTTTCCGCTCATATAGTTGTGGCTGTGCGACAAACTCGGGCTAATTACGGCTCCTGAAGCGGACTGGCCCCGTTTGCCCGGGTGAATGCATCAAAGAGGGATGTTGTACCCAGAGATGTCTGAGGAGGAGTGGTACGCCTTCATGAGGGAGATGTCTCCGCGCGAAATCGTCTGGCGGCACGAAGCCCTGAACATCCCGGACATGGCTCTGCACTCTGCAGGTTTCGAGAGGATGGTGATTGCTGGGCTGTCAAGTTTCACGTTCTACATTCCAGGTCGTATTCTGCGGCAATTAGGCATGAGCCAAGGTTTACATCGAGCTGGGATAGAAGATTTCCAAATTCCAGCATTTACTTCCCAACATCTGGTCGGGTATGAGCACAATTGGGGCTTGAGGGAACTCGGAGGAGTGGAAGACGACTTCAGCACGAGACTCAAACGTCGCTACGTAGCATGGCTAAGGGAGGAGGTTGCAAGGAGACAAAACACAGACTGACTCCTGACATGACTTCCAATGAACTAGAATAAACTGTGAGCCCATGAAGGCCTCTAGCATTTCATTCTGTTTTTTATGCTTTACTGTTTTTTTAGGACTCTGCTCAGCCTATGTAATAGAAATAATAGTTTTGAATGAAAGTGAAAGATTAAGAATTTTCCCCTTTTTTGGTCCAAATGTTGAACATCACGTTGTCTTGAACATTGAAGCTCACTCTGGAATAAAAACCATGGATCAAGTTGATTGATTGTGACCGAATCTCACAGAGAGATTGCCTACGTATCCCAAGCTAGGGAATCAGGTCAAAACGTAGTTCAGGCTACGGTTCGCTCGTGTATTTTGGCTCTCCTTTTGCGCTCTAATTTTTGCCTAGAACTGCCTTTACAGGTTTCCAGTCTAGCGAGCTTCGATTGATTGCCTATTTATTTTTGCCTAAACTGCCCCCTTGGGTTTTCAGTCTAGCAGGCTTGCTCTAATTTTTGCTTGGAACCGCCCACCCTTGTGGTATTCGGTCCAACGAGCTTCTCTCAGGGATAGTAACGCTTAAGTTGATCCAGGTTGACCAGAGTGTTGAACTCGTTGCCGTCTAGATCAATAAGCTGAGCCGCCCCACCCGAGAGGATGGTCTTGATAATGTAAGGTCCCGCGCGCTTTGGGCGGAACTTACCACGTAGATCGAAAATGGGAGCCCGGATTTCCTTCGTGACCATGTGATTGATCCCGAGACTTCACTTTCTTGTTGACTGCTCTAGCAATTCTGCGCTGATACCCTTGAACATGATACAAGGCACAGAGCCTCCTCTCGTCAAAAAGCATGAGTTCAACAAACCTTCCGCTAAGCCATTCGGACTCCGTGAGTTCACATTCAGCCATGATCCTCAAAGTTGGCACCTCGAGTTCAATGGGAAGCACAACCTCCATCCCGTAGACTAAAGAAAAGGGGGTTGCCCCCGTTGATGTTCGAATTGACGTACGATACCCCCAAAGAGCTAGAGGCAGCTGCTCGTGCCAGTCCCTGGAGGACTCTGCGGACTTCTTGATGATAGTCTCGATGTTTTTGTTGGCCGCTTCGACCGCCCCATTCGTCTGAGGGCGATAAACCGTTGAATGGTGGATCTGAATTTTGAACTCATCGAAGAGCTCCAAAACCCTGCCCTTGAAGTGAACCCCATTGTCCGAAACGAATGCCTGTGGAACCCCGTACCGATAGATGATGTTCTTTCGGATGAACTGAGCGACCTGAACCGCCGTCAGGGTCTTGTAAGATTCAACCTCGACCCACTTGGTGAAGTAATCTATTGCCACCAAAATGAACCGATGCCCGTTCGAAGCCGATGGCCTGATCATGCCGATGACGTCAATACCCCAAACAGAAAAGGGCCACGGCGATGTCATGCCGAACAGCTTAGAAGGAGGGACATGCATAAGATTGGCATGGATTTGACACCTATGGCAGCGGCGTACATAATCCACGCATTGAGACTCCATGGTAGACCAAAAGTAACCTTGTCGCAGGATTTTCCTGGCGAGCATGACCCCGCTCATGTGAGGGCCGCAAACTCCCTCATGAATTTCCTCCATGATCTTGATGGCCTCAGTGCCACTGACACAGAGCTTGTGCATTCCGCAGTGAGATCTTCGGTACAGCTTCCCTCCACAGATAATGTATTGACCAGCCAACCTTCGCAGTGCTGTTTGATCCTTCTTAGTGGCGTCGGCCGGGAACTGACCACTTTCAATGAAATTCCAAATGTCATGATACCAGGGTAGGCCGTCATCGACATCATTGACAGCATTGACATACTGATAAGCAGGCAAGTCCCGCTGTTCAATTAGAATAGGGCGAAGCTTGACACCAATCGAAAGCTCGACCATGGAAGCCAGAGTTGCTAGAGCATCAGCGAACTGATTTTTCATCCGAGGGATGTGCGTGAACGTGACTTTGTTGAAACGAGGAATGAGGTCCTCCAAGTCTTGGTGATAAGGCTTCAGCTTGTCTTCTCGAACTTTCCAGTCCCCGTTGGCCTGAGAAACGACAAGGTTGGAATCACCAATGACTTCGAGCTTTTCCACACCCAGCGTAAGAGCAGCTTCCATGCCAACAATGCAGGCCTCATACTCAGCTTGGTTGTTTGTGACATCAAAATTGAGTTTAAACGCAAGCGGAATATGAGCGCCATCAGGGGTTATCAGCAGAACCCCAATCCCGTATCCCTTCTGATTGGCTGCTCCATCAAAATAAAGAGTCCAGGTGTCTTCGACAACTGCCATTACCCCTTCGTCTGGAAATGCAAAATCCGAGTCCTCTGGCCCATTGACAGGATGATCAGCCAGGAATTCGGCGACCGCACGCCCCTTGACGGACTTCCTAGTGACATATTCAAGGTCAAACTCTGCGAGCAAAAGCAACCAACGCGCTAACTTACCAGTAAGCGCAGGCTTCTCAAACAGATACTTGAGAGGATCCATTCGAGAAATCAACTTTACTGGGTAAGCTAGCATGTAGTGTCTTAATTTCTTGGATGCCCAAACAAGAGCCCAACACGTCTTTTCAAGAGCGGTGTAGCGTTCTTCAGCACCAACCATCTTCTTACTTAGGTAGTAAATGGCCTTTTCAACTCCTTTTTCTCCCTCCTGAGCTAGCAAACATCCCATAGACGAAGGATTTACAGACAAGTAAAGTATCAAGGGCTTCCCGGGCACTGGTGGCATTAAAACCGGAGGGTTTTGCAGGTAGGTTTGAATAGAGGTGAAAGCCGCCTGACATTTGTCTGTCCAAACAAACGGAATATTCTTCTTCAATAAACGAAACATCGGCTCGCAAGTTAGAGTCAACTTGGCGATGAATCTGCTGATGAACTGTACCTTCCCCAAAAAGCTTCGCACCCCCTTTTCAGAATCTAGTGGCTTCATATCAAGGACTGCTTTGATGTTTGAGGGGTCGACCTCAATTCCACGAGAAGTGATCATGAAACCGAGCATCTTACCAGCTGTAACCCCAAAGGTGCATTTCTGAGGATTAAGACGCATACGAAACTTTCATAACCTTTCAAAGAACTTCCTAAGCACAGGAATATGGCCTTCTCGAGTTTTGGATTTGGCGATCATGTCATCGACGTAGACTTCGACCTCTTTGTGCATCATGTCATGCAAGATAGTTGTAGTAGCCCTTTGATAAGTTGGTCCGGCATTCTTCAAACCGAACGGCATGACCAAATAGCAATAAGTCCCCCACTCAGTGATGAACGTGGTTTTCTCACGGTCCTTGGGTGCCATGAGAATTTGGTTGTAGCCAGAAAAGCCATCCATGAACGAGAGCAAAGCGTGCCCTGCAGTATTATCCACAAGCACATCGATGTGTGGCAAGGGAAAATCGTCTTTGGGGCTCGCTTTGTTCAAGTCCCGAAAATCAACACAAACTCGAATTTGCCCATTTTTCTTAGGAACAGGGACAATGTTGGCCATCCACGAGGGATACTGAGAGACCATGAGAAAGCCAGCGTCAATCTGCTTAGTAACCTCCTCCTTAATCTTCTGAACCCAATCCGGCCTCATTCGTCTGAGTCTCTGCTTCACAGGCTTAGCATCCGGAAGCAAAGGAATGCGATGCTCCACAATCTCGGGATCAATTCCAGGCATATCTCGATGAGACCATGCAAAAAACGTCGCTGAATTCGGTGAGCAGCTCTTTGAAATCACAATGCTCCTCTGGTGAAAGCGTGGATGTAGACATCCCAATCTGGACCTCCCAATTGTTTTACTTCGTTTTACGATTTTCTTGTTTCCCCGATGATGAGATCGGATCAAACAGAGCTTGGAGTGGGAATGGATTAGGCTTGGAATGCTTAGAACCCTCCTTGAACCTTTTTGAAACCCCCTCTGAACCTTCAGTCAAACCCTAGAGCCAGAGTTGACCCTCGCGCGACCCTTTGGGTCTTTCGCGCGGTAATCTGCTTGCCACGTGTGGTCAAAGTCAAACTGTTGACTGTTGACCATCGCGCGACGGTTCCGGACACTCGTGCGACAGTTCCCTCCTGTCCCTATCACAGAATCCAGCTGGACAGGTGATCATTGGATGTCACATGGGCTGGAACCCCGTTTTCCTCAGCTGAACAGGGTTTTGGCAGGTTACACCCTCACACCCTCACAACCACTCCCCACTCACCTTGTTGGCTAGCTTCACCACCAAGTTGTGACCAAGCCTTGTTGGCTGGTCCTAAGGTCATGTTTGGCCACTAACTAGCCCTTACACTCCCCCTATAAATACCCCCCTTCATCTTCCATGTTAAGGGTTCCAAAAATTAACTAAGAAGTTCATTGGTTATTTTTGTAAGGCAAACACTAGCTAGCACAAAGTCATTAACCCCAAACCACCTCCTAATCTTCTGAACTTAGTGTGTTCATACACACTTGGTTGCAAGGCCACACTAATCAATCCAATCCATTTCCAAACCCTTTCCAAGCAAAGGTATAATATTTAACCTGTTTCTGTTTTGATCCCTGAGGGGGGCTGACAGGGCCAAGGCTGGTAATCAATACCATGTCCTGGCCCCTAAAGCCAGCAAAGTTACAAGAATTCGTGGTAGCTACACCCTCGCGCGATGGTCCCCCATGCTCGCGCGACACTTGTGTCAGCAAGAGAATGGACCTCGTGGGGAAGGGAGGCTAGCCCTTTTCTGTTTTGCAATATGTTCATGCCTGTTGTACTTCATTTTGACTTTTAGATCACTGTTATGCATGCAAAAACAAAATACAGTAGCTAGTTTATTTGCTCTAAATAGTTTGGAATGCCCTTGGGATCCCCTGAATCTGTCTCAGGACCCCAAGCATGTAAAGCAATTCCTGGAAGTCCAGTCAGGAATGTCGCGCGAGACTCACTCTCTGTCGCGCGATAGTCCTGTGATTTCCATGAATAGCCCTTGCATGGGTAACTAGGCCCTTGGCCTCTGTTTTGGTACCCCCGCTGTTTAGGGGTTGTATTTCAATTCATTTGGCTCTTGCTTGGAGTATTATGTAATAATTAGTATTTTACAGTCTTTCAATAAACTGCTTGGTTTGCTTCCTGGGTGTGCACTGGTCCTTCCAGAGCCCAGAAGGGGATGATCTTGAGACTGTGGTGAGATGACGACACTCGCGCGAGGGTCAGTGTGTCTCGCGCGATGGTTGACTTGCATGCAGATCTGTTCATGCATGCAAGTTGGCTATCGTGCAGGGCAAACCTGCCCCGAGCCTGGTTTTGGCATCTGATCGCTATTTTAAACATGCCATCCATCCATGCTATCATTTGATCACATCCTGCAAATTGTTACAGTTTTTAATCCCCGTTTAACTGTTCCCCCGCCCTAATTGGCTAAAATTAATTAAAAGATGAAGAATCACAAAAGTTTTCATAAAAATGCCTAAGTAGAGACCGATCTCCGGATTGGGTGAGAGGGGTGCCATAAAACCCTTCCCCTCTTGTAACCTGGCTCCCGAACCCAGATATGGTTATGACGGACTGGTTTCCTTCACTTTTTCAAATCAACCAGCGCGGCAGGTGCTTCGAAATACGGTTCCTTGAGTGTCGGACCTTCAAAACTCAAGTGGCGACTCTGTATTTTTGAGCGCTTGCCACCGGCGCTCACGCTCCCTTGATTTCCAAGAAAAAAGGGCCGCAAAACGGCGGGAAGGAATGAAATCCTTTCCCTCCGAAGGGCATGCTGCCCACAGTGGCGACTCTGCTGGGGATAAATCGAACCAATATTAATTCATACTTACGATTTAATACGCTTGGGAACAATCCCTTAAAAGCCTGTCAAAACGGTGAGCTTCGCGCTGCCGAAGGTTGGAACGGTGATTTAACAGGACCTCGTGTCCAGCCATTCTAATCTGGGGCTTTTTCCGATTGTTCGCTTGCGTAGTTTCTTCTAAAGATGGACTAATTAAAGTGAGCCAAATTTGAAAAGGCGTTTTTACGACTTTGTGATTCTTCTCCTTTTAATCAAATTTTAGCATCTCATTTGCATCGATGTGGGATAAGCCTCGTTGGATCGTTTTGGCAATCCGGCACGGTTTACCGGAGCCCGGGGACCCCGAATGACCGACAACCTTCGACGATGATGGGTCATGCTACCGTTCGACTGTTACTCTGCGAAAAACGCGGGTAACGGGAGGTATATTTGTGGCCCTAGTCCGAGGAACCCGTTACGAACCAAAACCGGCCTTCTGCATATACAAAGCATTAGAACTCTCCAAACTAGGACAGGTACCCACAGGTTAAGATCTACTTGCATCTAACCCCGTAAATGCCTATGTGTTACTGCTTTTTCTTATCGCATGAACTGTGCATACACTTCGTTCAGCGTAGAAGCATGTCTAGGATGGCTCCTAGGTTCTCAATCTGTTCCGAGTCTGTCTTTAGGCTTAGTAGGACACTGTCATGGCCCGATGAGGAGTCGTGCATCTCAGTGATGCGCGTTATCATCTTTTAAGTCCTTTTACGATGGGACTTTAGGAAATCAGAAGCTTTTCTACGTCTTTGCCCGTGTACCTGTTTAGGGCTTCAAACAAAAAACGAGGAACCACTGAGTAAAATACCGTGATGCTTACACCAAAAGGTAACAAGTGCCCCGTCACTTACACCGCCCGGCTAATAGCACAGTGCTGCTCACGCCGATCTGGTTATGGCATCATGATATTCATACCGAGTTGTTCTGGCTTCAAAAACTTGAAACCTCAAACATCGAAATGGACAAAGGTTTAGACTCCTTTTGACATCCTTTAGGACCGCTCGTTCCAAACAAGGATATATCTTTGAAAAGAATTCTGAGGGCCTAAAAACAGTGTCCGAAGTGTCGTGAGACAGACTTGTCTTCTGATTCTAGAGTCTAGGGTGACACTGACGACGTTGGCTGCATCCGCTTTAGTCTTTTATTTAGATTAAAGTTACTGCAGGACCCTTATTAAACCTCCTTTTGCCTTTCCAAGCAAAGATCTGAATCATTGCACCGCCAAGGAAAGTATCGAGGCTAGTTGCCAAACCCGCTTGGGAACGTCTGCATCTGAATCCAGTTCAAAGGCTTGTCAGGTTACAGTCCCAGTCAGTCATCACGGAAGACTCTCTGCGCTCACCTCCGGCAGTACAGCACTCAGAGTCTCAGTCAGGTTCTCAATCAGGTTCACCACCGGTTCTACAGGAAGGGCGCCCGACTACCCCGATATCTGCATCAAGCAGCTCTGAAACACCCGTCACGATGGAACGGCCACAACCGGAACCTCTTACCTTGGAGACCATGCTCATGAACCTTTAGGACAGCATCACCGCTATGCAGCAGAGGGCAGCTCAGACCGACACTAACATTGCCCGCCTGAACGACCTCATCCACACTCGCCTTCCACCCCCTCTCGAGGAAGAAGGTGAGGACAATGAGTCTGACCAGGAGCAACCTATCTTGGTTCCAGATCCGCTTCACGCAGGACGTCTCATGGTACTAAACCCAAGGGAAGCTCGCAGGCCCGCTGCAAACCTTGCAGGTGGTAGACTGCCTCCAAATCAAGAAGAACCAGCTCAGAATCCGGAGATGGTCGCACTCATGGCCAAGATGGCCAAACTGGAGGAATCCATTGCTAAGACAGAAAAGATCAGCGCCGGAGGGATCGATCTGGATCGCCTTTGCCTGTATCCCAACGCCAGGCTTCCCGAAAAGTTCAAAATGCCGGACTTGGCTAAGTTCGATGGGAGCGGCGACCCCAGGACTCATCTCTACAGCTACCATGCCGCCATGAAACTCCTTTCTGTTGAGCCAGAGGCCATGTCACAGCTCTTTCCTCAGACCCTCTCGGGCCCTGCTTTCCATTGGTTTTTGTCACTCGACATTGCCAAAAGGAGGACTTGGGAGGACATTGAGACTGCGTTTATTTCGCAGTACAATTACAACTCCCAGCTGAAAATGACTACTCGGGAACTTGAATCCACCAAGATGGAGGCTAAGGAGTCCTTTGCAGACTTCGTCAAAAGGTGGAGAGCTAAAGCTGCACAGATGACTGATCGCCCGAGTGAGAAGGACCAGCTCCGTATCATTTCCCGCAATCTCCAACCAGACTATGCTAGGCATATGGTCCTAGCTCAGGCATCCGCTAACTTTGAAACCTTCTTCGACTCTGGCCTGGCCATCGAAGATGCT
This sequence comes from Rhododendron henanense subsp. lingbaoense, assembly GCA_020567845.1. NCBI lineage: Eukaryota > Viridiplantae > Streptophyta > Magnoliopsida > Ericales > Ericaceae > Rhododendron > Rhododendron henanense. Next base: position 25,633,700 of record CM036317.1, on the reverse strand, counting down.
CTGCAGAGTGGAATTCTATCAAAGGGTGAATCCTCGCATGCCCCCAAGTCAAAACCTCGGGCTTATTCTGGAAACGCCAATGCACTGTTTGGGACGGGGACTTACTCCAACACGGCAACCGCCGGTACCAATGCCACTTCCTCCAGCGCTGCTAATCACATTGCGGATGTTAATCAAGTTCAAAATCCACAGAACAACCGACCTCGAAACCAACCCCGCAGCTTTTCCGCTATTGAGGCACCTCTATCCTCGGTCTTGGAAAAGTTGGTCAAATCAGGACATCTCAAACCCCTGGATCCAACTCCTCTACCCAAGAACCCTTCACCCGACTTCAAAGCCAACCTTTACTGTGCTTACCATCAAGGAACGGGTCATCTCACTGACTCCTGCTTTCGCCTCCGTCATGCGATCCAGGATCTCATTGACGATGGCACGCTGGAGACTCCTCCACCACCCCAGAAACCCAATGTTATTGCCAACTCTCTCCCTAAGCACAACGCTGTACCACATATCAACCAGATATCTCTCAGCTCCACTTATATCAACCCTAGCTCCACCATATTTAACCCCACTGACTATATAGCCTCAGCCGATCAACCCAGGCCCATCGTGCCTTTCCCGCTCGAGCCGTCCACCGAGGTTTCTTATATACAATTGGTTGAAGGCCAAGTTGTTGATACAGATGCACCTTCGGAACTTTTACAAGCTGCTTCACCTGTCTCCGAAGAATCCGTCAGCTCTCTTTTTCATCAATTGATCCCTGCTGTGCAAATCAGCTCTGCCTCGTCGCTTGACAGCCCGTACGCAACCGTCGCTGGCCCGTTTCCTGATCCCTATCAGCCTTGGGTGCCTCCCTCAGATAATAACATGCAGGCCACTGGCTGGGCCATAGCAGACCATTGGGACTATGCCACTCCTCTGTTTAACGAGTGGTCGAGCCTCGAAATGGACGGGATTCCTCCACAGCCCGGAAATGTCCCATTTGATCAAGCCTGGTATGATGGCTGGTTGGCCGGTTATGAAGCGGCCTTGCTTGACCCTTTGGACGGTTTCTCCTTGTACATGCTATTCAACCCGATCGAGCCTCCAGTTCCCGAAGCGGAATATTGTTGGGATCCTGAACCAACCTGGTTCACTCCCATGGACGTTGACCCTAACCCTCTTCAAGGCTATGCCACGCCGGACTACATGCTTCACTACGCGGAGGACAAACTGGTCCAGGAAGATCCACGGGCTTTGGGAGACCACATTTCCCTCTTTGGTTCAATCTTTGATTCAGTTTGCGATACTAATCCCGACACTGACCATGACCCCTGTTCCTACATTGTCGACGAGGAAAATCCACGCCCTCAGGTGCCTTACTCCAACAACAGGGACTGCAGTATCATGGTCACAGACCGCGCTCCGCCTGCTAATCTTTGGGAAGTGGACGACATAGTGGATGTCCAAGTTGGAAATGAAGTCAGGGCTGTCAATCGCACCCTGGCTGACACTGGTCTTTGGGATGTCCCCTTTATTGCAAATCCAGAGCCTGTTGCTGAAGTCGCTGCTGTGAAAGACTTGAGCTTCTGGGACTCCTTGCTGATGAAAGATCTGGCTGAGGATCTGGGCTTAGACATGGAAGTGCCCGTCTCTGCACCAACTACTGACAAGGGAAAGTGCAAACTGGGAGATGTCCCTGCTGATCTCTGGGATGTGAAGGAAAACCCTCAGCTCGTGCCCTCTTTGGGAAACGTTCACAATGTTACAAGGAGTGGACGGATTTTTCAGCCTGCTAATCTGCAGGCCGGGAGTTCTTCCAATCCTGCCAATCAAAGGAACGAGCCTATCTCTTTCCCAAGGTCTGCACCTCTTGAGGTATCAGCTGGCAATCCAGTTCCTGATCTAGTTCAGCGGCAACTTGAGCGGATTCCTGCCGCTATTTCAATCTGGGGACTGATCTGTTCATCCAAGGAACATCGTCAGAGGCTGTGTCACGCCCTGTCCCGCCTTGAAGTCCAAGCCGACGTCACACCGGAGGCAATGATATCTCTCATCCTCCCTCCCACCTCCAAGCATACAGTAATCTTCACAGACAAGGATCTGCCAGTCGAAGGAGTCGACCACAACCGCCCTTTGCACATTACCGTCAAGTGTCGAGGACTCTGGATCCCGACTGTTCTTATTGACAACGGCTCCGCCATCAACGTTTGCCCTCTGCGGGTCGCTTATCGTTTGGGACTCACCAAGAAGGATCTGGCACCTTCCAATCTGGCTGTCAAGGCATATGACGGCACCCGTCGCGTAGTCGAAGGTATTTTGAAGCTCAAACTCGATGCTGAGGGTTTTGAGATGGACGTGGAGTTCCATGTCGTGGATATTCCTGCAACTTTCAATCTTCTGTTGGGCAGACCATGGCTTCATCGGTCCGACATCATGGCTGTGCCATCCACCCTCCACCAAAAGGTTATTCTGGGACTACCCACTGGTACTCTAACCATCTACGGGGATTCAGGCATCCGCCCGCTCAAGGAGGATGGGATTCCCGTCTTGGGAATTCAACACGGTGAATAAGACGTCGATCTCGGGGGTTTCTCTTTTGATACTTCAGGCACTGTGATGGCCATCAATGTGGACGGGAACTTCCTCATAAGCTCTGTCACGCTGGACATTATGAGGAGGATGTCTTATTTTCTGGGCATTGGTTTAGGGTATCGCCGTCAAGGGGTCCCGGAATTCCCTACTTTTCCTTTCAACGAGGGCCGCTTTGGTTTGGGGTATATCGCCTCTGCCAAAGATGCCAAATGGAGGAAATATATGGGAAAACCTCGGACCCTCTGCAGCGGTCCCAAATTTGTGCGCGAAGTGGGAAATGCCGCTTACACTGGGCAAGCTGAGCCCTTCATTCATTCCGAAACCGGGGAGCTGCTGCCTAGATTTGAAATCTTCGCTGATGACACCTGGTCGAGCAGTGATGATGAACCAGCAAAGGAAGAATTCAAGAGGAAGCTTAATCAGGTGAAGACCAAGACTGACTGGCTGGGATCTATCAATCAGGGAAATTTGGAGCTGCTGTTCCAGGAATTCTCCCAAGTGGGTTTGGCTGGGGAAGCTGAAGAGGCCGAAGTGCTCATGCTCGGGCCCGACGCCCTCGAGGATCCCACCTCTCTCATTGTGAAAGCCGAGGGCTCTTTGAATAATTGCATTTTCAAGCCACGCCTGACTTGCATTGACAACATGTCTGAGTCTGAGTCCGAGTCTGAGTCTGAGTATGAGTCAGAGTCTGTCCCATCCTCTAAGTCTAGCTCTGAGTCGGAGTTTGTGCCTCTAGGCCCTCCACGTCATAGCTTTTATTTCGAGTTTGACTCTCTTGTACTTGGTGACCCTTCAGGGGCTTGTGAAATGAACGAGACATCTTCTGACTATTTCAATGATCTTTATATAAACTGTGTCGACCCTGACGATGAGGGGATAGATTTCGATGGGGACATTCCCAAGGAAATCCGTGCCTTCATCGAAAGGGAAGACGAAAGGCATGCTCAGCCATTAAAAGAAGAAATAGTTTCTATAAATTTGAAAGATGAAAACAATCCCCGAATGGATCAAGTGGGCTCCACACTTTCACCAGAGGAGCATCGTGATTTCAAAGAGCTGCTCGCCGAGTTCAGTGACGTTTTTGCATGGTCTCATCGAGATATGCCCGGAATTGATCCCGAGATCGTGGAGCATCACATTCCTTTGTTTCCGGATGCCAAGCCTGTGAAGCAGAAACTCCGACGGATGAGGCCAGATTGGGTTCAGAAGATTAAGGAGGAGGTTACTAAGCAGATTGACGCTGGTTTTCTCATGGTCTCTCAGTATCCCACATGGGTCGCCAACATTGTCCCTGTTCCTAAGAAGAATGGCCAAATTCGAGTTTGCGTTGATTTTCGGGACTTGAACAAAGCGAGCCCCAAAGATGATTTTCCCTTGCCACACATCGATGTGCTTGTGGATAACACTACGGGGCACGCTTTGCTCTCGTTCATGGATGGCTTCTCTGGCTACAACCAAATTCTCATGGCGCCCGAGGACCGCGAGAAAACCACGTTCATCACCGAATGGGGGACTTATTGCTATCTAGTCATGCCTTTTGGATTGAAGAACGCTGGGCCAACTTATCAGCGAGCTGCTACCACCATCCTACACGATATGATGCACAAAGAAGTCGAGGTCTACGTCGATGACATGATCGCCAAGTCCAAAACTCGAGAAGGTCATGTTCCTGTGCTTAGGAAATTCTTCGAGAGATTACGAAAGTTCCGTATGCGTCTGAATCCTCAGAAATGCACCTTTGGGGTTACAGCTGGTAAAATGCTCGGTTTCATGATCACTTCTCGTGGAATTGAGGTCGACCCGTCTAAGATCAAAGCAGTCCTCGAGATGAAGCCACCAGATTCTGAAAAGGGGGTGCGAAGCTTTTTGGGAAAAGTGCAGTTCATCAGCAGATTCATCGCCAAGTTGACCCTAACTTGCGAGCCGATGTTCCGTCTATTGAAGAAGAATACTCCATTCGTTTGGACGGACAAGTGCCAGGCGGCTTTCACCTCAATTCAAACCTACCTGCAGAACCCTCCGGTTTTAATGCCACCAATGCCAGGGAAACCCTTGATACTCTACTTGTCCGTGAATCCTTCATCTATGGGGTGTTTGCTGGCTCAAGAAGGGGAAAAAGGAGTCGAAAAGGCCATTTACTACCTAAGTAAGAAGATGGTTGGCGCTGAAGAACGCTACACCGCTCTCGAGAAGACGTGTTGGGCTCTTGTTTGGGCATCCAAGAAATTAAGACACTACATGCTGGCTTACCCAGTGAAGTTGATTTCTTGAATGGATCCTCTCAAGTATCTGTTTGAGAAGCCTGCGCTTACTGGTAAGCTAGCACGTTGGTTGCTCTTGCTCGCAGAGTTTGACCTCGAATATGTCACTAGGAAATCTGTCAAGGGGCGTGCGGTCGCTGAATTCCTGGCTGATCATCCTGTCGATGGACCGGAGGACTCAGATTTTGCATTTCCGGATGAAGGAGTCATGGCGGTTGTCGAAGACGCCTGGACTCTTTATTTTGATGGGGCAGCCAATCAGAAGGGATACGGGATTGGGGTCTTGCTTATAACCCCCGATGGTGCTCATATTTCACTCGCATTCAAACTCAATTTCGATGTCACGAACAACCAAGCTGAATATGAGGCCTGCATTGTTGGCATGGAAGCTGCTCTTACACTTGGTGTTGAAAAACTCGAAGTCATTGGTAATTCCAACCTTGTCGTTTCTCAGGCTAACGGGGACTGGAAAGTTCGGGAGGACAGATTAAAGCCTTATCACCAAGACCTGGAGGACCTCATTCCTCGTTTCAACAAAGTCACGTTCACGCACATCCCTCGGATGAAGAACCAGTTCGTTGACGCTCTGGCAACTCTGGCTTCCATGATCGAGCTTCCGATTGGTATCAAGCTTCGTCCTATTCTAATTGAGCAGCGGGACTTGCCTGCTTATCAGTACGTCAACGCCGTCGATGACGGCCTACCCTGGTATCATGATATCTGGAACTTCGTCGAAAGTAGTCAGTTTCCGGCCGACGCCACTAAGAAGGATCGAGCGGCACTACGAAGAATGGCCGCTCAATACATTATCTGTGGCGGGAGACTGTATCGGAGATCTGACTGCGGAATGCATAAGCTCTGCGTCAACGGCGCTGAGGCCATCAAAATCATGGAGGAAATTCACGAGGGAGTTTGTGGCCCTCACATGAGCGGGGTCATGCTCGCCAGGAAAATCTTACGACAAGGATACTTTTGGTCTACCATGGAATCCCAGTGTGTGGATTATGTGCGCCGCTACCATAGGTGTCAAATCCATGCCAATCTCATGCATGTCCCTCCTTCTAAACTGTTTGGCATGACATCGCCTTGGCCCTTTTCCGTTTGGGGTATCGACGTTATCGGCATGATCAAGCCTTCTGCTTCGAACGGGCATCGATTCATTTTGGTGGCAATAGATTACTTCACCAAGTGGGTTGAAGCCGAATCTTACAAGACCCTGACGGCGGTTCAGGTTGCTCAGTTTATCCGAAAGAACATCATCTATCGATACGGGGTTCCACAGGCGTTTGTTTCTGACAATGGGGTCCATTTCAAAGGCAGGGTGTTGGAGCTTTTCGAAGAATTCCAGATCCAGGTTCATCACTCAACGGTCTATCGCCCTCAGACGAACGGGGCGGTTGAAGCGGCCAACAAGAACATCGAGACTATCATTAAAAAGTCCGCAGAGTCCGCCAGGGACTGGCACGAGCAGCTGCCTCTAGCTCTTTGGGGGTACCACACGTCAATTCGAACATCAACCGGGGCTACCCCTTTTTCCCTGGTCTATGGGATGGAATCTGTCCTTCCTATCGAGCTTGAAGTACCAACTTTGAGGATCATGGCTGAATGTGAACTCGCGGAGTCCGAATGGCTTAGCGGAAGGTTTGTCGAACTCATGTTTTTTGATGAGAGAAGGCCCCGTGCCTTGTATCACGTTCAGGGGTATCAGCGCAGGATTGCTCGGGCATTCAACAAGAAAGTGAAGTCTCGTGACTTGTCTGAAGGGGACATGGTTACAAAGGAAATCCGGGCTCCCATCTTCGATCTACGTGGCAAGTTCCGCCCGAAACGCGCGGGACCTTACATTATCAAGACCATCCTCTCGGGTGGGGCAGCTCAGCTCATTGATCTGTACGGCAACGAGTTCAACACTCTGGTCAACCTGGATCAACTTAAACGTTACTACCCTTGAGAGAAGCTCATTGGGCCGAAAACCACAAGGGTGGGCGGTCCCAAGCAAAAATTAGAGCAAGCCTGCTAGACTGAAAATCCAAGGGGGCAGTTTAGGCAAAAATAAATAGGCATTCAATCAAAGCTCGCTAGGCTGGAAACCTGCAAGGGCAGTCCTAGGCAAAATTTAGAGTGCAAAAGGAGAGCCAAAACACACGAGCGAACCTTAGCTTGAACTACGTTTTGACCTGATTCCCTAGTTTGGGATACGTAGGCAATCTCTCTGTGAGATTCGGTCACGATCAATCAATTCGATCCAGGGCTTCTATCCCAAAACGTTCAAGCGATGTGGCGTTCAACACTTGGACCAAAAGGGGAAAATTCTTAATCTTTCATCTTTATTCAAAACTATTATTTCTATTACATAGGCTGAGCAGAGCCCTAAGAAAAGCAGTAAAGCATCAAAAACAGAACGAAATGCTAAGAGGCCCTCACGGGCTCACAGTTTATTCTAAATCATTGGAGTTGAGTCGGGAGTCAGTCTGTGTTTTGTCTCTTTGCGACCTCTTCTCTTAATAATGCTACATAGCGGCGTTTGAGTTTTGTGTTGAAGTCATCTTCCACTCCTCCGAGTTCTCTCAAACCCCAGTTGTGTTCATACCCCGCTAGATGTTGGGCTGTAAAAGCTGGAATCTGGAAATCTTCTATCCCAGCTCGATGAAGGCCTTGGCTCATGCCTAGTTGCCGCAGGATACGACCTGGAATGTAGGACGTGAAACTAGACAGTCCAGCAATCACCATTCTCTCGAAACCTGCAGAGTGCAGAGCCATATCCGGGATGTTCAGGGCTCTATGCCGCCAGATGATCTCGCGCGGAGACATCTCTCTCATGAAGGTGTACCACTCCTCCTCAGACATTTTTGGGTACAGCATTCCCCTTTGGTGCATCCGCCCGGGCAAACGGGGCCAGTCCGCTCCAGGAGCCGAGATTAGTCCAAGTTTGTCACATAGCCACAACTGCATGAGCGAAAAGACAAGTAAGGAGCCACATAAGCCCGAGCGAAAGAAAACAAGTAAGAAGCTACCATACAGCCTTAGCCGAGAGTCGAGGTAAAAGCAGACTGTGTGAAAATCGAAAAAAGGTGAGCTAAGTGAGATTTTACCTGTAACAGGATTGGACTGCCACCAAATGTGTTCGTCTGACCTGTGGCTACCAAATCCAAACCAATGAGTGTTTCAGCAAGTACCAGGGGAACTACGTTCTTCCGAGTACCCATCTCTGTAGCCACGTGAACCAACGAGGGGTCGGGTCGTCCATACGGAGACACCAGCAGGTACGCGGCCAATATGCCAACTGACATGGCGAATCGACGTCGAGCCTGCAGAACCATATCCGATGGGTCGCCGTCGGGCCCGTACCATTCCATTAGGCGCGCGATGTTTATCTGTCCGCCGATCAACAGGCCTTCCGCCGCACTTTTGGAAATGTTCAGACACGTCTTCAACAGCTTTGACATGCTTTGCCGGTAAGGTGGCACGACAATCACGCTCGAAGCAAAGCCTTGGAGATACGCTTGGAATTCTTCAACGGTCGGACACAACTCGTTGTCCCCAAATCGGAACACATGGACGTCCCGGTCCCAAAACTGCAGGGCTGCTCTTAGAATTTCGGGGCGGAGCCTTACACTTTTTAAGAAGCGAAAGGCCGCCAACCCGTGAGAACGGAAGCATAGCCAATCACTCGCGACAAATTCTTCGAGCCACGGGCTGATTAAGGTGGGGAGATGATTTGCCATTTGGGGAACAGTGCCTGAAGTTTTCCACGGAAGGCACGCCCTTCATTCAGGGAATTGCTCCTCTTTATAGGCCAAGAAAGGAGGTAATGCCTTTCCTTTGAGTGATGTGGCCATGCAAGGTGTCCATCCACTTACTAAAGATCAAGGGAACACCTCTGGGGGAAGCCAGGAGCCCCTGCACGCCCAGACCTGCTGACAAAGCCTGCCACCCCTTTTTGTCCGAATGAGTCAAGGCTGGCCACTGTAACAGAAATTCTCTATCGCGCAATGGTCATGAAGTGTCACGCGACTGTTCCGTTTACTCGCGCGAGAATTAAGTTTTAATTCATCACAGTAGGCAGGCTACTGCCTTTTTGGGGTCATTTTCTGGATTTTGACTCGGGCCAGATTTTGAAATTCCAATGCTTCCAGTAGGTCATTGTGAGTGATTATGACTACGTCGAAGCGTCGTTTGTTCAAATTACGCGTTCAGTGATGAGTTCGGTCCCTTGAAGGAATAACGGCAGGATAATTCAAAGTTGTTATTTAGCCGATCAAGCCGGGCAAAGTGGCGTACAGTTTACGAAGCGAGTATTGAAAAACGGAGCCAGAAGCTCAGCCTAATGGCCTTACTAATTACAACTCGTTTTCCCACGGGATTCAGAAATATCCCCTCAGTCTTGCTTCGACTTCAACGCGGAGCCACCTTATGTAACGATTTTCCAGCCATGTCCTGAATTCTGGAATTGATTCCTTCAACGTCCTATCACCCCAGTTGTCTCTATGGCAGCGCAAGTCCCACGAGGTGAATGCAGGGAGGTCGAAATCTTCCGCTCCGTATCGCTTGTATCCTTGGCTTCTTCCGAGCTGTCGGAGCGTACGCCCAGGGACGTAAAATGTGAAGCTTGACAGGCCGGCGATTATCACTCTTTTGTATCCCGCTGATTTGAGCGTCATTGCCAGAAGGTTTAGCCAGAGACACCTCCAGACTATATCCTCAGATTGCAGATCGTTCAGGAAGGCAAACCATATGTCCACCGGCAAGTCGGGAAATATCATCGGTCTTTCGACCAAAAACTAGGGGAATTCTTCAAAGCCAGCCTGTGGCTCTTCCAAAACCCCCACTTTATCTGCCAGCCAGAGCTGCATGAGAACAGAGGACAGGTCAGAAATCAAATACAGCCTAAACGTCTGAGGTGCAGCTGAAAATGCAAGAAAGTATGTCGAATAGGAGTCTACCTGGAGCAGGATAGGGCATCCGCTGAAAGAGTCGGCTTGCCCAAGTTTCAGCATATCTAAGCCCATGAGCGTTTCCGCTAAAACCACGGGCATGATGTTTTTCCCGTTATCCATTTGCGAGGCAATGCTCACCAATTTGGGATTTACCCCTCCGTCAATGGGAACCAGCATGTACGCGGCCAGTGCGCATATAGACAAGACGAAGCGTCTGTGAGCTTCCCCAACATAGTCTCCCAGGCCACCCTCGGGGCCATACAGTTCGATTAGGCGAAGGATGTTGAGCTCGCCGTTTTGAATAATGCTGGCCCTCAGTGCCTCCGGAATGTTGAGTTTTGCCCGTAGAATTCGTTCCATGTCTTCATGGACGGGCGGCACAGCAAGAACGTCTAGATTGGCGAACCCTGGCGCGTATGCCTGGAATTCTTCTATTGTGGGGCACATCTCGTCTTGACGGAACCGGAAGACGTGCACAATGGGGTCCCAGAAAGGCAATGCGGCTTGGAGGATTTCGACGCACGGTCGAGCAAATCGGAGATCCCGAATCGATGATAAACAGCGAGACCGGGGGCTCGCCCAATTTATGATTTCGTCTCTCATTAGCCAAGGATCAAGGGCTTCCATTAGTGAATCTCCCATTTTAGATAAGTTGGAGGGGTGTACACTTCATTAAGTCTTAAAACCCTTCTTCAAATAGCCAAGGAGTTGGTGAGATCAAGGCTTAGGTGTCCTACCACCTTGCATGGAAGAACAGCCTTCCTTCTGCAAACCCAGAATAACTTTCAGGACGTGGAAACAATGAACAGGCCCATGGCAATAATTTGGTCAAACAAAGGCAGCTTAGCAGGGATTGACCCTCGCGCGACACTCCCAAAGCATCGCGCGACAGATGTTTCTCGCGCGACAGTTCCAAACCATCGCGCGACGGTTGGTCTGCAATTTTGACAGATTCCAACAGCTACTGTCCAAATTGGTCGTTTTTCATTCCAAAGGTCATTTGGTACTTTTGACGGTTCCAGCAAGTCATTATGAGCAGGTATGGCTGTACCCAAGCATCGGTTTCCGAATGCCGTGCTCAACGAAGATTTCGGACCCTCGGAGGCCTATTTCAAGTTCAAATCAAGGTTTCGGGAGGTCAGACCTCGCATTGGAGGCTCTAAACCATCTTGGTCATGCCATACAGGTCGCCTGGACCTCAAGTGACTGTGTGGAGGTGTCGGTTTCAGTCCGGGACATAATCGAGTCATTCTTGGGCATTTTATGCCGTTTTGCGTCATTTTGTGCGTTTTTCGGTTAAAGTCTTTTCCGGGGGCGTCTTGTTCAGTCCCGTTGATGGGTACAGGGCATGTTGACCGTCGTTGACCTGTCTGTAGTGTCGGTTTTGTCTCTAACAGAATGCTGTGAGTTTTGGCGTATCAATGCCCAAAATTTCATTATTTCTCGTATCCTCGTATCCTGGCCGTATCCTGGGGTACTTTTCTCGTTTCATTCAGAATTAGACCAGTGTTTGTACTCATATGTGTCTGTGAATAGTCTCGATGTGTTGTCAATGCAAGTTTGGTATTAGTGGCGGGTTTTACTGTTTCTTATGCACAATGAGAATCAATAAGCTTCAAAATACAACTTTTATATACTGAACCATGATCTAACAAAAGAACTACTGTATCTGCGGCACTTCGGCCAATCAAAAAACGCTAAGTCAAAGTCAGGGCACATGCGCCCGCTAGTCAAAAGGCACGTAGGCCCTCAAAGTATCTGTCAAAAGCTATCTACTTGGGCACGCAGGCCCGAAATCAAAAGCAAAAAAAGCATGCAAAAGGGTAACGGAGGCCTCGTCAGCGCCCCTTAAGTCCGTCATCGCTACCTGAAGTGTCCTGTGACTCCTGGGGATCGTCTCTGTACCTCGGATCATCAATGGAGTCGTCAGAGCCACTGCTGGTGGACGAGTGCTCCTCGCCTTCTCCTTCTGCCTCTTCTTCTTCTCCCTCTTCTTCCTCATCCTCGGAGGTTGGACTCATGATCAGTTTCGGCCTGCGAGCCGGGCCCGGCTTCTCCAATGTCGGCTTCTCGCGCTTCTTGAGTTGGAACCGAAGCTCGGCTTGCCTCGCAGCTTGCCTGGCTTCCTCCTCGCGTGCACGCGCTGTCTGTAAGACTCTTGTCTGTCGCCACGTAGTCGTGGCCGGTGGTGTGGGTTGCTGTGCCGCCACCTTCTTCGGTGACGGATCTCGCGCGCTCTTCCTCCTAGGGTTCATCTTCCCCTGCACCTGCATTGTCATTACATTTTAAAGCATAAGTATCTATTGTGCATATTGTATTTCTGTACTAAAAAACAGGTACACTCTATCAAGCTACGAAAGCAGGAATGTATCGAAAGCAGGAATGTATCGTTTCTCATACCTAGGTCTTCTGAACAACGGCTGGCTGAGTCGGCTGTGGTGTCGGCACCTGGTACTCCAACTCCAGTGACATGCCGCTCGCCGCCCTTCTCACCACATTCTCCAACGCCGACATGCGTCGAACGGCCTCGTTCACCCACTCAATTGGCACCTGCATGCAATTCAAGTTCATCAGGCTATTCAGCAGATAATTCAAGTATTTGGAATTCAAAAGCAATATTGGAAGCTGATTCTTACCGAAACAGTCACAGGAGCAGGCTCCGCTCTTGCGGGCACCAACTGTAACTCTGCAGGATTCCCCTGGCTGTCAACCACAGGAATCCTCCAAAGCAGCGCAGGAAGTCCGCCAACTGCCGGTCCGCTCGGGGCTCGCCTTGCCCAGCTCTCACCTCCTCTCCGTCCCTCTCCTGCTGCTCTCCTCTCCTCAGCAGCCCCTGCGGCCTCGCCTCTCACCTCTCTCAGACTACGGATCCCCAGTGGACCCGCCAGGAAGTCTCTCTGGTAGGCTGCATAGTCCCTACCAGGACGCAGGTAGCGTTCAAGCTCAGTATCCGGCCTCGTGTACCTCTCCAGCTCAACCCGCGTGTACTCTCCCGTGTGTGAAGCTCGAGGTGGGAGCGGCCCTGGCACCCAGAACTCAGGGTAACCAAGCGACTGGCGCGTCACTCGATCCCCCAGGTACCACTGCCAACCGAAGGCAGACTCCAACAACACCCTACTGGCCGTGACAGCCCTACTCCGGGCCAAGTACTCAGGCTCTGGCCCCGCTCTCCTCCAGGGATCCCAATTGACCTGCAATTCAAAGTAAACAGGCAGTGCGAGCAATTGATCAGCGACAGCATTAAAGCAAGGAAATGAATGCATGTCTAAAGCTTACAGTTACGTGTTCATACCTGTGAGGCCCTAAGCTCGTCCAGGTACAATCTGAAGGCGTTGAGCTCGCCTCTCCCTTCCTTCTTCCCCGTGCTCGCCTTGCTCCACTTCAGCGCGCGAGGGAGAGTGCTCAGGTCTGGATGCTTACACTCCGGCGGATACATCCGCAAAACCTCGTAGGCCCAAAGCTGCAATGTTTAGACAAGTTCAAGCATTAGTCAAGGCATACAGCATTTGAAATCGAAACAGTCAAGCAGACTAAACAATGGACAAGCGTAATCAAATTGTGCTTAAAAGGGTTAGAATCGTACCTCCCAGACCCTCCAGTAACCAGCCGTGCTCTTATCCGTCCTTGACGAGTGGCCAAAGAAGTGATAGGCCGTTCCAAGAGCAGCTCCACCCCAATCGAAGCGCGAGGCTGTCCTCAAGTCCCTCAACGCTGGCAAGTAGGAGAGGTGGACGTTACTTCACCTGTTTGGGTACAGAGTGGCACCAAACAGGTATAGCAGAAATGCCCGGGCCATCTGCTCCGCCTCCCGGTCACTCGTTACCTCCTTCTTCAGGTAGCCTTTGAATTGGTCGTACCTCGCCATTCCCCCCTCTATCCTGGGCACTTTGCCCAGAAACTACTCCAGAGCAACCCGATCCTCCTGGATCCCCGAGTCAAACGGGATGGGCTCACCTTCAACCCTCAGCCCTGTGATCGCTGCGAAGTCAGCAGGCGTCACTGTCATCTCCCCAGGAGGTAGGTGGAAGGTATTGGTGGTATCCCTCCACCTCTCAGCAAGTGCAACAAGGACGGCATGGTCAATCCTCGCCGGGGTCAAAGTCCGCACAAACTCCCCGAAGCCTGCCTCGTCCACTAGCCGCCTCACTCTCTCTGGCAGCCCCTCGTACAGCTGCAGAGACATGCACGCGCCCCCGAAGCCGCGGATATCCCTCTGTTCTGCTCCAGCCTGTTTCAGATACAAAGAAAAGCAGCAAATAGTTCGTCAGTATACGGGAAGTTCATTCTCGAGTTCTAGGTAATCAATGAAGCCTAGGGCATATATTCGGCCTCAGTTCTATGCCATGGCTCAACTTGGGAGTTTGGTGTGCTGTTCTAGATTCCCGTGCATACGGAGTTTTCATTTTCGAGTCCTAGGCAATCAATGAAGCCTACGACGGATGGTTGGTCCAAGTTATTACATATTGGGCCTATGTTACAGAAGTACGTGGTTTTAGCATGCTCGCGAGTTATCCGTGCAATTCTAAGTTCAAGCGCATTCTAAGCAAGTATCGAATGTGGACTATCAAAACAAGAATATCGAAATCAAGTTATGAAGGGTGTTTTCTGGGAATATACCTCCGTCCATGTCACTGCAATGTGGGCCCGGGATCTCTCAACACCAACTCATCGTCGTAGTCTCGCCGCGACGGTACGCGGGCCGCAATGCCCGACGGCACAAAGAGGTGCGGCGTGGGAAGCATGTAAGCCTCCGCTGAGAAGCCTGGCTGACTCGTGTTCCTCGCCTGCGCCACGGCTGTAACCCTAGGTCCCTGCGCCTCGACTCTGGCCCTCTCCTCAGCCTCTGCATCTCTCAAGAGCTCCTCTCTCTCCTGTCTCTCTCTCTCGGCCCTCTCAGCGGCCTCTGACGCCTCGATGACCCGGGCGTGGTCCTCTCTAGCCTTTAGGACCAACTCCCCAACCAGGGGGTTGTCCTCAAGAAGCCTCGCCAGTGCCTCTTCGGTCAAGTACTCGGCGACGTCGTGTCTAGTGATCGGTCTATGGCTCGACGACATCGCCGTTGGCCGAAACAACACATCCTCCTCTCGGACCTTAACCGGAGTCTCTGTGACCTCCGCCTCTGCGTCTACAACGCCTTTGCCCTTCGTCGAATCCCTCGGCAGGGACCCGGACGGCTCAACAGTGTCATCTCCTCCCCCACTGCCACTGCCTTCCCCAGTCTGAACCATCGCGCGAGGCTCTTTTTCTGTCGCGCGATGGTGCTCTCCAGCACCAATATCCCCGGCGTCTCCTGGACTCACTCTGGTCACCACCGACCCTTCTACGGCCATGCTCGGATCTAACTGCTTGACGACGACCCCTACGGCCTCAGGCTCAACAGTCGCGCGAGCCTCTGGCTCTGTCGCGCCACTCTCGTCGCCGCCAACAGTCGCCTGCTCGCGACCCTCTTCGCCATCTCCGCCGCCTGCAACCACTGCACCGGCCCCTGCGGTGGCCTCCACAGGCGTTTGATCTCCTGTTTCGACGGTCGTGGACCCTCCTCGATCCTCTGGTTGATCAATAACACCTCCCCCGTCTTCCCCACTGCCGTGGTCAGCCATGGATGATTGATCAAGGGTGGGTTCGTCGACTTCGTGGGCGGAATCAAGGTTTGGGAGAGGTTTGAGAGGAGAGACGAGAGAGGGAAAGAGTTCTGGAATTTTGAAACTGCCAGGTTACTGTTTCTGTAACGTCCCGCGGTGTTTTAAACGATCGGAACAGCTGTGGGCCGGGTTTGGGCCTGTTCAGACCCAAGCCCTAACTCGAAATCCTCGCGCGACGGTTCGTTAGTGTCGCGCGACACTTTTCTTTGGGCCTCAGGCCCAATCCAGATTCTAAGTCTGGCCCAAGCTCAATTGCTCTCTTTTTGGGGCCATGACTTATTGGTATGTTGTACAATAAATTTGAGGTTCATTTTGAAAGTTTTGCCTTCAAGTCCGAAGACTTTTTACATCCCCATCAGTGGTCCGCCCGCAATCAGCGACGATCCATCCGTCCGATCAACCAATCAGCGACGATCTATCCGTCCGATCAATCAAACAGCGACGATCTATCCGTCCGATCAATCAATCAGCGACGATCTATCCGTCCGATCAATCAAACAGCGACGATCTATCCGTCCGATCAATCAAACAGCGACGATCTATCCGTCCGATCAATAAAAACAGCGACGATCTATCCGTCCGATCAATCAAACAGCGACGATCTATCCGTCCGATCAATAAAAATAGCGACGATCTATCCGTCCGATCAATCAAACAGCGACGATCTATCCGTCCGATCAATCAAACAGCGACGATCTATCCGTCCGATCAGTCAACAAGCGACGATCTATCCGTCCGATCAATCAATCAGCGACGATCTATCCGTCCGATCAATCAATCAGGGATGATCTATCCGTTCGATCAATCAATCAGCGACGATCCATCCGTCCGATCAGTCAATCAGCGACGATATATCCGTCCGATCAATCAACAAGCGACGATCCATCTGTCCGATCAATCAACAAGCGACGATCCATCTGTCCGATCAATCAACAAGCGACGATCCATCCGTCCGATCATCAAACAAACGACGATCCATCCGTCCAATTTCAAAACAGGGACGATCTATCCGTCCGGTCTTCAATTCCTCCTTGGTGCACGGTATTTTTACATACTTGTCTGCATTTTCCATTTAATCGGCTTTTGGGCGGATTTGGTGGGTGTCTAGAAATCTTTGACGTTACCCGTACCAGTCAATGGTGCTCCCCGTGCCGTCAAAGAGGGACTACTGTAGACACCCTAATCTAGACCTCCCAATTGTTTTACTTCGTTTTACGATTTTCTTATTTCCCCGATGATGAGATCGGATCAAACAGAGCTTGGAGTGGGAATGGATTAGGCTTGGAATGCTTAGAACCCTCCTTGAACCTTTTTGAAACCCCCTCTAAACCTTTAGTCAAACCCTAGAGCCAGAGTTGACCCTCGCGCGACCCTTTGGGTCTTTCGCGCGGTAATCTGCTTGCCACGTGTGGTCAAAGTCAAACTGTTGACTGTTGACCATCGCGCGACGGTTCCGGACACTCGCGCGACAGTTCCCTCCTGTCCCTATCACAGATTCCAGCTGGACAGGTGATCATTGGATGTCACATGGGCTGGAACCCCGTTTTCCTCAGCTGAACAGGGTTCTGGCAGGTTACACCCTCACACCCTCACAACCACTCCCCACTCACCTTGTTGGCTAGCTTCACCACCAAGTTGTGACCAAGCCTTGTTGGCTGGTCCTAAGGTCATGTTTGGCCACTAACTAGCCCTTACACTCCCCCTATAAATACCCCCCTTCATCTTCCATGTTACGGGTTCCAAAAATTAACTAAGAAGTTCATTGGTTATTTTTGTAAGGCAAACACTAGCTAGCACAAAGTCATTAACCCCAAACCACCTCCTAATCTTCTGAACTTAGTGTGTTCATACACACTTGGTTGCAAGGCCACACTAATCAATCCAATCCATTTTCAAACCCTTTCCAAGCAAAGGTATAATATTTAACCTGTTTCTGTTTTGATCCCTGAGGGGGGCTGACAAGGCCAAGGCTGGTAATCAATACCATGTCCTGGCCCCTAAAGCCAGCAAAGTTACAAGAATTTGTGGTAGCTACACCCTCGCGCGATGGTCCCCCATGTGTGGGCACACGACCCAAAAATCCCCGCGTTTTCGGTGTGGGAAAATTCCGGGTGCGCCCTTTTTGGAAAGCGCGGTGAAACGCTTCGCAAATCAGAGAGTCGCCACTCGGGTTTTGCGGTTAGTACCCAAGAAACCGTCCTTTTGAAAACGTTTGGACCACGTTTGTTTGATTTTGAAAAAAAGGCTTTTGTAGACTGGACCGTCGTCACCTTTGATCTTGAGGTTCGGGAGCCAGATTACGAGAGGGGAAGGGTTTTATGGCACCCCCCTCGCCCAGTCCGGAGACCGTCTCTACTCAGGCGTTTTATAAAACATTTGCATTTCTCTCTTTATTTGATCATTCTTTTAACCAGTTAGGGCGGGGGAACAGTTAATAGGGATTAAAGCTATAAACAAGTTGCATTTATGTACAAAATGATGTGACAAAATGTTTATGGATGTTTGATGTTTGATCTATACAAGTATAATAGATTGAGAACAAGCTTTTGTGGACATTTTAAGCAGACTAGAACACACTGACTGTGAGGTGGTGCACACAGGAACAAGCCTGCATGCACTGGCCAAGCCACTGCATGCAGTCATGAGCTGCGTGCGCCACAACACAACTGGCGTGCGCCGGTAAGCCTAAGACCACAACTTCTGTTATCAACCCTCTGGGCTCTGGAAAGGACCAGTGCACACCCAGGACAAACCACGCAGTTTATAAAGGTTACTAAACTATTACAGACAGATTAATGGGCTTAAAAGCCACCAAATTGACAGAAAACCCCTTAAACAAAGAGGGGAGGATGATCAAAGGCCTGGATGTAAGATCCATGCAAGGGCCAAGCCACTGGAATATAGATCACTACCGCACGCCACTTAGAAAGGGCCGTACGCCAGTTATCTCTTGGTTCCAATGCTTTGGCTTTGCACATTCTGGGCTCTGGAACAGGACCAGAGGGACCCAGAAGGCTAAACTAAGCAAAAGTACAGATGGAAGAGAAAGCAGCTCTAAGTACAGAAAGCAATAAACTGTTTTTCTTTTTAGCATGCATCAGGGTGATCAAAGCTTAAATAATGCAAGAAAACAATGATCCATGATCCCCACACCAGTTTTGCACATACTACCATTACTGGCGTACGGCACTCAGAACTGGCGTGCGCCACTGATCATTGTGCACGGTTTTGAAACCTTGCTGGCATTAGGGCTAGGACTGGTATGGATTACCAGCCTTGACCCTGTCAGCCCCCCTCAGGGGTCAGAACAGAAAGCAGGAGCAAAAGGTATTATACCTTTGCTTGTGAGTTTGAAAGTGAGTTGGAGCTTTGAGCTTGAGAGAGGTTGATGGAGGATGAATGTAGAGATGGTTATGGACTGTGGAGGGTGTGTTCTTCACTTGCTCTTTCTATGAGGAAGAAAGGAAGCAAAGAGCACTTAAGAGGAAGAAGACAAGATGACTTGTTGCCTTAAATGGAGCTAACCTTGTGAACCAACCTTGTGAACCCTTTGCAAGGGTGAGGGAGAGGGGTATTTATAGGCAAAGAGGGCTGGGATCAGTTGAGGCCTTAAGGGCTGTTTGGAGTGATGGAGGAGAGGGGAGCCTCCCATGCATTTAATGCATGGGACTTGCCTTGAAAGGCAATGTAGGAGAGAAGGGGACAGTTCTGGCCGAGATAATCATCAGGGGCTGCCATCTGACGTCAGGGGGGTTACAAAATCTCCCGCCCATCTGGCTGAAAAAGGTTGATTTGACTGGCATTGACTGGCGTGCGCCACTTTGTGAGTGGCGTGCGCCAGTAACCGGCGATGACTGACACGTGGCAATGCCTCCTGCGCACGCTAGTCAAGAACCAGCGTACTCCAGTAGGGTTTTGCTGAGGCCATTTGGTTCTGGCTTGAGGGTTCGATAAGGATTTGAAAAAGGTTCGGATGAGGTTCAGGATGCTCAAAGCTCAAACTCATTCACAAACTCGGGATGTTCTTGACCTTAATCATCATCGGGGAATCAAAAGACCGTAAATAAACTATTCTGGAAAGTCCAAAATAGGGTGTCTACAGTAGCCCCCCTTTGACGGCACTTGGAGCACCATTGTCTTGGTACAAGTAACGTCAAAGGTTTCTAGACACCCTCTCAAGGCTATCCAGAAGGAAATCAAAAATGCGGACATGTATTTAAAAGTACCGTCCATTGATAGATTGAAGATGGGCGGACCACCTGAAGATCGTTGGAAGAGAGTTTGAACTCTGTTGAAAAATAGGGATGGGTGGACCATCATTGAATGGTGAGGTGGACTCTCCTGGGGAATAGTTACTTGCGGATAGATCAATGCCGCTAGGGATCAAACCTTCTTCGGCATAAGTAACTCCAACAATCACGGGTAGGTCGCGTCGGGTAGGTTAAATTCCATCTGTTGGGAATCAGAGCCAATCTCCTTATCATGGACCATCCGAGACAGAGCAATAAGACTGCTGGAAGATGCGTTACTTGTAGACCGATGTGGACTAGGATAGGCGAACGGTGTTGTAGACTGATTGGACGGGCAGACCGTCGTCGTGGATCGATCGGACGATATTCTGATCGCCGTTGAGGGGTGAACGCGGGCAATATTCTGATCGTCGTTGATCGGGGTGAACGCGGGCAATATTCTGATCGCCGTTGATCGGGGTGAACGCGGGCAATATTCTGATCGCCGTTGATCGGGGTGAACGCGGGCAATATTCTGATCGCCGTTGATCGGGATGAACGCGAGCGATATTCTGATCGCCGTTGATCGGGGTGAACGCGGGCAATATTCTGATCGCCGTTGATCGGGGTGAACGCGGGCAATATTCTGATCGCCGTTGATCGGGGTGAACGCGGGCAATATTCTGATCGCCGTTGATCGGGGTGAACGCGGGCAATATTCTGATCGCCGTTGATCGGGATGAACGCGAGCGATATTCTGATCGCCGTTGATCGGGGTGAACGCGGGCAATATTCTGATCGCCGTTGATCGGGGTGATGATATGACTGATCATCGTTGGGAGGACGACATGGCTGATCATCGTTGAGTGGACGACATGGCTGATCGTTGGTGATGACATGGCTGATCATCGTTGAGGGGACGACATGGCTGATCGTCGGTGGTGATGACATGGCTGATCATCGTTGAGTGGACGACATGGCTGATCGTCGGTGATGACATGACTGATCATCGTTGAGTGGACGACATGGCTGATCGTCGGTGATGACATGGCTGATCATCGTTGAGTGGACGACATGGCTGATCGTCGTTGAGTTTGGACAGGATGGGTTGTCATTGCTGGGGATCAAACTGTCCTCGGCATAAAGAACTCCAACAATCACGGGTAGGTCGCGTCAGGTAGGTTAAATTCCATCTGTTGGGAATCAGAGCCAATCTCCTTATCAAGGACCATCCGAGACAGAGCAATACGACTGCTAGAAGTTGTGCGGTTGAATTGGAAGTTGGACGGACTGCCCGTCGTTGATTTGAATTGGACGGATAGATCGTCGTTGATTAGAAGTTGGACGGATAGATCGCCGCTGATTTTGAATTGGACGGATGGATCGTCGTTGATTTGAAGTGGGACGGATAGATCGCCGTTGATTTGAATTGGATGGATAGATCGTCGTTGATTAGAAGTTGGACGGATAGATCGCCGCTGATTTGAATTGGACGGATAGATCGTCGTTGATTTGAAGTTGGACGGATAGATCGCCGCTGATTTGAATTGGACGGATAGATCGTCGTTGATTTGAACTGGACGGATAGATCGCCGCTGATTTGAATTGGACGGATAGATCGCCGTTGATTTGAATTGGACGGATAGATCGTCGTTGATTTGAATTGGACGGATAGATCGTCGTTGATTTGGATTGGACGGATAGATCGTCGTTGATTAGAAGTGGACGGATAGATCGTCGTTGATTTGAATTGGACGGATAGATCGTCGTTGATTTGAATTGGACGGATAGATCGCCGTTGATTTGAATTGGACGGATAGATCGTCGTTGATTTGAATTGGACGGATAGATCGTCGTTGATTTGAATTGGACGGATAGATCGTCGTTGATTAGAAGTGGACGGATAGATCGTCGTTGATTTGAATTGGACGGATAGATCGTCGTTGATTAGAAGTTGGACGGATAGATC
Organism: Rhododendron henanense subsp. lingbaoense; assembly: GCA_020567845.1. NCBI lineage: Eukaryota > Viridiplantae > Streptophyta > Magnoliopsida > Ericales > Ericaceae > Rhododendron > Rhododendron henanense. The sequence continues at coordinate 25,612,088 of CM036317.1, read as the reverse complement.
GCCGCTGATTTGAATTGGACGGGGTCTGCTTGGGGAAATAGCGAACCGGGATGGAAGCATGGATCAGGGTAACATGGGCTGCCTGTTGGGAATGGGCCTTAACGCTGATTTGATTTGATTCTCCAATGCCACAACGCGCTGGTTTGGCTTGATTTGATTTGATTTGAAAGCCTCCATGTGCTTTGGATTGATTTGATTTGAAGCGGTTTCCTGCTTTTGACATTTGATATACAATATGCAATGAAAGTATATGCTAAACACATATGTACAAATTGAACATGCAAAGGCAGACTAGGGCGGCTTCTAGAGGACGGGACGACACAAACGACGACTAGGACAATTTTGATGATTGAGGGCTACCACTGAGCCACACTTTTGCTTTACTGCTTTGATTTGAGTTGCGGGCCTGCAGGTCCGGGTAGGTAACTTTCGAGCGGGTCAGAGGTTTGCTGCTTGGATTTGCTCTTGCATTGGGCCACTGTATCTCTCTGTACTTGGCGGTTTGCTGCTTGCTTGGACCATGGATGCCATAGTGGTGCTGTAAAAGTTGCATTATTCTTGGTTCATTGGAGATAGAGTGTGAACCAGTCGCTAATATCCAACTTGCATTGACGAGCGAACCGAGTTGACACATAGACATACGCACACGTATAGACTACCTAGCTCGGAAGAATGAGGAAGAAGAGTCCTAGGATAGAATGCAGACTCTCCGACACATGGGTAATAATGAAATTTTGGGTATTAACAGGCCAAAATCCAAAATATCCCTAGATAGGTGAAACTGACACTCACACATAGTCAAATATGTACAAAGATCTGTGTGAATAAATGAAACAGAGAAGAAAGCCTCGGAATGGGCAATAGGCCGAAAAATAGAAAAACATCGCAAAGATGGACAAAAGACGCAAATGGATGACTCATATAGGCCCGGACTGAAACCGACACACCCGCACAGTCACATTAGGCACATATGACCTGCACGGCATAGAAAACTTAGCAAGAGCCCTTAAAACCAATTTCGAGGCACCGAAACCTTGGTTTTAACTCGAAATACCCCTCGGGGGTTCGAAAACGTTGTTAGGCGCGATGGCTGCCAACTGCTACCTGCTGCGGGAATTGGAAGAGCGCGCGCAGGTTCGAGACCAACGCGTGTTACTTTGAGCAAGCACGCGTGAGTCTCAAACTAGCGCGTGTGACTGAAAAGCTACTCAAACTAGACTTTGCTGATCTTAGAATAAACTGTGAGCCCGTTGGGGCCTCTAGCATTTCGTTCTGCTTTTGATGCTTTAAATATATATTTTTTTAGGGCTTTTGCTCAGCTTTGAAATTGAAGTAGTAATTTGAAATAAGATTGAAAGATGAAAGGATTCCCCCTTCTGTTTCTGATGAAGCTTGTTCTGTTCCTGACCCTTCTCGACCCTTGATGTGTACCAAAACGTGAACCACGGATCCAATTGATAGAATATGACCGAGTCTTAAAGAGAGACTGCCTACGTATCCCACATTTGGGGAATCAGGTCAAAACGTAGTTCAGGCCAAGGTTCACTCGTGTGTTTTACCTCTCCCTTTTACGCTCTAACTTTTGCCTAGTGCCGCCTTCTCAGGTTTCCAGCCTAGCGAGCTTTCGACTTTTGCCTATTTATTTTTGCCTAGACCGCCTTCACAGGTTTTCGGTCTAGCAGGCTGCTCTAACTTTTGCTTGGCACCGCCCACCCTTGTGGTTTTCGGCCCAACGAGCTTCTCTCAGGGAAAAGTAGCTTTTTGAATTGATCCAGGTTGACCAAAGTGTTGAATTTGTTGCCGCTGAGGCTGTCGAGGTCAGTGATCTTTGGCTGCAGCCCCTGGTAAAATGGCTTTGATGATGCAGGGTCCTGACTGCTTTGGTTGGAAATGTCTTGCCCCAAGCCACTTTCGCGCCTCGTTAATGTGCACTTGATGGAATGCCGCTGATGCTGTTTTGAACATGGTACGAGGCCTGGAGCCTTTTGAGCTTCCGTTTTTCTAGCTTGGCATTCGGTAGCAGGGGATTTGAAGTTTCTTTATCTCACGATCAATGCCAGGTGCGTCTTTGTGAGACCATACCAAAACGTCGATGAATTCTTTGATCTTGTCTGATCGGGCGCGATGTTCCTTTGGGGGACAGCGTTGCGCCAATTTTGAATCATCCGGGGCACAATGCTCCTTTTTGGGGATAGCGTTGAGCCGATTTTGAATCATCCGAGGGTCTACCTCATCTTTCAAATTTATTGAAACTACTACTTCTTTTAATAGGCTGAGCACGCCTTTCGTCTTCCCTTTCGGCGAGGGAACACATTTCTTTGGGGATGATCCCATCGAAATCTATCCCTTCGTCGTCAGGGTCGACACAGTTTATTCAAAAGTTAGCAAAGTACAGAGAAGCAAGATAGTGCATATCATAAAGAAAGCCCCACGGGGTTGCCAAGTATAGCAAAAGACTCGAATTGAGAATAGAAGCTACGACATGGAGGGCCAAGAGGCACGAACTCCGACTCAAAGCTAGACTAAGACGACTTGACAGACACTGTGTCAGACTCAGACTCAAAAGTGTGCAATGCAAGCTAAACGCGATTTGAAAATGCAACTTTTATTGTTACCCTTGGCTTTCTCACAGAGAGGTTGGATCTAGAGGATGTCAGGCCCAAGCAACAGCACTTTAGCTTCCTCAGCTTCTTTGACTAAACCCACTTGGGAGAACAGCAACTCCAAATGCCCTTGAGTGAAGGACCCCAGACTGTCAGTCCGCTCCTTTGCTTGATCGATCCGGTCCTCAACCAGTGCTTTCCAGTTTTCAGCCCCATCTTCTATTCCGCACCCTGCAGCCTCGGATTCAGAAGGGATAAACACAGCTGGTTTGGGTTGAGTTTCTGGGACAGTGCAGAGGGTTGGGTTGAGTATGGTGGAGTTTGGGTTGATTTGAGTGGAGGTGATAGATATCTGACCAACCAGAGGGTCAGACTTGAGTTGAAGCAATGAGTTGGGAATGCCGTCAGTTTTTGATGGGAGTGGGACTGGAATGATGCCATTATCGATGAGATCTTGAACGGCATGTCGGAGGCGATAACAAGCATTGGTGGGATGGCCAGGCATTTGATGGTAGGTGCAGAAGTGATTAGGGTTGTGGCTAGCAGGGAGAACCTTGGGCAGTGGAGTTGGGGTTAGAGGCCTGATGGAACCGGCATCGAGAAGCTTCTCGTAAACTGAGGCCAGAGGTGCAGATAAGCATGAGAAGGTCCTTGGCTGGCTCCGACGACGGGATTGAGGGTTGGCAGAACTTTTACTCACTCCGCCGCTGTATAGCATTGTGCTGTCAAGGGAATGCACTCTTTCTGCACTGGGGATGACTTCTTTGTTGCGCATATCCTCCTTTTCGGCACTGGCTTTGAACAAGGAACCAGCGGTCTTCGAGCGAGTTCTAGTTTCATGACACTCAACTAGGTCTTTGAACATGCCTTTTGAGCACGGCTTGATTCCGATTGCAGGAGTGTGACAGGCCTGAAGGGGTTCTTTGACTAGCCCTGGATCCGGTTTTGACATGATGGAGGTGAAAAGGTCAAACAGCCCCTGGACCATAACCATTTGCTTGTCCATTTTCTGGTTCATCTATTGTACAGCCCTCTTCAGCTCAGCCAGCTCTGCTTGTGCTGCCATTTCGGATTGATGATCGAGGAAGGTGACGGCCTAGAGCTCTTCTTTTCGGCACTCTCCTTGATGCTGCAACGCCCAAAGCTTGACAGTAAAACAATCGAAGGCTCAGGAAGTGTCCCTGCAATAGTTTTATTTGAAAGGATGCAATGTACATGTTGCCGTTGGTGTCCTCCTAGACTCTACAACTAGCAGACAAGTCCATCTTATGATGTTCGAACGCTGCCAAGATCCTCGGATTTCTTTTCGATGGTGTACCTTGATGGAATCGACTAACACTAAGAGATGTCGAAACAGCCTAAGCCTTTGACTATTCCGCTTTCGAAGTTTCAATGTTGGAACGGAACAATTCGGGGTTTTAATGTCATGATGCTGTAACCAAGAGGGCGTAAGCAGCACTGTGCCGGAGCCTTGGGCGGTGTAAGTGTTTAGCACTTTTAACCTGAGCAGTGTAAGCATCATGGCATGTTTCCTATTGTTCCTAGTTTTCTGCTTGAAACCTCGATCGGGTTTAGGCAAGGACTTAGAAAGTCTCGATTTCCCAAAGTCTCGTTAACCCAAGGAATTTGAAAGTTGATAACGTGCACCATCAAGATGCACGACTCTTCATCGGGCCAGGCAGCGCCTTAGCAGACATAAAACGGGTTTGAACGAGAGACAACCCTAAAAACCGCCCTAGCATGCTCCTACGCAGAACGGTATGGATGTATGTACAGGCATGCGATATGGAAAGCAGTAACACATAGACAGTTTATGGGGGTTAGATGCAAGTAATCCTTCCCTGTGGGTTCCTGTCTTAGTTCTGAAAGGTTCTATTGCTCTGTACGCGTGGCGAGGCTGGTTTTGGCTTAAGGGGGTTCCTCAGGCTAGAGATGTTTTATACCTCCCATCGCAATGCGTGCAGCAGAGTGACGGTCAAACGGTAATACGTCTCATCATCGTCCAAGGTTGTTGGGCATTCGAGGACCCCGGGCTCCAGTAAACTGTGCCGGTTACCCAAAACACCTCAACGGGGCTGATAGAACACCGATGCAAATGAACGCGTGTCGAAAGAATGATCGAGGGAGAGAAAACTGTAAATGCTTTTGAGAAAAACACATTTTGAAGGTTGGCTCACTTCATTAATCGACACTTGGAGAAAACTACACAAGCGAACAATAGTAAAAGCCCCAGTTCGGAGTGGTCGGATGTAGAATCCTGTTACGTTACCATTCCGTTCTTCAGCAGCGCGGAGCGTACTGTTTTGCCAGACTTTTGAAAATTGTTCGTTCGTGTATTAATTTCCAACTGTTGATCAATGCAATGTTCCCCAGCAGAGTCGCCACTGTGGGCACACGACCCAAAATCCCCGCGTTTTTGGTGTGGGAAAATTCCGAGTGCGCCCTTTTTGGAAAGCGCGGCGAAACGCTTCGCAAATCAGAGAGTCGCCACTCGGGTTTTGCGGTTAGTACCCAAGAAACCGTCCTTTTGAAAACGTTTGGACCACGTTTGTTTGATTTTGAAAAAAAGGCTTTTGTAGACTGGACCGTCGTCACCTTTGATCTTGAGGTTCGGGAGCCAGATTACGAGAGGGGAAGGGTTTTATGGCACCCCCCTCGTCCAGTCCGGAGACCGGTCTCTACTCAGGCGTTTTATAAAATATTTGCATTTCTCTCTTTATTTGATCATTCTTTTAACCAGTTAGGGCGGGGGAACAGTTAATAGAGATTAAAGCTATAAACAAGTTGCATTTATGTACAAAATGATGTGACAAAATGTTTATGGATGTTTGATGTTTGATCTATACAAGTATAATAGATTGAGAACAAGCTTTTGTGGACATTTTAAGCAGACTAGAACACACTGACTGTGAGGTGGTGCACACAGGAACAAGCCTGCATGCACTGGCCAAGCCACTGCATGCAGTCATGAGCTGCGTGCGCCACAACACAACTGGCGTGCGCCGGTAAGCCTAAGACCACAGCTTCTGTTATCAACCCTCTGGGCTCTGGAAAGGACCAGTGCACACCCAGGACAAACCACGCAGTTTATAAAGGTTACTAAACTATTACAGACAGATTAATGGGCTTAAAAGCCACCAAATTGACAGAAAACCCCTTAAACAAAGAGGGGAGGATGATCAAAGGCCTGGATGTAAGATTCATGCAAGGGCCAAGCCACTGGAATATAGATCACTACCGCACGCCACTTAGAAAGGGCCGTACGCCAGTTATCTCTTGGTTCCAATGCTTTGGCTTTGCACATTCTGGGCTCTGGAACAGGACCAGAGGGACCCAGAAGGCTAAACTAAGCAAAAGTACAGATGGAAGAGAAAGCAGCTCTATGTACAGAAAGCAATAAACTGTTTTTCTTTTTAGCATGCATCAGGGTGATCAAAGCTTAAATAATGCAAGAAAACAATGATCCATGATCCCCACACCAGTTTTGCACATACTACCATTACTGGCGTACGGCACTCAGAACTGGCGTGCGCCACTGATCATTGTGCACGGTTTTGAAACCTTGCTGGCATTAGGGCCAGGACTGGTATGGATTACCAGCCTTGACCCTGCCAGCCTCCCTCAGGGGTCAGAACAGAAAGCAGGAGCAAAAGGTATTATACCTTTGCTTGTGAGTTTGAAAGTGAGTTGGAGCTTTGAGCTTGAGAGAGGTTGATGGAGGATGAATGTAGAGATGGTTATGGACTGTGGAGGGTGTGTTCTTCACTTGCTCTTTCTATGAGGAAGAAAGGAAGCAAAGAGCACTTAAGAGGAAGAAGACAAGATGACTTGTTGCCTTAAATGGAGCTAACCTTGTGAACCAACCTTGTGAACCCTTTGCAAGGGTGAGGGAGAGGGGTATTTATAGGCAAAGAGGGCTGGGATCAGTTGAGGCCTTAAGGGCTGTTTGGAGTGATGGAGGAGAGGGGAGCCTCCCATGCATTTAATGCATGGGACTTGCCTTGAAAGGCAATGTAGGAGAGAAGGGGACAGTTCTGGCCGAGATAATCATCAGGGGCTGCCATCTGACGTCAGGGGGGTTACAAAATCTCCCGCCCATCTGGCTGAAAAAGGTTGATTTGACTGGCATTGACTGGCGTGCGCCACTTTGTGAGTGGCGTGCGCCAGTAACCGGCGATGACTGACACGTGGCAATGCCTCCTGCGCACGCTAGTCAAGAACCAGCGTACTCCAGTAGGGTTTTGCTGAGGCCATTTGGTTCTGGCTTGAGGGTTCGATAAGGGTTTGAAAAAGGTTCGGATGAGGTTCAGGATGCTCAAAGCTCAAACTCATTCACAAACTCGGGATGTTCTTGACCTTAATCATCATCGGGGAATCAAAAGACCGTAAATAAACTATTCTGGAAAGTCCAAAATAGGGTGTCTACACCATGCTCGCGCGACACTTGTGTCAGCAAGAGAATGGACCTCGTGGGGAAGGAAGGCTAGCCCTTTTCTGTTTTGCAATATGTTCATGCCTGTTGTACTTCATTTTGACTTTTAGATCACTGTTATGCATGCAAAAACAAAATACAGTAGCTAGTTTATTTACTCTAAATAGTTTGGAATGCCCTTGGGATCCTCTGAATCTGTCTCAGGACCCCAAGCATGTAAAGCAATTCCTGGAAGTCCAGTCAGGAATGTCGCGCGAGACTCACTCTCTGTCGCGCGACAGTCCTGTGATTTCCATGAATAGCCCTTGCATGGGTAACTAGGCCATTGGCCTCTGTTTTGGTACCCCCGCTGTTTAGGGGTTGTATTTCAATTCATTTGGCTCCTGCTTGGAGTATTATGTAATAATTAGTATTTTATAGTCTTTCAATAAACTGCTTGGTTTGCTTCCTGGGTGTGCACTGGTCCTTCCAGAGCCCAGAAGGGGATGATCTTGGGACTGTGGTGAGATGACGACACTCGCGCGAGGGTCAGTGTGTCTCGCGCGATGGTTGACTTGCATGCAGATCTGTTCATGCATGCAAGTTGGCTATCGTGCAGGGCAAACCTGCCCCGAGCCTGGTTTTGGCATCTGATCGCTATTTCAAGTTCATTCCATTTGTTATTTAAACATGCCATCCATCCATGCTATCATTTGATCACATCCTGCAAATTATTACAGTTTTTAATCCCCGATTAACTGTTCCCCCGCCCTAATTGGCTAAAATTAATTAAAAGAGGAAGAATCACAAAAGTTTTCATAAAAATGCCTAAGTAGAGACCGATCTCCGGATTGGGCGAGAGGGGTGCCATAAAACCCTTCCCCTCTCGTAACCTGGCTCCCGAACCCAGATATGGTTATGACGGACTGATTTCCTTAACTTTTTCAAATCAAACAGCGCGGCAGGTGCTTCAAAATACGGTTCCTTGAGTGTCGGACCTTCAAAACTCAAGTGGCGACTCTATATTTTTGAGCGCTTGCCACCGGCGCTCGTGCTCCCTCGATTTCCAAGAAAAAAGGGCCGCAAAACGGCGGGAAGGAACGAAATCCTTTCCCTCCGAAGGGCATGCTGCCCACAGTGGAGCCCACTTGAATCATCCGGGGATCGTTTTCATCTTTCAAGTTTATAGAAACTATTTCTTCTTTTAAAGGCTGAGCATGCCTTTCGTCTTCCCTTTCGATGAAGGCACGGATTTCCTTGGGAATGTCCTCATCGAAATCTATTCCCTCATCGTCAGGGTCGACACAATTTATATATAGATCATTGAAATAGTCAGAAGATGCCTCGTTCATTTCACAAGCCCCTGAAGGGTCGCCAAGTACAAGAGAATCAAACTCGAAATAAAAGCTATGACGTGGAGGGCCCAGAGGCACAAACTCCGACTCAGAGCTAGACTTAGACGACTCAATAGACTCTGTATCTGACTCAGACTCAGACTCAGACTCAAAGGTGTCATCAATGCAAGTTAGGCGTGGTTTGAAAATGCAATTTTTAATGCTACCCCTAGTTTCAACAATGAGAGAGGTAGGGTTCTTGAGGGCGTCGGGCCCGAGCATAAGCACTTCAGCTTCTTCAGCTTCCCCAACCAAACCCACTTGGGAGAATTCCTGGAACAGCAGCTCCAAATTTCCCTGATCGACGGATCCCAGCCAGTCAGTCTTGATCTTCACCTGATTAAGCTTCCTCTTGAATTCTGCCCTTGCTGGCTCATCATCACTGCTTGACCAAGTGTCATCAGCAAAAACCTCAAATCCAGGCAGCAGCTCCCCAGTTTCAGAATGAACAAACGGCTCAGGCTATCCAGTGTAAGCAGCATTTCCCACCTCGCGCACAAAGTTGGGACCACCGCAGAGGGTTCGAGGTTTTCCCGTATATTTCCTCCTCTTATCATCTTTGGCAGAGGCGATATACCCCAAACCAAAGCGGCCTTTGTTGAAAGGAAAAGTAGGGAACTCCGGGACCCCTTGTCGGCGAGAACCTAAACCAACGCCCGGAAAATAAGACATCCTTCTCATAATGTCCAACGCGACAGAGCTTATGAGAAAGTTCTCATCCATGTTGATAGCCATCACAGTACCTGAAGTATCAAAAGAGAAACCCCCAAGGTCGACGTCCTCCTCGCCGTGCTGAATTCCCAGGACAGGAGTCCCATCCTCCTTGAGCGAGCGGATGCCAGAATCCCCGCAGATGGTTAAAGTACCGGTAGGTAGTCCCAGAATAACCTTTTGGTGGAGAGTAGATGGTACAGCCTTGATGTCGAGTCGATGAAGCCATGGCCTGCCTAGTAGGAGATTGAAGGTTGCGGGAATGTCCACGACATGGAATTCCACGTCCATCTCAAAACCCTCAGCATCGAGTTTGATCATCAAAATACCCTCGACTACGCGACGGGTGCCGTCATATGCCTTAACAGCCAGGTTGGAAGGTGCAAGATCCTTCTTGGTGAGTCCCAAACGATAAGCAACCCTCAGGGGGCAGACATTGATCGCCGAGCCGTTATCAATAAGAACGGTCGGGATCCAGAGTCCTCGACACTTGACGGTGATGTGCAAAGGGCAGTTGTGGTTAACTCCTTCGACCGGTAGATCCTTGTCCGTGAAGATTACAGTGTGCTTGGAGGTCGGAGGGAGAATGAGAGATATCATTGCATCAGGCGTGACATTGGCCTGAACCTCAAGACGGGATAGAGCATGACAAAGCCTCTGACGGTGCTCCTTGGACGAACAAATCAGTCCCCAAATTGAAATAGCGGCCGGAATGCGCTCCAGCTGTCGTTGAACAGAATCAGCAGTTGGTGACCCAGTCGAAACCTCAGGAGGTGCAGACCTTGGGAAAGCAATGGGTTCATTCCTTTGATTAGAAGGATTGGACGAACTCCCGGCCTGCAGATTAGCAGGCTGAAAAATCCGTCCACTCCTTGTAACATTGTGAACATTCCCCAAAGAGGGCACAACCTGAGGGTCTTGATTCACATCCCAGAGATTAGCAGGAATATCTCCCAGTTTGCGCTTTCCTCTGTCAGTGGTTGGTGCAGATACAGGCACTTCCATGTCTAAGCCCAGGTCCTCGGCCAGATCTTTCATCAGTAGGGAGTCCCAGAAGTTCAAGTCTTTCACGGCAGCCACTTCAGCAACAGGCTCCGGATTTGCAATGAAGGGAACGTCCCAAAGACCAGTGTCAGCCAGGGAACGATTGACCGCCCAGACTTCATTTCCAACTTGTACATCCACTATGTCATCGACTTCTGTAGACACCCCAATTTGGCCTAACGATTATTTCAAGTCCCACCTTGGGACCATCCCGATGATGAAATGGATACAGTGATTGCTGATTGCCTCCTTGAGAACCTTAGGACTTTCGGTAAGAACTATGAGCCACATAGAGGACCCAATTCAAAGCCATACAGCCTTTCAGACAGAAATACAGAAGCCTATGAGAATCCATCTGTCGGCCGTGACATCGATCCCACGGCCCAAACATCATTTCCTCACCCGAGCAACTGTAGACACCCCAATTTGGCCTAACGATTATTTCAAGTCCCACCTTGGAACAATCCCGATGATGAAATGGATACTAGTGATTGCTGATTGCTTCCTTGAGGACTTTAGGACTTTCGGTAAGAACTTTGAGCTACTTAGAGGACCCAATTCAAAGCCATACAGCCTTTCAGACAGAAATACAAAAGCCTAGGAGAATCCATCTGTCGGTCGTGACATCGATCTCACGGCCCCAACATCATTTCCTCACCCGAGCAACCTGTTGCTAGCAAAATCTCCCGGAGAGATCAATCCCTCGGCCGCAAGATCTATCCTTCGACCGATACATCCATTCCTCGGCCGTGATATCCTTTACTCGGCCGCCAGATCGACCTTTTTCCAGACTCTGGAACGTGTTCTGTCAGACGTTTGATCCGATTACACTACCTTCCCGATGCGTTCGGGCTACGCTCAGAGATTACGACGTAGAGTTAGAGATGCATTGCAATTGCAATTGCCATCTCGTAATTTGATTGGCCGGAGTGAGTCATCCCTATGCCTATATAAAGGAGCCTTTGGGCTCCGAAATTGATACACCTTCACACTCAATCAAGCCTCAAAGCTCTGCACAAATAATCCCTCAATCCCATACTTCAAAAGCCCTAACCTCCCGAAGGCAGTCGTCAATCCGGCAATCAAACCCTGAAGTTCAAACCCTAACCCTAGGGTTCTCGATCAAGCAATCAGTCAATCACGCCAAATCCAAAGCAATCAAGCAACTGAGGGATCAAGGTGGTGAGGCCCAACGGCCTCTGATTTGTCTTATTTACTGTATTTTCAACTAAACGTAGCGTTTTGATTATCCGTTAATATTTCTGTCTGGTGTGAGGAAGAACACCGACCGGGGCTTCGATCCCTCGGCCGGTACATTAAACCAGTGTGATTACTCGGCAGTGACATCCATTCACCGGCCGAGTAATCGATCTCCTGGGACAGTTTGTTTGCTTCTCTGCTTTCTGATGCATGCTTTATTTGTCGCACTGGCTCACCTTGCTTACTGTTTAAAGGAATAAATAAACAGACTACATGTTGGAATTAAACAAAGCATCTACACGTCTTATGTTGAATGACTATGGGCCAGTCTCACGACTGGGCAAAGAGGGGTGCCTAACACCTTCCCCTTATTGTACTTTTGGCTCCCGTATTCAGAATCTCTATCTGTTTTCCCAGTTTTAATAAACTGGGTGGCGACTCTATTTGATGATAACCGTTATCATGTGGCGACGTTCCTAGCCATGGGAATGTCCATGATTTTGGTTTATGAAGCGAGCAACCAATCAAGCAAACACACGTGATCAATCTGTATGGCGACGCCCCGTTTGGGAGGTGTCTACAGTTTTTGGCGACTCTGCTGGGGATACGAGAGCCATAACCAAAAAGTTCAACATAAGACTATTACATGCCTTGTTTAATTCATCTATCATATGCATCGAGCGGGCAACCCGTTGAGTTCACCTGATAGCCTGGCATGACACGGGCTATGTTGGGGGTTCCAGCAAACTCCACAGTCACTCGTACCTAGTGGTATATCAAAAAGGAAATCACCCAATCGCCGCCTATGATGGGCTGGTGAGAGGATTGGTGCCCTTTTGACAACGGAGCACCCTGAAACTACCAAAACCTTGCATGCTTTAGAAAGCCATAGAACTTATCAAACTAAGACAGGAACCTACAGGCTAGGAACCTACTTGCATTCTACTTGCAAAAGTTCTTCCTCACACCTTGTACCATCTGTTGTTGTAGTTAACTCTTTCTGTGCAGAAGGGTTGGGATTTTCAGTCCAAATCCTAACCCTACACAGGCGAAATACTGACTTCCAGGTATTCTACTTTTCAAGCAGGCACAATAGGTAAATCAAAGAAGCAACCACAGCCAACTTTGTACTCTTATAACACCCGAAGCTACGCCAAACAAAGGTCTCTGCAACCCTCCCGTCTATCGTCCTCATCTGACAAGACACCCTCACCACAACAATTCCAACCGCTTTCAGAAACTTCCCGGTCATCCCCTCAACGGACCCCGTCATTCACTAAATCTCAAGCTTCGTCAAGCAACCCTTCTACCTTCATGGCAGACAACGACGCCACTATTGCCGACCTCCAAGCTCAAATCACTGCACTACTAGCAGAAAAGGCAGCTAGAGATGCTGAAGATGAGGAAAAGTCAATGGAAGACGAGAATCCCCATAAAGTGATATTGGCAGAAAGTCCTGAGTTGACCAAGTAAGTCAAGGAAATCAAACAAGCCTTGGCTCGTTCACAAGGGGACCAAATTCTGGATTTCGAAGGACTTTGCCTCTTCCCAGAATCCAAGCTGCCTGAGAATTTCAAGATGCCCAACATTGAGAAGTTCAATGGAACTGGCAACCCTACCAGTCATGTTCGCCATGTTATCAACACCCTAAAGCCGATGGGCTTGAATGACGAGCTCATCGCCCAGTTGTTCCAGCGAACCCTCACCGGAAGTGCTCTCGACTGGTTTCTCACTTTAGAGTTTGTACATTATCAAACTTGGCCAGAAATTGCCAATGCTTTCGTCAAGCAATATGCATACAACGTCCAAATTGAACTAACAACTCGAGACTTTGAAATGACCAAACAGGATTCCAATGAGGACTTTGCTACCTTTGTGGCAAGATGGAGGGAAAAGGCTGCCAAGATGAAGAACCGCCCCTCCGAGGAAGACCAAGTGAGGATAGTTGTCAAAAATTTGCAACCCAAATATCTCAGGCATATTTACACACAAGCTATCACCGATTTCAAACGCTTGCATGCCACTGGGTTGCAAATCGAAGACGGAATCAAGCTAGGACTCATTGGGAAAGAAGAGGCCACTCCTCCACCTAAGAAAACCTTCTCTAGCCGTACATCTCACGCCTCCATAAATGCCCTTGGCACATCCTTGTCTCAAGACCCTTTCCAAACTAGCCCATCCCGAAGCTCAAATCGACCTCGTCGTAACTTTGATCCTCTATACATGACCTTATCCCAAGCCTTGGCCATCCTTAGCCGTCAAGGGCATCTCAAACCTTTAAACAAACCACTTCCTCCGCCGCCCTACGGTCCAAACCATGATCCAAACAAACAATGAGCCTACCACCAACACCCTGGGCACGAAACAGACAATTGTATGCGTCTTCGTCACGACATTCAAGATCTTATTGATAGTCGAACCATAAAACCACCAAAACCTGATGGGCAAGCCAACCCACTCCCTACTCATAACGCCGAGCCACCACCTCGAAGCATCAATCTCATAAATCTCTCTCACAACCCCACATACAATCCCAGCCAATACATTGTCCAAAACAACCAAACCAAACCTACCTTAACCTTCCCCGAGGAGGACGAATGTTTCATGATGGAGGAGGAGGAGGATGATAATTCTGATCGGTCAGAAGTAATCGACGCCGACATGCCCGACATAAATAGCAAAGATCAGGCAGAGAAGGAAGAACTAAGGAAATGGAAAGAACATTCTTGGGCAAAACACAATTTGGAGGATCCAGACATTCCATTTGTAGAAGATGACGAATGGCTTCGTATCTGGTTTGAGAATAGGAAGAAGGAAAAAGAAAGGGTCATCATGATGAGAAGGCCCGCTCGCTTCGAGCCTGCCCAAATAGTGGTACGCATCAGTCGTCCCAAAATCCCAGCACCGCCCATTGTTTGGGAGACAATCAATCTCATTGAGAAAGTAGAGGAGTTTCAAATGCAACCATGGGTCAACCCTTACGATGAGTGCGATTATAGTCAATGGATAGAGGAAAGAGAAGATCTAGATTTCATGTGCACAGAACCCTATAAAACAGGGGAAAGCGACTTTGATGAAATGGAAGAAGAGTGCAATGATCCGCTCGATGAAACCTCCTTAGCATCACTATTCAATCAGGATGAAATAGCTGTTAACCACGCAATCAATGAGGAAAGAGAAATGGAGTTTCCTGCCGACACATCCATCTAGGGATTACTCATGGCTCAAGGAGGTAGCCATCGTGCAAAAGATGAACCCGGTTCAAAGGCTCTGTTTGGCAATGAAGAGGGTGGGAAAGAGTACAAAGTTGCAAAAGACAAGGGAAATAACCCCGACATGTTGCAGTAGCTGAGAAGTCACAACATGGCAAATAAGAAACGTTAAAACATTGTTTTTGCTTTAAACAAACTAGAACGAGTTTTAGGCCCCTGTTTGGGCATTTTATTTCCGCTAAGAGAATTCCTTTTTCATCTTCTAGATTATGCTTATCTAAATTCAAATTTCTAAATTGCAATTGCCATGCGCTATACTCTCATTGCCAAAACAAGGGAAAAATTCGAAGGGATCAAAATCTTTGTGTCCCCGACAGAAGGGAAGGAAAGCATAAACTCTAATTACTTAAAACTAGGTTTTTATCAAAACTCAGGAAGAAGACGCTATCTCCGTGAGAACACTTAGGGTTAGCTTGCCCATTGTGAAAGTACAAACGCAACAAGGAGATCCATAAAAACATCTCTATCAGATTCCTCTCCAAAACACAAACCCTCTTGAGAGAAAAATGCTCGTTGGGCAACCTATACACCCAAGCAAAAGTAAGAGCAGAGCCTGCTAGGACAAGAAAAAGCGAAAAACGCAGCCTAAGCAAAAGTGAAGGCATTTGAAGGAAAGCTCGCTAGGGACTCAACCTCTATCAGGTAACCTAGGCAAAACTTAGAGCATGAGAGAAAGAAAAACCAAGAGTGAAAACCCAACCCCCAAAGGTGATGATCTTGGAACTACGTAAAAGGCCTGATTCCCTGATTGGGATACGTAGGCAATCTCGCGTCGAGATACGGCCCAAACGTTTGGAGAGAGGAAAACATCAACAGGTTTGTACTCAATGATAGGCATAGCTAACCCTGCGTATTGAGCTCACAAAAGATGAGTTAGTCATTTTCCAAGGAATTGGCAAAAACAAAGACACGTAAGAATTATAGTTCATCCCCTCTAACCCAAAAGTCGCCAAACGCAATGGGTATGATCCTTCAAAAGACTCCTAAGTTTGGCAATCAGACTGTAAAGCATGGCAAAGGCAAGAGACAGAAAATCAAAGACTAAGCATAGGAAATGATGTGAAACAGGATGCCACTTGGCTAAAGCAAAACCTATCTTCCTTGGGAAAATAGACGTAACGGCCGGACAATCAATACCTCGGCCGCAACAATGATCCTTCGACCGAGTGATCGATTCTTCGGCCAAATATTTTCACACAAATTAACTGTCTATCAGCAAAAACTTGTTCAAAAAGCCATGTTCTGACTATCGCATGCAAACTCAAGACATTTAGGGGCATGAAAGGCATTTCTCATTTCTCAAACAAAAACTTGTTTACAAAACCATTGCTGTGATTGCTTTTACAAATATAGTTTTTGCCTATCCCCCACTAACTATGAACAGGAAAAAGAAAAAGCCCTAAAAGCTAGGCGATCTCTGAGAAGAAGGCAAAGGCTGCTCACTAGTCCCCACATTCCCACTAGCAGCCGGTACTCCCTCACCCTCAAGCTGCAGCCAAGGAAGATATAAACATTCAGACTCAAGGGATAACACACAGCAGATAAAGCTCATGAAGAAAGTCATACCTCAAGGATCCTACGGCGCTGTCTCCGAACCAAAACCTCTGTACTCTGATAGGCGCGAAGCCATTCCTGTACTATCTCGGCAGGCACCTGTGGAACAGTCAAGCATTACAAACATCTAAAGCAAGGATACAATGCGAAGTGATGAAAGCTAACATAGGAAGCTAAAAATACCTGTGAAGCCCCGACTGGCAAAGTATAGAGCGGGGTCGTGCAAGGAGTCAGCGTCAGGCGCTCCTCCTCCCCATCGTCTGAGTGGAAGGAGACAAACGAAGGAGCCCGTGGCCAAACAGGAGCAACAGGAGGAGCCGTAACAGAGGGGGTCAAGAAAAGACGGCAGTACTCCGTATAGTCACCTGCCTGGAGGAGTAAACCTGCCCAATCTCTGATCCGGGCATTCTTCAGATCTTCCTTCAACATCAGGGAAGTGGACCTCATAGATACTGGAGGAAAAGGGGGAACAAGCCGAAGAGCCTCAATGCGTGGCCGCCACTGACTGGCCACTCGATCGCCTAAGTACCAGGCTCGGCAAAATGGACCCTCGAGCAAGCTACGGGTCCGGTCTAGGACTCTACAACGTGCAAGAGGGGCATCCTCTGGTACATCACCCCAAGGGTCAAACCGTACCTATAGAGCAAGGACAAATCAGTCTCAACACAAGAATATGGAAGTCTAGAGGATAAGAGGTACAAAGAAAAAGGTACCTGATCGACCGTCAGTCGATCCAAAACTCGCCGCCACTCAGGAAGGCTCAAAACTGGTGACCGTGGCCTCCGTCGCCCCATCAACCATCGCTCGTAACGAGGTATGCAGTTCGCATCACCATGCCTAGTCTCAGGGGGAAACTGGAGAAGGTGCTCGAAAGCCCAGAGCTGAAAAGCAGGTTAACCAAAGCAAGTTCAGAACTAGAAAAAGCCAAAGTGAAAACGGAAGTATAAAGGAACGATACGTACCTCAAGCACTCGAAAGTGGCCACAAAGAATGGGACTTTTGTCCCGCGAGCAAGCTCCAAGACTGCCATACAAAGTGGCCAAAGCAGACGAGCCCCAGTCAAACTCTCGAATAGCTCCCAAGTGCAGAGGGGCCAAAAACTGCGTGTGTACCGAACCATCCTTGTTGGCAAACAAAGTTTGCCCAAGGAGGTAAAGAAGGAAGGCCCTCGTCAACTGCTCGGCACTCACCTGGGTCAGAATATCAGCCACCATGAAAGTCTTGCTTAGCCAGGCAAGATCAATGTGACCCCGAGAACGAACAGGGGGCACCTTGTCCAGAAACCACCTCAAAGCACCATCTCGCTCCCAAAGCCGGGGGTCAACTCGAAGAGCAACTTCACCTATCCGCAGGCCAGTCAGCAAAGAAAAGTCACCCGGAGTGATAGTCATCTCACCAACAGCAAGAAAGTGGAAGGTATTGGTGGTATCCCACCACCTCTCAACTAGCGAAGTCATCAAATACCAATCCATCTTTGGAAGATCAAGGCCCAGAACGAATGTCTCGAAACCCGCAGCACGTACTAATTCCCGAGCCTGCTCTGGTAGCTTCAAGAACCATCTGTGCACCTCCTTGCCTCCACCGCGAACTTCCAGCCTCCTGTTCCTCTGCCAAAGACAAAATGGAGTTAATCTCATGATTGCATAAACAAAAGAAATGCTAAGGGGCGTCAAATTAACATCTAAAAGCATGCATTGCCTAGACAGGGGGCACAGTTATTTTAGTTTCTTCAAACAAAAATAAGTTCAACCCAAACATGGGTTCTTCACATCTACGCTCCTAGCTAAAAGGGATTTTTATCCCGCAAGCAAAATTTTTATTCTTAATATAAAGATTTCCAAAACTCCGAACTAAAGTAAACTTTTTACTTTTTCAGGAAACTCACCGGCACGTTCAGAATGCTCAAGTGATGCTCAGACTCTCTGCGAACTATCTCGGCCTCTGGGCCACCAACAGGAGGATGGTACTGCAGGAAACCGCCATAACCCAGCCTACCCGAAGGAAGAACGTAGGTAGTAGCATCAAACAAACCGGGCTCCTCAATCGCCTCCTCATCGGAAGATGGATGCTCGCACCTACATGGAGGATGTGAGGACGAACCCGCGACGCCTGAAGATGGCGTGGCCATCACGTATGAATCAAAATGGGAGGAAAACCAACGGTTTCAAAACAACCGAAGCCAGCAGCAATGGCAAACGGCGGCGGTGGGGATGATCGCCGGAGATGATGGTGGTCGACGGGAGTGGAGGGTGGCGACGTACGGTGGTCGTCGGGCGAGAGGAACGGAGGAGAATGAGAGAGGAGGAGAAGAAAGGATTAAATGGGCCGTGAGATCGATTTAACTGAACTTAAATCGATTTCCTGGCTTTTGGCGTTCTCACGGCCGAGACATCAATTTCTCGGCCGAGACATCAATTCTTCGGCCGAGAGATCGATCTCCTGGCCCCTTAATCAAATTCCCTCAGCAACAGCAGATTTTGCTCAGTGCACTAACCCAAGCCATTATGTAATTCTGGGTTCATGACCAATAGAAGCAAAAATCAAATCAGCCTTGGGGGCATCCCCGAGCCGATGCAACGTGATCAAAACCAGCCTTGGGGGCATACCCAAGCATGAGGAAAATCTCTCTCCACAAACTGCTGGCCAGCAAAACAAGACACTCAGCAGCCCTGAGCTCAAAACTTCAGCGGCTCCAAGCCCATTATTGACAGACTCTACGCCTGTATACACTCACTCAGCGGCTCCAAGCCCTCGAATTAGCAGCTCTACGCTCGCTATCACAATTCAGCGGCCCTGTGCCTATCATCTCTACACAACTCAGCGGCTCCGAGTCCGCTATCTTAACTGGCTCGAAGCCATGACAACCATCTTAGCGGCTCTAAGCCCATTATCGACAGGCTCTACGCCCTTTATCACAACTCAACGGCTCAAAGCCCGCTATCTCAACTGGCTCAAAGCCGTAAACAAGCAATCTCAGCGGTTCAAAGCCCATTATCTCAAGTGGCTCCAAGCCATCACCTCAACAGGCTCGAAGCCTATGTTTACTATCTCAGCAGCTCTATGCTCGCTATCATAACAACAGACTCTACGCCTGTTATCACAACTCAGCGGCTCAAAGCCCACTATTTCAACTGGCTCGAAGCCGTAAACAAGCAACAGGCTCTACGCCGCCCCAACAATCAAGACATCTATTCTCAGGCTCTACGCCTGAATGCTCAAAAATCTAACATTTTTGAATGCTCAAGCTCTACGCTTGGATGCCCAACCACTGTGTACTGGATGCTCAAGTTATACACTTGAATGCTCAAGCTCCACGCTTGGATGCCCAACCACTGCGTACTGGACGCTCAAAGCCTGTACTTTGAATGTTTAGATTCTGCCGTCCGAATGCTCGAGCTCTACGCTCTGAATGCTCAAGTCCGGAACTTGATAGAAGCTCTAAGCTTAAAAACAAACACACACGCACGGGCCCGTGCACATATTGCATTATCACATCGAGTCTGCATCATCATATCTGTTCACATCTAACAAACATCATCACACATATACACTCTGCATATCTCTCATGAAACAGGTCAACCCTGCAATCAACCAGCTCTATGCCTCGGTTTTATTGATCGGCCCAACGCCTCGATCCTTTGGCTCCATGCCAACACTTATGATGAGAAAGCTCCGTGCACAGACCATCAGAATACAACCAGCTCTATGCTTCGGTTCATATCACGTCAAGCTCTAGGCTCCGACAACTCAGGCCCTCGCCTCAAAACTGCAGAAGGCTCCGCGCCTCAATCACTTCAGGCTCCACGCCTCAATTCCTTCACCTCAGGCTCTTGCCTTATACCAGCTCCGCGCTTCAGTTCATCACGTCAAGCTCAAAGCTCTGACACCTCATGATCTCGCCTCACGATCAACACCAGCTCCGTGCTTCGGTCCTATCAAACCAATCTCCCCAGGCCTTTGCCTCAAGACTACAACAGGCTTCACGCCTCGAATCCATCATTCTCCTAGCTCTCGCCTCGTGACTACAACCGGCTCCGTGCCTCGGTTCCCTCATCACCAACGCTCTGTGCTCTAGAAAACTGGCCCTGCGCCCCCCACATCTCAAAAACAAACTGGCATCCAACTCATCCCAGCAGATGGTTTGGATTCCACCCCATTACATCAATTCCTTCCAGCCCATTCGCAAGGATAGGCTACTCTACCGAGCTCCTTTCAGTCAAAGTAAGGATGATCAAGAAAAGCAAACGCACCTGCAGTGTACTGATCTACCCCAAAATACTAAGGAAGCTCTCCGCAAAAACTCCTCAGGTAGCCCCGCGCTCCTTCAACTATCTTCCACCAAAACCCTGGCTCAGTCTAGGTACGTCACACTACGGCTTTTTAAGCCTTAAGGTACGTCTTCTGTCTCTAACCCTCCAAACTTTTTGCTTTTCTTTATTGCCCGAACTACGATTGGTCTGAATTTCCCTTGAGGAATACGTAAGCAGCCTCCCGGCCCGACCATAACAAAACCTTTTTTGAAAACCCCTTGGAATAGTGGTTGGACCAAATTGAGTTGCTTTTTACAGCTTTGACACTTACTCAAACATGTCTCGCGATCCGTCTGAGTTCAGTCAAAGAGGGGCATCTGTAGACACCCCAATCTGGCCTAACGATTATTTCAAGTCCCACCTTGGGACAATCCCGATGATGAAATGGATACTAGTGATTGCTGATTGCTTCCTTGAGGACCTTAGGACTTTCGGTAAGAACTTTGAGCCACTTAGAGGACCCAATTCAAAGCCATACAGCCTTTCATACAGAAATACAGAAGCCTAGGAGAATCCATCTGTCGGCCGTGACATCGATCTCACGGCCCCAACATCATTTCCTCACCCGAGCAACCTGTTGCTAGCAAAATCTCCCGGAGAGATCAATCCCTCGGCCGCAAGATCTATCCTTCGGCCGAGACATCCATTCCTCGGCCGTGATATCCTTTACTCGGCCGCCAGATCGACCTTTTTCCAGACTCTGGAACGTGTTCTGTCAGACGTTTGATCCGATTACACTACCTTCCCGATGCGTTCGGGCTACACTCAGAGATTACGACGTAGAGTTAGAGATGCATTGCAATTGCCATCTCGTAATTTGATTGGCCGGAGTGAGTCATCCCTATGCCTATATAAAGGAGCCTTTGGGCTCCGAAATTGATACACCTTCACACTCAATCAAGCCTTAAAGCTCTGCACAAATAATCCCTTAATCCCATACTTCAAAAGCCCTAACCTCCCGAAGGCAGCCGTCAATCCGGCGATCAAACCCTGAAGTTCAAACCCTAACCCTAGGGTTCTCGATCAAGCAATCAGTCAATCACGCCCAATCCAAAGCAATCAAGCAACTGAGGGATCAAGGTGGTGAGGCCCAACGGCCTCTGATTTGTCTTATTTACTGTATTTTCAACTAAACGTAGCGTTTTGATTATCCGTTAATCTTTCTGTCTAGTGTGAGGAAGAACACCGACCGGGGCTTCGATCCCTCGGCCGGTACATTAAACCAGTGTGATTACTCGGCCGTGACATCCATTCACCGGCCGAGTAATCGATCTCCTGGGACAGTTTGTTTGCTTCTCTGCTTTCTGATGCATGCTTTATTTGTCGCACTGGCTCACCTTGCTTACTGTTTAAAGAAATAAATAAACAGACTACATGTTGGAATTAAACAAAGCATCTACACGTCTTATGTTGAATGACTATGGGCCAGTCTCACGACTGGGCAAAGAGGGGTGCCTAACACCTTCCCCTTATTGTACTTTTGGCTCCCGTATCCAGAATCTCTATCTGTTTTCCCAGTTTTAATAAACTGGGTGGCGACTCTATTTGATGATAACCGTTATCATGTGGCGACGTTCCTAGCCATGGGAATGTCCATGATTTTGGTTTATGAAGCGAGCAACCAATCAAGCAAACACACGTGATCAATCTGTATGGCGACGCCCCGTTTGGGAGGTGTCTACAGCAACCTGTTGCTAGCAAAATCTCCCTGAGAGATCAATCCCTCGGCCGCAAGATCTATCCTTCGGCCGAGACATCCATTCCTCGGCCGTGATATCCTTTACTCGGCCGCCAGATCGACCTTTTTCCAGACTCTGGAACGTGTTCTGTCAGACGTTTGATCCAACTACATTACCTTCCCGATGCGTTCGGGCTACGCTCAGAGATTACGACGTAGAGTTAGAGATGCATTGCAATTGCAATTACCATCTCGTGATTTGATTGGCCGAAGTGAGTCACCAATTGCCTATATAAAGGGCCTTTGGACTCCGAAAATAAACACACGAAATTCATTAGAGTACACACTCTCTCAAGCCTCGAAACTCTGCCAAAATACTCTCTCAAATCCACTCCTCAAAAGCCCTAACCTCCCGAAGGCAGCCGTCAATCCGGCGATCAAACCCCGAAGTTCAAACCCTAACCCTAGGGTTTTCAATCAAGCAATCAGTCAATCACGCCCAATCCAAAGCAATCAAGCAACTGAGGGATCAAGGTGGTGAGGCCCAACGGCCTCTAGTTTGTCTTATTTACTGTATTTCTGACTAACCGTAGCGTTTTGATCATCTGTTAATCTTTCTGTCTGGTGTGAGGAAGAACACCGACCGGGGCTTCGATCCCTCGGCCGGTACATCAAACCAGGAGGATCCCTCGGCCGTGACATCCATTCACCGGCCGCGGGATCCATCTCCCTGGGACAGTTTGTTTTGTTTTGCTTTCTGACGCATGCTTTATTTATCGCACTGGCTCACTTTACTTACTGTTTAAAGGAATAAATAAACAGACTACATGTTAGAGTTAAACAAAGCATCTACATGTCTTATGTTGAACGATTATGGGCCGGTCTCACGACTGGGCAAAGAGGGGTGCCTAACACATTCCCCTTATTGCACTTTTGGCTCCCGTATCCAGAATCTCTATCTGTTTTCCCAGTTTTAATAAACTGGGTGGCGACTCTGTTTTGATGATAACCGCTATTATGTGGCGATGTTCCTAGCCATGGGAATGTCCATGATTTTGGTTTACGAAGCAAGCAACCAACCGAGCAAACAAACGTGATCAATCTGTATGGCGATGCCCCGTTTGGGAGGTGTCTACAGTTTTTGGCGACTCCGCTGGGGACATGAGAGCCATAACCAAAAAGTTCAACATAAGATTAATACATGCCTTGTTTAATTCATTTATCATATGCATCGAGCGGGCAACCCGTTGAGTTCACCTGATATCCCGGCATGACACGGGCTATGTTGGGGGTTCCAGCAAACTCCACAGTCACTCGTACCTAGTGGTATATCAAAAAGGAAATCACTCAATCATCGCCTATGATGGGCTGGTGAGAGGATTGGTGCCCTTTGACAACGGAGCACCCTGAGACTACCAAAACCTTGCATGATTTAGAAAGCCATAGAACTTATCAAACTAAGACAGGAACCTACAGGCTAGGAACCTACTTGCATTTTACTTCCAAGTTCTTCCTCACACCCATTGTATATGTGTATGTTGTAAAGTTTCTCTTTTACAGGTTAAACCTTGGGAATCTCTCTAAGTCAAATAAACAGTAGGTAAGATTAATCAATCTAACTAAAGCAAAAACCTTTTCAGAAAAAATGACTGCATCACTGTTCATGTCTGATTCGCACTTTCAAGTTGTCACCAAGCTGTCCGGTCCGCTCCACTTTGCTGTTGAAGACTTCAACCCCTCCGAATACATCACTCCAGTAAATCAACCAAAGCCTATGGTGGCTATCATTGAAGACAACCATGTCTGTAGACACCCCAATTTGGCCTAACGATTATTTCAAGTCCCACCTTGGGACAATCCCGATGATGAAACGGATACAGTGATTGCTGATTGCTTCCTTGAGAACCTTAGGACTTTCGGTAAGAACTTTAAGCCACTTAGAGGACCCAATTCAAAGCCATACAGCCTTTCAGACAGAAATACAGAAGCCTAGGAGAATCCATCTGACGGCCGTGACATCGATCCCACGGCCCTAACATCATTTTCTCACCCGAGCAACCTGTTGCTAGCAAAATCTCCCTGAGAGATCAATCTCTCGGCCGCAAGATCTATCCTTCGGCCGAGACATCCATTCCTCGGCCGTGACATCCTTTACTCGGCCGCCAGATCGACCTGTTCCCAGACTCTGGAACGTGTTCTGTCAGACGTTTGATCCGATTACACTACCTCTCCGATGCGTTCGGGCTACGCTCAGAGATTACGACGTAGAGTTTGAATTGCATTGCAATTGCAATTGCAATCGTGCCATTTGATTGGCCGGAGTGAGTCATCCCTATGCCTATATAAAGGAGCCTTTGGGTTCCGAAATTGATATACTTTCACACTCTTTCATGCCTCAAAGCTCTGCACAAATAATCCCTCAATCCCGTACTTCAAAAGCCCTAACCTCCCGAAGGCAGCCGTCAATCCGGCAATCAAACCCCGAAGTGCAAACCCTAACCCTAGGGTTTTACAAGAAGCAATCAGTCAATCACAATCCAATCCAAAGCAATCAAGCAACTGAGGGATCAAGGTGGTGAGGCCCAATGGCCTCTGGTTTGTTTTATTTATCATTCTTACGCTTAATCCTAACTTTCTGATTATCTGTTAATCGTATAGTCTGGTGTGAGGAAGAACACCGACCGGGGTTTCGATCCCTCGACCGGTACATCAAACCAGGAGGATCCCTCAGCCGAGACATCCATTCACCGGCCGCGGGATCCATCTCCCTGGGACAATTTGTTTTGTTCTGCTTTCCTGATGCATGCTTTATTTATCGTATTGGCTCACCCTTTACTGCTTAAAGGTTAAAAACAAACTATGTGTTAGAATTAAACAAAGTGCGTATATGTCTTATGTTGAATGATTATGGGCCAGTCTCACGACTGGGCAAAGAGGGGTGCCTAACACCTTCCCCTTATTGTACTTTTGGCTCCCGTGCCCAGAATCTCTATCTATTTTCCCAGTTTTAATAAACTGGGTGGCGACTCTGTTTTGATGATAACCGCCATCATGTGGCGATGTTCCTAGCCATGGGAATGTCCATGATTTTGGTTTACGAAGCAAGCAACCAATCGAGTAAACAAACGAGATCAATCTGTATGCGATGCCCCGTTTGGGAGGTGTCTACAGTTTTTGGCGACTCTGCTGGGGAATAAATTGAGAGCCATAACCAGAAAGTTCAACATAAGACTAATACATGCCTTGTTTAATTCATCTATCATATGCATCGAGCGGGCAACCCGTTGAGTTCACCTGATATCCCGGCATGACACGGGCTATGTTGGGGGTTCAAGCAAACTCCACAGTCACTCGTACCTAGTGGTATATCAAAAAGGGAATCACCCAATCACCGCCTATGATGGGCTGGTGAGAGAATTGGTGCCCTTTGACAACGGAGCACCCTGAGACTACCAAAACCTTGCATGTTTTAGAAAGCCATAGAACTTATCAAACTAAGACAGGAACCTACAGGCTAGGAACCTACTTACATTTTTTACTTCCAAGTTCTTCCTCACACCTTGTATATGTTATTGTAACATCTCTTTCTGTGCAGAAGGGTTAGGGCTTGAACTAAAAGCCCTAACCCTAAGTTTTCATAGCCAAGCACTAATGGCGTTGCCTGCAAGGTATATTTTTGGTAAAAAGCATCGTTGCTTACTTAACATTCTCGCTTTACTTAAAGCACCGCGAAGCATGGATTTCTAGAACGAAATCAAACACTGGCTGCCCCGCCGGCAATTGAACTAGAGGTTGCTCTAGCAATCTTTGCCTTGCAAGGCTAAAGGAAAGAGGGAGTGTAAAGTAGTAGAGCAGGTTATGGATGATTGTATGCAAAGTCAAAGATATTATGGATAGAACTTGCAATACTTATTTCTCCATGGATGATTCAGCATGACAAGTTTAGGGCTTTGGTTCCTATTTCCAAATCGGCCTAGCAACCCATCTTTCAAAATTCAAAATTATGAGCATGCTTACCTCAACGAGCTGGTAAAATTTAGGAGGTTGTCAATGTGCTAGCAAATAATCAAGTGGATTTCAATTACCTCAATCACGTTTTGAGAAAGGATTTTCCCTAACCAAGGATTGAAGGAACTTTCAAAACTTTTTGCAATGACTAATCTAATGACAAGTTTTTCTGAAACATTCAAATAGCCGCTAGCACAGCGATGGACTCCGAGTCTACTTTCTGTTGTAGCCATATGCTCAACCTTTTCGGTTTGTCTCATAATATGGATTGGCTTGGAAGTGGGATCTTAAGTGGCAGCAACGAGTCTTAAGAATCATCCATATCAAAAATGGCTGGCTATCTATAGTATCCGATAAACTCATGCATACAAACGGATTGCAATGCATGACTCATCCATAATCTGTGTAAGTAGCTGTGGTGCTATATGCATACATATCGTTTTGCTTGCCTCTTTCTAACTATGCAGGGGCCAAACCAAAAGAGGAGTCCATCCCCCTCATTTCCTTTCTTTGTTCATCGCATGTCATTTGGTCGCACCACCACTAAGGGCAGTTTGCATATTAGAAAAATGTGCCGCATGGACAATTAGTTTTGGATATCTCAACTTAAGCATGATTATGTTTCTCCTTCTCTTAAATTTGGAGTTTGATCTCAGACATGATGGTAATGGCTACGAAAAAAAATTGAAGTTTTAATCCAACCAAGTTTTGAGCAATGGCAGCCATGTCCATCACGTCTTGGCTTAGATTTTAAAACAATCTTCTCGTACCTAGCTAACTTTCACCGCCATTTTGGCCCATGTTTTGCTTCTCTTGAAAAATTGATATCATTTTGCTCATCATGGTTTCTGGCCAATCGTCACACTCAGCATGAAATGTGGGTCTTAAATTCAAGTCTCCTCAAATATGAACTACGAATGGCCTGATTCTCTGTTGGGATACGTAGGCACCTTTTGGTCGGCCACAAATTTGAAAATATTCCATCATGTGCTAGTTTGCTGCCATAGAATGCTCATAATAACATCAAACGTTGAAAACAATCCTTAGGGATTTCAAAGTAATCTTATGACATCTTTTGGAACACATCATAGTCACTTGAATTGTCAAAAGCGCAAAACAAGTTTTTCAAAGCTATGACCCGCGTCATTTCTGTTGAGCTAAGAAAGAGTTGACACATCTCTGCACCCTCACAGAGATCGCTTGTAAGCAAAACATGTTGTTGAAGATGAAGAAGGAGAAAAGGAAAGGAAAAAATATGATGAGCTCGCTGGATTGAAAACCCGTAAGGGCGGTCTAGGCAAAAGTTAGAGCACGAACAAAGTGAGAAATTAGCCGTGCATCTACTATGTGTCTCAAAGGATTGTCCTCAATCTTAGAAAATCCACTTGGTTAAACCTCAAAGCCCCTAATTTCTTGGTTAGGATCCTTGCCACTTTGTCGTGTGTTTCAAGATGAAGAAAGGCATTCATTTCTCTATCCCAAACACTTATCTTTTGCTAGCCACGTTGAGCCTCTGGATAATTCCTTTGAAAAGCTTGCTAGACAGCCATCCCCTACACTGGGGCATACACAAAAACACAAGAAGAGATGAAAGAAAAATCAGGTGAAAGAATGATCACCCTGTCATACAAGGGGCATTTTGAAAGAAACATTTCTTCCAATACATACAAATGACATTTTTTGAAGAAACCAACTCTTTCACACAAAGTGAGGCAAGAGACAACAAGAGTTGACAAAAATGTTAAAGATGGCTGCTAGCTTTTAAAACCAAGCGTGAGTAGAGATTAGGTTTGAGCCTTTTACATCCGCTTCTTTCTCAAGCCAAAACCCCAAGCCTACATTATGGTCCATAACAAAGTCCTCTCAGATTGGGGAACACGACTTAGTAGCAAGGTCCTAGACACTAGGGGCATCGCTAATGTGGAACTTGACACGAAGGGCAAGAATCCTGGAGTTTGCATCATCTTGGCAAATCACACAACATGAGACAAGGGGCATGGCTATGTTCCCCTTTATGCACTTCTCTTGAAAATATACAACCTCTTATGTGGGTCTCAGTAGGCACTTATCAATCCAACTCAAGTCAACCAAATCAAACTCGAATCAACAAACTCACCTGATTGACTAAGGGCATGAGTTTGCAAAATAGTTCTGTGTCCTTTGATGATTGAAAGATGTGAGTGTGGAACATGGATGGAATGATGTGACCTTGAAATCCTCAAGGAAAAGCTTTCAAGAATGGTTTTATCCTAAGCATTCTTAACACAGCTAATACAAGCGCAGTCACTTTTTGCAAATTTCTGAGGAAATAACATGGGTCTCTCATTTCATGAAGAGTGCAGCAATTTGATTTCTTGACCAAACAATGTTTTTGGTGGTGCCGCCAGGGCATTACGATCTTTCAAAACACCTGGCTAGTAAGCCATTATCAAATACACGAAAGTTGAGATGTCCAGAATACATTGTGGATTTACATGCATATCAGTATCACCCTGTCTTTTGCATTGATCTCTTGATCCTAGTATTCCATTATGGCTGCTCAATGGAAGTATTTGTCTTGGTTGCACGAGCTAACCCCAAGTATGAGGTGTTCTTATGCTCAAGCAGGACAGGTTCATCAAGACATCATGCCCATCGTCTCTATGCAAGGAATAAAGGGCAACAAAAAGATGCATTGTAGAGTCTACCTCCCTACCAACACACTTGGCCTTCAGAAAGAAGAAAGCTCGACCTAAGAAGCGTCATATCACTGGGAGAACGCCTCAACTCTTTTGTGGAATGCCGTCAAGGGCATGCCAAGATCTCTGCCAAACA
The DNA here is from genome assembly GCA_020567845.1 of Rhododendron henanense subsp. lingbaoense. Taxonomy (NCBI): domain Eukaryota; kingdom Viridiplantae; phylum Streptophyta; class Magnoliopsida; order Ericales; family Ericaceae; genus Rhododendron; species Rhododendron henanense. Next base: position 25,583,089 of record CM036317.1, on the reverse strand, counting down.
GAAAGAGAAACATTGCACTCATATTCATTGCTATTTATATCGCGTATCTCTGTACTAGGGGCAATTAGGTTGTCATTGTCATGCACAATTAAGCTAGAATCAAGCATCCATTGCCTAAACAGGGGGTTTCTACTTCTTCCTGAATGTTCAGTGCAGTATGCATATATGTGTTGCATTGCAATCTATGTCATCCAAAATCGTTCAAGCTCTTGAACTAGGGTTCTTCAAATGTGATGGTCTTGCCCCTAGCAGTCAGCATAAAAAGGACTTCGACCCGTGGTCGACTCCAAGCCTATCGCATGTTGTTTTTCTATCCATTGCTGTTTTCTAAACTATTCAAATGTGGATGGCAGGATTCTCTTGGATTTCGGTCCTTAAACCGACCATACCAAGCTTTGTATCTATGACCGACAGAGCCAAGTCAAAGAAGCTAAAAGATAGCCTCGTAACTAGTCCTGAGCAAACTCTACAAATAGCACCATGTCAACAACATTAAAGTGGCTTCGCACTTCACATCTCCATAGCTCCTTACTTCGCGCTTTCATCTCCATGTCGCCTTACGCTCAGCAGGTCCAATCTCCACAACTCCCTCTCAGCAGTAGCTCTACTCAGCAGCCCTGCACTTACTATCAGCAGCACCGTGCTTCAACCTCCATATTCACTATCACGGCGGCTCCACGCCGACAAACTCATCGGCAATATGCCCATGTTCACCTTCTCAGCAGCTCCACGCCCATACTCGAGCCATCTCAACACTCACCTAAGTCAAGATAACAACCTTTGTAAAAGTCTTGATCAGCCAAGAGACGTCAACATGACCACGCGAGTGAAGAGGGGGCACCTTGCCCAAGAACCACTCCAAATCCCCTACTCGCTCCCAAAGCCTAGGGTTAACCCAAAGAGGAGCTCCACCTACTCATAGGCCAGTAAGCAAAGAAAAATCACCTGGCGTAATCGTCATCTCGCCAACAGAAGGAAAGCGGAACGTGTTGGGAGTATCCCACCAACTTTCAACCAGCGAGGTCATCAACGACCAATCCATCTTCGGAAGATTGAGGCCCAAAACAAACGGCTCAAGACCAGCAGCGCATACTAACTCCCGAGCCTGCTCCGGCAACGTCACAAACCACTTGTGCAGTAAAGGCCTCCACCACGAGCCTCCAGTCTCATGTTTCTCTGCCAAGGACAAAAAGGGAGAAGCTTACCAAAACATTGAGGACGCTCAAGTGCTGCTCAGCGGCTCTACGCCCACACCTCAACAGCCCTATGCCACGCTATGTGCACAACCTCGCACTCAGCAGGTCAGCAAAACAATCCTGTGGCTTCCACTCAATGCACCCCCCAGAAGGCGTTTATATTGCTAGCTTCCAGAAAGTGTTTATGTTGCCAGCTTGCAGAAAGCATTTAGCCACCAGAAGACATTTGAGTCGTTAGAAGGCGTTTGGCCTCCGGAAGGCACTCCCAACAGTGGAGGTAATGGAAATCTCCCTAACAAATTGGAATATGGTCAAGAACTAGCCTTGGGGGCAATCCCAAGCATACACAAATCTAGCCTTGGGGGCATATCCAAGCATAAGGGAGTTCACTCTCCACAAACTGCTGGCCGAAGCAAATCAAGACACTCAGCAGCTCTGCTACTTATCACTATCAAACATCTCAACGGCTCTATGCCCACCATCTCATTACTCCAGCAGCTCTACGCTCGCTAGCCTTGTGCACAAGTCATCCGACAACACCATGCTCCTTGCATCACCGACAGCTCAGCAGTTTCGAACTCATCACCATCAAATCATCCAGCGGCTATAAGCCTGTGTCCACCTTCTCAACAGCTTCCCTATCAATTCAACAGGCTCGAAGCCTATTTCTGTCATCTCAGCGGCTCAAAGCCCATTTCAAAAACATTCAGCAGCTCTACATTCACCATCCCGACAGTAGGCTCTATGCCTATATTCGAACAAACTCAGCGGCTCTATGCCCGTATCAAATCAGCGGCCCTGTGCCTACCATCTCTGCCACCTTAGCGGCTCGAAGCTCATTATCAACAGGCTCTACGCCCGTGTTCACTCATTCAGCGGCTCCAAGCCCACTACCTCAACTGGCTCAAAGCCATAACGACTATCTCAACCGGCTCGAAGCCGTAACAACCAATCCAACGGCTCTACGCCCGTATTCAAAAAAATCTTAGCGGCTCGAAGCCCATTACCTCGACAATCTCAGCGGCTCGAGGCCCATTATCGACAGGCTCTACACCCATATTCACTCAGCAGCTCTACGCTCGCTATCACTCATCGAAGCGGCTCCAAGCCCACTATCCCAACTGGCTCGAAGCCATGACAAGCAGTCTCAGCGGCTCGAAGCCCATTACTTCAACAGGCTCAAAGCCTATATCCACTATCTCAACCGGCTCGAAGCCGTAACAACCAATCCAACGGCTCTACGCCCGTATTCACTCACTCAACCGGCTCGAAGCCGTAACAACCAATCCAACGGCTCTACGCCCGTATTCAAACAATCTTAGCGGCTCGAAGCCCATTACCTCGACAATCTCAGCGGCTCGAGGCCCATTATCGACAGGCTCTACACCCATATTCACTCAGCAGCTCTACGCTCGCTATCACTCATCGAAGCGGCTCCAAGCCCACTATCCCAACTGGCTCGAAGCCATGACAAGCAGTCTCAGCGGCTCGAAGCCCATTACTTCAACAGGCTCGAAGCCTATATCCACTATATCAACTGGCTCAAAGCCGTAAACAACCAATCTCAGCGGCTCAAAGCCCATTACTTCAACAGGCTCGAAGCCTGTGTTTACCATCTGAAATGGCTCAAAGCCATAATAAACGATCTCAGCGGCTCCAAGCCCATTATCTCAACTGGCTCGAAGCCGTAAACAAGCAACAGGCTCTAAGCCGCCCCAACAATCAAGACATCTATTCTCAGGCTCTACGCCTGAATGCTCAAAAATCTAAATTTTTGAATGCTCAAGCTCTACGCTCGGATGCCCAACCACTGTGTACTGGATGCTCAAGTTATACACTTGAATGCTCAAGCTCTACGCTTGGATGCCCAACCACTGCGTACTGGACGCTCAAAGCTTGTACTTTGAATGCTCGGATTCTGCCGTCCGAATGCTCGAGCTCTACGCTCTGAATGCTCAAGTCCGGAACTTGATAGAAGCTCTAAGCTTAAAAACAAACACACACGCACGGACCCGTGCACATACAACATTTTCACATCGAGTCTGCATCATCATATCTGTTCACATCTAACCTCATCACATATATACATTATGCATATCTCTCATGAAACAGGTCAACCTTGCAACCAACCGGCTCTATGCCTCGGTTTTATTGATCGGCCCAGCGCCTCGATCCTTTGGCTCCACGCCAACACTTATGATGAGAAAGCTCCGTGCACAGACCATCAGAATGCAACCAGCTCTACGCTTCGGTTCATATCACGTCAAGCTCTAAGCTCCGACAACTCAGGCCCTCACCTCTAGACTGCATGCAGGCTCCACGCCTCAATCACTTCAGGCTTCACGCCTCAGTTCCTTCACCTCAGGCCCTTGCCTTATACCAGCTCCGCGCTTCGGTTCATCACGTCAAGCTCAAAGCTCTGACACCTCATACTCTCCGGTTCATCACGATCAATATCAGCTCCGCGCTTCGGTTCCGTCAAGCTTTAAGCTCACCTCAAGCCCTTGCCTCATAACCACAACAGGCTCCACGCCTCAATCCAATCACCTCAGGCTCTCGCCTTATTATCAACACCAGCTCCGCGCTTCGGTCCTATTCAATCACCTCAGGCTCTCGCCTTATGATCAACACCAGCTCCGCGCTTCGGTCCTATCCAATCTCCTAAGGCCTTCGCCTCAAGATTGCAACAAGCTCTCGCCTCATGACTACAACCGGCTCCGTGCCTCGGTTCCCTCATCACCAAAGCTCCATGCTCTAGATACTGGCCCTACGCCCCCCACATCTCAAAAACAAACCGGTGTCCAATTTATCCCCAGTAGATGGTTTGGATTCCACCCCATTACATCAATTCCTTCCAGCTCATTCACAAGGATAGGCTACTCTACCGAGCTCCTTTCAGTCAAAGTAAGGATGATCAAGAAAAGCAAACGCACCTGCAGTGTACTGATCTACCCCAAAATACTAAGGAAGCTCTCCGCAAAAACTCCCCAGGTAGCCCTGCGCTCCTTCAGCTATCTTCCGCCAAAACCCTGGCTCAGTCTAGGTACGTCACACTATGGCTTTTTAAGCCGTAAGGTACGTCTTCTGTCTCTAACCCTCCAAACTTTTACTTTTCTTTATTGCCCGAACTACGATTGGTCTGAATTTCCCTTGTGGAATACGTAGGCAGCCTCCCGGCCCAACCATAACAAAAACCTTTTTCAAAAACCCCTTGGAATAGTGGTTGGACCAAATTGAGTTGCTTTTTTACAGCTTTGACTCTTACTCAAACATGTCTCGCGATCCGTCTGAGTTCAGTCAAAGAGGGGCATCTGTAGACACCCCAATTCGGCCTAACGATTATTTCAAGTCCCACCTTGGGACAATCCCGATGATGAAACGGATACAGTGATTGCTGATTGCTTCCTTGAGAACCTTAGGACTTTCGGTAAGAACTTTGAGCCACTTAGAGGACCCAATTCAAAGCCATACAGCCTTTCAGACAGAAATACAGAAGCCTAGGAGAATCCATCTGACGGCCGTGACATCGATCCCACGGCCCTAACATCATTTCCTCACCCGAGCAACCTGTTGCTAGCAAAATCTCCCTGAGAGATCAATCTCTCGGCCGCAAGATCTATCCTTCGGCCGAGACATCCATTCCTCGGCCGTGACATCCTTTACTCGGCCGCCAGATCGACCTTTTCCAGAACTCTGGTACGTGTTCTGTCAGACGTTTGATCCGATTACACTACCTCTCCGATGCGTTCGGGCTACGCTCAGAGATTACGACGTAGAGTTCGAATTGCATTACAATTGCAATTGCAATCGTGCCATTTGATTGGCCGGAGTGAGTCATCCCTATGCCTATATAAAGGAGCCTTTGGGTTCCGAAATTGATATACTTTCACACTCTTTCATGCCTCAAAGCTCTGCACAAATAATCCCTCAATCCCATACTTCAAAAGCCCTAACCTCCCGAAGGCAGCCGTCAATCCGGCAATCAAACCCCGAAGTGCAAACCCTAACCCTAGGGTTTTACAAGAAGCAATCAGTCAATCACAATCCAATCCAAAGCAATCAAGCAACTGAGGGATCAAGGTGGTGAGGCCCAACGGCCTCTGGTTTGTTTTATTTATCGTTCTTACGCTTAATCCTAACTTTCTGATTATCTGTTATTCGTATAGTCTGGTGTGAGGAAGAACACCGACCGGGGTTTCGATCCCTCAGCCGGTACATCAAACCAGGAGGATCCCTCAGCCGAGACATCCATTCACCGGCCGCGGGATCCATCTCCCTGGGACAATTTGTTTTGTTCTGCTTTCCTGATGCATGCTTTATTTATCGTATTGGCTCACCCTTTACTGCTTAAAGGTTAAAAACAAACTATGTGTTAGAATTAAACAAAGTGCGTATATGTCTTATGTTGAATGATTATGGGCCAGTCTCACGACTAGGCAAAGAGGGGTGCCTAACACCTTCCCTTATTGTACTTTTGGCTCCCGTGCCCAGAATCTCTATCTATTTTCCCAGTTTTAATAAACTGGGTGGCGACTCTGTTTTGATGATAACCGCCATCATGTGGCGATGTTCCTAGCCATGGGAATGTCCATGATTTTGGTTTATGAAGCAAGCAACCAATCGAGTAAACAAACGAGATCAATCTGTATGGCGATGCCCCGTTTGGGAGGTGTCTACAATGTCATGTTCGCTGGAACGGTTTATGAGGAAGAAATAGAAGACCTGATCGAAGAAGAAGGGCTTCGCAGGGTTCCAATCTATTTTTATGACCCCTATGCACCTACCGACGACTATTGGCCAATAGACGAGGTCAACAACCTCGAAACTGAAGAGGCAAAGAAAGAAGAGTCTGTCGATAATGACCCACTAGACGAAATATCACTAAACCTACTCTTTGATGAGGGGGTCACCAACAATGAAATAAGGGTGATCCACCCCATCACAGATAGCTTTGGTAATTGGTGGGGCTTTGTTGGCACACGACGAGTCGACAACAGCGACGAAGCAGAGATTGAAGCTCAATTGGAAGAAATAACAGCGATAGCAAATCAAATGGCCCTCCAAGACTTGCAGGGTGACAATGATGAAAGTGCGAATCAAGGTGACAGTGAAGTGCTGGTGATCAACCTTGGTGATGAAAAAGACTGCTCTGAACTGATTGTGGATGCTAAAAAAGGGGCTTACCCTAACTGGACCGTGGAACACACTCTGAAATACAAAATGAAAAGCGCTAATTCTGATCTTAGTTCTGATTCCGATTCCGACTCCGAGTCGACTCAGTCCGAGTCAAGCTTTTCATCTTTTGAAACTACTAAGTCTAGTGAGGAAAACCTGGTCAAAGTACCAAGGCATAACATTTACTTTGAGTTCGACTCTGAAATGTCTTTTGATAAACTTAGCAATGAGAAGGAAGATTTAGAGTATTTCACTTTGCCTATGATCAATTGTGTGGATTCCGACAAACCAAATTTTGAGGAAGAAATTCCAAAAGAAATTCTAGAATTCATCGAAAGAGAATAAGAAAGGCACGCTAAACCTTTTTCTGAGGAAATAATCACAGCAAACATAGGCTCTGAAAACGAGCCCAAAATGGTTAAAATTGGTACCGCACTATCCCCTCAAGAAAGTGAAAAACTAATCCTTTTGCTAAAAGAATACAAAGATGTTTTTGCCTGGTCTTACGAGGACATGCCTGGAATAGACCCTGAAATTGTTCAGCATAAAATTCCCCTTCATCCTGATGCAAAACCAGTTAAACAGAAACTGAGACGTGTGCGCCCTGATTGGGTCCTAAAGATAAAAGAAGAAGTCACTAAACAAATCAACGCCGGTTTTCTCATAGTCACCGAATATCCACAATGGGTAGCTAACATCGTTCCCGTACCAAAGAAAACTGGAGGAATCAGGGTCTGCGTAGATTTCCAAGATCTCAACAAGGCCAGTCCAAAGGATGACTTCCCATTACCTCACATAGACGAGCTAGTAGATAACACCGCAGGCCATGCATTGCTATCTTTCATGGACGGATTTTCTGGGTACAATCAAATCCTTATGTCTCCTGAGGATAGAGAGAAAACCACCTTCACTACGCCTTGGGGAACCTACTGCTACCGAGTAATGCCGTTTGGGTTGAAGAATGCTGGAGCCACTTACCAGAGGATGGCAACAACACTGCTGCACGACATGATGCACAAAGAGGTCGAGGTGTATGTCGACGATATGATAGTCAAATCAAAGGAAAGGAAAGGACACCATGGAGCACTCCAAAAGTTCTTTGAGAGGATTAGGAATTACAAACTGCGTCTTAACCCTCAAAAATGCACTTTTGGGGTAACAGCTGGAAAGATGTTGGGATTCCTCATCACTCAAAGAGGAATCGAGGTAGACCCTTCCAAGATATAGGCTATCATGGAGATATCACCACCTAGGACGGAGAAGGAAGTAAGGAGTTTCTTGGGGAAGGTACAGTTCATCAGCAGGTTCATTTCCAAGCTCACAACCACCTGTGAACCTCTTTTCAAGCTACTGAAGAAAGGTACTAATTTTGAATGGAGCCAAGACTGTCAGCAAGCGTTCGAGGCAATCAAAGAATATCTTCAGAATCCACCTGTATTGTCACCGCCCATCCCTGGGAAGTCATTAATTCTGTATCTCTCAGTAACAGACACATCCATGGGGTGCATGCTAGCACAAGAAAACAACGCCAAAGTAGAGTGCGCCATATACTACCTCAGCAAAAAAATGATGGACTATGAGACAAGGTACACTCCCCTCGAGAAAACCTGTTGGGGGCTAGTATGGGCCACAAAGAAACTAAGGCACTACCTGTTAGCACATCCGGTGGTGCTGGTCTCTCGTTTAGACCCAATTAAGTATCTTTTCGAAAAGTCAGCACTTATCGGAAAGCTAGCTAGGTGGTTATTGCTGCTAGCAGAATTCGACCTCAAATACATGACAAGGAAATCAGTAAAGGGAAGAGCTGTGGCAGAATTCTTGGCAGATCACCCTGTGACAGAGACTGAGGCAGAGGACTTCATGTTCCCCGACGAGGACATCTTATGTCTCTTAGACGACACCTGGCAACTTTACTTTGATGGAGCATCAAACCGATGTGGATATGGCATAGGGGTATTGCTAGTTTCCCCAAACGACTCCCACATCCCTTTGTCATATAAACTGAGGTTTGAGGTCACTAACAACCAAGCTGAATACGAAGCTTGTATTGCTGGAATGGAGGCAGCCCTGGAGCTAGGGGCAAAAAGGGTAGAAGTCACTGGGGATTCAAACCTGGTGGTATCTCAAGCCAGAGGAGACTGGAAGGTCAAGGAAGATACATTGAAGCTATATCACTCTGTGCTGGAAAAACTAATTCCACAATTCGATTCCGTTATCTTCACACACACTCTTCGAGTGAGCAATAGATTTGCAGATGCACTGGCAACATTAGCATCTATGGTCGAGATACCCCTGGGATTCACAATGCGGCCTCTCATGATCGAGCAAAAGGTTAAACCAGCATGTGAATGCACCTTTACCGAGGAAGGTGAAGACGATGGCAAGCCATGGTACGAAGACGTGAAGGAATTCCTGGAAAAAGGAGAATACCCATCCGAGGCCACCTCGAAAGATAAAACGGCTCTGCGGAAGTTTGCTACCCGATATATAATCTGTGGAGGAGCATTGTATCGAAGGGCACACTTGGGTCCAAGTCAACTTTGCGTCACAACGGAGGACAGCTGCAAGGTAATGGAGGAAATACACGAGGGAATTTGTGGGCCACACATGAATGGGGCAACGATGGCAAAGAAGATCCTACGTCAGGGATATTACTGGACTACAATGGAGGCCGACTGCGCTGATTATGTCCGCCAATGTTACAAATGCCAAACTCACGCTGATCGTATGCGTATTCCCCCTACGGAATTGTATAGCATGACATCCCCTTGGCCATTCTCCACTTGGGGGATAGACGTCATTGGAAGCATAAATCCAAAGGGAAAATACAAACATCAGTTCATTCTGGTGGCCATTGACTACTTCACCAAGTGGGTAGAAGCAGCTTCTTATGCTACTCTCAAAGCCACTCATGTAGCCAAATTTATTCGCACTAATATCATCTATCGATATGGTGTACCTCACGAGTCCGTCTGTGACAATGGATCGCACTTCAAGGGGGCGACGAAGAAGCTTTTCGCCGAATTTGGGATACAGAATCATCGGTCATCTACTTACCGACCTCAAACTAATGGAGCAGTTGAGGCTGCAAACAAGAACATCAAGAGGATTCTGCGGAAGACTACCGACACTTACACAGACTGGCCAGAAATGCTACCTCTGGCACTATGGGGTTATCGAACAACTGAAAGGACTTCAACTGGGGCCACTCCCTACTCTCTGGTCTATGGAATGGAAGTTGTCTTGCCTATCGAACTGGAGTTACCTTCGTTAAGGGTTCTAGCTGAGACTGGAATGATCGAAGAAGACTGGGTTCAAATCGCCACGATGAGTTGGTACTACTAGACGAAAGGAGGCTGAGAGCGTTATACCATGTACAAGGGTATCAACGCCGCATTGCACGAGCATTCAACAAAAAGGTGAAACCTAGGGACATCAAGGTAGGAGACATGGTGCTCAAAGCAATTCGTCGCCACGTCTCAGACCCAAGGGGCAAGTTTAGACCAAACTGGGGAGGCCCCTACCTTATCAAACGCATACTTTCTGGAGGAGCAGCATACATTGCAAACTTGGATGGAATGGAATTCGCAACGCCAGTCAATATTGACAAGCTAAGGAAGTATTACCCATGAGAGATGCTCGTTGGATCGAAAACCATAAGGGTGGGCGGATCCAAGCAAAAATTAGAGCAGCCTGCTAGGTCGAAAACCCGCAAGGGCGGCTTAGGCAAAAACTAAGGCATAAATAAAACGCTCGCTAGACCGAAAACCCGCAAGGGCGGTTTTAGGCAAAATTTAGAGCACAAAAGGAGAGGAAAATACCCGAGTGGACCCTAACTAAAAACAAAACAAATCCCCTTTGTTGGAACTACGTTTATGGCCTGATTCCCTCTATGGTATACGTAGGCAATCTCTAAATTTGAGATCCGGCCACTGCTATCATCATCACTTCCAAAATTTCTAGGTCTATCCTAAAGCATGTTCATTATCAAATCATGGCAATAACATCTCTAAAATAAAACGACCAAATGTTTTATTATTTCCAAAGGGAAAGGACAAAGCAAACCTAAAACAATTCTTAATCCATGAAAACTAGAATCAAACAAACATCTTTTGAAAAACATAAGCAAAGCGTCAGCCTCTAGGTCTTCCTTCTCTTTGCACTACTATCCTCCAGAAGGTTTTTCTTCAACCAGCGTTTGTAAGAACCCGATAGCTTGACAACGAAGTTCTCAGCGACCTCTTGCATCACTCTATTTGGCCAAAGACGCAGCATATTGCGACGGAAGTTGGCATCATGGATCTTAGAGACGGTGTACTCAGGGTCACCCAAGATTACGATTTGTTCAGCCCCAAACTGCCTTTGAAAGCGAGCATGAAAGTAAAAAACGACTCGAGTAATACCAATCACTGCTACACCAAAATGGTTCATGGTACTCGCAGTCATGCTCTCAATACCATACCAGGGGCAAACCCATTGAATCCAATCACCTCTGCAAGTCTTCATCCATGCTTCCCAAGCAGCCTCAGTTGGGAACTGTTTAATCATGTGACGCTCCGTGCATTGGTCTGGATAAGGAAGTCGCTCCGGCGCATCCCACACCTTTAGCTTCTCAAACAACCATACCTAGAGAACAAGGGAAAATTGTGAGTTGAGAGAACACGTGAGTCAAAACAAAAGAGTGATGAGTGAAAAGATAAACTTGACAAATGAACAAATAAAAGAGCGAACCTGCAATAGCAAGGGACTGCTTGAGAACTGAGCTGTAGGACTACCCTTCATCACATCTAGACCCATCAAGGTCTCTGCCAATACTAAGCCAGCGAAACCCACACGGTTTCCAATCTGTTGAGCAAGGTTAAGCAACACAGGATCAGCGTGGCTAGAGGAAGGGCCAAGCAAACAATAATGAAGGAGACAAATGCACAACGCATGAAAGCACGACTTATGTAGGGAAACTTGGCGATGAGCCTCAGCTGTACCAAAACGCTGAATAAGTTGCAGAATCTCCAGCCTTCCTTTCACTAGGAAGAATTTAACTTCATGTTTCTGAACTTGGAGTAAATCCTTCAGGAGATCACCTCGGTTGAACAAAGGATTAGGGACAACAAAACCCTCTCTGTCTGAATGACCCATGATGGCCGCAAGCTCCTCAATAGTAGGGCACAACTCCTCTCGCCTAAATCGAAAGACGTGAAAATCAGGGTCCCACAAACTAGCGGCTGCCCTAAGGAAGGCAAAATTTACAGGAATTTGACGAAGGGAAAAGAGGAAGTCCATGCCAAAGGACTTAAAGTGTAAACGGTCGAGGCCATTGAAGGAAATCAACCACTGATCAAGGATTGGTTGTGCCATATGTAAGGAATTGCTACTGACAATGCTATCGGGTTCGTAGAACGCGTATTTATAGAACTAAGTCGAGTCTTAGTCCGAATCGGAATCGGATTCTTAATCCTCAGAATTTCAATCGGTCTCTCGGCCGATACTTCAATATGACGGCCGTAGGATCTATCCATCGGCCCGCAAATATCAGGGTTGACCTACAAGTCAAACCCAGGCAAACAAAGTGATCCTTCGGCCGCCAGATCGAAGAATCGGCCGCACAATCATTCAGTCGGCCGCCAGAACGGCTGTTTTACAGTTTGTTTCCACGGTCCAGTTCGCTTCACTGGATTAAACGGGATTATCCCACGCAAACCAATGGAGATATAGCATACACAGTCATATAACAGAGCAAAAGATTTTTGTTTCATATAACGAAAGCTTTTTTACATCACAAGGTGGATCATCCCACATTTCCTAAACAAACTATACATCAATTTCCTGTCGAACTAACCTATGCAGGAAAAGAAACAGAAAAACAAAAAAAGAGGAAGCTGAAGGGGGTGCCGAACCCTCTGGTGGTCCGAACACCAGAGACCAGCTGCAGAAAAGAAGAGGACACCCCTGGGGCGGTGTATACCAGAGGAGTACTACGGTGCAAAAGGGACACCACATTGCTCAAAAGAATCACCACATGGCCCAGAAAAATCACCACACCGCGTACCGCCTTCACACCAGGAGCTCCGCGTCACGAAGGCAAGTCACCCATGTAAGGGTCCCTAATCGAAGCTACCCATGTAAGGGCCCCTAATCAAGCATCAAGACAGGACCGAAAACAACGCGGTCTCCCTCCGCGCACGCTAGCCACATCAGCATATCACCCACGGCCCGGAGCTGTCAGAAACAAGGAGAAGTGGAAGGGATCTTCAGTGGAAGTCTCGGACGTAAGAAACGGAGAGGGAAGAAAGGAAAATGAAATGAAACGGCTGAGGCCGTGGCCTTTTATAGGCCCCTGGAAACGAACCGATTAAACGGCCGAGTATTCGATACCTCGGCCGAGATATCAATCCTTCGGCTGAGAGATCGATCTCCTGGCCGCCCAATCTATCTCCCTCAGCCATATCAGGTCTTGCTCTGTGCACTGACTCAAGCCACTATAGACTTCTAAATCCTCAACCAACCAAGTAGCCTTGGAGGCATCTCCAAGCCAATGCAACATGATCAAAACTAGCCTTGGGGGCATATCCAAGCATGAGGAAAATCTCTCTCCACAAACTGCTGGCCAAAACAAGACAATTCACTCAGCGGCTCTATGCCTATACTCACTCAGTGGCTCGAGGCTCGTCACCATGTCTATCCACTCATCAAGCACCGTGACTCCAAGTCCATCTCCACAGGCTTAAAGCCATTATCTCAGCGGCTTTACACCCGTTACCCCAATCTCAGTGGCTCGAAGCCCATTATCGACAGGCTCTACGCCCGTATTGACTCAACTCAGCGGCTCCAAGCCCACCATTTCAACTGGCTCGAAGCCATAACAATCAACTCAGCGGCTCCAAGCCCTCGACTCAGCAGCTCTATGCTCGCTATCACTCACTCAGCGGCTCTAAGCCCACTGTCTCAACCGGCTCGAAGCCGTAACAAACAATCTCAGCGGCTCGAAGCCCATTATCGACAGGCTCTATGCCTATATACACACACTCAGCGGCTCTAAGCCCCCGATTCAGCAGCCCTACGCTCGCTATCACAACTCAACAGCTCTAAGCCCACTGTCTCAACTGGCTCGAAGCCGTAAACAACCAATCTCAGCGGCTCGAAGCCTATTATCAACAGGCTCTACGCCTGTACTCACTCGCTCAGCGGCTCCAAGCCCACTATCTCAACTGGCTCGAAGCCATAACAACCATCTTAGCGGCTCCAAGCCCATTATCGACAGGCTCTACGCCCGTTATCACAACTCAACGGCTCAAAGCCCATCATCTCAGCTGGCTCGAAGCCGTAAACAAGCAACAGGCTCTACGCTGCCCCAACAATCAAGCCATCCATTCTCAGGCTCTATACCTGAATGCTCAAGAATCTAACATTTTTGAATGCTCAAGCTCTACGCTTGGATGCCCAACCACTGTGTACTGGATGCTCAAGTTATACACTTGAATGCTCAAGCTCTACGCTTGGATGCCCAACCACTGCGTACTGGACGCTCAAAGCCTGTACTTTGAATGCTCGGATTCTGCCGTCCGAATGCTCGAGCTCTACGCTCTGAATGCTCAAGTCCAGAACTTGATAGAAGCTCTAAGCTTAAAAACAAACACACACGCACGGGCCCATGCACATATTGCATTATCACATCGAGTCTGCATCATCATATCTGTTCACATCTAACAACCATCATCACACATATACACTCTGCATATCTCTCATGAAACAAGTCAACCCTGCAATTAACCGGCTCTACGCCTCGGTGTTATTGATCGGTTCAGCGCCTCGATCCTTTGGCTTTACGCCAACACTTATGATGAGAAAGCTCCGTGCACAGACCATCAGAATACAACCAGCTCTACGCTTCGATTCATGACACGACAAGCTCTAAGCTTCGACACCTCAGGCCTTCGCCTCACGACCACAGCAGGCTCTACGCCTCAATCTAATCACCTCAGGCTCTCGCCTTATGATCAACACCAGCTCCGCGCTTCGGTCCTATCAATCCAATCTCATCAGGCCTTCGCCTCAAGACTGCAACAGGCTCCACGCCTCGATTCTATCACTCTCCAGGCTCTCGCCTCATGACTACAACTGGCTCCGTGCCTCGGTTCCCTCATTTTACAAAGCTCCGTGCTCCAGTTACTGACCCTGTGCCCCCCATATCTCAAAAAACAAACGGCATCCGACTCATCCCAGCAGATGGTTTGGATTCCACCCCATTACATCAATTCCTTCCAGCTCATTCGCAAGGATAGGCTACTCTACCGAGCTCCTTTCAGTCAAAGTAAGGATGATCAAGAAAAGCAAACGCACATGCCGTGTACTGGTCTACCCCAAAATACTAAGGAAGCTCTACGCAAAAACTCCCCAGGCCGCCCTGCGCTCCTTCAACTACCTTCCGCCAAAATCCTGGCTCAGTCTAGGTACGTCACACTACGGCTTTTTAAGCCCTAAGGTACGTCTTCTGTCTCTAACCCTCCAAACTTTTATTTTTCTTTATTGCCCAAACTACGATTGGTCTGAATTTCCCTTGTGGAATACGTAGGCAGCCTCCCGGCCCGACCATAACAAAACCTTTTTCAAAACCCCTTGGAATAGTGGTTGGACCAAATTGAGTTGCTTTTTACAGCTTTGACTCTTACTCAAACATGTCTCACGATCCGTCTGAGTTCAGTCAAAGAGGGGCATCTGTAGACACCCCAATTTGGCCTAACGATTATTTCAAGTCCCACCTTGGGACCATCCCGATGATGAAATGGATACAGTGATTGCTGATTGCCTCCTTGAGAACCTTAGGACTTTCGGTAAGAACTTTGAGCCACATAGAGGACCCAATTCAAAGCCATACAGCCTTTCAGACAGAAATACAGAAGCCTAGGAGAATCCATCTGTCGGCCGTGACATCGATCCCACGGCCCTAACATCATTTCCTCACCCGAGCAACCTGTTGCTAGCAAAATCTCCCTGAGAGATCAATCCCTCGGCCGCAAGATCTATCCTTCGGCCGAGACATCCATTCCTCGGCCGTGATATCCTTTACTCGGCCGCCAGATCGACCTTTTTCCAGACTCTGGAACGTGTTCTGTCAGACGTTTGATCCAACTACACTACCTTCCCGATGCATTCGGGCTACGCTCAGAGATTACGACGTAGAGTTAGAGATGCATTGCAATTGCAATTACCATCTCGTGATTTGATTGGCCGAAGTGAGTCACCAATTGCCTATATAAAGGGCCTTTGGACTCCGAAAATAAACACACGAAATTCATTAGAGTACACACTCTCTCAAGCCTCGAAACTCTGCCAAAATACTCTCTCAAACCCACTCCTCAAAAGCCCTAACCTCCCGAAGGCAGCCGTCAATCCGGCGATCAAACCCCGAAGTTCAAACCCTAACCCTAGGGTTTTCAATCAAGCAATCAGTCAATCACGCCCAATCCAAAGCAATCAAGCAACTGAGGGATCAAGGCGGTGAGGCCCAACGGCCTCTGGTTCGTCTTATTTACTGTATTTCTGACTAACCGTAGCGTTTTGATCATCTGTTAATCTTTCTGTCTAGTGTGAGGAAGAACACCGATCGAGGCTTCGATCCCTCGGCCAGTACATCAAACCAGGAGGATCCCTCGACCGTGACATCCATTCACCGGCCGTGGGATCCATCTCCCTGGGACAGTTTGTTTTGTTTTGCTTTCTGATGCATGCTTTATTTATCGCACTGGCTCACTTTACTTACTGTTTAAAGGAATAAATAAACAGACTACATGTTAGAGTTAAACAAAGCATCTACATGTCTTATGATGAACGATTATGGGCCGGTCTCACGACTGGGCAAAGAGGGGTGCCTAACACCTTCCCCTTATTGTACTTTTGGCTCCCGTATCCAGAATCTCTATCTATTTTCCCAGTTTTAATAAACTGGGTGGCGACTCTGTTTTGATGATAACCGCTATCATGTGGCGATGTTCCTAGCCATGGGAATGTCCATGATTTTGGTTTACGAAGCAAGCAACCAACCGAGCAAACAAACGTGATCAATCTGTATGGCGATGCCCCATTTGGGAGGTGTCTACAACTTCCCAAAGATTGGCAGGCGGGACAAGGTCCGTAACCATGATACTACAGTCCCTGTTGTTCGGATAAGGCACTTCAGGGCGGTTGCATTCTTCGTCAACAATGTAAGAGCAAGGGTCGAAGTCAGTGTCGGGATCAGTATCACAAACTGAATCAAAGACCGAACTGAAGAGGGAAACATGGTCTCCCAGGGCCCGTGGATCTTCCTGGACAAGCTCGTCCTCTGCATAGTGAAGCATGTAATCCGGTATAGCATAGCCTTGAAGAGGGTTAGGGTCAATGTCCACAGGAGCATACCAAGCTGGCTCAGGATCCCAGTAATACTCTTCTTCGAGAACCGGAGGCTCGACTGGGTGAAACAACATGTATAAGGAGAAACCATCCAAGGGATCGAACAGAGCTGCTTCATAACCGGCCATCCAGCCATCGTACCAAGCTTGATCAAACGGGACATTTTCAGGTTGTGGAGGAAAGCCCTCTGCTTCGAGGCGTGACCACTCGTTGAAAATAAGGAGGGCGTAGTCCATGTTGTCTGCTATGGCCCAGGCAGTGGCCTGCATGTTGTTGTCCGAGGGAGGCACCCAAGGCTGGTAGGGATCAGGAAACGGGCCAGCGATGGTTGCGTATGGGCTGTCAAGTGACGAAGCCGAATTTAGCTGCACAGCAGGGATTGACTAATGGAAGAAAGAGCTGACAGACTCATCGGAGACAGGTGATTCACCTTTCAAAGGTTCTGAAGGCGCATCAGTGTCAACAATCTGGCCTTCAACCACGCGTATATAAGAAACCTCGGCGGAAGATCCGAGCGGGAAAGGTACAATGGGCCTGGGTTGATCGGCTGAGGCTATATAGTCGGTGGCGTTGAATATGGTGGAGCTGTGGTCAATATGAGTGGAGCTGAGGAATATGTGGTTGACGTGGGAAGCAGCATTGTGCTTGGGAAGGGAATTGGCAATGACATTAGGCTTTTGAGGAGGCGGAGGGGTTTCCAGCGTGCCATCGTCAATGAGATCCTGAATTGCATGACGGAGGCGAAAGCAAGAGTCAGTAAGATGACCTGCTCCTTGATGGTAAGCACAGTAGAGGTTGGCTTTGAAGCCAGGTGAAAGGTTCTTGGGTAAAGGAGTTGGATCCAGGGGCTTGAGATGCCCTGATTTGACCAATTTTTCCAAGACCGAGGACAGAGGCGCCTCGATAGCGGAAAAGCTGCGGGGTTGGTTCCGAGGCCGGTTATTCTGCGGAGTCTGGACTTGATTGACATCCGCAATGTGATTGGTTGTGTTGGAGGAGGTGGCATTGGAACCGCTGGTTGCTGTGTTGGAGTAAGTCCCTGTTCCAAACAGCGCATTGGCATTCCCAGAGTATGCCCGAGTCTTGGTTTTAGGAGGATTAGAGGATTCCCCCTTTGCTAGAATCCCACTCTGCAGTGCATCCTCGATGGCCAGGCCAGAATCGAAGAAGGTTTCAAAGTTCGCAGATGCTTGAGCAAGCACCAGATGCCTAGCATAGTCGGGCTGGAGGTTGCGGGAAATGATAGGGAGCTGATCCTTCTCGCTGGGGCGATCAGTCATTAAGGCGGCCTTGGCCCTCCATCTCTTGACAAAGTCAGCAAAAGACTCCTTAGTTTCCATCTTGGTGGACTCAAGTTCCCGGGTGGTCATCTTCAGTTGGGAGTTGTAGCTGTACTGCGAAATAAACGCAGCCCCAATATCTTCCCAAGTCCTCCTTTTGGCAATGTCGAGCGACAAAAACCAATGGAAAGTAGGGCCGGAAAGGGTTTGAGGGAAAAGCTGAGACATGGCCTCCGGCTCAACAGAGTGTAGCTTCATAGCGGCATGGTAGCTGTAGAGGTGGGTTTTGGGAACACCGCTCCCATCGAACTTAGCCAAGTCAGGCATTTTGAACTTCTCGGGAAGCCTGGCATTAGGATGTAGACATAGGCGGTCCAAATCAATCCCTCCAGCATTGATCTTTTCGGTTTTGGAAATAGATTCCTCCAACTTGGTAATCTTTGCCATAAGTGCGGTCATGTCGGGGTTCTGAGCTGGCTCCTCTTGGTTTGGAGGAAGTCTACCACCTGCGAGGTTTACAACGGGCCTGCGGCCTTCCCTTGGGTTCAGCACCATGAGACGTCCTGCGTGGTTCGGATCTAGAACCAAAATGGCTTGTTCCTGGTCAGACTCATCGTCCTCGCCTTCCTCCTCGAGAGGGGGTGGAAGACGAGTGTGGATAAGATCTTCAGGCGGGCAATGTTAGTATCTGTCTGACCTGCCCTTTGTTGCATGGCGGTGATGCTGTCCTGAAGGTTCATGAGCATGGTCTCTAAGGTAAGAGGTTCTGGCTGTGGCTGTTCCATTGTGACAGGAGGTTCGGAGATGCTTGATGCGGATGATAGGGTAGTTGGACGCCCTTCCTGTAAGATCGGTGGTGAACCTGACTGAGAATCTGAGTGCTGTGCTGCCGCAGGTGAGCGCGGAGAGTCTTCCGTGATGACTGACTGGGACTGTAACCTGACAAGCCTTTGAACCGGACTGAGTTGCAGACGTTCCCAAGCGGGTTTGGCAACTCGCTTCGATACTTTCCTTGGCGGTGCAATGATTCAAATCTTTGCTTGCAAGGCAAAAGGAGGTTTAACAAGGGTCCTGCAGCAACTTTAATCTAAATAAAAGACTAAAGCGTGAATGCAGCCAACGTCGTCAGTGTCACCCTAGACTCTAGAACTAGAAGACAAGTCTGTCTCAAGACGCTTCGGACACTGTTTAAGGCCCTCAGAATTCTTTTCGAAGATGTGTCCTTGTTCGGAACGAGCAATCCTAAAAGATGTCAAAAGAAGTCTAAGCCTTCGTCCATCCCGCCGTTTGGGATTTCAAACTTGAAGTCAGAACAACTCGGTATGAATATCATGATAATATAACCAGGTTGGCGTGAACAGCACTGTGCTATTAGCCGGGCGGCGTGAGTGACGAGGCACTTGTTACCTTTTGGTGTAAGCATCATGATGTTTACTCCGTTTGTTCCTCGTTTTCTGTTTGGAATCCTAAACAGGTTTAACAGACGAGGGTGTAGAAAGGCTTCTGATTTCCTAAAGTCCCACTGTCCGAAGGACTGGGAAAACTGAAAACGCGCATCATTGAGATGCACGACTCCTCATCGGGCCATAACAGTGTCCTAATAAGTCTAAAGACAGACTCGGAACAGATCGAGAACCTAGGAGCCGTCTAAAACATGCTTTCTACGCAGAACGAAATGTATGTACAGTTCATGCGATGGGAAAAAGCAGTAACACATAGGCATTTACAGGGTTAGATGCAAGTAGACCCTAACCTGCGGGTACCTGTCCTAGTTTGGAGAGTTCTAATGCTTTGTATATGCAAAAGGCCGGTTTTGGTTCGTAACAGGTTCCTCGGACTAGGGCCACAGATATACCTCATGCTGCCCGCGTAACCGCAGAGCAACAGTCGAACGGTAGTATGACCCATCATCGTCGAAGGTTGTTGGTCATTCGGGGTCCCCGGGCTCCGGTAAACCGTGCCGGATTGCCAAAACGATCCAACGAGGCTTATCCCACATCGATGCAAATGATATGCTAAACTTTAATAAAAAAGAAGAAGAATCACAAAATCGTAAAAATGTCTTTTCAAATTTGGCTCACTTTATTTAGTCCATCTTTAGAAGAAACAACATAAGTGAACAAATGAAAAAGTCCCAGATTAGATTGGCCGGACACAGGGTCCTGTTAAATCACCATTCCAACCTTCGGCAGCGCGAAGCTCACCATTTTGACAAACTTTTAAGGATTTGTTCTCAAATGTTTTGAATTCTAAGTATGAATAAATATTGGTTCGATTAATCCCCAGCAGAGTCGCCACTGTGGGCAGCATGCCCTTGGAAAAAGGATTCCGTTCCTTTCGCCATTGCGGCCCTTTTTTGGAAATCGAGGGAGCGCGAGCGGAGAGACAAGTGCTCGTAAAATACAGAGTCACCACTTGAGTTTTGAAGGTCCGACACTCAAGGAACCGTATTTCGAAGCACCTGCCGCGCTGTTTGATTTGAAAAAGTTAAGGAACCAGTCCGTCATAACCATATCTGGGTTCGGGAGCTTGGTTACGAGAGGTGAAGGGTTTTAAGGCACCCCTCTCGCCCAATCCGGAGATCGATCTCTACTTAGGCATTTTTATGAAAACTCTTGTGATTCTTCTTCTTTTTGATTATTTTTAGCCAACTAGGGCGGGGGAACAGTTAATCGGGGATTAAAATTGTAGCACGTTTGCAGGATATGACCAAATAATAGCATGGATGGATGGAAAATTGAATAATAAATGGGATAAAACCCAAAACATTGATCAAACACCAAAACAGTGCCTTGGCATGGTTTTATCACAAACAATAGCCAACTTGCATGCATGGATGAACCTGCATGCAAGGGAACTATCGCGCGATAGAACCACACACTCGCGCGAGTGTTGATGTCTCACCAACAGTTTGAATTTCATCCCCTTCTGGGCTCTGGAAGGACCAGTGCACACCCAGGGGGCAAACCAAGCAGTTTATATGTAATGAATCTAAACTAAATATTACAGACTGATTGAAAATGAAACTGAAATAAATGGAAATGCAGCCCCTAAACAGTGGGGGAATAAATAGAGGCCAGGGGCCTAGCTGCCCATGCAAGGGCCATTTCTGGAATTCAAAAAACCATCGCGCGACAAAGAAAGAGTCTCGCGCGATGCTCCTGACTGGACTTCTAGGAATTGCTTCGCATGCTTGGGGTCCTGAGACAGGTTCAGGGAATCACCCAAGGGCATTCCAAACTATTTAAAGTAGCAAGCTAAGCTACTGTACTTATTTTTGACATGCATCACAGTGATCTATATTGGAAAATAAATTACAACATGCATACTCATAATGAAAACAATAAATGACCAGCCTCCCTTCCCCACGAGGACCATTCTCTTGCTGACAGAACTGTCGCGCAAGTATAGTGGACCATCGCGCGAGGGTTTGGCTGTCAACAGCTTCTTGTAACTCTGCTGACTTTAGGACCAGGACTGGTATTGATTACCAGCCTTGGCCCTGTCAGCCCCCCTCAGGGATCAAAACAGAAACAGGCTAAATGTTATACCTTTGCTTGAAAAGGGTTTTGGAAAATGGATTGCTTGAGTGGTGTAGCCTTGCAACTAAGTGTGTATTGAACACTAGATTTGAAAGACTAGGAAGTGGTTTGGGTTAGTAACTTTGTGCTAGAAAGAACTTGTTTGCTTTGTAAAATAGTAATTAACCTTGTTAATCTTTTTTTTTGGAACCCTTAGCATGGAAGACCAATGGGGGTATTTATAGGGAGAGTGAGTGGGCTAAGTGGTGGCCAAACTTGGCTTTGCAACCAGCCAACAAGGTTGGTCACAACATGGTGGAAAACCTAGCCAACTAGGTGGTGAAGTGGTTGGGAGGGGGCATGTGCCAAGAACCTGCCAGCACACTGTTCAGCTGAGAAAAACGGGGTTTGCCACATGGGGACCCATGTGACATCCAATCATCACAAATCCAGCTGGATTGTGTGATAGTGATAGGGGAGAACTGTCGCGCGAGGGTTCAGAACCATCGCGCGAGGGTCAACAGTTTGACTTTGACCACACCTGTCAAGCTGAGCATCGCGCGAGAAACAGGAAGAATCGCGCGATGGTCAAACCTGACTCCAGGGTTTGACTGAAGGTTCAGAGTGGTTCAAAAGGTTTAAGAGAGGTTCCAAACACTCCAAGCTCAATCCATTCCCAAACTCAAGCTCATTTGATCCGATTTCATCATCGGGGAAACAAGAAAACCGTAAAATAAAGTAAAACAATTGGGAGACCCAGATTGGGGTGTCTACACAAGCTTACTCATCAACCATTAGGAT
The DNA here is from genome assembly GCA_020567845.1 of Rhododendron henanense subsp. lingbaoense. Classification (NCBI taxonomy): domain Eukaryota; kingdom Viridiplantae; phylum Streptophyta; class Magnoliopsida; order Ericales; family Ericaceae; genus Rhododendron; species Rhododendron henanense. Next base: position 25,560,730 of record CM036317.1, on the reverse strand, counting down.
TGGAGGAGAAGAGGGCTGTGTAGATATGTCTTCCGCAGCGGTGCTCCCATCTGTTGGACCACCACTGGCTTCCTTCTGGCCAGGGTTGGTCGTTTTACCATCTTGATCGACATCCGCACCATGCTGCTCGAAGGCATTGGCATTGAGCTCCTTGTCCAGGCCATCTTCCTCCTCCACAACCTCTTCCTCATTCGAAGTTACTATGGTGCTTGGGAGGTCATTTTCTGTCCACAGTGGGGATGACTCAGCTGTACCAGATTTCTTGAGACATGCAGCCCAAGTAGTTGCCCATATATGATCTTGAATTTCGGGCATTTGGGCCTTGTAGCTTTTAGTGGCTACGTTGATTCTCTTATTGTACCCCTATTGGTACACAACCTTGGCTTCATTTTTGCTTGTCTCCAGCTCCATAAGAGTCTGGTTCAAACTGTCTTCGGCTCCGTCAAGCTTGCTTTTCAGCTCATCCACCTCACCACGAGCTTGGTCTCTTTCTCTCTCGAGCTTGATTATTGTGCGTTGCAACTGGGCATTCTCATTCGCCAGCTTGGCGCGCTGGGGCTCAGAATGACCCAGCTTTTGAGCCATGGCCACCATCTTTTGAACAGCCTGGACAAAATGTGAAAATATTAATGATAGATGATAGGTTCTACAGACAGTGAAGGGGAAAGTATGGGAACCAAACCTTAATGCTATTGACCATGAAGGTATTGAGGAATTTGTCGGGTGTGTTCTCTACTTCCTTCTTCATATCATTGGGGAGTAAGAAAGCTTGGGAGAGAGCCAGGGCAGTCTCTTCTGATTCTGCACTGTCCTGCATGCTAACATGACGATTTCCATGTACCAATTGAGGGGTCCATGATGGGATAGAGACAGCGGGTCTTCGCGTGGTAAGGGTACCTTCAGGCGGAGCAGTACCAGTAAAGGCGGAGTTGAGGTGTGGACGCTTGTCACGATGGGCCTCGGCCACCTCACTGGGAGAAAACCCCGGAGGTGCATCCATTTGAATGTGGGCCCGACGACCATGCCCCTGGGGACTGTCGTGGCTCCGAGCAATGCCACGACCCCGTCCAGCGCCAGGAATGGTTAGGAGGCTGTTGAGATTGATCGGTTAGTTCATCTCTTGAGGTGTAGGGGAAGGAGTGTAACCGCTGGAGGTGGAAGTAGAGGCTTCTTCGGCCAAAGTGATTGGCTCGTTAGGAATTAGAGGGGTATGAGAACGCCTTTCTCCTTCTTGTTCGGGGTGTGAAGTGGAAGGACCAGGAAGTGCTGGGTTACCAGCTGCACGGGTGCGCCAATCAATGAACCCGCCATATGAAGCTCTATAGCTCAAGAGCACTTGGGCTGCTCTTGCTCGGCCAGCAAGATGAGTACCTTGCCCGTTGAAAGCTAACGCCCGGTCGATATCCGCAATGTGGACCTGTGGGGTAATGATGTCGTAACCTTGGTTGACATTTGTGGTTCACAAACTAGGTACAAGTAAACCTTTCGTTGTTAAAAATACAATGAACAATATAGCAAGTGAAAGAAACTGACGTGGGCGCCCAAATCTGTGAGGGGCATGAAAGCCGATCACCCTGTCATCCTCATCTCTGGGCTCGAAGTTCCCCGTGACGACGAGGAAATCGTCATCATCTCCTCGGGCGGAATCAGGAAGTTCAAGCACGAGTTTTTTTCTCGAATCCCTACTTTTTTAAGTAGTAGGTGAGGGCATCTTTGGTCCTAGAAATACTGTATAGGTGGTGTATGTCATGCAATCCTAAAGATGTGCCTAGCATGTGATTTATGACATTGATGCCCATGACAACCCTGAAGAAATTAGCAGAAACTTACATTGGAGAAAGCCTGTAGTGAGCTAAAACTTGGCGAAGTAGGGGGGCCAGAGGGAATCTGACCCCGCCTTCTACAATGGCGACTACAGGGATATGGAGGTGTCGTTGTTAGGACTTTGGCGAATAGCGTTCTCATGGGCCAGTGCAGTGGCAACGTTGTCAGGAATCTCATAGCGCGATCTGAACGTAGCCATGGCCTGGGGGGTGTTACAGTGGCATCTAAACCTCCCCATTTACGAACAATGGAATTACAGATGCAGACAAGGGGGTACCAAGGAAACCCTAAAATGAGAGAAAAAGCCCCAAATCGCAGATAATGGGGAAGAGGAGAGGAACGACGACTTACGGTGTGGCAAACGAAGTTTCTAGACGCAGAAAGGAAGAACCACAAGACGGTGAGCAGTGTTCCAATGGCGGGTATGCTCAAATCTCTTTTCTGCAGTGGAAGCCAAGAGAGAGAAAGTGGTTTTTGAAATGGGACGAAAACCCAAATATACCCTAATGAGTGGGGTGGCGTATGTGAAACGTCACCCCAGACGCTGTTTGGGCGTTTCGTTGCCCAAAGACGCCTGTAAGCATTAAATGAGAACAAAATGGGGCTAGCCATGTGTAAAGGTTGAGATTGGAAAAGCCTGTCCAGCTCAAACGATTGGACGTTTTGCCTGGATTAATGATGAAAGTTGCACCAATTACGTGAAATGAGGTGCAGGAGCAAAATGAATTTGCTCGGTTCCGGGGAGCTTTGCTCGTCATTAAAATAAAAATGACAAGTAAAGCTGGGGAGCAATTAGGGAGGTATTCCCGAACAGGCTCAAAGAAGGCCCGAACACGTGGTACGTGGGACCATGGTATAAATACGACAGGGACAGTTGCCGTGTAAGACGGTGATCGGCGATATGGACCAGTGACATAAGAAGTCATTGGTCCAGGAAGACTGTTCAGGGCCATGGTCCAGTAAACACGAGAAGTTATTGGACCGAGAGACTAATAGAGGAACAGTGACATGTGAAGTCACTGGTCCAAGTAGCTTGTTCGGCGACGAAAGGGCCGAACAGGAGGAGAACTCTTGGGAAAATAGTCTCAGGTGCAAGGAACACTCTAAAAGGTTCCAGAACAGTGGAATTCCGTGAAGGAATAAGATCTCGAGAATATAGGATCTGGGAAAGATACCCAACATGAATTGGATGTTCGGCCAGCTATGGAAAAGAGTCCTAAAAGGACTAAAGTAATGAATTGATAAGGGAACGAGAATCCACAATATTCTGGGTTTCCTATACGAGGTAGGAAACCTAGGGCAACAAGGATACTTAGGCAGCAAGCATCCGTAAATCTATAAATATGAGGTAAACCTAAAGGCTCAAGGTACGCAATACGTTGCATTATTCGATACTTCCTACTGATAATTAGGGTTTCCTGCTAGTACGTGATACTAACTTAGGCATCGGAGGGCCTTTGCCATAAGAGGCAAAGGTGCGCTCACCCATTGTCTATTTTGCAGGTTAAAGCTCCGACGATGTGTTAAGGTTCCAGCGAGAAGTTACGAGTTACTGTTGTTTTCTTGTGCTGTTCAAAGCCTCTTTCGATTTTCTCCACTTACACTAAGGACTTTTGAAAAATTAACAACGTGCACCATCGAGATGCACGACTCTTCATCGGGTCATAGAAGCGTCCTAATAAGCATAGGACAGACTATAAAGCGAGAGACAACCTAGAAGCCGCCCTAAACATGCTCCTACGCAAAACGGAATGTATGTATAGTTCCTGAGACGAGTTTGCCTCATGAATTTCAGACGTTGCCGGAATCCTCAGAATTCTTTTCGGCGATGTGTCATTGAGTTGATCGACAGATCCTAAAAGATGTCAAAATAGACTAAATCTTCGACTAGTCCCATTTGAAGCTTCAACTTTGAACTTGGAACAACTCTGTATTGATGTCATGGCACCTTAACCTTGAACACCGCGGTGTATAGTGACTACGCACTTCAACCTGGGTGGCGTTAGTGACACAACATAACTACTTTGTTGTTCCTTATTTTCGGTTGAATCCTCAATCAGGCATGAGCCGAGGATGTAGTAAATTTTGATTTCTCAAAGTCTCATTGAACTAAGGACTCTGCGATTAATAACGAACATTCAGCAGAATGAACAACTCCTCATCGGGTCCAACAACGTCTTAGACAGCATAAGACAAACTCGAAAGAAAGAACCGCCTTAAGCATGCTCCTATGCAAAACAGTGCATGTACAGTGCATGCGATAGGGAAAGCAGTAACACATAAACAGCTACGGGGTTAGATGCAAAAATATCTTACCCTGTAGGTACCTATCCTAGTTTGGAGAGTTCTAGTGCTTTGTATATGCAAATGCCGGTTTTGGTTTGTAACGGGTTCCTCGGACTAAAGCCAAGATATACATCCTGCTGCCCGCGTAACCGCAGAGCAACAATCAAACGGTAGAATGACTCATCATCGTCGAAGGTTGTTGGGCATTCGGAGTACCCGGGCTCCGGTAAACCGTGCCGGATTGCCAAAATGCTCCAACAAGGCTATCCCACATCGCAAAATGCCTTTTCAAATTTGGTTCATTTTATTTAATCCATCTTTAGAGGAAACTACACAAGGGAACAATCGAAAAAGCCCTAGATCAGATTGGCCGGACACGAGGTCCTGTTAAATCACCATTCCAACCTTCAACAGCGCGAAGCTCACCGTTTTGACATACTTTTAAGGGATTGTTCCCAAGTGTATTAAGCTCTAAGTGTGGATCAATATCGGTTCGATCATCCCCAGTAGAGTCGCCACTGTGGGCAGCATGCCCTTAAAAAGGATTCCGTTCCTTTCCAAAGCAAGGCCCTCGGATCGAGGGAGCGTGAGCAGGGAAGCAAGTGCTCGGAATACAAAGTTGCCACTCGGGTTTGAAGGTCCAACACCCAAGGAACCGTATTTCGAAGCACCTGTCGCGCTGTTTGATTTTAAAAAGTGAAAGCACCAGTCCGTCATAACCATATCTGGGTTCGGGAGCCAGGTTAAGAGAGGGGAAGGGTTTTAAGGCACCCCTCTCGCCCAATCCGGAGATCGGTCTCTACTTAGGCATTTTGTGAAAACTTTTGCGATTCTTCTTTTATTAACCAATTTTTAGCCAATTAGGGTGGGGGAACAGTTAATCGGGGATTAAAACTGTAACAGTTTGTAAGATGTGATAGATAGCGTGGATGCACAGTTAGTATAGGATGAAAACAGACTCCTGTGGGAGTTTAAAGAGACTAGGAGGGCACCTGTTTTGGAGTGACGTGCGCAGAAAGAAACCAACACACACTAATCAAGTCACTGCATGCTTATCACACCTGCGCGCGCCACTACAAGACCTGCGCGGCTAGTAAGCTCAAGCCCACAGCTCTTATTCTTAACCCTCTGGGCTCTGGAAATAACCAATGCACACACAGGACAAGCCAAGCAATTTACAGGAACCATAATATACAGTTTAAAGGCTGAAAAGCCCTACAAATTAACAAAATACCCCATAACCAGTGTGGGGATAAAACAGTGGCCTAAGGCCAAGTTACCAAAGCAAAGACCACCCACTGGTCAAGGACTGACCAGCGCAAGAATGTTGCGCCTTGGCGCGCGCGGGTATGAGTCAACCTTTCAGTGTTTGGTTTTGCTCATCCTAGGTTCTGGGACAAGTCCAGAAAGATCCCAGGGGTGCTCCACAACAGCAGATATGCATATTGAAATACAGCTAGCATTTCTAACAAAGGAAAGCAATAAACTGGTTATTTACATGCTCACAGTGACCTATATACAAAATTAAACACAAAATAACAAGGCACCAATCCCCACACAAGACCTGCATGCGCTGCCACAAAGTGGCGCACGCGTACTAACGATCGGCGCGCGCTGGTCCTTGCCACTTCGGTTTTTGAAACCTTGCTAGCTTTTTGGGCCAAGACTGGTATTAATTACCAGCCTTGACCCTGTCAGCCCCCCTCAGGGATCAGAATAGAGAGCAGAACAAAGGTAAGCTATACCTTTGGTTCTTAAGGTTTGAAAGGTGTTTGAGCTTTGAGTTGAGGTTGAGATTGTTTGGGGTGTTTGAGTTGTTGTGTGGAGGAAGAACAAGCTATGTTCTTGAGGGTGTATGAGTAATAGAAACAAGGGAACAAGATAGCTTGATAGAAGCAAGGAACCCTAGGTGCAAAATTTTGTAACCCTTTAGAAGAAAGAGTGAAGGGGTATTTATAGGAGTAGAAGGAGTTAGGTCTGGTGGCAAAGAGATGAGCTCAGCCAGTCCACGAGCTGGCTGAGGGCTGCTTGGTGGTTAAGCTTACCAACCCATAAAGGTGACGGGGACAGGCTTTGTCTGGCGCGCGCGCATTACACCCTGGCGCGCGTGGGTCAACGGTCAAACTTTGACTATTGACCAACACCTGTCAATTTGACCCGCGCGCGCTGGTTCTCAACCAACGCATGCCAGTTGGGCTTTTGGCTTTTTGAAGTGGTTTCGGCTAGGTTAGGTTCAAGGGTTTTGCAAACACTCAAAACTCAAACACTCGACATTCCCGGGGTGTTCTTGATCCGTTTCATCATCAGGAAATAAAATACCGTACGTAAACTAATCTGGAAGCCCAGATTGGGGTGTCTACAGTGTTGAACAATTATGGGCTAGTCTCACGATTGGGCAAAGAGAGGTGCCTAACACCTTCCCCTTATTGTACTCTTGGCTTTTGTACCCAGAATGTCTACTTGTTTTTCCTAGTTTTTATAAACTAGGTGGCAACTCTGTTTTGATGATAACCGTTATCGTGTGGCGATGTTCCTAGTCATGGGAACATCCACGATCTTGGCTTATGAAGTGGAAAGCAAACGAACATGATCAATCTGTATGGCAATTCCCCTTTTGGGAGGTGTCTATAGCGGGATACCGTGTGATCTTTTGCCTAAACCCAATCCAGGAAAGTAGTTCTGCTTCTTCTTCATCCGTATGGCGGGGGCACTTACGTAGAAACTCCTTTCAGCCATTAAAGTTTGCACGGCAGTTACTTCCTCAAGATTGAACCCAGTGAGAAAAGTTTCCTCTGCTTCAGTCCCCACCTATCACGCCCTCGAGTTTCAACATAAATAAATAAACCATTTCGATAAAAGATCCTCGCATAAGATAAATAATACCCAAAATGAGTTTCCCACATGTTTAATTACAAATCAAGTCCCCAAGTTTCTAGATAATCAACATTGGCACACTGGCTCAAATTAACTTAGATACAAGCACAAAGTGTTTAGAATATTACAAACTTCAGTCGAAAGATAATTCAAGAGTAAATTAGTTACAAAGCCATCTTTAACCAAAAGTAAGTCTATTACAAAGATGAGTAAGTAACTAAGTGAAATAGCTTCCAAAAATAATCTTCGTGTCCAAGCACACCATAGCATGCAATCTATTGCCCGGCATTTGGACCTGAAAAGAAGGATTTTGTTGAGCTACACGAGCCCAGTAGGAAATTCTCTACAAAATCTATATGTAATGAGATGATAAGCAGAAATACGGTGAATCAAGTTAAATGGCAAATCCAAATAATGCATGCCAACACTCTTTGCTAGAATCATAGCGTTCTCATACACATACACCCACACACACGCACACACACACTTCTTCCAACGACTTTCCACCCCTTTGCGTCACAATAGACTCCACCCCTTGCGATTTTGTGTTCCCACCCCTTGCGTCACAATAAACTCCACACTCAACTTCACAACGACAACCACACAATCATCACAGTCAATGCCAACGCCATAAACTCGTTCCACACACACACGCCGACTTTATCAAATACGCCACAAATAGCTCGAGGATCATAACAATCAAGACCACTACATAACTTTCAAAAGAATGTGCAATCCTAAAGCCGTAAAGTATCCCATTCGACCATATATAGCAAACAAACACCCATTGTAGGGAGGTATTCCCGAATAGATACAATTAGTAGCCGAACACGTGGTATGCCAGATCCGTGTAATGATGAAAGTGATATGGGACTCCATACAAGATGAAGGACGGCGATAAGATCCGGTGGTACGAGAAGTCACCGGATCAGATAGTCTGTTCGGCTGAAAGGGACCAACGACATGAGAAGTCATTAGTTGGTGCAGTCTGTTCGGCAATGAAGAATCAAAGACATGGGAAGTCATTGGTAAGTGCAGACTGTTCGGCTAAGGTGTGTACCGGACAGATATAGTCATCTGAAAGAACGTAGTCTTAGGAGATAAGGCAATAAGAGTGTTCTAGAAGAAGAACCCAGTATCCAGTAAAGATAAGTGAGGAGACAGTCCTATGATAGAACGAGTTCCGTAAAGGGAAGAGTCCCTATGAGTAAGGGATCTCGGTTGATTGGACAAGAGAATCCCCGGAAAGGCCAGGTTTCCTATACGGGGTAGGAAACCTGGGGCAATGAGGATGTTTGACGAGCAAGTAAACATATGATTATAAATACAAGGTAAACCTAAAGGTAAAAGGTACGCAATACGCTGCACTATTCAATACTTCCTACTGATAATTAGGGTTCCCTGCTAGTACGTGATACTAACTTAGGCATCGGAGGGCCTTTGCCACGAGAGGCAACGGTGCGCTCACCCCTTGTCTGTTTTGCAGGTTAGGGTTTAGACGAAGGCATTAGGGTTCCGATCGGACAACACGTGAAGAAACGAGATTCAGCGCTATTCTAGGTACTGTTTGTTTTTCTCCACCTACACCCATATCACACATAATCACCACAAAACATGTAGAGGAAGAGAGAAATCCCTACCTAAGTGGGTTTTGAGCAAAATCCTAAGAGAATCAAGTGGATTAAGCCCAAATCTTCTAAGAACAAGCTACTCCCAAGCTTTTCTACAAGATCTAGAGTAAATATAACCCAAAAATAGGATAAACAAACAAGGATCAACAAGTGATTGAGAGGAAAGAGAGAAAAATGTGGGTGAGAGACAAAAAGTGAGAGCAAGAACACAAGACTTACCCCTTGTTCACCAAACGTGAGATTCAAGTGAATTTGAGGAAGAAAACCCTTGGATCTTGAAGATTTGATGTAGAAATCAAAAGGTTTGGGTGAGATTGGATGGGGTGGGTGAGAGGGGGTGTTTCCAGGTCTGGTTCGTGGGTTTTGGGGTGTGAAAAATGATAAAGAGTGGTATTTATAGTGGTCCAAAAAGCGTGCTGAAATTTCAGAAAAAACACAGCGGGTACCGGTACTGGGCGATTCCCAGTACCGGTACTGGAACCCCCAAAATGCCAATTTGGCCACGCTCTGAACACTGGGTACCGATACTAGGCAAGAGGCACTACCGGTACTGGCTGGGCAGAAAAATGAAATTTTCGAACGGTCACCAAAATGAACCTCAATCGCTACCAACACTTCCAAACAATATTACAACATCAAAAACGCATATTTTACTATTCTCCGAGTGTTTGATACACAACAGTAAACGTATATCCGTACACCCCCACAAACAAACGCACAACTTTATTAATAATACTATTCTTTTACGCGTTAAACGATTTCCGAAATTATAATAATTCATGGGTCTCTATACCACCTCTTGCCAATTACTTCACGTCACAACACGTTCAAAAATGTAATTGAAATATTCTAGGCCTTCTCGATCGTGAGTTGGCCCATATAGGTTTAGAATCAGTTCGGGGTCAATACGAATGTAACATCCCTATAACCAAATTGATCAAAGAACTAGGCTCTGTGCATATGTAAAAATATATATGTTTATAATTCCAGTAACTAGCAGAACTTTAATTAATTGAGGATACAAGGTTCTAGTGATTTAATCCAAACAGAACTAATATTTAATTAGAAACTAACCTAATATCCATATTCTGATATATACACATCTAATCTCACAAGTGCAAAACTCGATTATATATATACGTCCACTGCTTTCTTCCTTTTTGGTTCAAATGCACATATATACATCTAATTCACACATGTACACACAGCTTAGCCATCACACCCCCACGGCACATCACGGTAGCCTAGCTTTTCCTCTTCTTTTTTTTTTTTAACAAAACAATCAACTCTACCTAGATTCTTATTATTCTTGATTTGTATGAATACTACCTACCTAGCATGCACATCAGCTGCGGCACAGCCACAACTGTTCCGGCCATGTACAAGAGAGAGGGGAAAGGGAAAATAAAAGGGCCGGTGATTATAGCCGACGCCACGAGCGGTGATCATGTAGGGAGAAGAGGAAAGAGGAATTTACCCAAAGGATCTTCGGAACGGCAAGCGGTGGTGCGGAAAGACGTACTATCAGGAGGAAAGGGTTTGCTGCACTAGTTCTCCTTCTACTCCTTTCTACTGTTTGTATCTCTTTTCTTTTTCCTATTTCTTTATTACAACATATATGGCTATTAGTCATTCTTACCTTAGGGAATACGTGGACACATGCAACAGTTAGACTTCCTAGCCTAGACACGTGTGGTGCTAGGATAAATGGAGTACTAAACTCCATTTTGCTATCTACTAAAAAATTGTTCTGATTCCACAATTCATGTCCGGGTTCTGATTTCTTACAAATTACACTGTAGATTAATAAAAATGTGTGGACCATTATGGTGTCGTTCGCTTCCTAAAGAAAAGTACTGAACCCCTAAAATTATATCATGCTATCCTCGTGTTCTAAAAACGTAGACTGAAAATATCCACTTAACCTTAGTCCCATTTCTTTTAAAATACTGTAACCTAATTAGAGTCACGTAAGTGCATTTTTAGAAACTGGGCTTTACACATACACCCCCACACACACTTCTTCCAATGACTTTCCACCCCTTGCAATTTTATGTTTCCACCCCTTGCGTCACAATAGACTCCACCCCTTGCGATTTTGTGTTCCCACCCTTTGCGTCACAATAAACTCCACACTCAACTTCACAACGACAACCACACAATCATCACAGTCAATGCCAATGCCATAAACTCGTTCCACACACACACGCCGACTTTATCAAATACGCCACAAATAGCTCGAGGATCATAACAATCAAGACCACTACATAACTTTCAAAAGAATATGCAATCCTCAAGCCGTAAAGTATCCCATTCGACCATATATAGCAAACAAACACCCATATCACACATAATCACTACAAAACATGTAGAGGAAGAGAGAAATCCCAACCTAAACGGGTTTTGAGCAAAACCCTAAGAGAATCAAGTGGATTAAGCCCAAATCTTCCAAAAACAAGCTACTCCCAAGCTTTTCTACAAGATCTAGAGTAAATATAACCCAAAATCAAGATAAACAAACAAGGATCAACAAGTGATTGAGAGGAGAGAGAGAAAAACGTGGGTAAGAGCCAAAAAGTGAGAGCAAGAACACAAGATTTACCCCTTGTTCACCAAACGTGAGATTCAAGTGAGTTTGAGGAAGAAAACCCTTGGATCTTGAAGATTTGATGTAGAAATCAAGAGGTTTGAGTGAGATTGGATGGGGTGGGTGAGAGGGGGTGTTTCCAGGTCTGGTTCGTGGGTTTTGGGTGTGAAAAATGATAAAGAGAGGTATTTATAGTGGTCCAAAAAGCGTGCTGAAATTTCAAAAAAAACACAGCGGGTACAGGTACTGGGCGATTCCCAGTACCGGTACTGGAACCCCCAAAATGCAAATTTGGCCACGCTCTAGACACTGGGTACCGGTACTGGGCAAGAAGTAGTACCGGTACTGGCTGGACAGAAAAATGAAATTTTCGAACGGTCACTGAAACAAACCTCAATCGCTACCAACACTTCCAAACAATATTACAACATCAAAAACTCATATTTTACTATTCTCCGAGTGTCCGATATACAACAGTAAACGTATATCCGTACACCCCCACAAACAAACGCACAACTTTATTAATAATACGATTCTTTTACGCATTAAACGATTTCCGAAATTATAATAATTCATGGGTCTCTACACCACCTCTTGCACAGGTGTATCGGAATGAGGTCGGATGGATGAATCCCCCAAAATGGTCACAACTCTCCCATCTGCTGCAAACTTAACCTTTTGATGTAAAGTGGAAGGCACCGCCCTAGTGTCATGCAGCCAGGGACTTCCCATCAAAAGATTGAAAGTGGTCGGTATATCCATCACATGGAATTCCACATCTCTCTTGATCTTTTCCACTTCCAACAGCAGGGTGACACAACCAACTACGCTCCTTTTGGAATTATCATACCCTTTCACCCCTTGGCTTGATGGGCGTATCTCAGCAGCCTTAACCCCCAGCTTATTAAGAGTTATGTGAGGGCATACATTTAAAGCGGACCCGTTAACTATCAGAACTAGTGGGATCCACTTAGTGAGACATTTCAGGGAGTTGTATAGAGATTTGTTATGTGCAAGACCTTCAGGTGGCAGATCCTTGTCAGTAAAAGCTATTGTTGGTCTTGGGGACTTGCAAGCCATTATAAAACCCACCAAATCCTCAGGAGTGATATCAATGGGAACTTTGGCTTTTCCCAAAGTTTTGAAAAAGGAATTATGATGCTCATAAGAAGACATGAGAAGTCCCCAGATAGAGATATCAGCTTAGATTTTCTTCAATTGTCTTAACACCCTATCTTCCGCGGGTTCTACCCCTTGACTTTCTTCTTCCTCTTCTTCCATCACTCGAGTTGTGGCCGAGCTTTCTCCACTAAGCTTGGGAGGCTTGTACACTCTTCCACTTCGGGTGAGATGACCTATCTCCTCTTCTTAGGTGCCCTAGGGTCTGCGGGCTCAATTCTTTTAGCCTCCCAATCACTTGATAGAGCTTGGCGCATTTCCAACCACCAATCCCCATCGTCAATTGCATAGATATAAGGGAAATCGGACACCTTTTCAGACAAATCCTCTTTCGTCACTAGACACCCATCCTCCTCGGGGAAGGTCAAAGTTGGCTTTATTTGGGTAATTGGGACGATGTATTGGCTAGGGTTGTATGTGAAGTTGTGAGATAGGCTTATAAGGTTGTTGTTTTGGGGTGCTGGTTTAGCATTATGAGTGGGGAGCGAGTTATCTTGCACTTTGGGTTTGGGTGGCTTTATGGCTTTGTAGACACCCCAATTTGGCCTAACGTTTATTTCAAGTCCCACCTTAGGGACCATCCCAATGATGAATGGATACAGTGATTGCTAACTGACTTCTCGTAGACCCATGGACTTTTGGTGAGTACTTTTAGCCACTTAGAGAACCCAATTCAGAGCCAAATAGCCTTTCAGATAGAAATACAATATTCTAGGAAGATACATCTGTTGGCCGTAACTTTGTTCTAATGGCCCCAACTTCATTCTTTCACCCGTGAAATGTGTTGTTTGAAAATCTCCTTGAGAGATTGATCCCTCACCCGCGAGAACCATCCCTCGGCCGCCAGATCGATCCTTCGGTCACCAGATCGTCCTTTTTCGAGATTCTGGAATGTTCTGTCAATCGTTTGATCCGATGCTCAAAACCCTAGCAGCCATTTTCCGATTCTTTCGGGCTACGAAAGGAGATTCTGATAAGAGATCTTATGTTCATATACTTCCTATTAATTCGTACATTGTGATTGGTTGGAGTGATGTCATCTGTGGGCAGCATGCGCTTAGGAAATTTTGGTTTCCCAAAGCAAGGCATAGAACCCGGATCGAGGGAGCGCGAGCGCAGATGGCAAGCGCTCGGAATACAGAGTCGCCACTCAGGTTTGAAGGTCCGACACCCAAGGAACCGTATTTCAAACAGAATGAATAAAATTGACATACGACCCCTAAACAGTGGGGGTATTAAACAAAGGCCAAGGGGCAAGTTGCCCATGCAAAGGCAGTCCCTGGAAAGAGACTGACCAGCGCGCGACAAAGTGATATACATGCGCGTCAGTCATGACTGGATTTCCAGGAATTGCTGTTGCATGCCTGGGCTCTGAGACATATTCAGAAGCAACCTAGGGGCATTCCAAAGCAAATAAACAAGCTGTCTAAGCTAAGCTATGGATTTTAACATGCAAAATAGCGAACCAGTTGTTTAGCATGCACCACAGTGACTTATAACATAGTAAAAACAAGAAATAACTGGCATCACCATCCCCGCATGGACCGTCGCGTGCAACCTATGATAGTCGCGCGCGTATATGGGTCCCTCGCGCGTGTGTAAGCCAATACACGATTCTTGTAACCCTGCTGACTTTAGGGCCATGACTGGTATTGATTACCAGCCTTGGCCCTGCCGGCCCCCCTCAGGGATCAAACAGTAAATAGACGGTAAATTTATACCTTTACTTGAGTTGTTTGGAAATGGATTGAACAAGGTGAAAGGGCTTGTGAAATGAGTGTATGGAAGTGGCTTGAACAATGGAGTAGCAAGAGTATTTGGGATTGTGTAGCCTTTTGTGCTTAATTTTTGGTAACCTTGGACTTGAAAGACCAATGGGGTATATATAGGAGTTTGGAGAGTGTAAGGTTGGTGGAGGGCTAGGCCAAGCAACCAGCCAACAAGGCTAGTTGGCCTCACTTGGTGGAGAATGGCTCCAACAAGGTGATGGGAGTGGTTGTGTGGGTGGTGCACCCTAAACCTGCAGAACACTATGCTGTCGACGAAAACAGGGTTCCACAGCCCCATAGGCCACCTGATGATTACAAAATCCAGCTGGAAAAAGGTGATAGGGATAGGTATTGACCCGCGCGCGTTGTACTGGCTTCGTCGCGCGTCTGTGATATTAATCACGCGCTGGTCAACGGTCAATGCTTTAACCTTGACCAACACCTGGCAATCTCACAATCGCGCGTGGGAGCCATTGCAACGCACGCTAGTCAAACCTTGGTTAGGGTTTTGACTTAGGGTTTTGGGGTTCAAAAGAGATAGAAGTGGTCCCACTCGCTCCAAGTTCAATCCTTTCCTCACTCAAGACTGTTTTTGATCTGATTCATCATCGGGGAAACAAGAAACCGAAAAATGAAGTAAAACAATTGGGAGACCCAGATTGGGGTGTCTATAGTAGTCCCTCTTTGACGGCACGCGGAGCACCATTGACCGGTACGGGTAGCGTCAAAGATTTCTAGACACCCATCAGATTTGCCCAAAAGCCGATTAAATGGAAAATGCAGACAAGTATGTAAAAATACCGTGCACCAAGGGGGGCGAAGAGCAGATCGAATTTTGATGCAAACTCTCCCGGAGAATAACTAAATTGGATGGATGGATCGTCGCTGATAAAAGGCTGGACGAATGGATCGTCGCTGATTGAAAATTGGACGGATGGATCGTCGCCGATTGAAAGTTGGACGGATGGATCGTCGCTGATTGAAAAGTTGGACGGATGGATCGTCGCTGATTTAAAAAGTTGGTCTTAAACGTGCACGGGCGGACCACTGCTGGGGATATAAAATGCTCCGGATTGAAGGTAATATTTCCAGAATGATCCCCAAACTTGTTGTATGGCCATAATCAGATCCCACAGGCCAAAATAAGGGATAAATGAGATCGGGCCAGGCTTAGAAGCTGGATTGGGCCTCAGGCCCATTATGTCCATTGCGCGATGGAGCCACTCCCACGCGCGCGGGAGGTTTGTCAAGGGCTGGATCTAGAACAGGCCCAGACCCGGCCCAAGCCTGTTCCACGCCTTATTCTTTCGCGGAACGTTACAGAAACAGTTCCCAGTCGGTTTCAAAATTTCAAACTCCTCTCAACTCTCAAACTCTTTCAAATCTCTCCCAACACCTAGTTTTGCTTCCGAAATTGAACCAAAACCCACATACACAAACATCCATGGCAGACCATGGCGGCAACAATGGTGGAGGAGAAGTGGTTGATCGGCCGGAGGACGCGGGAGGTCCAATGGAGATTGAAGCAGAAGATCAGCAGCCAGTGGAGGCTGTTACGGGCCAGGGTGCAGCGGTAGCAGGAGGTAGGTGGTGAAGACGTCCAGCGTACGCCGGAGGGGGAGGAGCGCGCGACGAAGGAGGCTGGGGCCGTAGAGTCCGTTGTTCGGCCACTGGACCCGAACATGGTCGTGGAAGGCTCAATGGTGTTCGGTGGCAGTTCTGGAGGAAGTGGTGGCGGTGGTGGCGGTGGTGCCGGTGGTGACGATATTGAGCCGAACGAGTCTCCGCCGAGGGACTCAGCGAAGGGCAAGGGGGCTGTGACCGAGGAGGAAGAGACCACGGAAACCCCGTTTGTGTATCGGGATGAAGACGTCTTGTTTCGGCCAGCGGTGACGTCGTCGAGCCATAGGCCAATTACAAAGCACGACGTTGTCGAGTACTTGAGTGACGAGGCTTTGGCAAGGCTCCTTGAGGAGAAACCCGCGATTGGAATCACGGTTTTGGAGGCCAAGGAAGAACGGGCCAGGGCAATAACTGTGTCGGAGGCGGCCGAGAGGGCCGAGAGGGAGAGAAAGGAAAGAAATGAGCCTTTGAGAGATGTGGAGGCCGAGGAGAGAGGTGGAGCAGAGGCACAGGGGCCTAGAGTGACTGCAGTGGCGAAGGCGGGAGCCGTGACACGCCCTGACTTTTCAGCGGAGGCATATATGCCTCCCATACCACATTTGTTCGTGCTGTCAGGCTTCGCGGCTTACGCGCCACAGCGAGCAAAGTACGACACTGAGCTCGTGCTGAGAGACCCCGAGACTCACATTTCAAACACCTGGACAGAGGTATATTCTTGGAAAAACCCCCCTTTGTAGTTCAATTTGTATTTGCTTGCATGTACTTGAAATGAATTGAGAATAGCACACGATACTTCCGAGGTGAAACATGCCATGATGATATACTCCTTGTAACGTACACCATGCCTATAATAACTTGAACCAACCATCTGTTGTAGACTACATTGATTACCTAGAACTTGAAAATGAAAGCCATGTATGCTGACATTATTCCCTGTTGCTTGTCTTTCCGTTTGGAACAGGCGAGAGCGAGGCAGAGGGACATCTGCGGCTTTGGAGGCACGTGTAGTTCCCTAGAGCTGTACGAGGGGCTGCCGGAAAGAGTGAGGTGATTGGTGGATGAGGCGGGCTTTGGCGAGTTCATCCGGACTCTATCCCCGATCAGAAATGACCATACAGTTCTGGTAGCACTTGTCGTGAGGTGGAGGGATACCACCAATACCTTCCACCTACCTTCTGGGGAGATGACAATGACGCCCACGGACTTCGCGACGATCACCCAGGTGAGAGTTGGAGGAGAGCCTATCCCGTTTGACTCGAGAATTCACGAGGATCGAGTGGCTGGAACAGGCGAGAGCGAGGCAGAGGGACATATGCGGCTTTGGAGGCGCGTGTAGTTCCCTAGAGCTGTACAAGGGGCTGCCGGAAAGAGTGAGGCGATTGGTGGATGAGGCGGGCTTTGGCGAGTTCATCCGGACTCTATCCCCGATCAGAAATGACCATGCAGTTCTGGTATCACTTGTCGTGAGGTGAAGGGATACCACCAATACCTTCCACCTACCTCCTGGGGAGATGACAGTAACGCCCACGGACTTCACGGCGATCACCCAGCTGAGAGTTGGAGGAGAGCCTATCTCGTTTGACTCGAGAATTCACGAGGATCGAGTGGCTGGAACAGGCGAGAGCGAGGCAGAGGGACATATGCGGCTTTGGAGGCGCGTGTAGTTCCCTAGATCTGTACAAGGGGCTGCCGGAAAGAGTGAGGCGATTGGTGGATGAGGCGGGCTTTGGCGAGTTCATCCGGACTCTATCCCCGATCAGAAATGACCATGCAGTTCTGGTATCACTTGTCGTGAGGTGAAGGGATACCACCAATACCTTCCACCTACCTCCTGGGGAGATGACAGTAACGCCCACGGACTTCGCGGCGATCGCCCAGCTGAGAGTTGGAGGAGAGCCTATCCCGTTTGACTCGAGAATTCACGAGGATCGAGTGGCTCTGAAGTGGTTTTTGGGAGGAGTGCCAAAGATTGAGGAGGGGATGGTGAGGTATGACCAATTCAAGAGATACTTGCAGAAGAAGGTGACCACAGACCAGGAGGCGGAGCAGATGACCAAAGCATACCTGTTGTACCTCTTTGGTGCTTCCTTGTACCCGAGCAGGCGGAGCAAGGTGCACCTATCATACTTGCCAGCGCTGAGGGACCTGAGGACAGCCTCACGCTTTGACTGGGGTGGTGCAGCACTCGGTGCAACCTACGGCTTTCTGGGGGACTCGTCGAGGACAGAGCAGGGCGCCGCTGGCTATTGGAGAATCTGTGAGGTATGATTTCAACATAACAAAGTACAATTTCCATTCTACTTGTCCATTTGATTGCATAGCTTGCTTGACTGCTTGATTTAGATTATTGTATATCCTGTGACTGACATTTATGCATGTTTGAATATTGTGCAGCTCTGGGCCTATGAAGTGTTGCGGATGTATCCGCCGAAGTGCAAGCATCCTGACTTGAGCACCCTCTCACGCGCGCTGATATGGAGCAAGGAGAACATGGGGACAAAGGAAGGGAGAGGCGATCTCAACGCCTTCATACTATACCTGGACGAGCTCAGAGCTTCACAGCTATATTGTAAACCCCAATAATTAAACATGCATTCCTTTCATTGCTTTAATGTTGTCGCTGATCAATTATGTGCATTGCTTGCTTGTCTTGTCTGCAGATCAACTGGGATCCTTGGAGAGTAGTAGGGCCGGAGCCTGAATACTTGGCCAGGAGCAGGACTGTTACGGCTAGCAGGGTGCTGCTAGAGTCGGCCTTCGGCTGGCAATGGTACTTAAGGGATTGAGTGACTCGCCAATCACTTGGTTACTCTGAGTTCCAGGTGCCAGGGCCACTTCCACCCCGGGCTTCACACACAGGCGAGTACACGCGGGCCGAGCTAGAGAGGTTCACACAGCCTGACACTGAGCTGACACGCTTCCTGCGTCCTGAGATGGACTACGCCACCTACCAGAGAGACCGTTTGGCAGGGCCGCTCAGGATTCGAGCTTTCAAAGAGGTGCGGAGCAAGGCTCACGGAGCTGCTGAGGAGAGGAGGGCTGCCACGGAGAGACAGAGAGGAGGCGAGGGCCGAGTGAGGCGGAGCTTGAGTGGTCCAGTGGTAGGTGGACCACCTGAGTTGCCATGGAGAATCCCAGTGGTGGACAACTAGGGGAATCCAGCGAAGATACACCTCGTGCCAGCCAAGGTTGAGCCTACACCAGTGACTGTTCCGGTAAGACTTAGCTTTCATTATTGCAGTTCGATACACTTGAATCATTGTTTGAACAGCTCGATAACGCCAAAATATACTTGCAGGTGCCAACTAAATGGGTGAACGAAGCTGTTCGTCACTCGCTAGCGATGGAGACCATAATCAGAAGAGCGGCAAGTGGCATACCTTTGGAGTTGCACTACCTAGCACCGACCCCACTACCGGCTCAGCCAGCAGCTGTTCAGAGGACTCAGGTATACATTTCGAAAAATGATACATTCCTGCTTTCGATATATATGATATGCACCTGCTTTTGATACATGTATGCTTTGATAGCCTTCGACAATTGATAAAATGTACCTGTTTTCAGCATTGATACACAATACGCACAATGTATACTAATGCTTTAAATAACAATGCAGGCACAGGGAAGGGCGGCTCCTAGAAGGAAAAGCGCACGGGACCTCCCACAGAAGAAGGCAGTAGCGAGAACTCCTACACCTCAGGTCACCACCCGTCGACAGACGAGGAGCTCACAGCCAGCAGCTGCCAGCCAGAAGGCAGCCAGAGAGGCCGTGGCACACGCAGAGCAGCAGTACCAAATCAAGATGCGCGAGAAGCCATCCCAAGATGAGCCGGTCCACAAGAAGCGGTGGATTCTGCCTAAGTCCTCCGAAGAAGAGGAGGAGAGAGAAGAAAAGGGAAAAGAAGAAGAAGGAGAGGAAGAGGGAGAAGAGGACGAGGAGCGCTCGTCCACTAGCAGCGGCTTCGATGACTCCGTTGACGATCCAGAGTATAAGAAAGATGTCAAGCCCTCGATTTTCAACATAAATAATAATCATTTTCAATAAATAAAACTATCACTGAAGTACCAATAATACCCAAATGACATATTTTCCCTTGTTCTCAAAGTTAAATTTAAAAGTTACAATCCCGGCTCGAAGCCCCAAGTTATACAAATACCAAAATAATATTACAATTTTCATTAATCATTCTTCTGAATACCACTTTCAAATAAAATGTAAATTCAACTCCTCCTTTATACCTCTGAGACCCATGATCAACAAGTATGAGATGCACGCCATGCCAAATTTCCTTGCTTTGTACCTGAAAATGATAGGTTGAGCTACACTAGCCCAGTAGAGAAATCTATACTCACGTTATATGAAAATGAGATGAAACATGCACCACACGCGAATGTGATTCAACAAGTGAACATGAGATACAAGAGGGGTTACCAAAATGAACTGACGAATTTAGATTTGCGGGATTCCGGACGTCTTAGAACTAACCCTAACTATTCACATGTCAACTAGAAGCAGCATTTAAACTAATATCAATTTGACAAACTACAACAGCTATGCAACCATTTAATAACTTTCCATATGAATGCCACATTCAACTTCCTCATTTCATACTTTTCACCATAGAGCCTCACTTCATAAAACTTTCCTTTTTGATTTCCAAAACAATTTAAAGAAAACTCTAGACCATTACGGGTCAAGCTCCGTTGATTCGAGCTTGAATGTCGGAGTCCGTTGATTTGTGCCCAAATACTAGATCCATTGATTCGCCCAAGAATACCGGAGGATTTTTTATAAAAATCCTCTTTTCAAAACCAAAATTTCTTTCTTTAATAAAACCTTGATAAAATCAACCTTTCATTCTCTTTTTCGACAACCACAATCCCAAGCAACAAACAATCCAAACATCAACACAAACTTCCAAAGTCAATCAAAATTCTCTTCATCATGCGAGACATTCAACTGTGTTACCACCCCTTGCGTCACATTGAATCCTCTCTACCTGGGTTTCCGCATTACCACACCTTGCGTTGCAGGACCCTCAATTCAAATTGTCAACTCATACAAACACACATACATTATCCATCCATATACAAGAAGACAACATTTCCCAAGGTCACGTTCTTTCATTCATCATCTCATAACGTATTACAAACTCATAAAGACGTCCCATTGTACATTGGAAAATACCTTAAGTTCACATTATCCCTCAAAGTTTATCATGACGTCCCTCGTCACAAACCGAACCCACAACGACTCCACAACACACCACCCACTAGGTTCTAAATGAGAATCTTATAGAACGAGTGCCAAAGGAACCTAGGAAGATCAACAAGGCGGAGCACGAGGATACGAGTTACCTTATTCTCATCCGGACCACTAGGCAAACCCCCATCAACCAATTACGCATCCCACGATATACCATATAGCTTACGATGTTCGATAACCTCTTTACGATACGTTTTTCCATCCCATCATTCACCACGTCAAGTCATAGCACCTAACATGTATACATCGTTCATCAAATCATGCCACAATGTTCACGTACTCATTCTAAGACATAAAAGGATGGATAGGTACCGTACTCAAAGGATTTGACACGTTCTTCTTGCACAACGAGAGTCAAGGAGATAGATCAATCAATGAATCACTTAAGGTACGAACAATTAAGTTTAGAAGTGGTTTGGAGGTGTTCAAAGAGTGTTAGAAGTGATCGGAAATCAACACAGTCGAATCGTAAACAACATGGGCAAAACTGCCTAGAAAGCCAAGGAGTATCAATACAAAAACTTTTGTATCGATACGGCAAAGTTTGGAGTATCAATACGAAAATTATTGTATCGATACGGTTACGTTATGGTAGATTCTGATGCTACTGGAATGCAGATCTTCTCAGCGTATCGATACACTAGCACTTGTATCGATACAGGGACAATACGAGCAGCGATTTGTGCAGGAATTCAAAGGGGAAACACAACTCAACAACCAACGATCCAAGGCACGATTTCTACATGAAATCAACTCATAAACACATAACAAGAGCAAGAATCCCTACCTCAAAGTTGGAGAGCAAACACGCAAAGAGATCTGGCCACGCGAACCCTTGAACTCGAACTTTGAAATACGCCCAAAATACTTCTCTCCGAGCCAAACCGGACAAGCTACGAACTCAATAGCACGCGAGGAAGGTAGAGAGAGGGTTGGGTTCTTTGGGTTTCGAGCTTTGGTGGTGTTTTTCGGTGGGAGAGCAAGGGAGAAGGAGGGAGCCGAGAGAGGGAGACGTGAGGAGAGAGAGATATATATGGGATTTTAATCCCCTA
Organism: Rhododendron henanense subsp. lingbaoense; assembly: GCA_020567845.1. Taxonomy (NCBI): domain Eukaryota; kingdom Viridiplantae; phylum Streptophyta; class Magnoliopsida; order Ericales; family Ericaceae; genus Rhododendron; species Rhododendron henanense. The sequence continues at coordinate 25,538,639 of CM036317.1, read as the reverse complement.
CACACACACCCCCCTCTATATATACTCACACACCCACCAAATTATACTAGCACTCCCTCCAATTTCAATTCCATCATACAAACCCCAAATCAAATCAACTCCACAAATTTCACATTAACCCCAATTTCACATAAACTTAACAAAAATCATATTTTCCTCAATTTCCAATATCATATAAACCCTTAAATATTTTTCAGAAATTACGGGTCTCTACAAAAGACCCTAGAGAGAGAGACGACGATGATGACGACGGTGACTGGCTTGTAGAGGACTGAGGACTACCGTCGAGCCTCCTTTTACTTTCTGCACTTTTGATTTTTGCTTTCGAGCCTGCGTGCCCAAGTAGATAGCTTGATAGAGGGCCAGCATGCCCTAGGTTGACATTAGATAGTAGTTTTGGGGCTTGCATGCCCTTTTGACTTGCGGGCGGATGTGCCCATGTAGACATGATGCTTTTGATCGGCCGAAGTGCCACGCATACAGTACAACTTTATGGATATAGCATAATAGTTATAAAATTTGCATCTTCAAGTTTGTTAACTCTTGTAATGGATAAGAGAAAATGAAAGCTAACCGCTAATACCAAACTTGCATTGATAACGTACTAAGATTGCGCACAGACACACATATATGTACAAATATGACTAGCTCGAAGGAAAATGGGAAACGTGTCCTGGGATACGACCAGGACACGAGGATACGAGAAATATAATGAAATTTTGGGCATTAATGAGCCAAAATCCGAAATACTTCACTTTAGACAAAACTGACACTTCTGAAAGGTCAAACATGCATGACGTGACCTGTACAAATCGACAGAACTGAAGAAAACGTCCCGGAAATAGATTTAAACCAAAAAATGCTCAAAATAACGCAAAAACGGCACAAAACCTCAAAAACGACTCAAATATGTCCCGGACTGAAACCGACACCTCTATACAGTCACATAAGGTCCAAGTGACTTGTACGGCATGATAGAACTTGGGAAAAACCCTTAGAATGAATTTCGACCTCCCGAAACCTTGATTTGAACTTGAAACGGGCCGTCGGGGGTCCAAAATCTTCGTTCATCGGGCCATAGCAGCGTCCTAATAATTATAAGACAAACTCGAAAGAGAGACAACCTAAAAGCCGCCCTATCATGCTCCTACGCAAAACAGTATGTATGTACAGTGCATACGATAGGGAAAGCAGTAACACATAGACAGTATATAGAGGTTAGATGCAAATAATCTCACCCTGCAGGTTCATGTCCTAGTTTGGAGAGTTCTAGTGCTTTGTACATGTAGAGGCCGGTTTTGGTTTGAGGGGGTTTCTCAGACTAGAGCCATGATATACCTCCCACTACAATGCGTATTGCAGAGCAACGGTCGAACAGTAGTACGACTCATCAGCGTCCAAGGTTGTTGGGCATTCGAGGACCCCGGGCTCCAGTAAACTGTGTCGGTTACCCAAAACACCTCAACGAGGCTTACCAACATCGATGCTTATGAAGAATGCCAAAGGAATGATTAATGAGAGAGAATCACAACGTTTGCAAAATGCCTTTCAAAGTTTGGCTCACTTTTATTATTCAATACTTGGAGAAAACTACATAAGTGAACAATCGGAAAAGTCCCAGTTCGGATTGGTCGGATACAGGATCCTGTTAAGCCACCATTCCGTTCTTCAGCAGCACGGAGTGTACTGTTTCGACAGACTTTTGAAGGATTGTTCTCTCAAGTGTATTAATTTCCAAGTATAGACTAATGCAATAAATCCCCAGTAGAGTTGCCACTGTGGGCACACGCCCCTAAAAATCTGGTTTGTTGGGTGCACCCTTTTTGGATAGCGCGGCGAAACACTCAATTCAGAGTCGCCACTCAGGTTTTAGCGATGAATCACCCAAGGAACCGAACTTGAAACGCTTGCAACGTTTTGATTGGAAAAGGTTTTGTAGACTGGTCCGTCGTCATCTTTGATATCTGAGGTTCGGGAGTCAAGTTACGTGAAGGGAAGGGTTTTAAAGCACCCCTCTCGCCCAATTCGAAGATCGGTCTCTACTCGAGCATTTGCAAAACATTTGTTATTCTCTCTCATTAATCATTTTTTTTAGCCAGTTAGGGCGGGGAACAGTTAAAAGGGGTTAAAACTGTAACATGTTGGCAGGATGTGATAGATGGCATGCTTGCTTATTATAACAGTTAGTATAGATTGAAAACAAACTCATGTGGGAGTTTTAAACATAGTGGATGACGCTGTTCCTGAGTGTCGTGCGCAGGAAGAAACCAGCATGCACTGATCAAGTCACTGCATGCTGATCAAACCTGTGTACGCTACAACCACACCCGCGCACGCCAATAAGTTTAAACCCACAGCTCTTATTTTCAACCCTTTGGGCTCTAGAAATGACCAGTGCACACCCAGGACAAACCAAACAGTTTATATAGCAGTTTATATACAGTTATAAGCAGTTAAAAGGGGCAATGGAGCCACAAAAGAATAAAACACCCCTTAAACAGTGAAGGGACAAAAGCAGAGGCCAAGGCCTGGTTACCATGCAATGGCCAGCCACTGGCCTAAGACCGACCAGCGTGCGCGGGTAGCTCACTGCTGCACACTGGTTTGTGTCTTTTGGTCAGTGTTTGGCTTTGCATTTTCTGGGTTCTGGAACATGACCAGAAGGACCCCAGAGGTATTCCATAATAGCAAAAACGAATGCTGAGAAAGTAAAACTAACAACTTTGACTATAGAAAGCAGTAAATAGTTTTTAGCATGCTCACAGTGAGATATAGGAACTGAAAGACACAAAACAACTAAACACTGATCCCCACGCCAGTACTGCACGTACAGCCATGACTGGCGTGCGCGTACTTGGAACTGGCGTGCGCCAGTTCTAGCCATGAACAGCTTTGAAACTTTGCTAGCTTTAGGGTCAGAACTGGTATTGATACCAGCCTTCACCCTGTCAGCCCCCCTCAGGGATCAAAACAGAGTATTGATCAAAGGTGGTAAACCTTTGGTTTTGAGTTTGTAGGAGTGATTGAGCTTTGAACTATGGCTTGGATGAAGAATGTGGATGGATGGATGTGTGTAGTGGGGATGTATGAAGCTTGTTTATAACTTCCCTTGACAAGGAAATGATGAACAAGAGGTTGAAGTTTGAACTTGTAACTAGGACCTTAGAACTTTGTAACCCCTTGCACATAAATGTAAGGGGGGTATATATAGGAGAAGGTGGTGAAAGTGGGGGGAGTAACCAGCTGAAGTTGGGGCTGGTTGGTTTGGAGGGAAAGTCTCCATGCATTAAATGCAAATGACAAGGTGATGGGGGGGTGTATGAGAGAGGGGGGAACATCCCCCTGTCTGAGATCACTTCTCAGACAGATATACAGAGTACTGGGGTTCCTCAAAAGTCTTGTGAACGTGGCTAAATAAAGGTGATGGGACTACCTTTGATCGGCGTACGCCAGTCTCGAACCTGCGTGTGCCAGTCCAAGCCTGGTCAATAGTCAAAGCTGACCGATGACTAACACATGGCAATGGACCAGCGCACGCTGGTGTGAGACCAGCGTGTGCAGGTAGGGTTTTGCTGTGGCTTTTTGGCTCTGGTTTAAAGGGTTCGAAAGGGTTTACAGGGGTTCAAACTACTCAAAGCTTAAACACACTTAACATTCTCGGGGTGTTCTCGATCACATTCATCATCGGGGAATCAAAGACTGTAAGTAAACTAATCTGGACAGCCCAGAATAGGGTGTCTACAAAGGCGAATTAACTTATCCCCCTTCTTGTTTAATCCGGCTTATTCTGGATTCGGGGCCATATTTTTTGGACACCATCTCACCTGGGCAAAACTAACCCGCCTTTATCCCCCTAGTTTTTTTACCCTTTCGCCCCTCCTCATCCACCCTCTTCATCACACATAGTCACACACACCCATATTGGAAAAAAAATGGAGAAGAGAGAGGAGGGGGGGGGAGAGAGATGTACCTTGACGACGGCGGCGGCGCTCCGATCGTGAACCCCCCTAGTTTTTTTAACCCTTTCACCCCTCCTCATCCACCCACTCCATCACACAAAGTCACACACACCCAGATTGGAAAAAAAATGGAGAAGAGAGAGAGAGAGAGAGATGTACCTTGGACGATAGCGGTGAGCCACCAGACTCCGATCGTGAACCTCTGTTGAAGTAGGTTTGGGTAGCAAAAACCTCCGTTCGTCTGTTGTGGTGAACCGGTGGGGTTTGGACGGCAAAACCTTAGTATATAATTAGGTAAATTACACTAAAGGCCCTTTGTATTTTAAGGTAGTGTTCCGGTTTACCCCTTAAAAAAAGTACTTATTTGCAATTTTCAAGCTTAAAAATAATTGGCTGACTGAAATAAAAAAATATGCAATATGGATCTTATTTGATAGATTTTGATGAGATCTATCAAACCCTGAAAAACAAATTAAAATATTATTTTCGTAAACTTATTATTTTTAAGCTTGAAAATAGGTCCTTATTTTTTAATTTTTAAGTACTTATTTTGGAATACAGAACGGGGCCTAATACTACCACATATCAAGGCCCTTCCATTTCATATTTTCAAAAAAAAAGTACAATAAAAAATGATATTTTAAATTTTAAATTATTACATTAATTATTTTGTTAGTAAACTTAATTATTAAACCATAATTGTGAAAAAGTAATTAAATTTGCATTTAAATATTTAATGTAATACATAATAAAATTTGAGATTGTACAAGGGCAAAATGGTCATTTGATAGCTTTTCACATTATCCACCATTCTTTATCCATCATCCAAACCAAGTATTATTTAATCCCCTTCTCTAATACCTCATCTAAATCAACTATTTTTTAATGCACATTAATTTGTCACACCTCAACCACACCCCTCTCACATACATGTGGGTCCCTAGTGAGTCCCTAGCATATATCGTGAAATTTTCACACATGCATGTAAGAGAGGTGTGGTTGAGTGTAACACATTAATGTGTCCCTAACATTTCCTGTTATGGATCTCTCCTCTATAAAAGTCACATTAATATGAGCCCACCTTCATAATTAATCTCCTACAATCTTATCCCCTTTATAATAATCCCTCTTAAACTTATCCCGCACCTAATCTGGCCCTTAATCTCTCTTAAAAAGTAATTAAATTTGCATTTAAATATTTAATGTAATATATACATAATAAAATTTGAGATTGCATAATGGCAAAATGGTCATTTGATAGCTTTTCACATTATCCACCATTCTTTATCCACCAATTTTATCCCTCATCCAAACCAAGTATTATTTAATCCCTCTTCTCTAATACCTCATCCAAACCAACTATTTTTTAATGCACATTAATTTGTCACACATCAACTACTCCCCTCTCACATACATGTGAGTCTATAGCAGGTCCCTAGCATATATTATGAAATTCTCACACATGCATGTAAGAGATGTGTGGTTGGGGTGTAACACATTGATGTGTCCCTAACATTTCCTCTTCTGGATCTCTCCTCTATAAAAGTCACATTAATGTGAGCCCACCTTCATAATTAATCCCGTACAATCTTATCCCATTTATAAATACAGTCATGCTACTTGCACATACATTTTTACACATATCTTGCACATACATTTTTATGAGGCCCACCTCGGATCCTACCAATATGATCCGAACCGCTCATTATTTTTAAAATAATTTTTTAAGAGTTTCTGTAAAAAATCAATTCGATAGGATATCGGTAGCTCAAGATATGTGTAAAAATAAAAATGTATGTGTCCTTCGATTTATTGTTATAAATAATCTATCTTAAAACTTATCCCGAACCCAATCGGGCCCTTAGGGGCTGTTTGATAAAACTGAAAACTAAAATTGAAAACTGAAAAATTAAATACTGAAACCAGAATGCTGAATTTTTTAAGCTGAAAAACTGTTTGATAAATATATTAAGCACTGAATTAAAAAAATGATGAATTAATTTTAGTTTCGATTCTCTCTCAAATTACTAATGATCACAATGTACTTATGATAATGGTGTAGTGGTGATTGTGGTGGTGGTGGTGGTGGTGGGTTGGTGGTGATGGATCGAGAGTGGTGGTGGTGGTGGTGGTGGTGGTGGTGGTGGTGGAGTGGTGAGGTTGGGGATGGAGTGGGAGTGGTGGTGGTGTAATGGTGGGGTGGCGGTGGAGTGATGGTGGTGTAATGGTGGCAGCGAGTGGTGGTTGTGCAATGATGGCGTTGTGGTGGCGGCGGCGGCGTGGTAGTGGTGGTGGCGGTATGGTGGTGGGCTGGAGTGGTGGTGGTGGTGGTGGTAGTAGTGGTGGTGGTGGTGGATTGATGGTTATGGTGGTGAAGTGGTGGTGTTGGGGTGGTAGTGGTGATACAGTGGTGGTGGGGGTGGAGTGGTGAGGGTGGGGATGGAGTGGGAGTGGTGGCAGCAGCGTGGTGGTGAGCTGGAGTGGTGGTAGTAGTGGTGGTGGTGGTGGTGGTTGTGCAATGGAGGCGGCGGCGTGATAGTGGTGGTGGTGATGGGCTGGAGTGGTGGTGATGGTGGTAGATTGATGGTTATAGTGGTGCAATGGTGGTGGAGTGTTGGTGTTGGTGGTGGTAGAATGGTGGCAGTGTTGGTGGTGGAGGTGGCAGTGATGGATTGGTTGTAGGAGTGGTGGTGGTGGTGGTGGTGGTTGAATGTAAATACACAAAAATTCAGTCAGAATTAAGTAGCTTTAAGCTACTTATTTTTTTCAATTTTTAGCCTACATTTTAAGAAGCACTTAATTTGTTAAGCAATGTAAAATATGATTATCAAACCTACTGAATCACTTATTACTTAATTGATTCAATTTTAAGCGTTGAATTTGTTTGATAACCTAAATTCAGCACTTAAAACTGAATCAATTAAGTAATAAGTGATTCAGTAGGTTTGATAACCAAATTTGACATTGCTTAACAAATTAAGTGTCACTTAAAATGTAATAATTTGTCACTTAAAATGTAAGCTAAAAAGTTGAAAAAATTAAGTAGCTTTGAGCTACTTAATTTTGGCTGAATTTTGTGTACTTGCATTCAACAATTATACCACCACCACAACCACTTCTACCAACACCTCCACCACTCCACCACCACCACAACCACTCCCACCAACACTTCCACCACCACCACCACTCTTCCACCACCACATCACCACCACTCCACCACCACTACCACCTCCACCACCACCACTACAACCCCACCACCACCACTTCCCACCATCACCACCACTCCTCCACCACCACCACCATTTCCACCTCCACCACCACCACCACTCTACTACTACCACTCCACCACCACCACATCACCACCACTACTCCACCACCACCACCACCACCACCAGCTCCACCATCACCGCTACTCCACCACCATCACCACCACTCCACCACCATCACTCCTCCAGCTCCACCACCACCACTCCACTACTACTACTCCACCACCACCACCACCACTATTCCACCACCACCCTCCACCTTCACCACTCCACCACCACCAGCTCCACCATCACCACCACTCTACCCACCACCAGTACCATCACTACACCACCACCACCACCACCACCACCACCACCACTACTCCACCCACCACCACTACCATCACTACATCACCACCACCACTCCACCATTACCATAAATATATTGTGACTATTAATAAATTAAGAGAGAATTAGAATAAAATTAATTCATAATTTTTTTATCAATGCTTAATATATTTATCAAACAGCTTTCCAACTTAACAAATTCAGCATTCAACTTTTAGGGTGCGTTTGGTAACCTTTTCAGTTTTCAATTTTCAGTTTTTAAAAAACTAGAAATAGAAACAGGTTTTTGTTTTCATAAAAACAAAAACAAGAAACATGTTTGGTAATAATCTTTTTGAAAAAAACAAAAACTGAAAATACAAACATGTTTGGTAGTATCATTTTTGTTTTTGTTTTTATTCTTCAAATTGAATGAAATTAGAATAAATGAAAGAAAAAAGTTCCACATACAAACAATTAACGAAAACAAGAAACATGTTTACTTAAACCAAAACTCAAATCCATCAATCGCATACAAATGATGTTCACTTTGAGTTCAAACCTCAAATAAGGGTAACATAGTTTTAAATAATGATAATTACATTTGCAGTGGTATCATCCACTATGATTAATGCTAGCCCAAATTTGTTCGGCAATCCGATCACGAACATTGGACATACGACGGAGTTATCCACGAGTGATATCAATCTCAACTGGATTTTGGGAACTACTCCCGCTAGCTCTTTGACATTGTCTCATCACCATATTCTCTTGGCTATATTCTCTGAATAGATCATCATTGTCATCATGCATCCTAATCCAATTGTGAACCGTACAACAAGCTGTGGGAATATACTTTTGTGTTCGAACACTATACGGTGGCATTTGCTTCAATATAGGAAATCGAGCTTTTAGCACTCCAAAACATTGCTCGATAACATTACGTAAAGACGAATGACAAAAGTTAAACCACTCTTCTATCTTTTTTGGTCGTCGGCCATGCCCACGAAAATTGTTCAAATGGTACCTCTCTCCTCGATACGGTGATAAAAAAACCCGGCATATTAGTGTAACCTGAATCCACGACATAGTATTTACCTGCAAGTCATATTATCCATTAGCCTAAGCAATGAATTGATAATAAGATTAAATTGTAACAAGTTTTTAGTTTACCTTCCGGAGGCTTGGGAAATCCCATGGTAGGACTATTCACACATTCTAAAAAGACCCTCGAGTCATTAGCAGTTCCCTCCCAACCACTTAGTACGTATGTGAACCGCATGTCAAAAGAGCAAGCCGCCATTACATTATGTGTCGTAACAGTGTGTCTACCACGATATGCTATTTGATTGGATGCCGGAACACTTGCCGATATGTGGGTACCGTCAATCGCTCCAACACAGTCCTAGTTTCAAAAAAAAAACATAGGAAAATATAATCACTCAAAGAAAACAATGTTTTGACCAAATGGCCTAAACAAATGTAATGTCCTCAATCAAGTGGGTTAGATCTAACCAACAACTACTCTATGCTGGTATCGATGCCAGTTAAAAAGAAAGATACAAAGAACCAATGAAGCAGTAAAATACAGAACACGGTGATAACACCAGGTTATAGTCCTAAAGTAGCATAGTTAAAATTCTGTTAACTAAATTTCAGATTCATATATTATGTAGGAGGACAGGAGACCAAGGTCATATCCTCAGATAATCAACTTGAACAATCCTCCAGACCTCATACTTCAAAACAGATTTCCAGCATATTTAGACTACAACAAAGCAGTACTATGGCATGACCCTGGCTATTGACAAGCATTCCAAAATTGTAACTGATGCCCTAGTTATGGTTGGTCAAAATTCATGAGAATTTAGCAAGCATACAACAACAGTGGCCCTATAGCTATCGATGAGCAGGGAAATCATCAATGTGATGAAACAACCACGAATGGAAAGCACAAAAATAGAATGAAAGGAGCTAAATTGTGGCACAATACCTTGAAAAAAGGGAAGTACTTGGCATTGCGTCGGATTTGATGCGGAATGCTATCAAAGGACGGGGGTTGAATTATAACCACTCCTAGCTTGCAAACAGCCTTCAGCATCCAAACGTCAACCTCACAAACTTGCAGAATTGAAGTATATCATAAACTTGCAGAATTAAAGCAAGAATCAAGACAAATGTCAATTAATTGACTGAAACCAAGGGTCCTATGAATGAAACTCTAGATATACTACACTACAGTAATCAATTGACTGATGAACAAGCAAGGAATACTCCACTACAGTAATCAATTAATTGACTGAACAGGAACATTGATTGATGTAGTTTGGGTTCAATAGACTTGCTCTTGTTAATGTGACAAATTAAGAGGATTCCGTATTGAAGACAGAGAACAGAGATCCAGTTACGACATGAAAACATATACGAAGAATTGGGTGGCAAATCAATCTCCGAATTGACCCTTGTGGATCAGCAGTTCCATCTAGGGTTTTGCAGGAGACTGGGAGAGAGGGGAAGAGAGAGACGAGAGAGTTATGGAGAGAGAGATACGAGAGAGAGAGATACAAGAGAGAGAGGGAGAGAGAGAGAGGGAGGAGCGTACCAGTCTACCAGAGAACATCGCAAGAGACGATCGGGATCGACAGCTGAACTTTTGTTTTGAAAATTGGGTAAAACTCCCTTTTCTAGTTTTCATAATTTCCAAAAATTCTTAAAAGTGAAAATAAAAACCAAAAAGTAAAAATATGTTACCAAACAAGTTTTTATATTAATTTTCAAAAAAGTAAAAATAAAAATCAAAAATTAAAAATAAAAAGATTACCAAACACCCCTGGTACTTAATTTTTCAACTTTCAATTTTCAATTTTATAAAACAGTCCTTTATCAAACAACCCGGAGTCTCTCTCTTATTTTTCGTATGAACCGAACACTACGTGCCGCAGCAACATACAACGAACAAAACGAAGTAAAATCCTGGCTGCAGGTCTGGATCGTCGATACACAACTACACATACACGAAGCGGAGGAACGGCGAATCGTTGGGGGGACAGAGAGAAACTGCGAAGAAGAGAGTACAGGTGATTCGTCTCTCGATCGAACTTTCAAGCCTCGATTCAGCATCTCCATTTACGCAGACCCATCGAATCAGGTAAACACATGAACAGAACCTTGATTCTCCCGTACCTGATGCCGTACCCATGGTTTCCCGAAGCCGTCCCCAAATACCGCATCCTACCCCATTTTTGCCTTACCCGTACGCGTACCGGTACCCCGTACACATACTGGCGACTTTTCCCCGTGCTTCATGGGTTTTGATTTAATATTGGAAATATGACGTCTATTTAATGTTTGATTGCTTTTTCCTGCACAATACCTTTTTTTCTTGTAACTTTCCATGGGTTTCATTAAAGAGGTTTGCTTCCTTTGGATTTGTTTTCGCTTGTCAGTCTCGTCAATTCGTTTTCCTTGTTAACAGGTAATTATCGCTAGTATCTCTATAGGAATATGGATCAGCCTGAGGATGAATGTCAGGTGGGGGGTGAACATCATGGCAAGCAAGATGATGAGGTTAGCTTGGTCTAGTTGATATGGTTAGAATATTTCTATTAGTTATGACTTGAATTATCAAAAGTTTGTTCAGTTTCACTGTACATTCAATCTATGTGGTTATTATCATTTCTACGTTCTTGAATACCGGTTAGAGAGGATTTTTCCTGTTCAAATATTGTAGGCACCTTTTAAATGACGAGTAGATTTCTTGTCAAATTGGCCCTCTAAGTTGATTTTAAATGTTTGTTGGACTATGTGCTAGGCAGCGATGGTTAGACGTTTCAGCTATTATGGTTGTTTGATATTAAGTTTTAAGTATGTCCTGTTCTCTCACACTTTTCAAATGAGAGCTTATGTATTTCTATTCTACAAGCCTATAGGCTCAAATTTTAGAGATTTTTACCTCAAATACAGAAAAGTGAAACTTAATTCCCATTAAGGAGAGATGAAATACTTAATTATCACTAGGTCCACTTTTACAAAAATACATTTACCATTAATGAAAGTGTCACCCTAGGGTTTTAGGGTACCCACTAGGGTACTCTAGTACCATTGGGTACCCTAAAATCTTAGGGTACCCTAGGGGTTTAGGGTTTAGGATACCCTAAGGTTTAGGTTTAGGCGCTTTCATAGAGCCCTAGGGTTTAGGTTTAGGAATTTTTATAAGGGTTTTAGGGTGCACTTTCCTATTATAGGGTTTTAGCAGTTTAGGCACTTTCATAGGGTACTCTAGGGGTTTAGGCATTTTTATAGGGTACCCTAGGGTTTAGGCACTTTCATAGGGTGCCCTAGGGGTTAGGCACTTTTAGGGTTTAGGGTTTTAGGCACTTTCATAGGGTTTTAGTGTTTCATTAAGTAGGAATTACTTTCTATTTTCTGGACCTAGAGGTAAAAAGCCCAAAATTTTACTGTACCACTTTTGTGATCTGGAAATTTACTACTATTTATGTTTGATCTTTTATTTTTTTTGTTTCAGGATGCTGTTGCACGACAGGAGGAATTTAAGAAGTCAATAGAAGCAAAAATAGCTCTTCGTCAAAGTAACTTGAATCCTGAAAGGCCTGGTTAGTAGTTGTTTTAGTATTTTCCTTATATTGAATGTTACCCACATATCTGATATTGTCACGAGTTGATTGTTTTTTGCAAAATCGGATGTCCATAGTGATGCCCAATCTCTTCATGTATTGTTCGACTCTGATTTGTTATGCTTTTGGGAGTGCATTCAAAGTTGTATGGTGGTTAGTGGGAAGCATCAGCAGTTCAATGCGCTGGAACGTTTGGTACTTATCCAGAATTGTACCATTACTGTTGTCAGCAAAGGTAGATACTGTGGACAGCTGATTGGAATTATAGAAAACAATGTTGGTCATAGAAATAGGGTTAGATCAAAAAAATAAAGTAGGTGGCTAAGTGCTTAAGAAGATGTTGGAAATCCTACATGTCTGCGCTGTGATATAATAAGAAGCCATAAACCCCATAGTGCTGTATGATAGAATATAGGGTACCTTGAAGATGACTACTCCATCAGTTTAGTGTAGTGGGAAAGAGGAAGTTGTAATGAGTGATATGATTGGAAATCAGGGTGTTCTAGTTCTTAAAAGAAGTTAATAGAAGATTTTCTGAATTTTTTTAAGTTGGTCCCAGTGGGTGCGAATCTTTCAATACTTTTTTCTTGATTAGTTAATTGAGTAATAGTGTAGTAGAGTAACCTCTTGATTACTTTTTCTATTGATGAGACTGTTGAGAGTTTCTTATAATCACAATTGCAGAGGTGCTTTTTCTCCATTTTTACTTGCTGAAAATACCCTTTTGGATGCTACAAGGGTTTTCTTTTAAATGCAGTAAGTTTGCATATTAGAGAGGAAAAAATACTTTTAGCAGAGAGAACAAAGGCATTGAGTGCCGAAAAAATTGAGGGTATTGTCTACTGATAAAAGCGTAGATTTTTTTTGTACAAAGTTAGTTCCACAATTCATTTGTTGGAATGATGTATATATTTCAAGTTGCTTGTTAAGCTCAACAAATGACTACTTGACTACATAATAAGTCAAATGAGATAAAGTAAGATAATACAAGCAAATCTATACATGCCATATTCCTTTTCTTTTTGTTTGTTTTTCCAAGATCACAAATTATGCCGCCCAACTAGAAAATGTGATTGTTGTATATTTCAGCACAACATATTAATATCTTGGACATGGGATGGTTTTTCGCACACATCGTTACTATATTCTCTTGGTTGCAGACTCTGGTTTTCTCAGGACATTAGATTCCAGCATTAAGCGCAACACGGCAGTTATCAAGAAACTCAAGCAGATTAATGAAGAGCAACGGGAAAGTTTGATGGATGATTTGCGAAGTGTCAACTTAAGCAAATTTGTTAGTGAAGCAGTGACAGCTATTTGTGATGCCAAGCTTAGATCTTCAGACATACAAGCTGCGGTTCAGGTACATGTCGATTTGAGCTGCTGCATTTTGTACAATACGAGTTATGGTTTTTTTCCTTCTCACAAGTCTGTCTTTTTTCTCCCTTAAAGTCCTCTTTTTCTGAACTTCTGCTAAAGTTGTTTCGTTCCGTTACATCCGATCACTAAGAATTACACTCTGGGTTCCATGCTGAAGCTTAACCACTGTGCTACCATCTGCGTTTACTACTGAGAACTTTTTATTTCCCTGGAACTGTGTCCAAAAACTTTAGTGAGGTCTTCCTCATTTTCTGTATCAAGCATGTGTGTTTACTTCAGTTTTTTCCCTTTGTTTCCCATTGTAGATATGTTCTTTGCTTCATCAAAGGTACCAAGAATTCTCGTCAAGCTTGGTTCAGGGCCTCTTAAAAGTCTTCTTTCCTGGGAAGTCTGGGGATGATTCTGAGGCGGACAGGAATTTAAGAGCCATGAAGAAGCGCAGCTCTTTAAAACTCCTTTTGGAACTTTTCTTCGTTGGAGTCACAGAAGACAGTGGCATTTTCGTTAATATCATAAAGGACCTTACTAGCGTAGATCACCTGAAGGATCGAGATGCAACTCAGACAAATCTCTCTCTTCTTGCCAGTTTTGCACGACAAGGGAGAACTTTCCTGGGACTTCCACAGTCTGGACAAGAACTTCTTGAGGAGGTGCAATATTTCTTTCACTTTATTTTTCCTTTCCTTTTTCTATTTCTTTGCCTTATGATTTGTCTAAAGTTGCTTCATTGTGGATGATGTTTCATGGTTATAAATTTCGTTTCTCATTTCGTTCATTCTGGATCTGGATCTTTGGGTGGAGCTAACTTTTTTTATGAGAAGACGTAGTACAATACTTGTGTTTCTCTAAACTGAAGACTAGGACCAGTGCTCTATATTCAACTCTGGAAGGTGCTCCATACCCTTAAGAATACTCAGCTTTGTTTGTATGATTCACGATTAACTTAAGTATCTGTTAGTCAGTTCTTGCCAATTTGGATTCATCTTAACCTTATGTCTCCACTGTTCTTAAAGCTGAATCCTGCTGATAAATGCTTCTGATTTTGGGGTTTTTCCCCCCTTCCTTTCAACTGTTCTGCAATTTTTATAAACAAATCAAGGGTTTTTGAATGCATATTATGCACATCTATTGAAAGTCCAAGGTAAGCAATAAGCATACAATATGCACAGCTCTGTTGTTATCTCCATTGACATCGAGTGGCCTTTTGTCTTTGGGTTTCTCTTACTAGGTATTCTGCTATGCTGTATTATCAATCCTGACAAATTATTGCAGTTTTTCAAGGGCCTCCATATCACTGTCGATCAGAAGAAAATTTTCAGGAAGTCATTGTGTGCATATTATGAAGCAGCTGCAGGACTACTTCAGTCAGAGCATAGTGTAAGGCGTTGATCGCATTCTGAAAGTTTTCCCCTCATTTTCTAGGTTAAGGTGCTAAGAAGATTTGTTGGTTGATGTCCCTTTTTGATTGGAGAATCTGGTCTCTTTCCCTGCATGTTATAGTCTTCTTTTAACTGGTGTGATTGTTTTTGTTCCCCCACCACGCTGAACTGAAGTCTCTTCGTCAAATGGAGCATGAAAATGCAAAGATCTTGAATGCAAAAGGAGAGTTAAGTGATGAAAATGCCAGTTCATATGAAAAGCTGCGAAAATCTTATGATCATCTGTATCGTGGTGTGTCAGCGTAAGTTTTTCGTTCTTTTGATTCATGCCGTACCTATTAAAATGTACCTACTCTTCTGAACATGTTAGCGCATGACGACAGAAGTTTGAAAGCTTATTAGTCACATCACAGAATTGGAAACTGGCTCACCATGCCACCCCCATTAGATGAATCAGGTTAAAGCCGTTACATATAAAGATTGGATTTGTGTAACCTTTATTTGGCGCAATGTACTGGCAAGCAGGGTGCCTTGTGGCAGCCTGGCCATGCCCGTGAGGCAAGCATGCTTGGGTCTTGACATTTGAGCTGGTCATTATGAAATTAGTTGTCTCAATATTTCATGGTTGGTACTTCTTTTTAAGTCTATGATGTCCTCATAAATAGATCTCTCCGGAATAGTTCTTGATGACCACGGTCTGAAAACTTATTCATCTTGTTGCGCTGATTATATTTTGTTAGTGCTAACACAAATGAGAATTGGAGTTTTAAGATACTTAGATATCTTGAACTTAAGTAATGATATGTGACTGGAGCGTACAGATAGACTGAGTTTGGTTCTTTTACTAGCGTATATTAAAGTCATATGAAAGACTAAGGAAATTGGAACCCCTTGATTGTTTGGCCTACATGGATTCTGAAGATTGAAATTACATCCAAACCTGGGTAACTAGTAATGTTACGTAGTCTGGATGCGGTATATTGGTTCTATATTGAGGCTAATGTCATGATGTTTTTGATAAATAAGTATATATGTATATGTGTACAACAAGAGACCACGGGGGTGTCATCCTATTAAAACAAATGGGGAAGCTATATATAAAAATTTGAACTTTTAAACCCTCTCCAAATTGAAGCTCTCCTAGAAAGTCAAAGTAAACATGGAGAGGAGGTTGGACGTAGATCTGACTTGAGCAAAAAATGTGAGGTCCTGGTGAATAACAGCTAGAGCATGTGAATAGCTGTGGACATCCTCAAAGGTCTTTCTAATCCTGTCCTCGATAGATATAAAGGAGCCAGCTCTCCAAGCCTTCTTGGTCCTCTTCAATCAACACCGTGCATTCCAACACTCGAGATCAATTGGAGGATCGATGTTGGCATTGGTGGTTTCTGTAATGTGATCTCTGATTTGACCATTTTTTTTATTCTTTATTTATTGGAGATGTTTATAGTGTCCTAGTTCTTACATAGTTTTTGTTTGCTTGGAGTTATTACTGTGAAAGAAAATCCAGAAAGGCAATTGATCATTCTAGTTGATGAGAATTCCATGAAAATTAGAAACTATATTGAGAAAATTGTCCTCTTAAAAACACAAAGGGAGTAATTTTTATGTGGGTCCGTTATCTCCTCAGAATGTCACCTATAATTCATTTGGTGGTTGTATTTCTTCATGTTGCAGTTTAGCTGAAGCTCTTGACACGGAACTTCCGGTGCTGCCAGAGGATGGTCACACAACTAGGGTCACAACTGGGGAGGACACATTATCACCTGGTTCTGGAAAAGATTCTTCAGTTCTTGAAGCAATGTGGGATGATGAAGATACTAGGGCTTTTTATGAAAGCTTACCAGATCTCAGGTATATAATTGTCGCACAACTGTATCAACAGTAATTCATGTTAAAAAAGTAAAACCTTTTGTTTGGTTAGATAGTTCTAGTTGGTGGCAATGGCACTTTAAGTGAAGTGTCTCCAACTTGAGGTTACTGATACACATGACCAGTGGTGACTCCAGAACTTGGCGAGCATGGGGTCGTTCATTGTGTTGCAAATGAATCGAGCCATCCTCGAGCTTGACTCGGTATGGCTCATCTCGCCTTGTGCTCTACCTGGTTTGTAAGAACGAGCTTGAGCCAGCTGAATATCAAGCTTGACTGGTAAATGAGCTGAGCTCAACTTGGTTCGGTTCAGTTCAATAGAGGATCGATCTGCTCAATAAAGGCTGGATAAGCACTTGATAAGGGTTCAATAAGATCTCCGCAAGGGTTTGATAAGGTTGAGTAATTAATGTTCCGATGTACAACCTTATTAAAAAAACAGTAGAATTTTAGGCTTTTCAAAATAGATAGTATTTTTTTTACTAGGTATACACTTATATATGTACCTAATGCAAATTTTATTTGTCGTCGTGGACCCGTATGTAAGCAGAAATGTGGTCCCTCCATTCCAAAAAGATTGTCATTTTGCATATCACTAATCTTTATGGAATGGAGGTAGTATGATATTTTGACTTGTTAGGGCTTGTTTTTCATTTTTTGAACCACTAATCTTTTTGGAATGGAGATGGTATGATATTTTAACTCGTTATAGGGCTCGTGAATTACGAAGGCTATGCTTTACTTTTTATTGGTCTGCGTTTTGAGCGATATTTTAAGAGGTGAATTTTAAGCGAGAGAAATAATCTATTGTGGTGTCAACTATGAGTATAATAGAAGTCAAAAAAATATGAAAAATCTCAGTATAATAGAAGTCAAAAAAATATGTTTCCATGAGGTTGTATGACCCCATAGCCAATACACTGCCATCGCCATTGTACACATCTTGTGTTTTTTTTCCCCAGAGCATTTGTTCCTGCAGTATTACTGGGAGAAGCAGAACCCAAGGTGAATGAGCAATCTCCGAAGACACAAGAACAACCATGTGTAAGGAATTAGCTTCCTGGTCATTTTACAGCCTTAATTTTTCTTCCGTCACTTAGAACCTATATAGCTGATTGTATTTTGAATTTGGCTTTCTCTAATAGCTTATGGTAGCTCACATTATTGAATCAGTTTATCATGTATTGGCAACTTATTCTTTGTCATCTATGGATTGCTCACAATTTCATCCAGGATAGCATCAGCAATGTATTCCTTGGCTTCAAGCATTTGTTTTTCTGAATACATCGTCTTACTTTTCAGTTATTTTTGCTTCAAGTCTCCACAATTTTGTAGGAATTTCTAAAAATTGTATCTGGATTTTTGTTTCTTTTTTCTGAATAATTCCTGATTTAGATAGAATAAAATGGTCGAGAGTGTCAGAGTGTTCTGTGTGAAGACCTACCACCAGCATGGCAGAATGTATTTATGTGACCTGCCCTTAGTTTTTTTTCTTTCTCCGTGTGCACATGCAAATGTCCTGCATAGTAGCTGCTTTGCCATAACCACTTGTGAAGACCAATCTGTTGCAGGCTTTCTCGGTGTCTTGATCTTTCTGAAGTTTGTCATTTTTCGTTAGCTTATCTGTAAATTTGCTTTCGTTCCCAATCTGTTGTTGCCCCTGCACATCTACACAATTTTTTTTCATGTGCATGTTACAAATTGAAGAAATAAAGGAACCACAGAATAACAAATATAAATGAACTATCAAGAAAATGATTGTTCTCCTGGACTAACCATAATATTATTGGACTAACCATAATATTATTGACATATTTCTCTTAATCTCGTTCGTCATTCTTTACAATAGTAGCTCTCTATGTTATTGAATGAATGAAACTAAGAACTGAAGTCCCTTTTTATAGATGAAGTTCCAGGGACTAAACTTGTAAGTACAGAATACCACGGACTAGAACCGTATATAATCCACCACCTGCAGAAGTGTTCTGCTACCTCACCGCTTCAAGGGTGAGGTCATCCATAGGACATCAGTTTGTTTAATACATTATCAATTCTCGTTTTACGTGGGCGATGATTTGCCTCTTATGTTTTCTAACAGCCCATTTGAATTTTGAGAAAATAGTGTTAAAAGGGAAAAAAGGGGGAATCCTACCATGATGAATAAAAAAGGTGAGAAATGGTAAGCAGTGATAGGTTTTTATTGGCTCGTTTTTGTTTCTCACCAACTCCCACCCCCCAATACTTTATTTTCTCCCCATTTATTACACACCAAAGAGATTCTAAGTGCTGCTGGAAAGATGCTGTCCATATTTGTACTGAACCATTATGTCTGGATTTTGTCTGTGTTTCAATGTATATATATGCTGCTTTTGCTTCTGCATTGCAGTTGTTAATGCCATTTAATGTTGAAAAGATCTGTTATCATGGAAGTTGTGTATGGGAGATGGTCTAAAATATGTTGGAAGTTTTTATTCTATCTTCTATATGATTCTCGTGTAGCTACTTATACAGAAAACTTCAATTTGTAGGATTCGCCACCTGAATCAGACCAAGGCCAGATGGCTAGCCTAGATTCGGCAGAAGTTTCTGCAGATCCTGGAACTTCTCAGGAGGGAGCAAATGAGAAAGGTAAAGACAAAGATGAAAAGGATAAAGAAAGGACCAGAGACCAAGACAAAGAGAAAGGAAAAGGCAAAGATGCTGAAAGAAAGGGCGAAACTGAAAAGGAGAAAACTAAAGGTCTCGAAGGGACAAATTTGGATGGTCTATTGCAGAGGCTACCCAGTTGTGTGAGCCGTGACCTTATTGATCAGTTGACTGTAAGGACCCATTCTTGCTTAAGCCTTACAGTTTATGTTTTTTTCCCGTTCTGCTTTCTAAAACGTATGCCATCTATCTCTACACCTTACTGTTAGATAATGTTATTTTGTCAGGTGGAGTTTTGTTATTTAAATTCCAAATCAAACCGGAAAAAGCTTGTGAGGGCTTTGTTTAATGTTCCAAGAACATCTCTAGAACTGCTGCCATACTACTCACGGATGGTTGCCACTCTGTCAACTTGCATGAAGGATGTCTCTTCCATGCTCTTGCAGTTGTTGGAGGAAGAGTTCAACTTTTTGATAAATAAGAAGGTCTATTCAGTATCAATGCCTTTTCTTGATAAAAGTGGCTGCTTTTAATAGTGGCTATGTTTTGTTTCTTGATTTACCAACCATGACATTATAGTGGACTGCAATTTTATTCCAGGATCAAATAAATATTGAGTCAAAGATCAGGAATATTCGGTTCATTGGAGAACTCTGCAAGTTCAAGATTGCTTCAGCTGGCTTTGTTTTTTGTTGTTTTAAGGTATTACTGGAAGTGGTTCTTCAATAGTGCAGTTGTTGCAGCTTTGCAATAGATGCATGTCTCCTGTTAAAACTGAGACCAATTAGTCTATCGCAGACCTAAGCTGCACATGGGGTGGATTGCACTTTTTGTTGGAAAATTAATCGGAAATTTGAGTCAATTGGGATTTGAGAAAGATTTGTACTCTTAGCCTATTAGGTTGAGACAAGACAACTAGTTAGTATTGCTGTTGTACTTTTTTATTTTTTGATCGGCAAAGAGAATTTCATTGATCATAAGTGATAAAAAAAGAAGAAGAAGTGATATCGTGTACAATAGGAAATGAAATGCATGAGAGAGCTTCGAAAAGTAAATGTACTTTTCTAGTGCTGCTACTCGCAAAAACACAACCTAACTCTCTGCCTCACCTTTTACTAACTAAAATGATATAATAAAAAAAGATGGAAAGAGGCCAACTAAAAGAAAAAAACAGTAAAGGTAATGCTTGACTACCCAACAAAAACCACAACCAAATGCCCAATAACACCAAAGCCTATAATGTACTGCTGCTGTACTTGTGTTATGGCTGACAGTGGTTGTCTTTTACCAGACTTGTTTGGATGACTTTACTCATCACAACATTGATGTTGCCTGCAATCTTCTCGAGACATGTGGTCGTTTTCTTTACCGGTCCCCTGAAACTTCTGTACGCATGGCCAACATGCTGGAGATTTTAATGCGCTTAAAAAATGTCAAAAATTTGGATCCTCGTCACAGTACACTAGTGGAAAATGCATACTACTTGTGCAAACCACCGGAAAGATCTGCACGAATCTCAAAAGTCCGTCCTCCATTGCATCAGGTATAAATTATATTTTGGTTCAATGATTTTGCATCTTATATGACTTGATATCACTGATCATTGAGTGGCTTTTCTGGTAACCATTGTAGTACATCAGAAAACTACTTTTCTCAGATCTCGATAAGTCCTCCATCGAGCATGTGCTAAGACAGCTTCGTAAACTACCATGGAATGAATGCGAGCCCTACCTTGTAAAATGCTTTACGAAGGTTCACAAGGGCAAGTATGGTCAGATTCACTTGATTGCTTCACTTACTGCTGGCTTGAGTCGCTATCATGATGAATTTGCAGTTGCTGTTGTTGATGAGGTTGGTTCTTTAAAATCTTATTGGTGAGCATTTGGTTTCTTCTCTTATAAACATGTTAACTGCAATAGGGTGAGATTCCTTCTTTTGCACTTTGAACATGTCCCCCACTTTGCAGTACCAAGAAGATGCTCCTTTTATTGGGTGATCACCATTAGTTAAAGGCCTTTCCAAGCATTTTGCTTTTATATTCTTTTTTCATATATAAGTTCTGTGCACTATCATAATGTAGCTCAACCATGATGCTTGCACCTCATCTAAGACTAGTTTTTGAGTATGCATTTGAGTTGCATGATCTCTTTGACCAAAGAAAATAAAAACGTTGCTGCATCACTATGCTCATTTTGTCATATTTTTCAATCAATTTGTGCTTTGGTAGTAACTTCAACTTGTTTTACTGTCAGGTCTTGGAGGAAATCAGGGTGGGACTAGAGTTGAATGACTTTGGGATGCAACAACAACGCCTTGCCCACATGCGGCTCTTAGGGGAGCTGTACAACTATGAGCAATTGGAATCGTCTGTTATTTTTGACACACTCTACTTGATTCTCATTTTTGGCCTTGGGACCTTAGAGGTATGGCATTACTAATATCTTATTTTAGAACATTTTGGTAGTAGTTATGGATAATGTCCTGTATGTGCTCAATTTTTTCCAGTCAAGGCCAAAGGGTAGAGTTGCCAAGAGTGGGCAATTGCCTCCACCGACCTTTTGAGAAATGCACTGTTACCTTTAGTTTTGTAAGAGGTTCTTCAAAAGTTACCCATTGAGATTGTACCCAATTCCCACATCTTGGTTCAATTCCCTCCTTTTTCTTTGGTAGTGTACCAGTTTTTCTATCCCTCTTTTCAAATTACCCATGTCAACTACAAGTAGTGCATACTTTCGAAGACCTGGGGCTCTCTTGTTTTAACCTATATATCCTAGTGAACAATTTTTTTCCCAGCTATGGAAAAGAATATTGTCCATACAGTTATGTATGGAGCTGAATGGCCCGGGGGGAGATATATATATATATATATATATATATATATATATATATATATATATGATTTTGTTTGGTCTGAACTCCATTTTTATATTTCTTGAATTGGTTTTATTAAATTAACGTGCATCTGAAATGGTGTAGTTGATGGTTTGAAAGGAGAGTCTAATTTGGCTTGCATTTGCTGTATAAACTGCACTCTAACCTTTTCTCTTCAAAAGTAGATTCTGATATGCTTTCACCTGTCCCGATCCCTACATACTCTCTGTGAGCTAAATCGATGGGCTATGGTAGCCCTGGAGGTGATCCGGGATACCAACGAGATCCTGAGGGCTCGGGGTGCCGAAGGCAGAGGAGGAGAGAGCCCAAGGCAGATCCTAGAGAGAGAGTGGCATTAGAGAGACCAAATATTGCTCTGGTCATGGCTTGAACCAAGAGTAATGTGTGTAATGTGTTGAACAAAGGCAATGGTCCTTTATATAGGAGAGAGATGGCCTGAAGTCCAGTTGGACTAAGGACAGGTGGAAGGTCGTCTGAAGGCTGCAAGCCTATGAGGCCAGAGGTCAGAGAGATGTGTCACATATAGGGGCTGAAGCTTGCAGAAGGTAGGTAGTAGTCATGTGAGGTCTAGGCCATAGGCCTACGGGTCTACTGATCAGAAGTCAGTGATAATGCATAGACCGAGGAATTGTCCTTCAGTCAACAAGTCTCTCTCTCTGGTCTAAAGTCCGAAGTCTTGAAAAGAGCTTGGGCCTTCAGACGATCCATTGAAGCTCAAGCCTCCATTCCACAGTCCTCCATTCCATGCCTCAACCCAAGTATAAGCCGCCAACCTCAGGAGTGGGTTGTCCTTTAGCCAGCCAGCCTCTGGGCTGTCCTTTAGCTGTGACAACCTTCGCTCATGAGGTTACCTTGTTTCCTTCAGTCCTTCGGACTTGGTGCCATGTACCCACAATGGGTTGCCCTTCAGCCCGGCGACGACCCTTCACTCCTGAGGTCATCCAATCCCCTTCAGACCTTCAGACTTCGTATCATGTACCTACTCTTTCCATACTTAGAAAATACTGGAGAAATCTGAAACAGAACAGGAGCATGTGATTGCTACTGTCAGTCACGTGATTTCGTTATTTAGAAGTTGGAAAATTACGTTTGGATTAAATAGTCTGTTACAACTAAGTACATTCTGTTATAACTAAGTACATTAAAGTGTTCTTCTTCATTAAGGGTTTTTAGGAAAGAAGAGGTAGAGAGAAAAAGAGATGGAAGCAATAATTGCTCCTACACCTCACTGTCCTCACATGTCTTTAGACTTAAAATGAATAAACCAAGAGAACTACAAAAAGGTAGTTGTCACAGCTGTTGTCAAGTACGGAGAGATTTTTCAATTGTAGGGAGGGAGCAGTCTTGTAGAATATTGGGAAGTAGACATAGTTCAGGCATAGCAAGAGTGATTTGGCAAGACCGGGATCGTACCAACTAAATGACAGCCATCCAAAAGTGCACCCTTTTTCCTGAACAAAAAAGACAATAGGAAGAAAGATAATAGACGCCAGTCAACACACCTTCTTTTCCAGTACGATCTTTGCTTTATCTCTGTTCTGTTTTGCTTTCAGAATTTTGTGAAGTCCTAATAGTGTGTACATTTTTTTGCTTTCCATTTTATCAGCAAGATGTGTTGGATCCGCCCGAAGATTTTTTTCGTGCCAGAATGGTCATTACACTTCTGGAAACTTGTGGGCATTATTTTGATCGAGGTTCTTCAAAGAGGAAACTCGATCGATTCTTGATTCATTTCCAGAGGTATATCCTTAGCAAAGGCGCATTACCACTCGATATTGAATTTGACTTACAGGTCAGTCTTACATATCTTTGGCTCCATTTAATGTTTCCCTTTATTGCTGTAGCCATTAAGATTATATTTGCTGAAAAAACCCACCTTTTTGGGGGCTGGGGGTGAAGGTTGTTGGCCCGGAAAAGCCAAAATTCAATTTCATATTGGTTCCAGTACCCTTGATAGTTTTTTAGTCTGTTTCTCTTGTTTCATGCATCTTCTCCTGCTTCCCTTTCCCCTTTTGTAGCTATTCCTTCAATGAAATAGAGGTTGGGTCATGTCGCAAGACCTTAGATTTTCGAGAAAGAAATAGAGGGGTGACGCAACTTTGTTTTCGTTTTATGAAAGCAATGATAGGACCGCTGGATCGAGAATATCTCATTGTCAATTGCGCTAGGATTACAATGTTAAACATAGAATTAACAGTGACAACTTACCACGAAAGATGGTCCAGTGGACTCGGGCGACTCCCGGATTTTCGTTCAGCAGTGACAAAGACATAAAGAAATTTTTTGTAGACGAAGCACTATAGAAAATGGATATATGTATTTTGGTTAGAATTTTATTGGGCCTAGTGTATTTTGTTTTGTTGAGCTATATTATCAACTTACTTACAAATTTAAGTGAATTTTCATTTACTTAGGCTCTATGAATAATTTAGTGCTGATAATATTAAAGAAAAATAAAATTATTTGTATATAAAATGCAAAGTTGTAGGGCATTTTTTGAGTTCAAAGGGTTCACTTGAACCCCCTCAAACACAAGTGCCACCGCCCTTCCTAAGTTGCCCCCATAGGATATGGAGGTCCCAAGGTGATAAGTGTCTTGTAGGGGGTTACATCCTATGATATATTGGTTTGAGTCTGTGATTTCAATGGGCTCTCGTTGCAGTGCTACTCTGACCTATTGTTGGGTTGGTAGTGTGAAGTAAGCCTTCTTGCAGCAGGGTCTGGCTATGGGCCTTTTACCCGCACAGGACACAACCTCAGAGTCTATCCCCTCCTGCCCTTTTCACAAAACAAATATCATAATAACTCTCTTTCTGTAACCATAATTGAAAGTGGACTTGATAGATGCTGAGGATCTTCTATTGAAGACATAGGATACTTTGGATTTGATCTCCTTTGAGGAACATGTACTGACCAGGAAAGCCTGTCACTGGAACAGTAATCAACTTTGGGAATTTCCAACTCCAAAACCCAATGCCTGAATCCAAGCGGCCAAACACAGCAAGAAATAAGAATCAGGAATGGTTGCTTGTGCCATAGTAGCCAATTATCACAGGAATTTAGTGGGGCTTTAAAGTTTCCCTTGAAAAGTTGCGTCGATGACACAGGAACTTGCGCCTTTGCAAGTAGTTAGAATTCCAGGCTCTTTCCCCAATATTCTTCTTTATACTTTCATCCCCGAAAGAAAGATGGGGTAAAAAATAGCTGATGTGTGATTATTCTATACTTTTGTTTGTAAGAACAACTCGCTTTTTCTATTAGGTGGTTCTTATAGTTGAAATTTGCAGGACTTATTTGCAGATTTACGCCCAAAAATGACACGATATTCATCTGTTGAAGAAGTTAATGCGGTTCTGATTGAACTTGAGGAGCATGAACGTACTGCATCCACAGATAAGGCCTACAGTGAGAAGCACTCAGACATAGAAAAACTTCCAAGCAGTGCTACATCTGGCAGCATCTCAGTGAATGGACAAAACCTTGTGAATGGTATTCTTGAGGAAAATGGGGGAGGTCATGAGGGAATTCCGGACAGTGACACTAATTCAGAGAGTAGTACCATTGACCCAGAGGGACACGACGAGGAAGAAGATTTGGATGAAGAGAATCATGATGATGTGGGCGACAGTGAGGACGATTATGATGATGGTGACGGAATAGAGGATGATGAGGATGAAGAAGTTCACTTTCGGCAGAGGGTCATAGAGATGGACCCTCTGGAGGAAGCTGAGTTTGAAAAAGAACTCAAGGCTCTGATGCAGGTAAGGTGTAGGGATTTGCTTTTCGTGACAGTTCTTGTGGCATTTTCTTTTGCTTGTAATTGTAATATAGAAGGAAGACAATTTCAAGTTCTCATTAATTTAAGAGGCAGGTAGGTGTAGGGATTTGCTTTTCGTGACAGTTCTTTTGGCATTTTCTTTTGCTTGTAATTATAATATAGAAGGAAGACAATTTCAAGTTCTCATCAATTTAAGAGGCATGGACACGGACTAGTGATACGACACGTAGACGTGTAAGTTTTCAAAGAGTAGTATACGGCCATGGAGGACATCCACAAAATATTATTCTTTTCATAATTGTGGTATGTCATAGTTGACAATAACAATAATGATTTGTCAGGTAATGAATTATTTAATTAAAATGAAAATATTGAACAGTTATGTAACACTGCTTTCTGAAGTCTGAGGGGGTGAATATGTACGAAGTTACTTCATAGTTTTTTATCCTTGTATTCCAAGTTAACTTTATATTGTGTCTTCTGCATTAGATAGACAGAAGTGGTCGCTCAGTGTATGAAGCACATCCAAAGTTTCAACAATGTTAGAGAAAAAAAAAAGAAAAAAATAGGGGGATATCATGATATGTTTGGACGTGTGTCCAAGCATGCATCTGGAAGTTTCAGTGTCCTAGATCCTATCGTGTCGGTCCACCTTCTTAGAAGTGTATGTGCTTTTTAGGTTGAGATACTATTTAGCAAGTGATATCAAAATTTCTCTACAACCGTCGATCGTTTTAGTTAAACCATAACGTGGTCATTAAAGCAACTTGGCTTGATGTTCTTGATGGTATTATGTTCTATCCAACCTACAAGTGACTTGTGGGCTTGCAGTTGAAGGTTACTGAACCATTGTTTGAACTGTAAATGCAGGAGAGCTTGGATTCACGAAAGCTAGAATTGCGAGCCCGACCAACACTTAACATGGCGATACCAATGAATATCTTTGAGGGCCCCGCAAAGGATCATCACGGAAGGGGGGGCTTCGAGGTGGAAAGCGGTGACGAGACGTTGGACGAGGAGCCGGGTGGAAGCAAGGAGGTTAGGGTGAAAGTTCTCGTGAAGCGAGGGAGCAAGCAACAGACGAAACAGATGTACATTCCTAGGGATTGTTCACTCGTGCAAAGCACCAAACAGAAAGAAGCAGCTGAGCTGGAAGAGAAACAAGACATCAAGAGATTGGTTTTGGAATATAATGATAGGGAAGAGGAGGAGCATAACGGGGTGGGGACACAACCGACAGGATGGATGCAAAGTGGCGGGGGAAGCAGAGTTTCAGGTCGGGGCCACGCGTGGGATGGACACAGTGGAAGGGGGAGTGCTGGATCGCGGAACCGTTATTTTCAGCATTATTCAGGTGGTGGAGTCTATTATAGTAGAAGAAAGTGAATCTAGAACCTTACTAATAAAGCTTGAGAGATGATTCTGCACCCTGAAAGATACGTCGGTTGCAGATACATATACATGAAGAATATGTATATGTGTATATACGTGTCCCTGTGGTGGTGATGAATTCCTACTGCCTAGTTTGGTTTCAAAGAAAGTGGAAGGATCTATCTTGATATTTCTCATTATTTGCTGACGATTTCTTCCATTGGAGATGCCGATGATCCATGCCATCTTTGCCTTTGGTATAAGAATAATCGGGAAATGTTATAATCCTCTACTGCTATAGCCACAAGAGTAAAAGCCGAGGGTACATCTTCAGGAGAGAAGATAGATTCTCCTCAAACGCTTCATCAAGGTTAGAATCGTATTTTCAGGTGTTGCTGTAATTAGAAGGTAACATTTTGGAAGAGTTCGATGACTCATCCATTTGTATGGGTTTTGTGGTGGCTAAAATTATCTCGCCCAGAACTTTTCAGAACCTATATTTGCCTATGTAGTTTGTATGTATGTATGTATGTAATAAAGGTTGGATACAGAGTAATTTTTGAGATTTCCAGTCGCCTAATAACTTGGACCAAGAGTTTACTTATAAAAAAAAAAAAACTTAGACCAAGAGTTTGAGTCTTGACATTGTACGGAAAATGTTTAAATACCCTCCAAACTTTAACCTCAATGTCTAATAGATACCCAAACTTTTGTAACTTTTAATTTTACAGCCAAACTTTCATAAATTTCAATTTTACACTAAAAAATTTGTATACTTCAATACCACCCCAAAATTTTTTCCAGTGTAGTGTGACGGTGACCAGTAGGTCAAGATGTACTCATGACCTCTTTCTTGTTTTTGATGTTCATGAGCAATGGGAAAATCCTGCAGTGCAGCCCTCACTGCAGGGTTGTAGGGCGGCCGATCCGGTCGTCCATTTTGACGCCGACGGCTTAGATTTAATCCGAGCTGTCCATCACCGAAATAGATGACCATTGGGTTCGTTTCTTCTCTCTGTACAACTTGTCAGCTCACATGCATTCACCATCTCTAGCGTTGTAATGTCATGGGATTGGATAATCTGTCTGGAATTTCCGTTCCTGTTCCAGCTCCATCTCTACCAGATAAGATAAGCGGACTAGAGAGCTACGCCATGTGGGAGAGAAGAATTTTTGTTTAAGGGAGAAATGGGACAAGGTTTCAATATGGCACCATTACCATTACAATTTCATCGAGACTAGATTTTCGCTCTAACGTCAATATCAAAGTTGGACCCCCACAACTCACAAAGTCTGGTTGCACCCTCGCCCGTGCCCATTCCCTTGTGTTTTTTTTTATTTCGTGTGCGGGGTAACGAAGTTATATTTGTATTGTGGATTCCAAAACAAGGAGCGATTTTTCACTTAAATAGGAAACGTTACTTTCTAAGTCCCCTAGAAACTAGTCCCTCGGAAAATAGAAATTGCAATGAGAAAGTAGAAACAAGACAATGGAAAATTATCACTTGCACCGTCAAGGCCTTCTTCACCATACATTTGTGTGGTCTATAACACCAAATGTGTGGTGGAAAAGGCCATGGATCGTCATGTGGCGGAACTCTAAGAGCACTGAATAATCACTCAATTAAACTAAACAGTGGCTTATCCCTAGTGGAAATTGGATGTGAGAGAGTGATACACTGGTGAGGTGAGAGAGAATCAATGAAGTTGAGTTCGAGCTCCGGTTGGGACGCTCCTCCTCCGGTTGAGTTTTTTGTAACTATTTGTTATTAATAGATGAAATTTTCTCTGGAAATCTTGGCTTTGTTCGTTTAGCATATTTACTTTGTTTTTCAATCATTACCCTATATCTTTCTCCAATCATTACTCTATTTCTTCAATTATTAATTTCATTTATCTCTCTATCTCTCTCCACTCATTACCCCTTTCTCCAATCATTACCCTATTTCTCTCTCAACCCACTACCAAAACTAAAATACCCAAATGTGCTAAACGAACAAGGCCCTTGTGTTTCTCTCGTGTTTGATTCGTATGTGTTAGTGTGTTTGGTTTGAGGTCCTGAGTGTGAGCACAACAATTGGTATTAGAGCAAGGGAGCCTCGGAACGCCGAAAAACACATGGAACCTCTATTGTTACGCACTGGTTCAAGAACTAGTCTGAATCGAAGTTGCTCAAAAATTCAATTTCACAAGTGGGTTTTGTGCAACTCACTGAGACAATTGCAACGGTGGGTGCGCGATAGTGGCTAGTCATCGGATAAATCCGTACGCATGGTTTGAATGGTGGCACATGGAAGCAGTGGTTCTGGTCTGTTTGAGCTCAGATTAGAAGTGTTAGAAAAACAAGTTTTGAACACTGGGTTTTGTTCGTCTGGTCGAGATGATCACGAATCTGTGTAGTTTGTCGCCGAAGTTGATGGGGTGGCCCTCACGCTCTGGTCAAAGAAGGCGCTTGAAAGAAGTTGTTGCGCGAGGGATTCACGTGCCGCACTCGCGAGGTCAGGGAAGACGATGCTGACGTAGCACCACATCAGCAGGTGGAGGTCCAATCAGCAGCACAATTGTGTGCTGAGTCATCCAAGACGTGTTGGTCCGTCTCGCGATTTTTCGGCCGGGTCATATGCAGAGAGGATTATCGGCTGGTTCAGGCCAATATTGACCAATTTAGGGCGATTCTGGAAAGCGTTCGATGATCCAAATCCAACCCTGTGGTCCGTTTTTCGAGATTCAACTCCGACAGTTCTGGTGTGGAAGATTTATAGCTGGTTCGGGCTACATTTTGGAGTTTTGAGTCAATCAAGAGCCCAGGGATCTTTTGTTTCTGTGGTATCTTGCTGTGAGGGGTGCTGGCGGATGTGAGTTTGAGCTCGATGATCCTGTTGATAGCAACCAATTATGCGATTTGGAAGCCGAGGATGGAAGATATGCTCTACTCCAAGGATTTGTTTGATCCTATTGAGCTTGTTGGAGTCAAACCGATAGAAACGAAGATGGAGGATTGGAAGAAGTTCAATTAGAAAATGATTGGACTCGTCAGACAATGCATTGGATAGGAGGTGTTTCACCACATAGCTCAGGAGACCAACGCCTATACTCTTTGGACAAAGAGAGACGATGTACTAGTCAAAGACGTCGCGGAACAAGGCATTGCTAATGAGGAGGCTGGTGAATTTGAAGCTCAAGAGTGGGAATTTTGTTGCCGTACACATGAGCGAGTTTTAGAGTTTGGTGAATTAATTAGCTGGCCAATGTCGATTTGAAGTTCGACAATGAGACGCAGGTCCTTCTATTGCTCAGTTCTTTGCCAGACGACTGGGAGATGTTGGTGGTTTCTCTCAACAGTGCTGGATGAGAAGTTGACCATGAGCATAGTCAAGGATGCGCTGTTCAATGATGAGGCAAGGAAGAAAGAGATGGGCACGATAAGCTAAGGCAGCATGCAGGCCCTCTGTGGGCTACCTGCCCGAAAAAACAAAAGGTTGTTGCTTTTAAAGTTTTTCTGCCGCTTTGAAGAAAAGAATACGCCGTTTGAAGAGTCGCCACCCGGATTTGCGGTATATCACCCGAGAAACCGTTTTGTTTGGAAAACCGGTTGATTTGAAGTTGAAAACCAGAGATCAGTTTCAAGGGTCCGGAAGCCATGTTACGAGGGGGGAAGGGTTTTACGGCACCCCCTCGCCCGATTCGAAATCGGTCTCTACTAAACGTTTGTGGGATTTTTCAAAGGGATTTTGTTTCATTAGAGCATTTAGCAAGTATCCACAGTTGTAACAGGTAAGAATTGCATGCATGTGCAGGTGTACAGTAGATGATTAAATGAAAGTGAGCAAAATGCATGATCACAAGAACTGAGGATCTGTCACTGACTTCACTCTCGAGCGCTCGAGAGCAGTCCCGAGCGCTTGGGAGTTCTGACACTCAACCTGCAGATTTTGTTAGAACAGGCAGAAAACAATGCAAAACTGGAAACTGAAATGATATTAAGTACACTACTGGCTCAACAGAGGATTTGAAAGACTGAGATGAACCCTCAATCTTTCAGATCTTGCATCCCTGCCCCAATAAGACTAAATCTACAAATTTAAAAGAGCAACAGGCCACACTTAAGCATGCAGAGACCAGATAACACAGAAGACTGGAAAATGGGAAGCAATGACATGCGCGCACTCCCGAGCGCTCTGGAATGGTTCGGAGCGCTTAGGAGTGAGCTGCATGTTGGCTTACTCTCAAACAGGAAATAGTAAGATTTTGACATGCAAAGGCCCTTGTTTTGATATTTCCCAAGAGGAGAACCTCTTTTAACTTTGAAAGAGAGAAGCCTTGTTCACGCATGAAAACTTGTGAGAAAATGATTATGTTTTTAGGGGAAACCCATTTTCTGTGCATGCATGCCAAAATGAAACCAATTCTTTTAATATTACACCTCATTCTCAACCTACTGTGTAACAAAGGACCATGCATGAAACTGGGAACAGTCCCGAGCGCTCTGGAATACTCTCGAGCGCTTGGGAGTGTTTCCAGTAAGGGTTTTATGAAAACATTTTCTTGTGCCCCATTGCTCTTGTTTTTACACTAGGGTCTCCCAACCATGCACCCAGTATTGAAGACTGGGTCAGGCTGAGAGACCCCCCTCAGAAGGGATGAACAGCCCTTTAGTTGTGATTAAAGGTAAAAGTTTCTACCTTTTCCTTGAACTTTTGCTCCTTGGAATGACTTTGAAAGGTGGATGAAGAGGGGAGAGTGCAAGAGATCAGAAGAGTATTCTGGATTTCTTGCCCTTTTCCTTGGTGATTTGCAAAACCTTTTGAGTTTGGAAAGATGAGTTTTGGGTGTTTTTGGTTTTGAGCAAGAGAGAGAAAGAGAGAGAGCAGAGAATGGGTTTTCTCCAGGGATGAATTTTCATGCCCCCCTGCTCTACTGAAAACCAGCCATATTTATAGACAAAGTCACAAAAATGGTTTTGAAATCAAATGGTTTTACATAAAACATTTTTTTAATGGGAAAATCTTTGGCCTGAATCTCTGCCACCAGAGGTTGAGTGTGGACTGGGCTATCGGCGGGCTCAAGGTGGTTATAATGATGAGTTGCAAAGGGTAGTGGGTGATACTGCCATCCATTGGGCAACAGAAAAAGTCTCGAGCGCTTGGGATCACTCCCGAGCGCTTGGGACCTCACTCTCGAGCGCTCGAGAGGGAGCCAGGCCAGAGGTTTTGGAAAATGGTTTTGAGCGCTCAGGACTACTCCCAAGCGCTTGAAAATGCTTTTGACCATTTTTAATCCCTCTTCAAATCTTTCAAGGAGCAATGTTCCGATCGGTACCAGGCTTGTTTCAATCCAAAGTCATCATCGGGGAGCCTCCGGGCCACAAATCAAGGAATTTTGAAAAGTCCAATTTGGGGTGTCTACACCCTCGTAGGAGAAGGGCAAGGTAGATCTCAAGAAAGAGCCGGCAGAAGTTCCAATTGAGGAAGATATGGTTCTAGAGGTTGCAAGTTTACTGCTATCGTTGCGGCCATGAGGAGCATATTCAGCGGAATTGTCCGAAGAACAAAGCAGGCGATCGAAATGACCACATTTCAGAGGCAGCAAGCATCTCAGATGTCGACGAATGGGCGGAAGCATTACTGGTTACTACAGGCATGAAAATCGGGAGATGAGTGTTAGACTTAGGGTCCACAGCCCACATGTGCGCGGAGAGGAAGAGCTTTGCGGATTACAAGGCATGCGATGGAGGGGGTGTTAGGATGGCCAACGGAACAACTAGCAAAGTTGTTGGCAAAGGGACAGTTCGGTTTCGTATGTCAGACAGCAGAAGGGTGAAGCTCACAGATGTTCAACATGTTTCGAGGTTGTGGAAGAATGATACTCCCTCCGTCCCAATTTAACAGTAATTTTTGGGAGTTCGTGAAACTTTTTAATTGATTATATTTCATAATTTATAATGTTATATGTGATTTTGAAAACATTGTGTTATAGAACTAATCGAGATCTATCAAACAAAATTCATATTGGATATAAAATTCATTACCGATTTAGAGATATACTTAGTTTTTTATCTGGTTAGAATAGAATGAGGAACTATTAAATTGGGACGGAGGGAGTATTTCTCTTGGAGTGCTGGATTCAAAGGGTTACAGTTTCTCAGAAGTGCTAGAGTTACCACGGAAAATGGTGGAGGGCTGCAGGGGAAGAAAGTTGGTCAGCTATATATACATGTTGGAGGGGAGTATTTGGATAGGTGGAGCTACTGGCCTACTGCCAGGCACGGGTCCAGCGGTACAGAAAAGAAATAGGGTAAACGGGGAGCAAAGAAATTGCAACAACGCACACAGAATAGGCGCAAGAGAAATTGGAGGGCCCAAGGCGATTCTCAGGCGCGGACAATAGCTACAGAGGGTGTACGGGGGCTCTAGAAGTTTACAGGAAAGTTCAGGGCATTGAGAAGAGGTCATGTTTGAAAAGCTGTACAACACCGG
Source organism: Rhododendron henanense subsp. lingbaoense (assembly GCA_020567845.1). Lineage (NCBI taxonomy): Eukaryota > Viridiplantae > Streptophyta > Magnoliopsida > Ericales > Ericaceae > Rhododendron > Rhododendron henanense. Next base: position 25,504,680 of record CM036317.1, on the reverse strand, counting down.
CAACCACAAAAATGACCAGGAGAAGTCTTATTTGCTCCAGGATTAATCAGTGACGGATACACCTCTAGAAGAATGCATGCAGGTTTCGGGGAGGTGGGGTCACATTCGGCAAAGAGATGATCTTTGAGCGGCACCTCGGGTGGGGGTGGGGGCGCCCAACGGCGAAGGGCATGGGACGTCACTGAGGGCACTCTGGATCAGGTGGAGTCCGATTAATGGTGTTGGAAAAATTTCGGCATATACAGAATTATTCCAGAGAACAATAACATTGAGAGACCCTCCAGTAGCCCAATTTCATTCATTTGAAATTCCGTAAAATTTCCAACAATCCCCCCCATGAATGGAATTGGCAGGCATACTGGTGCAGAGTACAAAGTTGATCCAAGAGAGTGACAACGGATAATTCCTGCATAGGATAGGTGGCTTTTGGCCTGGAACCTTCCCTTGTGATAGCCTATCAGGTTTACTAGCAGACCAGTGTGCGGTCCCGCTTTGAACTGTTCCACCGCCGATGTAAACCGAGACAACAGACATCAAACAGGACTTCTCCTGACGTAGTTCAGTTCTCACTGTTGGGTTCATTTTTGCCATGACACCCCCTTCCTGGTTCTGCGAGTATTTTCTCGAGAATCTCGCCACAATTCTCAAAGAAGCAGCCCCACTTCATACTAACATAGGCAACCTTCCTATAAAGGGTATCCTGCTATACCCCGCCTGGCAACCCAGCGCATAGGAGTCATTAAAAGCAATGCTTAACCTCTTTCCATCTGCAGGTATCACTATTCTACACCATAGGAATGGGTAGGAGACCGAATCTCCTCAGTGATCATTCTCGGCTACTTGCGAAAGATAGTTTCATTGAACCTAGATCTTGGGATCTTCAGTCAACTAGGTTGGCTACCCCCACGGTAACTATGAGCGTAGTGGCTTTAGCCCCATCCCTTTCGATGCTTGCTCAACTAACTCTCGGTTTAACCCTTTGGTTAGCGGATCTGCAATATTGTCCTTTGACATCACATGGTCAATAGCGACAACTCCACTTGAGAGTAGTTGCCTAATGGTATTATGTCTACATCGAATATGTCTATACTTACCATTATACATATTACTCTATGCCCTACCAATTGCAGATTGACTGTCGCAATGGATATTAATCTATGGCACAGGTTTCGGCCATCTTGGAATATCCTCCAAAAACTAACGGAGCCACTCAGCCTCCTCAGATGCTTATCTAGAGCGATAATGTAGACACCCCAATTTGGCCTAACGATTATTTCAAGTCCCACCTTGGGGACCATCCCAATGATGAAATGGATACAGTGATTGTTGATTGCCTTCCTGTGAACCTTAGGACTTTTGATAAGCACTTTTAGCCACTTAGAGGACCCAATCCAGAGCCAAATAGCCTTTCAGACAGAAGTACAGTATCCCAGGAGAATCCATCTGTCAGCCGTGACATTGATCACACGGCCTTAACTTCAATTCTTCACCCGTGAAGCCTATTGCTTGAAAAACTCCCTGAGAGATCGATTAGCCGGCCGCCAGATCTATCCTTTGGCCGCAATATCATTCCTTCGGCCGTTACATCCTTTGATCGGCCGCCAGATAGTCTATTTTTCAGATTCTGGAACGTTCTGTCAATCGTTTGATCCATTCACAAAACCCTAGCAACCTTTTTCCGATGCATTCGGGCCACGTTTAGGGATCACTATGAAGAGTTTGTATCACTCCCCAACTCCAATTCCCACCGTGCGTTTTGATTGGACGAGTTATGTCATCCCTAGTGCCTATATAAAGAGGGCTTCGGCTCCGAAATTGAGAGACCAACACACCCCCATCAACCACGAAACTCTGCAGAAATACACTCTCATATCCCCTCTACAAAAACCCCAACCTCCCAAAGGCAGCCATAATCTGACGATCCAAACCCCAAAGTTCAAACCCTAACCCTAGGTTTCTCAAGAAGCAATCAGTCAATCACCCTCAATCCGAAGAAATCAAGCTACTGAGGGATCAAGGTGGTGAGGCCCAGGGCCTTTGGTTCTATTTATTTTATGTTTTATGCTTAATCGTAGCTTTTTGATTGTCTGCTAATCGTCTGGTCTGGTGTGAGGAAGAATATCGGCTGGGGAATTAATCCCTTGGTCGATACATAGAACCAAGAGGATCCCTCAGCCGTGACATCCATTTACCGGCCGCGAGATCCATCTCCCTGGGACAGTTTGTTTTATTCTGTTTTCTAATGCATGATTTATTTATCGTCTCGACTCACCTTATTCACTGCTAAAGGCTAATAAACAAACTATGTGTTAGAATTAAATAAAGCATGTTTTAATCATATGTCGAACAACTATGGGCCAGTCTCACGACTGGGCAGAGAGGGGTGCCTAATACCTTCCCCTCATTGTACCTTTTGGCTCCCGTGCCCAGAATCTCTATCTGTTTTTCCTAATTTTCCTAAACTAGGTGGCGACTCTGTTTCGATGATAACCACTATCGTGTGGCGATGTTCCTAGCCATGGGAATATCCACGATCTTGGTTTATGTAGCAAACAACCAAACAAACAGCAACGATCAATCTGTATGGCGATACCCTGCTCCAGGGAGGTGTCTACAGTTTTTGGCGACTCTGCTGGGGACTTGAGAGCCATAACCAGAAAGTTTGACATACGACTAACACATGCTTTGTTTAATTCATTTATCACATGCATCGAGCAGGCAACCTCGTTGAGTTCACCTAATACCCCGGCATGTCACGGGCTATGTTAGGGGTTCCAGCAAACTCCACAGTCACTTGTACCTAGTGGTATATCAAAAAGGAAACTGTCCATTCGCCGCCTATGATGGGCTAGCAGAAGGGCTGGTGCCCTTTGACAACGGAGCACCCTTGAGACCACCCAAACCTTACATGTGTTAGAAAGCCATAGAACTTATCAAATAAGACAGGAACCCACAGGTTAAGGAATTTTCCTGCATTTCGTCTCCAAGTTCTTCCTCACACCCTGTAAACATTTCTTGTTGTAACATTTCTTTCTGTGCAGAAGGGTTGGGATTTTCAGCCCAAATCCTAACCCTATACAGCCAAGTACTGATTTACAAGTATTTTATTTTTCCAGCAGGCACAATAGGTAAGCCAAGAAAGCAACCATAGCTAATTTTATACTTTTACAACACCCGAAGTCACGCCAAACAGAGGTCTTTGCAGCCATCTCGTCTGCCAAAACTCTTTCCCCACAACGGTCCCGATCACTTCCAGGGACTTCGCGGTCATCTTCTCAGCAAACCCGGTCATCCACCAAATCCCAAGTTTCACCAAGCAATCCTCCCACTTCCATCCCAAAAATGGCAGACAACGACGCCACTATTGCCGATCTCCAAGCTCAAATCACTGCTTTGCTAGCAGAGAAAGCAGCAAGAGATGCTGAGGACGAAGAAAAATTAGTAAAAGATGAGAATGCACTTAAAGCAATAACAGTGGAGAGTACAGAATTGGCCAAGCAAGTCAAAGAAATCAAACATGCTCTGGCTCGTTCACAAGGGGACCAAATTCTAGATTTTGAAGGATTGTGCCTCTTTCCGGATTTCCAATTGCCCGAAAGATTCAAAATGCCAAACATCGAGAAGTTCAATGGAACCGGTAACCCTACCAGTCATGTCCGTCATGTCATCAACACCCTGAAGCCAATGGGCTTAAATGATGAGCTCATTGCTCAGTTGTTTCAAAGAACCCTCACTGGAAGTGCCCTCGATTGGTTCCTCACTCTGGAATTTGTGCATTACCACACCTAGCCAGAAATCGCCAATGCTTTTGTCAAGCAATATGCATACAATGTCCAAGTTGAGTTAACCACTCAAGATTTGGAGATGACCAAATAAGAGTCAAACGAAGATTTCGTTACCTTTGTGGCTAGATGGAGAGAAAAGGCTGCCAAGATGAAAAACCGTCCTTCCGAGAAAGATCAAGTCAGGATAGTTGTCAAGAATCTGCAATCCAAGTATCTTAAGCATATTTACACACAGACCATCACAGATTTCAAACGCCTGCATGCCACTGGGTTACAGATTGAAGAAGGGATCAAACTGGGACTCATTGGAAAAGAAGAAGCTCCTCCACCTAAGAAAGCCTTCCAAAGCCGTACATCTCATACGTCTGTAAACGCTCTTAACTCGACCTCACCACAAGACCCTTTCCAAGCCAGCCCTTCCCGAAGTTCAAACCGGCCTCGCCGCAACTTTAGTCCTCTCTACATGACTCTCTCCCAAGCCTTAACCATTTTGAGCCGTCAGGGGCATCTTAAACCTTTAAACAAACCACCTCCTCAGCCACCCTATGGCCCAAACCATGACCCCAACAAGCAGTGTACCTACCATCAACACTATGGGCATGAGACAGACAACTGCATGCGTCTACGCCATGACATTCAAGATCTCATTGATAGTCGAACCATAAAACCTCCACAACCTGATGCACAAACCAAACTACCCCACAATACTGAACCACCCCAAAATGTCAATCTCATAACCCTATCTCACAATCACATATACAACCCTAGCCAATACATCGTCCAAAGCACCCAAGCCAAGCTAACCTTGACCTTCCCGGAGGAGAATGAATGTCTCATGATGGAGGAAGAAGAAAACAATGAGTCCGATCAGTCAGAAGTGATTGATCCCGACATGTCTGACGTAAGTGACGAAGAAAAACAAGCAAAAGAGGAAAAGCTAAAGAAATGGAAAAAGCACTCTTGGGCAAAACACAATTTGGAGGATCCCGACATTCCATTTGTTGAGGATGACGAATGGCTGCGCGTCTGGTTTAAGAAAAGGAAAAGGAAAGGGTCATCATGATGAGGAGGCATGCCCGCTTCGAGCCTAACCAAATAGTGGTGCCCATCAATCGCCCAAGAATCCCAATGCCTCCGATCGTCTGGGAAACAATCAATCTTATAGAAAAAGTTGAGGAATTTCAGATGCAACCGTGGGTCAATCCCTACGAAGAATGTGACTACGGTCAGTGGATAGAAGAAGAAGAAGGTCAAGACTTCATATGCACTGATCCGTACCAAACAAGGGAAAGTGACTTTGACGAAATGGAAGGAGAATACGACGATCCGCTCGACGAGATCTCTTTGGCATCACTATTCAATCAAGTGGAAGTAGCCAATGACTGCTCCACCAACAAGAAGGATGAAGAGGTGATGGAAGCCCAGGCTGACATTTCTATTTGGGGACTGCTCATCTCTCAAAGAGGTAGCCACCGTGCAAGCTAGAAAGATGGACCCAGTTCAAAGGCTCTGTTTGGCAAAGAAGAGGGTGGGAAAGAGTATAAAGTTGCAAAAGGCAAAGAAAATGACCCTGGCATGCTGCAGTAGCTGAGAAGTCATGACATGGCAAAACATTGAACATTACTTTCATTTTAAGAACATGTTTTGGGCCCCTGTTTGGGCATTTTGTTTCTGCTAAGTGAATTCCTATTTCATTTTCTAGATTATGCTTATTCAAATTACAATTGCCATATGCTATCGTCTCTTTGCTAAATAAGGGAAACCATAAAGGATCAAGTTCTTTGTGTCGATGACAAAAGGAAAAGAAAGGATGAACTTTAGTTGCTTAGAACTAGGTTCTTGTCAAAACTTAGAAAGAAGACGCTATCTCCATGAGAACACTTAGGGTTAGCTTGCCCATTACAAAGGTACAAAACACAAAGGAGATTCATAGAAATGTCTCCACCAAAGGAGTCTTCAAAGCACAGAAATCCTCTTGAGAAACGCTCATTGGGTAACCCAAGCAACCCAAGCAAAAGTAAGAGCAAAACCTGCTATGGCAAGAAAACGCAAAAGTGCAGCCTAGGCAAAAAACAAGGCATTCAAAGAAAAGCTCGCTAGAGACTCAACCTCCATTAGGTAACCTAGGCAAAATCAAGAGCACGTGAAAAGAAAAACCAAGAGTGAAAACCCAACCCCAAAGGTGGTAATTTGGAACTACGTAAAATGCCTGATTCCCTGATTGGGATACGTAGGCAATCTCGCTTCGAGATGCGGCCCAAACAGTTGGAGAGAAGGAAAAGCATCAAGAGATTTGTACTCAATGATAGGTATAGCTAACCCTGCGTATTGAGCTCACAAAAGATAAGTATGCCTCTCTCGAGGGATTGACAATAGCAAAAGACACAAGAACTATCGTTCATCCCTTCTGACTCAAGAGTCCTTGACACAACAAACAAGATACCTCAAAAACTCCCGAAATTGGCAATAAGGCTATAGGATATGGCAAAATCAAAACCAAGCATAAAGAGGAAGAGAAATGAGGGAGCCACTTGGCCAAAATAAAACAGAAGTAACAGCCGAAGGATGGATTCCTCGACCGCAACATCCATTCCTCAGTCACGTGATCAATTCCTCGGCCGATATTTCATTTCACAAAGGTTTCTGCATATTTTCAAACTCTGGGTTAAAACAGCAATTACTTGTTCAAAAAGCCATGTTCCGACTATCACATGCATAAGGCATTCAAGGGGCATGAAAAGCTTTTCTCATTTCATAAACAAAATTGTGGTTGCTTTCACTATACAAATACAAATTTCTGTTTGTCCTTTTGCTAACCATGTACAGGAAAAGAGAAAAAAGAGAAAAAAAATCCTAAAGCTAGTCATGACAGCGCCTCTGAGATGACCTCTGAGGTGAAAATTGGAACTGCTCGCTAGCCCCCACATCCTCCTTACTAGCAACTGATACATGCTCAGCCTCAAGCTGCAAGGACAGGCATGTGAACACTCAGATTCAAGAGAAGACGCACAAACGAATGCATAAAGAAAAAAATCGTACCTCAAGAATCCGACGGCGCTGTCTCCGGACCAAAACCTCCGCGCTCTGATAAGCGTGCAGCCACTCATGTGCTATCTCAGTAGGCACCTTTGAAAACAAACCAAGCATTTCAAACGCTGGAACACCAGATACAACAAGGAAACAAAGTTCAGAAATAGGGTGATACCTGTGAAACCCCAGCTGGCAGCGTATAAAGCTGGGTCGTGCAAGGAGTAAGCGTCAATCGCTCCTCCTCTCCATCATCTAAGTGGAAAGAGACAAAAGAAGGGGCCCGTGGCCAAACAGGAGCAACTGGAGGAGCAACAGGAGGAGCCAAGAAAAGACGGTAGTACTCCATATAATCCCCCGCCTGGAGAAGCAAGGCCGCCCAATCTCTGGCCCGAGCATCCTTCAAATCAGCCTTGGACATCGAAGAGGTAGATCTCATTGACACAGGAGGTGGAGGAGGAACGAACTGAAGAGCCTCAGCACGCGGGCGCCACTGGCTAGCCACCCGATCCCCTAAGTACCAGGCCCGACAAAAAGGACCCTCAAGCAAGCTGCGAGTGCGGTCCAAAACTCTGGAGCTCGCAAGAGGGGCGTCCTCGGGCACGCCACTCCAAGGGTCAAACCTCACCTGCAAGCAAAGCTAAATCAGCCACAATACGAGGATATGGAAATCTAAAGACAAGGAATACAAAGGGAGAAAAGAGGTACCTGGTCGACCGTCAACCGGTCCAAAACTCGCCGCCACTCGGGAAGGCTCAGAACAGGCGACCGCGACTTCCGTTGTCCCGCTAACCATCGCTCGTAGCGAGGAATACAATTTGCATCCTCATACTTCGTGCCAAGGGGAAACTGGAGAAGATGCTCGAAAGCCCAGAGCTGGAAAATGGATTAGCAAACCGAGTTCAATACTATGTGAAATCAAAACAGGAAAGGAAGCAAAGGAAAAGTGTGAATACCTCAAGCACCCGGTAGTGACCGCCGAGGATAAGACTCTTGTCTCGTGAACAAGCTCCAAGATTGCCATACAAGGTAGCCAAAGAAGACGCTCCCCAGTCAAACTCCTGAATAGCCTCCAAGTGCTGCAGAGGAGCTAGAAATTGCATATGCACCGAACCATCCTTGTTGGCAAACAACGTTTGCCCAAGGAGATAGAGAAGGAAGGCTCGTGTTAGCTGTTCGACGTTCACTTGAGTAAGGATGTCAGCCTTCATAATAGTTTTGCTCAACCAAGCGACGTCAACGTGGCCTCGAGAACGAAGAGGGGGCACCTTGCCTAAGAACCACTCCAAAGCCCATACTCGCTCCCAAAGCCTAGGATTAACCCGAAGAGGAACTCCACCTACTCGCAAGCCAGTCAGAAGAGAAAAATCGCCCGAAGTAATCGTCATCTCACCAGCAGATGGGAAGTGGAATGTGTTGGTGGTGTCCCACCATCTCTCCACCAACGAAATCATCAACGACCAATCAATTTTTGGAAGATTGAGACCCAGAATGAACGTCTCAAAACCCGCAGCTCGCACTAACTCTCAGGCTGGCTCCGGCAATGCCAAGAACCACTTATGCACCTCTTTACCTCCTCCACGAGCCTCCAATCTCCTATTCCTCTGCAAAAAACCACCAGGACAAAAGGGAGTTAATCTCATGATTGCATAAGCAAATAAAAGGCTAGGGGCATCAAATTAACATTTAAAAAGCATGCATTGCCTAAACAGGGGGCACAGTTATTTTAAGTCTTTTTAAACAAAACAATTCCGACCCAATCACGGGTCCTTCTCACTCACGCCCCTGGCTAAAAGGGATTTCATCCCGAGAATGAAGTTCATCTTTAAATCATGCAATATTAAAATCCGAACTAAAGTAAAATTTTTACTTTTCAGGAAACTTACCAGAATATTAAGGATGCTCAAGTGCTGCTCAGGCTCTCTGCGAACTACCTCGGCCTCTATGCCACCGACAGGAAGACGGTACTGCAAGAAACCGCCAAAACCCAACCTATGCGAAGGGAGAACGTAGGTAGCAGTGTCGAACAAGCCAGGCTCCTCAATCGCCTCTTCGTCAGACGAATGATACTCACACCTGCATGGAGGGTGCGAGGAAGAGCCCGCTATAGACGGTGGAACATCGGTAGAGGACGACTGCGGTAAGTCGGTGAACTCGGAGGAAGCCATCGAAAAAAGAAAAGAGGAACAATGGTTATGGCAGCCAAGAACGACGGCGAACGGTGGTGGTCGGAGGAATGATGATGGCCGGACAACGGTGGTCGGAGAAACGGGGACGGAGAAGTCTCGGACGAGAGAGAAAAGAGAACGAAGGGAAAAGAAAAAATGAGCCGTGAAATCGATTAAACTGAACTTAAATCGATTTTCTGACTTTTGGCTTTCCCACGGCCGAGACATCGATTCCTCGGCCGAGACATCAATTAATCGGTTGAGAAATCAATCTCCTAGCTCCCTAATTAATCTCCCACAGCAATATCAGATTTTGCTTAACACACCAATTCAAGCAATTATGAAACTTTGGGTCCATAACCAACAGAGACAATGATTAAAGTAGCCTTGGGGGCATATTCAAGCATAAGGAAGCTTTCTCTCCATAACAGCAAGCTCACAGCTGCTAATTGTCACACCCTCGATTTTTCAACATAATAATGAATAATTTCCCATAAAGAAATTCTCACAAAGATACATATGATATTCCCCAAAAGAGATTTTTAGTTCGTGTTTGTTTCCCGTGGTTTCGAACATTCCAAAATATTACATCGTTGGCACACTGGCCCAAAATAATACCAATATTTACTAATAAAGTTTGGAATTTACAACAGTTCTTCAGAAGCAAAAAAAAAAAACTTAAGATTACAATCACATCTTTCAAAAGAAATTTACAAAGATGAACAAGTAACTCCTTTGATTAGCTTTCAAAAGTAATGTCCACAATCCAAGCACTCCAGGCATGCAAGCTATTATCTCGAGATAGCACCTGAAAATGATGTAAGGTTTGAGCTACACTAGCCCAGTAGAAAAGTCTACGCAAACTCTATATGCAAATGAAATGAGAGATGCCGAGGAAACACAGACTTTCGGATAACAGAAGAGCATAGATAAGACACAAGCACTATATCAGAATTTAAGAACTTAAACAAACACTTCATTCTTGCTGATCAACCTATTATTGTCTTTTGAATTCTTCTTCACTCCAATCCCGATCTGCTCACATCCACCATATGCAGTTTACAATCCAACAGCTTAGTATCCCATATGTTCCCCATGGATCTCAGATTGGCACACTAGAAACTTTTCATCCATGTCACACCGCATGATAGACCTAGAGACATTCCGGGCATTAGGACCCAGTATACCTAGTCTACATTCCGGGTGATCATGACCCCGTACGTCCAATTCTCATTCCGGGTTCTCGGGACCCCATATATCCAGTTTTCATTCTGGGTTCTCAGGACCCCGTATATCCGATTGATGTTCCGGGTACTCGGGACCCCGTATATCCAACTCATATTCCGGGTACGCAGGACCCCGTATATCCGATTCATACATTTGGTTTCCAACTTCAAGTTTAGATGATATCAACTTTTACGCCACATGTTTCTCATTTCAGCGAATGGCTACCCATTATGTCATTTGTGCTAATAATTTATCACTAGATGTCACCTTGCATTTCCACATCGTGTCACCACGCTTCAATCAAATACTAAAGAGCTCACGATTGTTGTCTTGATCTTTGTCCATATATAAACTGTCATTAATTTCCCTTAAGCAATCTACTGATTTAAATGGGATCTGAGATGGGAGAAGAAACAAAGTTAACTGGATAGACCCATGCGTAAAATACTGGCTTGAGCTACAATGAATCCTTGGAGAGGTAGAATGAAAAGGGTTTTTGGTCTGAGAATGGGGTTGAAGACAGGAAGTGGGGATGGAGAACAAACAGAGGTAATGCTGGGTTTTCCGTTTCTTTCTCCGTTTGTGCTTTTGATTGCTAAACGACGTCGTTTAGTGTTAAAAAAAAGAGTGCCTTGTTTTGTGCCGTTGGATCACTTCATTTACGTAGTGACAGTCTTCCATTAAAACCCTCACATGATCCTCATAGACAAATCCTCATAGAGGATCCGGATTTTTCATTTTTTATTGTCTAACTAACACCCTAAAAATATCCTAAGAGCATCCAGCAAAATTATAAGTCTTTTAGCAAATAACTAAATTCCACCCATTCCATAACCAAACTTAACAACTTTTTACCAATAACCAAAACTCAATAACTCAAAAACACCCCACATTGGAATCGTCTCATCAAGACAAATAATTTGGTGTGGTCGGGTGCATGATTGGAACTCATTTGTGATTGGACATATGTGCATTGTGTGATTTTTTTTTTTTTTAGGGATAAAAAAATAACTAATGTGGAGGTAGAGGTTGTTAAGTTTAATTATAATCTAAATGGATAATCAAATACCGATGTAGCACATTTTAGTTATTGGTTTTGATTATTCCCATTGCAGATGCTCAAACAATTCCAAATGTGTCACTTTAGCCTTCTTTATCTAACTCCCAAACACACAATTTTTGGGTCCCACTTTTTTCATATAATACACAAAATGTTAAAGTCTCAAATGCGAATGATCTAAGGCCCCATTTCCACTAAAACTTTTGCACTACTACTTATTGGTTTTTGTGAAGTTGCATACTAAACTAAATTTTTTGTCAAAATTGAAGTTTTTTGCACTAAACTAAAACATTCAACACATTTTCTACAATATTTAGTTTAGTAGAAACAATTTGATTAAAAATAACAACTTGTGGTTTTCCACAACTTATAAGAGCATCCACATGTCCCTCTTTACTCCTTCTTCTAAACTAAAGTAGCGAGCCATCTCCAAGAAAACCACCAAAAACCTTGCGTTATCAGGTTAGTGGAAGTCGCCTAAGAAGTAGCAAGAGCTACAGTTCCATGAGGAACTGTTCACTCGTTTGCCAATAAAATATTGTAATATATGCAAACTCTCATTCGTTCGACTCAGAGAGAGAGAGAGAGAGGGGTTCAAAGTGATCCATGATGGATCGATTTGACCTTCTTCATAGATCTGGCCCAACGATCGAGGGCTATTTGATCCTTCTGGGCTTGATGGGTCTGATTTTTTCGATGAGAAGAACCTGCCACCAGGGCTGCGTTTTGTTTGCTGGTTTTTTTGGGTCGTGGGTTGAGAAGAAGAGAGAGTAAAAGTTAGAGAGAGAGGGGGGAGCATTGTTTGCTGGTTTGGTTGGTGAAAATGGTTTTGCCCACTTTTCTTTCCGTTTAACCAGAAAAAGAAAATGGTTTTCACTTTATTTTTGCTAACTTCTTTTTTTAGAATAAAGAAACATTATTTTTAATGGGATAGTTTTAATACATAGAATCTGATGTAGTAGACATTTTAAAACTGAATAGCTAAAGTAATAAAGTGGCTTTTTAAGATGAAAATTGTTCTAAAATGTAAAGGTGAAAATCGGTCTAAAATGTAAAGAGCCTAATACGGATGCTCTAACTTTGCGGAAACGCTCTCCTAAGTAAAAAATAATCTGCTGACTTTGTCTGTCCATAGTCATAACGTGGCAAATTGTGATGCAATCCAATTACCGTCTGAGCCCTCTTTGCAAGTTTAATTCCTTGACTTTTGTGTTGGAGTACAAAATCATTTACATGGTGCCTTTACTTTTCCTTATTCCAAATCAACCTATTCTTCTTGGAGAAGGATTCAGCAAAAAGTAGTGAAATTCGAATTCAGCCGAATAGCTGAATAAAGCAAGACTTGTGAATTCAATTTCCCCAAATGTCAACTCCCCTTAATTCCCAAATGCATGCGCCCTATAAAATCCCATTTTCCTATCAGACCACCCCCACCAGTTCCACCACTCCCTAATAAGGTCATACCCCAATGGAGTCCCTAAAACTGTTTTTAGTAATCTTACTAACTTTTGCTAGTTCTTTTGATGCAGCATCGGACCCGAAAATCCCACCGGTCACTTACACTTGTGACAACTATCCACAAATTTGTCAGGTGAAGGGAAGCGTTAAGAATCACTGTTGCGAGAAGGCATGCGTGGACGTCAAGACAGACCTGCTCAACTGTGGAGCGTGCGGGCATAAGTGCGGGTACGGCGAGCTCTGTTGCGACGGGGATCGCGTTAGTGTCATGACGAATCGAAAAAACTGCGGGATGTGCGGCAACAAGTGCAAGGACAAGGAGAGGTGTTGTAATGGGAAATGCATTAATAAGAAGACGGACCCGTTGAACTGCGGGAAGTGCGGGCATAAGTGCGGGTACGGCGAGATCTGTTGTGAAGGGCATTGCATTAATGTCATGACGGATAAGAAAAACTGCGGGATGTGCGACAATAAGTGCAAGGACAAGGAGATGTGTTGTAACGGGAAATGTGTTAATAAGAGGACGGACCCGTTGAACTGCGGGGAGTGTGGGCATAAGTGCGGGCAAAATGGGAGCTGTTGTAAAAGCAAGTGTGTGAATTTGAATACTAATAAGATGCACTGTGGTGGGTGCGATAAGAAGTGCAAAAAAGACGACGTTTGCGAGTTTGGGATGTGCAATTATGCATGATCAATGTTTAATCCAGAGTTGGGGGATGTTACAATAAAAAAATTATACACAATAAATGTGCTGTTGCATGTCTTGCTTTGTAATTGGAGCCATAGTGTATCTTTAAATGATTAATTATTTCGTTGTCTTGGGGTACTGCCACATGGTGCGCGACACCCTTATTGTGTATAATTTTTTTATTGTAAAGAAATAGAGATCAACTTACAAAGGAAAATAACTTTTATATAGAAAATAATGTGATAATTATCTTATAACTGCAATTGAAACAATTATAAAACATGTGAATAATTGGAGTGGTGCCATATTTTTGGAGGAAATACTCATAGGAGAGAGAGAATTAATGGTAAAAACTTAGGAGGCAATTTCATTTACTTATATGAAAAGTTGCCAAATATCTTAGGGGTATGGTAGTAGTATTCCCTCTATCTCTTTTTTAGAGTTCAGTATTTTATTTCGGACTGTGACCATTTTGTAAAGTTAGTGGAAAAAAAATAGGTACTTTTTCCATTTTGCCTCTAAAAGTAGATTCATTTTTAAAAAGTTAATGGGTAAAAATGTAATAATAATGTCTCCATAGAGTGTAGTTATGGAAAGTAGAGGTAAAAATTGATGTGAAATGTGTAATGATGATGTCTTTTTAATTATAAATATAAATATATATAATACAATTCACGACGGTGTGGTGGCCCACACATTTTCCCTGCATAAATATTGGCTGTTTGATTTAGTACACATTTTTCTGCATAAATCCTACCCGTTGATCAGTTGCTCAATATGGTTTCAGTCGAATTTTTGGTAATGAGATTCAGTCATTATAGTCTTGATTGTCGTTGCTATAATGACTATAATTGTCGTGCCTTCAGTTATCATGGACTATAATTGCTGATTCTTTTAGTCTAGGCAATTTTTGGTAATGAGATTCAGCACAATCAGAAAGGGTTTTGGTTTCCTTCGAAAAAGGAACTCTCGGCTGAGTAGGAAAAAATAAAACACTTCCCATATATAATTTGAGCAAGATTTGCCATCTACATAACAATTGATTTTGGGAAATTGCCGACTTCCGTTTCAAAATTTAAAATTGAAGGAAACACTTCCATATATATTATTTTCTCCTATATATTACCTCTCGGAAGACATTCTTTTCTTTTTTTTTGGCCGCCTCGCTATTGCTTTCTCTTCGACGATAGTTTCTCCTATTTTTCCCCCTGAAAATGTATAGGTAGGTTTGATACATTGATTCTCAATCTCTTGAATTTTGTTTCTTTTGTTCGACTTTTTTGTATTATGCAGGAGTGGTTCAACTTTCTGATGAGCAATATTGAGACTGAATCTTTGAAAAAAACTACTTAATGTGAGTAGTTTGATCATTGGTTTCGTTTCTATGTTTTATTTTAACATTTGTTTTGTAGATAGATTCGATTGGTTGGATTTTCTTTTTTACTGTTTCTCTGAGATTTTCTTTTTGCAAGAGAGATTATCATATCGATCAAGAGCAACCAGAGGGAAAATGTGAAAAACCATATCATACGTTATTTCCTTTTTGTTTTCTCTCTACCAATAATAGGTTAACAAATTCCTTCAATTTATCATTTTTTTTCTTTTGTGTAACTCTATCCTTTTCTACTCTTTTGAAGAGGATATTACAGGACGTCGTCTCAGATCACGTGCATTGTGCTGACTCTCCTTCATTAACTTTAATTTTAGATATGTTGATAAAACTGATAAAACCTAATTTGTGGATGAATACGTTTCTGTTTCTCATTACTTTTCCAAAGGCATATTACAAGCATTATATAAGAAAGGATTACAACTAATTAGGAAGGGATTGATTTGGAAGGAGAATAACTCTCCTACAATTATGGGTGTAGACACCTCCCAAACGGGGCATCGCCATACAGATTGGATCACGTTTGCTCGATTGGTTGCTTGCTTCATAAACCAAGATCGTGGACATTCCCATAGCTAGGAACATCGCCACACGATAGCGGTCATCATCAAAACAGAGTCGCCACCCAGTTTATTAAAACTGGGAAAATAGATAGAGATTCTGGTACGGGAGCAAAGAGTACAGTAAGGGGAAGGTATTAGGCAACCCTCTCTGCCCAGCCGTGAGACTGGCCCATAGTTATTCAACATAAGACGTGTAGATGCTTTGTTTAATTCTAACACATAGTCCGTTTAATTATGCCTTTAAACAGTAAATAAGGTGAGCCAGTGCGATAATTAAAGCATGCATCAGAAAGCAGAAAAGCAAAATAAACTGTCCCAGGGAGATGGATCCTGCGGCCGGTGAATGGATGTCACGGCCGAGGGATCCTCCTGGTTTTATGTACCGGCCGAGGGATCGAAACCCCGGTCGGTGTTCTTCCTCACACCAGACAGAAAAGTTAGCAGATGACTAAATGCTACGATTAATCATAAATATGATAAGTAAAACAAACCAGAGGCCGTTGGGCCTCACCACCTTGATCCCTCAGTTGCTTGGTTGCTTCGGATTGATGTTGATTGACTGATTGCTTCTTGAAAACCCTAGGGTTAGGGTTTGAACTTCGGGGTTAGACCGTCGGATTGATGGCTGCCTTCGGGAGGTTAGGGCTTTTGAAGAGAGGGTTTGAGAGAGTGTTTCTGCAGAGTTTCATGGCTTGAGAGAGTAACTTCACTTGTTAATTTCGTGGTCATTATTTTGGAACCCAAAGGCCCTTTATATAGGCAATTGGTGACTCACTCCGACCAATCAAATGGCACGATTGCAATTGCAATGCAATTCAAACTCTTCGGTGTAATCTCTGAACGTAGCCCAAACGCATCAGGGAGGTAGCGTAGTTGGATCAAACAATCGACAGAACGTTCCAGAGTCTTGAAAAAGAACGATCTGGCGGCCGAGCAATAGATCTAGCGGCCGAGGAATGGATGTTGCGGCCGAAGGATAGATCTTGCGGCCGAGGGATTGATCTCTCAGGGAGATTTTCTAGCAACAGGTTGCTTGGGTGAGGAAATGATGTTAAGGCCGTTAGATCGATGTTACGGCCGACAGATGGATTCTCGTAGGCTTCTGTATTTTCTGTCTGAAAGGCTGTATGGCTCTGGATGGGGTCCTCTAAGTGGCTCAAAGTTCTTACCGAAAGTCCTAAGATTTGCAAGAAGGCAATCAGCAATCACTGTATCCATTTCATCATCGGGATGGTCCCCAAGGTGGGACTTGAAATAATCGTTAGGCCAAATTTGGGTGTCTACAATGGGATTGAGTAGTGATCCTAATTGATTTATTGCTGCGTAGAGTCCTTGGAGATCTTGGAACGCTAATACTCCCCCTCAAGATGGAGCATGAAGAGACATAATGCCCAGCTTGGACGTCAAAATGCATTGTTCGACACCTAAGGCCTTGGTGAAAATATCGGCTAACTGGTCAGCGGAGGCAATGTGATGAAGCTGAAGAAGGCCTTGTTGGACTCGTTCACGAATGAGGTGACAGTCGATTTCAATGTGCTTGGACCGCTCATGAAAGACTAGATTCCATGCGATATGCAAAGCGGCTTGGTTGTCGCAATAGAGAGTGATCGGTGAGGATAGAGGGACCGCTAAATCACGGAGTAAATTCCGAAGCCACAATAACTCGCAGGTGGTGGAAGCCATGGCCCGATATTTGGCTTCGGCTTCAATAGAGCAAACATGCTTTCTATCACATCCTGCAAAGTGTTACAGTTTGAATCCCCGATTAACTATTCCCCCGCCCTAACTGGCTAAAATTGATTAATAAAAGAAGAATTGCAATGTTTTCAAAATGCCTAAGTAGAGATCGATCTCCGGATTGGGCGAGAGAGGTGCCTTAAAACCCTTCCCCTCTCGTAACCTGGCTCCCGAACCCAGATATGGTTATGACGGACTAGTTTCCTTCACTTTTTCAAATCAAACAGCGCGGCAGGTGCTTCAAAATACGGTTCCTTGGGTGTCGGACCTTCAAACCCGAGTGGCGACTCTGTATTTACGAGCGCTTGCTTTTCCGCTCGCGCTCCCTCGATCTGGGCCCATTGCCTTGGGAAAGGAACGGAATCCTTCTCCCTTTTTCCAAGGGCATGCTGCCCACAGTGGCGACTCTGCTGGGGATAAATCGAACCAATATTAATTCATACTTATAGTTTAAAACATTTGAGAACAAATCCTTAAAAGTCTGTCAAAACGGTGAGCTTCGCGCTGCCGAAGGTTGGAATGGTGATTTAACAGGACCCCGTGTCCGGCCAATCTAATCTGGGACTTTTTCATTTGTTCACTTATGTTGTTTCCTCTAAAGATGGACTAAATAAAGTGAGCCAAATTTGAAAAGGCATTTTGCGATTTTATGATTCTTCTTCTTCTTAATTATTTTCTAGCATCTCATTTGCATTGATGTGGGATAAGCCTCGTTGGATCGTTTTGGCAATCCAGCACGGTTTACCGGAGCCCGGGGACCCCGAATGACCAACAACCTCCGACGATGATGGGTCATTCTACCGTTCGACTGTTGCTCTGCGATTACGCGGGCAATGGGAGGTATATCTTTGGCCTTAGTCCGAGGAACCTGTTACAAGCCAAAACCAGCCTTTGCATATACAAAGCATTAGAACTCTCCAAACTAGGACAAGTACCCAGAGGGTAAGATCTATTTGCATATAACCCCATATACTGTCTATGTGTTATTTTACATGCACTGTTTTGCATAGGAGCATGCTTAAGGCTGTTTTGTCTTTCGAGTGTGTCTTGCGCTATCTAAAACGTTGTTGGGCCCGATGAGGAGTCGTTCATTCTGTCGAATGTTCGTTATCATTTGCAAAGTCCTTAGTTCAATGAGACTTTGAGAAATCAAAATTTACTACATCCTTGGCTCATGCCCGATTAAAGATTCAACCAACAATAAGGAACAACAGAGTAGTGATGCCGTGTCACTGGCGCCACCCAGGTTGAAGTGCGTAGTCACTATACACTGCGGTGTGCAAGGTTAAGGTGCCATGTCATCAACACCGAGTTGTTCCAAATTCCAAGTTGAATATTCAAATGGGACTAGTCGAAGATTTAGTCTATTTTGACATCTTTTAGGATCTATCGATCTACTCAGGGACACATCGCCGAAAAGAATTCTGAGGATTCCGGCAACGTCTGAAACTTGTGAGGCAAACTTGTCTCTGGAACTGTACATACATATATTCCGTTTTGCGTAGGAGCATGTTTAGGGCGACTTCTAGGTTGTCTCTCTCTTTCGAGTCTGTCTTATGCTAATTAGGATGCTGCTATGGCCCAATGAAGAGTCGTACATCTCGATGGTGCACGTTGTTAATTTTCAAAGTCCTTAGATCAGCGAGACTTTGAGAAATCAAACCTTATTAAGTCATTGGCTCATGCCCGATAGAGGTTTCAACCAAAAATAAGGAACCACAAAGTATTGATGTCGTGATATATTTATCATTTTGGTTATTGTGCTTCGCACGTACACCACCCCGGCTAAAGCACTAAGTTGCCCACGCCACCCCGGTAAAGGTGTCAATCCATCAATACTGAGTTATTCCAAGTTCAAAGTTGAAATTTCAATAGGGACTAGCCAAAGATTTAGTCTGTTTTGACATCTCTTAGGATCAGTTTGATCTTTCCAAAGGATACACCCTCGAAAAGATATCTGAGGATTCTAGCAGCGTCCGAACATCATGAGACAAGTTCGTCTCTAGTTTTAAAGTCTAGGAGGACACTGACGATGATGATCTCTGCATTTTCGTTCTTTCAATTCTTTCAATAAACTGCTGAAAGGGCGTCACTGAGCTTTCATTAATTTACTGTTAAAGCTTCGGGCCATTGCATCGTCGGAGAGTACCGAAAAGAAGAGTCAAACCTGCTTGGGAGAGTCTGCTAGGGCTATTACACCTTTGCTTCCAAGGTCATATCACCTACCTCGTTCATCAAATCAGAATGGCAGTACAAATGGAGCTGGCTGAGCTCAGGAAAGCTGTAGAGGAATTGGGTCACAAGATGGACAAACAGATAATTATGGTCTAGGGACTCGTTGGCCTCGTTACCTCCACAGCCCCGCAGCCAGATATGGGGCTAGTCAAAGAACCTTCTCAAGCCTACCACCCTCCAACGGTTGGAATCAAGCTGTGCTCAGGAGACATGTTCAAAGACCTGGCTGAGTTTCATGAGGCCAGGACTCACTCGAAGGAGGATGTTGATTCCTTGTTCAAAGCCTTTGCCAAAGGGGAGGACATGCTTAGTGATGAATTCAGCCCCGAAGGCAAAAGAGTGCATCCTGTTGATGAGGCAATGTGTTGCAACAACGAAGCAAACAAGAGTTCCGTTTTGGATTTTTGGTTCACTCGCCGAAACCCGCCAAGGACTTTCTCATGTTTCTCTACGCCTTTGGCCTCAATTTATGAGAAGCTCCTCGATACTGGTTCCATCAAGCCCCTCAATCCAACTCCTCTACCCAAAAATCCATCACCCAACTTCAAGTATAATCTCTATTGTACCTACCATCAAATGCCTGGCCATTCTACCAATGCCTGTTTCCGGTTTCGACATGCTGTTCAATATCTCATCAATTGTGGTATCATCACAACCCCACCTCCATCAACAGCCAATATCAATCAGGTTCAAAACACTCAAAGCTTCCGAGCCCAACCTCGGAGTTTTTCTGTCTTCGAGGCACCTCTATCTGCAGTAATGGAGAAACTTTTCCAATCCGGGCATCTCAAGCCTTTGACCCCAACTTCCCCACCCAAAGTCTTACCAGCCAACTGCAATGCCAACCATTTCTGTGCCTTCCACCAAATGCCTGGCCATCTCACAGACAAATGCTATCGTCTCCGACACGAGATACAAGATCTTATTGACAATGGCACAATTCAAGTTCCACCAAAGCCCAACGTCATTTCCGACTCCTTGCCTCAACACGAGTCTGACCCTCTGGTTGGTCATATATCAATCAACTCTACTCAAATCAACCCGAGCTCCAAGCCGACTGTACCCATCCCGTCCGAGCCCGATGACAACCTGCTGGCTGCTGTTTGTACGATTGGGACTTTCTCTGCCGATATCTGGATTGACAGTGATGAGGGGCTTGCAAAGGAGTGGACTGACCAGCTGAGGTCCGTTGATCAAAGGAGCACCGAGTAGGTTTGGTCGAAGAAGCTAAAGAAGCTGAAGAGGCCGAAGTGCTGTTGCTTGGGCCTGACACCTGCTGGATCCTATCTCTTTTTGTGAAAGCTACGGGTAGCTTTTTAACAATTGCATTTTCAAAACCGCGTCTAGTTTGCATTGGCGTTTTGTCTGACACGGAGTCTTTTGCGTTTGTCTAAGTCTAGCTCTGAGTCAGAGGTTGTGCCTCTTGGCCCTCCACGTTGTAGCTTTTGTTTCAAGTTTCGAGTCTGCTGTACTTGGCAACCCCGAGGGTTTTTATGATATGCTTTATCTTGCTTCTAAGTACTTCGCTGGCTTATATATAAACTGTGTCGACCCTGACGATGAAGGGATTGATTTCGATGGGATCATTCCCAAGGAAATGTGTTCCCTCGCCGAAAGGGAAGACGAAAGGCATGCTCAGCCTATTAAAAGAAGAAGTAATTTCAAATAAACTTGAAAGACAAGTATAACCTCCCGAAAAGGTTCAGATTTGGTTCATAGCCGCCCCTAGAGGAGCATTGCGCCCGGTCAGACAAGCATCAACGTTTTGGCATGTTCTCATCAAGTCACGCCTCGCGTTTGATTTTGGGACAAAGAAGTATCAATCCCCTGCTACCGGGTGCCGATCCAGAAAGCAGAAGCACCGAAGGCTCCGGGCCTTGTACCATGTTCAGAGCAGTAACAGTGGCGTTCCGCCAAGTACAAATGAGGAAGTGTACAAAACGGCCCGAAGTAAGGTATTTCCAGCCGCAGTGATCTGGATCCTTCATTATCAAAGCCATTTTATGTGGGGCTATGGCCAAAGGTCTTCGACCTCAACGGCAACAAATTCAATACCCTGGGTCAACCTGGATCAATTCAAAAGTTGTTTTTCCCTGAGAGAAGCTCGTTGGGCTGAAAACCCCAATGGTGGGCAGTTCCAAGCAAAAGTTAGAGCAGCCTGCTAGACCAAAACCTATGAAGGTGGTTTAGGCAAAAATGAATAGGCAATCAAAGCTCGCTAGACCGAAAACCCGAATGGGCGGTTCTAGGCAAAAGTTAGAGCGTAAAAGGAGAGGTAAATTCTCGAGAGTTAACCCTTGGCCTGAACTACGTTTTGACCTGATTCCCTAGCTTGGGATACGTAGGCAGTCTCTCTTTGAGACTCGGTCACAATCTATCAATTGGATCCATGGTTGACGTTTTGGTGCACATCAAAGGTTGAAGAGGATCGAAGATCACGACAAGCTTCCTTGGAGGAATCAGGAGGGGGAAAACCTTCGTCTTTCAATTTTATTACAAACTACTTCTTCAAATTACAGGCTGAGCATAGGTCTTAAAATATTTGAAGCATCAAAAACAGAACGAAATGCTGGCGAGGCCTAACGGCTCACAGTTTATTCTAAGTTCAGCGAAGTCTGGTGTAAGCAACCGTAGCGCGTTTGTTCGAAGTAATGCGCGTTGGTCCAAACCTGCGCACGCTTAATCAATTCCTGCAGCAGAGTGTAGCAGTTAGTTACTGCCCTCGAATGTCGTTCTAGGGGCTTTTGTCAAGTCTTGTCATACCATGCAAGTCATATGGACTTAATGTGACTGCACGGGGGTGTCGGTTTCAGTCCGGGCCTATACGAGTTATCATTTGCGTCTTATGTCCGTCTTTGCAATATTTTTCCAATTTTTCAACTGTCATGTCGGGATGCTTTTCTCGATTTTGTTTGTCTGTACAGGTCTTTGTGCCTTTTTGCATCTCTCACAAGTGTCAGTTTCACCTGTTTAAGGAATGTTGTGAGTTTTGGCACATTAATGCCCAGAATTTCATTATATTTCGTGTGTCTAAGGGTTCGCATTGTACCCTGGGCTCTTTCTCCCTTTTCGTTCGAGCTAGGCAATTCTGTTCATGTGCGCATGTTTGTGTGTCAGTTAAGCACTTGTCAATGCAAAATAGATATTAGTGGTTAGTTTTTGCATTATATTCAACACTTGCAAAAGAGAGTCAATAAACTGGAAAACACAATTGTTACATTGCTACCCTAGTATCCGTAATTCGCAAGCAGCAAAATCTCTTGAAGCAGCAAGGGCACGTCAGCCCAAGGCTAAGCAAAGCATCTCTGGGGCACATCTGCCCAAACATCAAAGAAAGGGGCACACAGGCCCAATGCCACTACTAAATGTCAACAAGGGGCATGCCGGCCCGCTCAACGTCTATCTATCTGGGTGCGCATCTCAGAAGTAACAGACAGTACAGTAATGAGACTCAGTGGTAGTCCTTAGGTGTCGTTGTTCTCCTAGGAGCCGCCCTAAATTTGCATCTGCATTCTCAATATTATACATGCCTTTGCATATTGTGTATTTTAAATGTTGAAAGCAGGAAAGTGCCAAGAATGGTCACCATCTCGATTTGTTTGCCAAGGGATGCGATGCAATCTTCTGCGGAACAAATGACAGCCAATCCTATCAAATTTCTCAACGGCTTGATCTTTCAGCACACTGATCTGCCCAGTTCAAATCAACGACAGCCGATCCTGTCCAATTTCCAATGGCTCGGTCACTTTTTATAGTGATCCGCCGTCTCCATCAACGACAGCCGGTCCTGTCCAATTTCCAATGGCTCGATCACTTTTTATAGCGATCCGCCGTCTCCATCAACGACAGCCGGTCCTGTCCAACCTCAATGGCTCGATCACTTTGTATAGTGATCCACCCTTCCAAATCAATGACGGTCAGCCATATCAGTCATTCAACGATGGTCAGCCATATCATCCATGACGGTCAGCCATATCGGTCATTCAACGATAGTCAGCCATATCATCCATGACGGTCAGCCATATCCGTCATTCAAAGATGGACAGCCATATCATCCATGACGGTCAGCCATATCGGTCATTCAACGATGGTCAGCCATATCATCCATGACGGTCAGCCATATAGGTCATTCAAAGATGGTCAGCCATATCATCCATGACGATCAGCCATATCGGTCATTCAACGATGGTTAGCCATATCATCAAGGACGGTCAGCCATATCAGTCATTCAACGACGGTCAGCCATATCGTCTATCTCCACCAAATCAACGACAGCCGGTCCTGTCAAAGTTCCTCAATGGTTTGATCATTTGGCACATTGATCTCTCCGTCCGCATTCACGATAGCCAGTCCTGTCAAATCCCTCAACGGCTTGATCATTCTGCACACTGATCAGCCCGTCTCCTATCAAATCCCTCAAACGGCTTGATCATTCTACACACTGATCTCCCCGTCTGCCTTCACGACAGCCAGTCCTGTCAAATCCACAACAACGACCAGAACATCGTCCAATAGTCCGTTCATCCGCAACTGATTGTTCCCCAGGAGAGTCCGCCTTGGCCCTTCCCGAACGACAACCACCCTCAATCTAGCCACAAGTGCATCCTCCAACAGGCTTATTGCTCTGTCTCGGATGGTTTTTGATAAGGAGATTGGCTCTGATTCCCAACAGATGGAATTCAACCTGTCTGACACAACCTACCCGTGTTTGTTAGAATACTTTGTGCCGAGGATAGCTTGATCCCCAACAACGACGGCATGTCCCGTCCGCATCTGCAGCGACAACCTCTCATGTCCAAATTCGATCAACAAGCGGCGATGCTTTCGTCCACTTCTACTTCCATCCCCAGCGACGGTCCGTCCGATAATTCAACCAATCAGGTTCTTTAAGTATTCGTGTATACTTTGCTAGTATGTTCTGCCCTGGATTGCCTTGAGGGGTGTCTAGAAACCTTTGACGTAATTTGTACCAATTCAATGGTGCTCCAAGTGCCGTCAAAGGGGGGCTACTGTAGACACCCCAATCTGGGCTTCCAGATTAGTTTACTTACGGTATTTGATTCCCCAATGATGAAATGGATCAAGAACACCCCAGGAATGTCGAGTGTTTGAGCTTTGAGTGTTTGAAAAACCCTTGAACCTAATCTAGCCTAAGCCACTTCCAAAAGTCAAAAACCCTACTGACGCGCGCCAGGGCGCAACCATTGTGCGCCAGGGCGCACCGTCGCGCGACAGTCTGGAACCGTCGCGCGATGGTCAAACTGCCAGGTGGACAAAGTTTGACCATTGACCATCGCGCGCCAGGGCGCACCCTCGCGCGACGGTCCCACTCCATCGCGCGATGGTCAGTCCCCACCAACCTTTTCTAGAGGCAGAAACTTGGCCACCAATGCAACCTTCAGCCAGTCTCGTGGACTGGCTGAACTCCTCTCTTTACAGCTCCAACCCACCTCCATATCTCTTTATAAATACCCCATGGTTATTCTTTCAAAAGGGTTACCAATTTTAGGTCCAAGGAAGGATTACACACTCCATCCTCCATACAAACTCTAATACCAAGCAACAAGCTTCTTGTTCTTTGCTTCTACCACTCAAGAGGCTTCCATCTTCCAAATCTCAAACACATCAAAGCTCAATCATCCGTTCAAACTCAATTTAGGTATAGCATACCTATTGTTTTCTGTTCTGATCCCTAAGGGGGGCTGGCAGGGTCAAGGCTGGTAAACATTCTATCCAACCTCAAAATCACAAGATTCTTGCATTTGGTGAACCAATGGTGAGTTTTATGTTCTTGTTCTCACTCCTCGATGCTCACCCACGTTTTCTCTCTCTCCTCTCGATTATTAGTTGATCTTTACTGTTATTCATGTATTTGGGCTTTATTCACTCTAGATCTTGTATCCAAGCTCGGGTAAGGCTCTTCTTCGAGGGATTCAAGCTCGTTGCTTTTGGTAGACCTAGGGTTTTGCTCAAAACCCATCGTGGTAGGGATTTCTCTCTTCCTCTACATGTTTTGTGGTGATCATGTGTGATTTAGGTGTGTGTTTACTATACGTGGTTGAATAGAATGTTTTATGGTTTAAAGATTGCATATTTATCGATAGTGGTATTGTGGTGGCGAGTGCCATGGTCCAGGAATGAAATGTGTCGTATTTGATAATGTTGGTGTGTGTGGAATGAGCCTATGGCAATGGTATTAATTGTGACGATTGTATGGTTGTTGTTGTTGTGAAGTGAATGGGGGTTAGTGTGACGCAAGGGGTGGAAACACACGGTTCGCAAGGGGTGGAGTCTATTGTGACACAAGGGGTGGGAACACAATCTCGCAAGGGGTGGAAGTTTGTTGGAAGTAGAGTGTGCGTGCGTGTGTGTACGTATGGGTCTGTGATTGGGAATTGTTGTGATATTTGAAAATGAGTGTTGGTGTGCATTGTTTCGATTTGTCGTTTAATGTGATCCACTTTCATTTTCATGCTTATCATCTCACTGCATGTAGATTTTGTAGAGAATTTCCTACTGGGCTCTAGTAGCTCAACAAAATCCTTCTTTTCAGGTTCGAACGCAGGGCAATAGGTCGCACGACTCGGCGTAGTTGGAAACGAAGATTATTTTGGAAGCTAGCTTGATTTAGTTACTTGCACATCTTTAGAATAGACTTACTTTTGATCAAAGATGGCCTTGTAACTAATTTTACTCCAGAATTATCTTTTGTCTAAAGGTTGTAATATTCAAAACTCAATAGTATTTGTGTTTAACTAAATTAGGGCCGAGATGCCAAAGATGTTTTTGTAAAAACTTGTGGACTTGGTTGTAATTAAGCAGGTGGGAAATTCGTTTTGAGTATTATCTAGATTACGCGAGGATTCTTTATAGAAATGATTTATGAAATTATGTTTAAAATCGAGGGCGTGACATATAGAAAGCTAAAAAACCACGTGCACAGTTTACACTATCAAAATCCATTTCTGACTAGTAACTCCAGCCATCATTAAGAGCCATAAACCCAATTCTTAAAAACTCCAATTTTTAAGAATATACAATGCACCACCAATACACAAGCGTGGGGTATTAATGGTATTGTTACTGGTTGATTAATCCCAATCTGCTTTTGTCCGAAAACAAGAACTTATTTTCTGAAACAAATCCGGAATGACCACGCATGGTCCAAGCGGAGTAGACCACCCCAAAAGCCGTATAAACTATTGATTTGAGGTCAAGTCGCGCACGATTGACCGAGGCCGTAGCTTATCTGTTATCAACATCCGTGATTGAGTCACGCACGACTGATCGAGGCCGAAGCCAAACAGTTTTACCACAAGACTGATCCGAGGTCGAGTCACGCACGACTGACCGAGGCCGTAGCCCAATAGTTTTCACAAAACCCATACAAGGCCCAGTCGCACACGACTGTTCGAGGCCGAAGCCAAACTGTTTTTTTTTTTCCTTCCAGCATCCACAAAGCGATCTACTATCAAGGCCAAAGCCAAGCAGATTACTCTAATCTCGCACACAAGTGAGACTCCACCATGCTAGGTGTGTACCATCCTTCAATCACGAACACCGACCAACCGCATGCTATCCACCATCCTGTGGAAACAATCTCCAAAATTTCCATCCACAAAAGTTATGCCCAAATATGGATTAAATTAAACTATTCTAAAAAGAATAAGTTTCAGTCCTCCAAACCGAGATCAGACACAAAATAGGAAAACAAACATTTTCCCAAGCAACCCGAAACTGGCTTGATTACTGATCCTGTTAACGCACAACACCCATTAAGCAAACAGTAATGTCAAACTTAACCGGGTTCATAATTCGTAACCAGGATAACTAGAATCCTCCATTGATTCAAAGTGTTAGTCCAAAAGTCAAATATCAAGCCAAGTAACAAAGTCAAATTGGTCACATGTGCAAAGGTATCATAGAATAATAGTACTCCACTAACAAGTGCAAAATACAAATACGTCGGTGACTCATCATTAGGCCACGTTCACTGCATCTGAATCCCGAACGGCATAACTGAATATCCCCTTTCGAACAAAACCGAAACTGTTCTTTATAGGAATAATTGCCAAACGAACAAAACTACCAGGCTGTTTTCCTTCGTTCGAGAACACTACTGATCTTAGAAACCACAGACTTCTTTCCACAAGTCTGTGAAACGAAAAATATTAACCCATAGCATAAACCACAACTTTTAAATTTATATGGGAAAATAACTGTATTTTATGAGCTCTTAAACCAAATCAGTAGAGTTCCCAAAGAAAGTACCTTGTCTAATTAAAGGAAAGGAAAAACTCCACTGCATCAAAGAGTACATTAGATCAAAACCAACTAGCAACGTTTGCTTGCATATATCATGATCATCATTACCAACAGTGTAAACATGCACTGCCACCGCCCAAAAGTAACCCCAACTAGCACTACAGTTATACAGATACCGTAGATAATAATTTGGCGTGCATGACATGCATGTGGGTGAACTGAGAGTCACCAATTCGTGACAGCGGCGAATGAATTGGATAATTAATCTGTCATGTCATGAATCTGTTCTTGCAACTCAAATATTAGTCCATAACAGAAACTGTTTTCTGGAATCTTTGCCGATCGGAGATCAAGATCTTTCTTAAGCTTGTTGGAAAATTTTCGGCATATACAGAATTATTCCAGAAAACAATTTCATTGATAAATACAATACATGATCGAACAAGTTACAGTTTACATAAGCAATAGATAGATGATAAAGAACGAGATACAAACAGAGTTTTTAGTGTTGGGAAACGATTCTCAGAAACCAGTAATGACGCGTACAGATTAGACAATAAGAAAACCGCAAAACCCTACAAGGCGGAATTAGGGTTTTACCTCAACTCCCTGCGAACACGAACGCTGGTTGAACTTGTTATAACACGTCTTGCTATAAACCACGTATACTGCTCGACTGCACCTTACGATCTTCTATCGTATTCCCTGCACGCCTAGAACACGAACCAAGTGTGGACTCTTTCGTGGTTTGTTTTGCTCTCTCTAGATCTGCCTCTATTTTGTGAATAATAGAAACGTGTAAACTGACCTAGAGAGCATAACGTGTATATATAGGGCTACGATAGGGGCCTAAGGAGTAATAAGTCAGGACTCCCAGTATAAATAAGAAATCTTAATCCCACCAGGATTCTATTTCTTATTTCACTAATTATAATTCACCCCACTACAGAATTATAATTGCACTCCCGTCTTTATCTCAATTATATTACGAGCTCCATGATATTAAATACTTATTAATCTCCCCACGTTAAGATTACAGATACCCGTTGATTAAAATAAATTACTAACAATCTCCCACTTAATCAACATCTTAACTTGAGACTATCCGCTTAACTTATTCGATATGTCGGATACAAATATCCACCTGCAGGGTTTGACATAATCGAAACTTATAAGTTTACTCAAGGGGTATCATCAATCCCTATCGGGACATGGATTCCATTAATAATTAATAGTTGTCATATACATAATGTTGCGACCCAACTCACCGAAACTATTGACCGTATAAAAGATCTCACCCTTTAATGAATCAAAATCAACAATATTAAATATATACCTCTAATAATTATCTTTGGATTAAGAGTATAAGCATTCATAATAACCATGAGGTTCCAATTGTCTTATAAAGTTAGTACAAAGACAATTACCTCAATGCGGTCCCGTTCAATACACACAAAGTGTATTAGCACAATGAGTTAGAACTAGACCGTTCCCTGTAGTCAAGACAGACCTACTAAACATTATACTACAGTCCTACCAATGGTGTGTCCAGCTCCATCTAAGACTATGAACCATATCTTATATTTCACAAGAACCGATGATCCGATCTTCTGTGTGTAAGCCGAACTCTACTCACCGGATCCTCTACTTTGTAAAATAAAAGACAGACATGCACAACATACAATAATATTATGCAAACATTACCCATAAAAGATTCTCATAAAAAATGGATAAAACTGATTAATACATAACAATACTAATCCATCATATAAAAACATAGTTTTTACATAACCTCCTAACAAACTCCCACTAAGACTCAAAGTCATGCTGCCACGCATCTCACTCACATTCCCTTTACGTGACTATCAAAAGTCTTAGCCTGTAAGCTGTACGTAAAAGAATCTGCTAGGTTGTTTACCGATGCGATCTTGGTCACAGCTACATCACCTCTCTGAACGATCTCTTGAATCAGGTGATACTTATGCTCGATGTGTTTTCCTTCTTATGAGTCAATGGCTCCTTAGAGTTAGCAATTCCACCACTATTGTCACAATAGATGTAATAGCTAATTCCACTAAAGGAATCACTTCTAGATCCATCAAGAAGTTTTAAGCCAAACGGCCTCTTTGGTTGCTTAGGAAGCTACCACATACCCGGCCTCCATGGTGGAATCAATCAATTCACGATTGCTTGATACTCCCCAAACTTATGGCTCCACCTCCTAAGGTAAACACATATCTGGAGGTAGACTTTCTGGAATCCTTATCTGACATAAAGTTTGAGTCTGTGTACCCACGAGGTACCAAACTATCTGACTGGAACACCAACATATGATCTCTAGTTCTTTTCAGATACTTGAGTATATGTTTCACTGTAATCCAATGTTCTTGCCCTGTATTAGACTGAAATCTGCTAACCATACCAATGGCAAAGCAAATATCAGGTCTAGTACACAGCATAGCATACATGAGGCTTCCTACTACCGAGGCATGAGGAACTGCCTCCATCTCCTCAGGTGTCTTAGGATACTAATCCTTGGATAGGTTGATTCCATGTCTAAAAGGGAGGAACCCTTTCTTGGAATCCTGTATGCTAAAATGGGCAAGAATCTCATCGATATAAGTAACTTGTGATAAGCCCAACATCTTGTTCTTGCGATCTCGCATAAGCTTAATCCCTAGGATGTGACCGGCTTCTCCCAAGTCCTTCATTTCGAATTGGCCGGATAACCACACTTTCACTGAAGACAACACTCCCACATCGTTTCCGATGAGCAGGATATCATCGACATATAGTACTAAAAACACCACCACTTTTCTGTTGCGCTTCTTATACACACATGAATCATTCGGACATTGATCAAAATCAAAAGACTTGATTGCTTGATCAAAACGGATGTTCCACGATCTAGATGTCTGCTTAAACCCATAAATAGACTTCTTAAGCTTGCACAACATGTGCTCTTGACCTTTTGCTATGAATCCATCTGGTTGCACCATATAGATACATTCATCCAGATTTCCATTAAGGAATGCAGTCTTGACATCCATTTGCCAAATCTCATAATCGAGGTGAGCCGTAATGGATAATAGATTTCGGATGGATTTAAGCATGGCTACTAGCGAAAAAGTTTCCTCATAATCGATCCCTTATTTCTGAGTATACCCTTTCGCAACAAGCCTAGCTTTGAAGGTATGCACCTTCCCATCCACCCCTCTCTTCTTCTTGTAGATCCACTTGCATCCAATGGGTTTAATCCCTTCAGGTGGTTCTACAAGATCCCAGACCTGATTAGAGTACATAGACTCCATCTCTGATTTCATAGCCTTTTGCCAAAGGTTTACATCTTTATCTTGAAGTGCCTCATCGTAGTTACAGGGTTCGGCATGTTGATCATCAGGGATCATTTCAAAAGACTCTCTCAACAACGTATACCGACTGGGTGGAATAATAACTCTCCCACTACGATGAGGTACCGGTGTGTCAATATATGCCTCTACAGATGTCTCTTGTGGTGTTTCCTACTACTGGTAGTAACGAAGTTTGTGCCGATCTCTCTCCTCTCAATCCCTCTAGAACAATTTTACTTCTGGGCATGTAGTCTATCACATAGTCCTCTTCTAAGAACCGGGCATTAGTGCTAACAAATGCCTTCTTATCTGTAGGACTATAAAATAGACCTCCTTTCGCTCCTCTAGGGTATCCCACAAATAGGCAAACTTCTATCCTTGATTCCAATTTATCTGCGTTCCCATTCAGCACATGTGCTGGACTACCCCAAACCCGAACATGCTGCAGACTAGGTTTGCGCCTAGTCCATAGTTCTGTGGGTGTAGATGGTACTGACTTAGATGGTACCAAGTTAAGAATATACGCTGCTGTTTCAAGTGCATATCCCCAAAACGAAATTGATAAATCTGAATAACTCATCATTGATCTGACCATATCCATAAGAGTCTTATTCCTTCTCTATACTACACCATTTTGTTGTGGCATACCTGGAGCTGATAGCTGGGATGTAATCCCTTCAGCTGACAAGTAGTTCCTAAACTCTCCCAAGAGGTATTCGCCACCACGATCAGATCGCAGTGTCTTGAGACATTCACCCAGACGCTTTTCCGTTTCCGCCATATACTCCCTGAATTTCTCAAAGTATTTGGACTTACGGCACATCAAATAAATGTATCCATATCTTGAGTAATCATCAATAAAAGTGACAAAGTACTCAAAACCACCTCTAACTCGGACATTTATAGGCCCACACAAATCAGAATGATCCAATTCCAATGGCTCTTTGGCCCTATATCCTTTAGCTAGAAAAAGGTCTCTTGGTCATCTTACCTTCTAAACAGGATTCACAATCTAGAAGTTCCTCAACTTCCAATGAACCTAAAGGTCCATCCCTAACCAGTCAAGAAATCCTATTCAGATTAATATGACCAATGCGTAAGTGCCAAAGATACGTTTAGTTCAATTTAGAAGGCTACTTTCTCTTACATGGCAAATTATTAGTGTTATTCAATTCATGCAGTTGCACTGTAGAAAATATAGGATTAATAATGTAGAGATTATCCACCAAATATCCATCCTTAATTAACTTAGAAACTGAAACCAAGTTTCTTTTAATAGTAGGAACATAAAGACAATCTCTCAAAATTAAACTCCTATTACTACTAAAATTTGAAAAGACATTTCCTACTGCAACTGCTGCCACTCTCGTAGCATTTTCCACATGTATAGATAAATCTCTCCATTAGTGAGTCTTCTGGTTTCCTGAAACCCATGCAACAAATTACAAACATGATTAGTGGCTCCCGTATCTACACACCAGGTACTGGTAGATAACACCACTAAATGTCTTTCAACAACTAGTGAAAAAGATTTATCCACATTGTTCACTTTATTGAGATAGAATGGACATTCCCACTTCCAGTGTTCTTTCTGCTTGCAGTGAAAACACTTGCCCGCAGGCTTTTTCACTCCACCTTGAGGCGCATGAAATGCCTCCACAACCTTTTTCTGAGACTAGTTCTGCTTCTTCTTGCTTTTCAGCTTAGAAGTAGAAGCTTTCTCTGCCACTAACACTGATGGTGATTTCTTTACAACCAAAAGACCCTCAGCTACTTGGAGTTCCTTAAGAAGTTTCGCCAAAAATAAATGCATTTTGTTCATATAATAGTTCAGGCGGAATTACTTAAAATTCTCATACTGCAGTGAGTTAAGAACGAAATCGATCTGGGTTTCCCCATCAATTTCAGCTCCAAGGATCTCTAGTTCATTCAGAAGAGCTATCATCTTCAGAACATGATCCCTAATCAGGGTCCCTTCAACATGGGTGGTATTCACCAATTTTTATAAAATTTTGCTTCATGTTATGTGGCATTCTCATCAGGTCTAGGAGGGCACATCTCATACAATACAAATTTGTGCCCCTCGGCAGTTAACACAATATCCAAATTCCTTTTCCAGTCAATATAATTCGATCCAGTAAGTTTATTTCCTTTGAGAATAATTGCAAGTGGATTGAAAAAACCCATTTTTGAATATGAGAATCACATAACAACAATTATGAAGGGCAATAAAACCTTGAATTTCATTTTAATATTGGTTCCCTCAACCACGTGTTAAAAGAAAAACATTGGCAACCCTACACACCGTGAAGAGCATGCCTCGATGGGAAGGTCGTCTACTCTTCATCATTCGTGTAGATAGGCACAACCTTTTAATTTTACTATCTAGACACTATACCATGTCAAGCAAAATTAAATAGCCAATATAGCTTCGGTCCTATAAATAATAATAGTGACTCAGATGGTAAGGATACTATTATTTACAGCTAAGTGTATACCATTACCTAGCCCCATGACCATTGTTCCGTTATGAACCACCTCAGATGGAGAAGTGACCCACACAACAATTATCTTAGAACTATTCCTTTAGGAAGTTTGTACCAATGATGCCACAATTAATTTTGTCCGATAGGGAGGAAGGTTCTGAAACCAACACACAAAATTAATTATATCACCTACGAACTAGCAATGGAGACCGTGGGATTTATAAAATAAACTCCCTCTCCCACTTAGTTATTTAAAAAATTTGTGAGGGTTATCAAATTTTTGAGTTTGCAAAAAACTGTGATCTAGGTCAAAGGCCAAAATATTATCATGTTGTCCCAATATGGTAAACTATCACATATGCAAACAATATGGAAACACAAATAATAAGGAAACACAAGATAGAGAATCCAGCTATTATGGTCAAAGATGCAATCCTTGAACAACAAGGAATCCTTCCAAACTTGAAATCCTTAAGCAATAAGGAGTCCTTCCAAACTTGAAATCCTTCAGCTATACTTGTGTGGAAGACTTCTATACTTTGAATCAATCAAGGAGACCAAAATCCAACCGTGCTTAAGCAAGAAAATTCGGATTTGATAAATTTCCGCGTAAACTGCACAGCCTTAAGTATTTTGGCCATATCTTCCTCATCCGACCTCCAATTGAAGTGATTCAAATTGGGTTGGATTCGAAATTCAATTATCTACAACTTCCGTGAAGAACAGATTTTCTAATTCCAACGTTTACTGGGTCGAAATAGCCCTGCAATCAGACCCTACGAATCTGGAAAAAAACTGTTGCGAGCCAAACAACTTGTATCTTCTGTATCTCCCTTCTTCGATCTCCGAATAACCATCGAATGCTATTACAATTGAAGAAACATACATACATTGATCTTATGCCTCCATTGGAGTTCACATGCAACATTAATTATTACAACCACGAAAAATAATCATGGCACCCAATAAATAACACATGCTACGTTAATTATTACAACCACGAAAAATAATCGTGGTACCCAATAAATAACAATAACCTCACAAAAATTATGTGGGATCCAATCACACAAAATCAACAAAAAATTATGTGACCATAATAGCTGGGTAAGAACGCTACAAAACAAGGGTTAGCAAAGTTCTACGTTCTACCCTCTATAACCTACGGACAACATGGTCTGTTTAATCCATACGCGTGATTACAACCTGGCTTTGATACCACTGTTGGGAAACGATTCCTAGAAATCAGTAATGACGCGTGCAGATTAGACAATAAGAAAACCGCAAAACCCTACAAGGCGGAATTAGGGTTTTACCTCAACTCCCTGCGAACACGAACGCTGGTTGAACTTGTTATAGCACGTCTTGTTATAAGCCACGTATACTGCTCGACTGCACCTTACGATCTT
Organism: Rhododendron henanense subsp. lingbaoense; assembly: GCA_020567845.1. NCBI lineage: Eukaryota > Viridiplantae > Streptophyta > Magnoliopsida > Ericales > Ericaceae > Rhododendron > Rhododendron henanense. Next base: position 25,469,835 of record CM036317.1, on the reverse strand, counting down.
CTATCGTATTCCCTGCACGCCTAGAACACGAACCGAGTGTGGACTCTATCGTGGTCTGTTTGCTCTCTCTAGATCTGCCTCTATTTTGTGAATAATAGAAACGTGTAAACTGACCTAGAGAGCATAACGTGTATATATAGAGCTACGATAGGGACCTAAGGAGTAATAAGTCAGGGCTCCCAGTATAAATAAGAAATCTTAATCCCACCAGGATTCTATTTCTTATTTCACTAATTATAATTCACCCCACTACAGAATTATAATTGCACTCCCGTCTTTATCTCAATTATATTACGAGCTCCATGATATTAAATACTTATTAATCTCCCCACGTTAAGATTACAGATACCCGTTGATTAAAATAAATTACTAACATTTAGGATCGAAATCGAGTCCTGTGTGATACTACAGTCTCCTTAAGAAAGATTCGCCGTCTACCGTGGGTGTTATAGGATATCGTTCGGCGTCTTCCTCCCAGGGTTGGCTCGGCTAAACCGCAAGCCGTCGAAATACCACCATCGACCGCCTTGGCGAACTGACTACCGACTGTCTCTCTCTATCAAAGAACAATATGCTGAAAGATATAGAAGCACACTTGAATTTCTGATACTCTCTCCAAAAACGTGGGCCTCCTTTATATAGAGTGAAGGAGGTATGAGAGGTGAATGTTGTCATGAATTCAGTCATTATGCTGCCATCAAATGCTGATATGAATTCAGCCATTTGAATGAGGGAGGTTACAAGAGTGAATGATCATCATGGTGAGGGGTTACGGGAGTTACGAAATCCACACATCAATACGTCTATTGATTGTGGTGCGTCCAGATACAACAAACCCGGAACATGCACGGTTGCCTCGAGAGACCCTCCGGTAGCCCCGATTTCATTCATCTAAAATTCCGTAAAATTTCCAACATATGGTTCTCTGGATATCACCAATTTGTGGATTTATTCGCCAATGTAGAGATTGTCAGGATTTTGGCTCACAATCCAATGGCTTCTAGAAGCAGTGGTGTAATTTAGATGCAGGTGCAGTAGCTCAGAGATGCAATCGGGAGCATTGAAGAAGAATAGGGTTGTGTGTCATATCCTGCCGTTGGTGTTGGAAGTAATTCACGCTCCTCCCCTAAGTGCCTAAATAATGTGATATTGTATAGTAGTTAGGATGTGGCAATCACAGTGGAAATTGGCTGTGAGGAAGAGTGATACACTGGTGAGGTGAGAGAGAATCAGTGGAGTTGAGTTCGAGCTCCGGTTGGGACGCTCCTCCGGTAGAGTTTTTTGTAATCTACTCGTGATTAATAGATGAAATTTTCTCTAGAAATCTTGTGTTTTTCTCGTGTTTGATTCATGTGTATGAGTGGGTTTGGTTTGGGGTCTTGGGTGTGAGCACAACAGTGCATCCCGTCAGAAGGCGTCATCACCGGTCAGTCGGTCAGGGCGTGTAACATCGTCTGTCTGTGGGTCTCTCTTTTGTTCCTCTCACAGCCGAACTTGCCATTAATTGTCTTCATAAACTGACCTCTGCTGGCCGTTGGTGTTCTCATCTCTGGAAAAACTAGTTTGTCTTCAACGCCGGACTCCTAGCTATGTGCGAGAATGGTTGAACGACTCGGACGAGAACACCAAATAGCTAGTTTGCATAACTCAACATGAAAGATGTGGATTCCTTCTTGCCATTGTCTTCAATGCCGAACTCATTTGCTCGTGCTCTATTTATATAGCAGTGGGAGAGTTACGACATATGGCAATATATTTTAGATTTGGAAACCTTCCACATTCAAAGCAGTGGATTTGGAAGAGAAGTAAACAATGGAATGAATTAGCTAAAGATATTTCTTTTGGATCACTCTCCGAGAGAAGAAATTAAGGAAGAAAAATTGCACATCGAAAGCTTGACCAATCTTGGTGGGGTTAGTAAGGACAAAATCTCATCATTAACTCCGGCAAAGGGAAAATGTGTGTGGCGTGCAAAGTGTGCAAAGCCGCGTGCCAAGCTAAGTACCAGGCAGAATGTTACTTCAAGCCTCGCCTTCCATGCACACTCGCAAGCAAGCATTCGCCTCGGCCTTGAAGTATGGGCAATTTGTAGATACTAAACTTTAGGCATAACTTTATCGCCGTTAATTAATTGAGACAAATAAATAATATTAATTAATTAAAGTCAAATGGGTCAAGAAATTGGGCTAGCCCAAACATGCGGGCCCAATCAATTTTTTTCGTAGGTCAAAATAATAATATATTTTTTATCTTATTATTATTTATATTGGCCTAAATTCATTTCCATAAGCTAAGGCTAATTTACCCTAGTTTGGAAATAAAATTAATCAAGGAAAACTTTCCAAATTAAGATTGCTCTCCTTGAGCCTATAAATAGAGGCTCTCATTAAGAAGGGACCTTTTGCTCGACATTCTGCAATAGCTCTCAAGCGCATTCAAGAAATCAAGCACTCCCCAACCCTTTGATCAAGAGAATTCAAGATCTCTCAAGCATTTCTCAAGGCTCTCTCAAAGGTCTTCTCAAATCCCTCTCAAGTTCTTGTAGAGAATCAACAAGCACTCAAGCTACTTGCCAATATGACAACAACAATCTACACGTCGAATCCTGCGAAGATCGCGCCTCAAACTCATCGTTTGTTTGAGATAAAACCACTCAAACCCTAACAAATTAAAATCATTCTTCAAGCTTCTCAACTCGAGGATTTGATGGAATTACCTACAATTTCAATCCTACAACAAGCTTCTGAAGTCGCTGGATTGAAACTTCAATCACAAAGATGATTTTTTTTTCCTTGTAAAATAGCATTTATTAGAGGATTGTACCCCTTTATTAAATTCAAATCAATAAAATATTATTTTGTGCATCATTTACACCCTTTTTTATTATAGGACTTGAATTTGTGTGTTACAGTTTTTTAAATAATATTTTTAAAATCACCTAAAACATTATACTGTAGATTACAAAATATAATCAATTGAGAGGTGATACAAATTCCCAAAAAGGATAAGTAAGTTAGGACGGAGGGAGTAAAATAATTGAACATCTTGAATACTGATTGGTGAATGAAGTCGTAGAAATAAAAAGGGTTAGTATTTTCTTGTCGACAATTATGGACATTGGCTACTTCTGAGCATGGTTGTACGTCGGTGCTCAAGTTCGTTGTGTGTAGGCTAGCACAATACCAAGGCGCAAGTAAGGCCAGTGTACCCAAAAAAAAAAATTGCCCCATCGAAGAACACTTGCCTAAACTTTCTCCATCCGTCCAAGGGCAAGAAATTTGCAATCCATCTCTTCTTCTAACAAAGACAAGAAGCAAATACACTAGTAGGCACTTTATTTTCCGAAGGCCCATGTAAAGCAGAGCATAGACGTATTGATTGGTGGAAGTAGTAATGAAAAAAGACTGGTTGGTACATCCACCAAACTCCATTGAGGGCACCAAAGAATCCCACAGTGCGTTTAAGGTCATGGATTCGTGAACGGATTAATGGATTGCAGAACGGAGGTAAGAAAAAGACAAGAAGAAACTCAAAGTGAAGCTGTATTAGTAATTTCTTTGGTGCCCTCCTACCAATTTCTTATCTCCCCTGATTGAACGGGATAGCAATAAATCCATGATCCAAAACAAACTTACTGACGATAATATGCGATCATATTAACCCACTTTGATTGCCTTGCACAAACAGTTAGTTACACCAAGGGGGTAATCTTGACAACCAGAAACATTACTACACTGCCATTACATTCACTTTCAAACAAAGAAATAAGCATTTTTTCACAACCCATACACCCGATTGTATACATCACCCGTGCTGGGCATCTGCAACATTAAATCCCCGCCATACCCTGGGAAAAACTTGTTCAATCCTAATCTCTCATTTCTCTGAATCTCTGCTGTGCCCATTTCGTTTCTTAGTCTGGCCTCATTCAAACCTACCCCACCATAACTATTTGACATGTGTCCATTACTGTATTTCTGCTGACACAACTGTGGAACAGGAGAGGGATTATAGGAATGGTGAGGATCCATAAGCATTGAAGTAAGCCCAAAAGTATCGCCCGTGGGAGAAAAGCCGTTTCCAATTCGACCCGGGCATATGAGGCCCTGATGAGCAGTTGGAGCCTCTTGCACAAAGGTTGAAGGAAATGTAGGGTCCTGATGTGTAGCGGATGCAGATTGTTGCATCAGGAGCCAAAGTCTTGCCTCGTCTTCGTAGGTCTGTGGAGTAGGACTGGGTCTTGCTTCAAAGCTTGAGTTACTATTCATTATGTTTGTTGATTTACCCCTCCCAACAACCATTATAGCAGGATCAACAAAATCGAAATCACGATTGTTGGTAATATTTGTCATGGACCCCACAAGGTACTGACTGTTTGGCAAGGAAGAGGTCTTGACCAAATGATTCCCTGAAATGAAAAGGAAGTATAGGAAGCAGAGAAGTTTAGTTTGTACTCAAAGAAGACAAGTCATGGCATAAGCCTCTAAGGACCCATTTAATTAGACAGATTAATAGGATTAGATTAAAATCTGTTGGGCACTCCCAGCAAAGATAGGACATACAACAGATCAAGGGATGTGGTGTATGTACTCCTGCCACTCTTCGTCTGGTGGGATACCTCATCCTATGACATTGTGTATCCCCTCAGACATAGCCCAGCCAATCAAACACGGCCTAAGAGAGAAAGAGAGAAGTATACCAGAGGTGACACTCAGAGCTTGGTGTGCTCTCTCCCGTGGAGGAAAACCAGGAGGTGGTTCTCTGGATGGAACTGAAAATCCTGGTGGAATCAAACTTTGAGCCATGGACACTGTAGTAGAAATCACAAGGAAGAAAAAAGTGTCAAGAATAAAATCCAAAGGGGCAATCTAAAGCTTAAATGCCCAAGAGGATTCACAATCAGGACTTCTAACAGAGACCTGTAATCATTAAATTTAAATTTAAATTGGAAGGTACTAATCCCAATAATGCCCCTGAATTCTCTCTTGTGAATACATTTAAAACAATTACTAAGAGACAGTATTAGAACACTAAAAAACCTACAGATTAAATTCTCAAAGAGGGATTACGATTTAGGACATCTCTAAATGCAAAGATGGCCCATCAATTAGGAGTGTAGGGGGGTAGCATTTAAAAGAGACACATGGGAGGTGGGACCAACAATGCGTATAATATCTTACACCTATTACATGGAATACATGAATAGATAGAAAAATAATGGGAAAAAGTCTCAAAAAAAAAAAAACAAAGAGAGAAGAAATAACAAGGTCATAAATGGACAATACAATCTAGACCACCATAAAAAATTTCACAACTGACAAACTAAGAAAAGCACTTGTTTTCTAGTCACATAATGTTGTGGACTTTTCACAATGGGATTGGGATTTTTTCGAAGAAAGTTTTATACACTACTATACGCGCAGTGACTTGACCAATTAAGTGACAAAGAAGCAATAGTCAGTTACTGACTTGACTTATGGTAAGATAATAACACTGCCTGCATTTTTAGGGATGGTGGGTTGGACAAGGGAAATCTAGATGAACTAGATTGAGAGAATTAACCACATAACATGAGAACAGTAAATTTTAAAAAGATGATAGCTATTACCATGATTCTGAGGTCCCCATAAGTAGTGTTCCTCCTTTTCCATGGAATCTGGTAGGGAGGAATATTTCTTTGACGCCTGACCAATGCTAATGAATGATGAGTCCAAATCAGGTTCTTGATTCACAGAATTCCCTTTTTTGGCGAATGAGAACCTTGATTCTTCACTATTACGAAAATTCCAAGACCCACGCCGCCCACCAGTTCCGTCCAACAATTCAGCTAAGCTGTGAGACGAGGTCAAGGAATCATCACAGGAGTCAAAGTCCATTGACAAGATATTTGAGATTATACTGCTTTCAACCACATCCAATGCAGAGGTGTCACCATCATTGGCAATGTCATTACCGTCAAGCCTTCTCAAGTGTTCCACTATTTCCTCATTGGAAAATGAATTAGAAGGTCTCAAATTTCTATCAAGTTCAGTAGAACTTTGGAAGTTCCTCTCATTGTATCCATCAATCAATGCAGAATTTGCATATGTAAATGGTATAGAAGCATCATCAACATGATTATGTACAGTGCTCCGCTCCATATTGCAATCGCTAAAAGTATGAGTTTCTTTACGCTGCTGAGCATGATCATTAGAACGGTCAGGAATCCTAATAGGATAAGACGAAGAAAGAACAGAAGACCCCTGACTTAAGCTGTCAGAACCCTTTGATCTCTGATCATCAAAAGATAGAAAATCTTCCCGCACTTCACTGCATGGACCGGGCAAAACTTGTCTTTCTGAATCAGACATTAAAAAAGAATGTCCATTTCCTATGCATGCATCACTCGGTGGAAAATAAGGTCTCTCAAACACTGAAAATTTTGAAGATTCTCTAAATGGTTTGACGAAATATTCCTGAGAATCTTTATCTCCGGGTAACTCAATGGGCAGGTGAGACGAAGATGAAGCCTTCTTAAACATAGAATCGGAGTATTCAGTCTCCAGATGATTGGCTTCTTCGATGGCCACTGAAGAGAAGTCAGAGCACAAGTTCAGTATCTTAATATCTTCAGCAACCCTACCATCTCTTTCTGGAACACAACTAGAGCCTCCGACAATATCCACAAAAGTTTTGTTAGGTGTCTTAATGCGTCCATCCCTATCTTTAGATGAAAGCGAACAATTCAAGTGGCCGTTGGAAATTAGTGCCACATGGGCAGTGTCCTGACAAACCGCAGAGAACACATTAGATAAGGCCATCCATAACAGTTTCAATCAACTTACTCAGAATAATAGAGGTGGCATGGAAAAGATTTGACCATTGCAGAGCTTGCATGGGATAAAATCTTACTTTTAGGGCACTTCCGACTATTGCATTGTCAGCAGTAACTCCATTGCCATTTAAGGGATCATCAAGTGGGGGAGGCAACATATTCCCCGAGCGCCGTTGCATATTATGTGTGGCACCCACTATTTGGTGAACTCTATTTCTGTGAAAACACAACACAAGTTGAATTAACCAAACAGCGAGGATGGTACAAATTCCTACAGAATACAGCAAAAGGGAAGGAACCAAACCAGTGAAGTGTACCTGATGAATACATTTGTTAAGCGAAAACACTAATATCCTAGCTAAAACAATCATCAGTTAAAAGCATTGCCTAAAACTTTTCCTTTTTCCGGAGTTCCAAATTTTCTCACAAGTGTTGCAAAATAGTTAGCTGTTATGCATTGCAAGGGCATGGTGAAAGCAAGCTCACAATCTAATAGAGTCAGAACAAATAAACAAAGTACACACAAAACCACACAAAATTATTAAAGAGAGATGGTGCAAGGGATGAAAACTGCTGTATAAACCATGTTATTCAAGTGGGGGAGTCATCTTCTCATAACTACTATAAGATTCGATTTTGAAAGTTATCACATATTGGCCATTCCTTCAAGTTCAGTTATATCTTAATTAAAACAGTACTAAATTGGATTATGAGAATCTCCCAATAAGATAATTTGACATGACTGGCTAAACAAAAACCACAAGACCATTCAATATAAGCTATCAGTGTAATATGCAGTAGCTTTCTACAACATTGAAGAAGCCTAGTACAACTTGCAAAGTGTTAAAAGGCACATGTTTGAAGTCAGTAAGTATGCAGCAAGTTGTAGTCCGCATAAAATTTTCGATTGGGTCATGCAAAGTGTGATTCCGATTCCAAGATAACCGAACACCAAGTAGTGAGCTTTGAGGGAGCTGGGATTAAGTTTGCAGCAAATCCAAATCAGTCACCACTTGAAGTAAAATGGACAGTGTTACTTCAGTTTCTTGTTCAGTTTCTCCACTAACAAGAGAAGCTAAATTTGAAGATGATCTTAACGAGTCTACTCCTCAAATTTTTTACCTCAAAACCACATAAAAGACTTATTCTGTTACAAAAATACATCAATCCAGGCAGGTTTTTCCAAGCAATGTGGAGATATTTGAGAGAAACAAAACTTCTGTATGTATGTAATACCTTGTATGAACTGCAGCTTCTTCATCTTTACTGAAACTATCTTCTTCAGCACCAATGCTATGTAAGTATAAACAAGCAGCATTGGTACAAGGCTGGACCAACAGAAACACCATTCTCAGTGAAAAGAACAGTTTAAATGACCACACCACATACAACAAAATATGACATCCATCACAAAGTAACTCATGTTCCTACCAAGTTTCTCAACCATGCATGGCAATACTTAGCAGTTCCAAAAGATGCTCTGCAAAGGCAGATTTCCAAAGGTCATCCAAACAATAACTAACACATAGCATGTTTTAAGCAATTATATAGGAGGAAAAAAGGCCATGTCCTTACCTTAAAAACCTACCTTCCAAAACAAAACCATGAATTGATTGAATACACCGAATGGCCTCCTCCTCTTTCGAATAAGTAACGTATCTGCAGAAAAACACAAAGGTAGCAGAACAATTTAAGACAAAATGCATATATCCTGCAACAAATTCCACGGATCCTATTGTGAAACTAATTATAACCACTACATTCCAGTTTTCTCCTCTTCCAAAATGAACCAAAAAGAGAAAACAACTAAGCTTCTTCTTCATTTTCTTTTCCTTTACCTTTTGAATTCTCTCCCTAAATCTAAGAACATAGAAGTATCAAGCTATCAATGGAATCCTAAGATATGACATTACTAATTATGTGATAACAAAGTCTAAAACCGCTTTTATTATTGGTACATTCCATACTGGAATTGCTATGTTTGCAAAATTTAATGTGCCTTAATTCATATAATTTATACTGAATATTTCAACAATCTCACTTTAAAAACTTATCATCTTAACCAAAGCTAAAGAGAGAAAAGCATACAGCATCAACCAGAGTTTAAATAAAATCAGTTTAGAGAAAAGCATACAGCATTCGTTACTCATGCTCAAGGTTCTGAATACCGTACCGACAAGGGTACTGGTTTTCCTACTGGTATGGTGCCGGCTACCATTTCGGATTTAGCGCAATTACCGATATATAGTTATACATTCATTATTTTCGTCACGAAGAAGGAAAAACACTCCCATAACTATCAAAACCCATCTGGCAAAACCCATTTCCACTTTCCCAGGCATTTTTACTCTCTCTCTCTCTCTCTCTCAGTACATCATGCTCTGGTGGACGGCGGCGGTGACACTGTGCAACTCAAGAATCTCGCAGCAGGATGCTGTAACCAAATCAGTACATCAAGAATATGTATGCACAGATTTCCCCCAGCTGATATGAAAAGGGCTTTAATACACGGATTTGGATTAACTGTAAGTAATACGTATAGCAGCTCTTCTCTCTTATCTATAAGAGCCGGGTCATGTTTGGTGGGGTTTAATTCTCTCTGGTTGCGACTGACCGAGAAGCACTTGTAAAAGCCTACTGCCAGTTTAGCAAAATACCGGACGAAATTCCCGGTAACAACATCTCGGCCAAGGTTTGCCGGATTCTCCGATACCGACCAGTGAGTCCTGGTATTGAGGCCGGGACGGTATCATAGGGTCACAGCACCGTTTTCTCACCAATCCAGCATGTACCAGCCGAAACAGTACGAGATTCACAACCTTGCTCATGCTCTAGATTTTGAATGAGGGAAGCAACATAATGAGCACAGAAATTGGATCACGTCTCTAGGCCTGCCCCCTCTGGTGCCTTCCGGCTTTGTTTTGAGGGCATGGTTTTACGACATAGCGTCCCTTAAGTTCCTCGCTATTTCAGTGGTAGAACTTTCTGAGAGCAACTACTTTGTCCATGCCTCAGGTTAGGTCTATCTCTAGTCCTCCCCCACCCATACCCCCATCTGACTGGGCATTATGTGGTACTATTTACTATTCTGTTATGTAATTGTCTTGTCGTGTCATGTAGACCTATCAAGTAGTGGTCTGTGCAAGACAACCTCATGCTACCATCCTTACTAGTTGGTAGCCAGGCATAACATGCACGTAAGAACAGTGCATCTGGCCTTGCAAGATTGTAAAAAGTGGAATAGAATAATGTGACGAACCGGCTTCGACAGAAGTATCTAGGATACCGCAAACAATCTTTGACTTCAGTAGCAGCCGGTACAAATCGTATCGCCGCAAAATAGGTGAACATTTCGGTACAAACCATAAAATTAGGCAAAATAGAACTCAATGTACGCCCGACTGTTTTTCCTCTCGCCCGGTATTGCCTGGTACAGAATTTAGGTCATAACATTGGTCAAATAATGTCATTGCCTCATCATATACTAACTGTGAGAAAAAAAATTACGGTAACATCAACTTAGGCAGCCACGATTTGTTGTTATTTTTTCAGTTGTTCTACCCCCTTCCAGTCTGATTTCTCGAGAGAGGCCTTGTGAAAGCCCTCAGTTCTCTGAAAATAAGTACGCCTCAAAGACCTGAAGGTTCATCCAAGCTTATGCTCTAGTCCCATGCCTGACAAGCAGAAGGGGACCTTGCGGGTAACCCCACCAATACATTTGAGATAAGCGGGTACCTAAAATCAAGCCTAGACATCCTTTAACAAGAATAGTTTCAGAAACATATAATGCAAAGTTAATAGTCCAGCTATATTAGTAACACCATGAGGCTCAAAATCAAGCTTCTTTGGACACAGTAGAGGTCTGCCTACCGATGGGCTAAGAGCCTCGTCTAATGGAAGCGCGTTTAACTGCCTAAAGGAACCACATATGCCTTAACTGCCTAGTCCAATTTTAAAAACATTGACCGCAAGCAACATGGAGTTATAGCATTAGATATCTCTCATCAGATAAGGGAAAACGAACACCAAAAAAGCAGCTGCATCAAGTACCAGCACACTTTGACATTACGAAAAAGATCTGTGATACCAACCAATTTGTGGCTGCCCTTACAATGTACAGTAGCAGCAAGTACATAAAACTAATGGATGCAAAATGAAGGCAGGCATTAACAGCACTCAGAAGCAAAGGCAGAGAGAAGTATTAGTGGGTTCTATGGTAAACAGGAAACCACATCAACTTAAGGTAATTTGAGCACACATGAAGCCTTGAATCAGCATAAAGGAACAATGACTCTGGACAACGATGATATCTAACAGAAATCATTTGGAGGAAAGACAAACAATGCAAAACTACTCATGACTAAGAATAATAATGAGGAAATCATACGAGACTAACACTTAAATCCTCAAGTTGCATCTATTTAGGTTGAGCCAACAGAAACTTACACACTACAAGTTTCGTTAATAAATTGCTGAATAGCCCCACCGGCCGTCCGAGATAGGGAAACCTTTGAAACTTTTCCATACTGGCCAAAAAACTCCTTCCGCCGTAGAAGCTGCTCAAAACCAAAAAAATTGCTATGATACCAGGAGAAAGAACAAAAATTCCAATCAAAATGACCAAGACGATATAATGAAGGAGAAACAAGAATAGAGAAACTCACATTTTCATCAGCTAGACTAAGGGGAAGCCCAATTACGTATGCCATTTTCCGCTGGATCACTCTAACACCACTTAGGTCTTTACTTACTTCAGGCTTTTTTGGCTTTGCCTTCTGTGGCTTATTTTTTTTATCTTTCTTTGTTGCCACCACCCTAATCAGAAGAAGATCAATGTAAGAATTTTGATTTCTGACACACTGATAAACTAGTCACAGAAGAAGAGCAACCTTTTACAGTTTGCTTCCATCCCTACAACTCGTTCCTTGTCATAAGGTGTTCGGCACGCAGGACATCGCCCTTCAGTCTCATCTTTCTCTGCCATTTCCATTATGTGGTGCCAACACCAAACACAAACCTGATGTAAATAGAACCACAAAATGATGTCATCACCAAGGCCGTATGACAAAAATCACAAAGAAGTATACACTTCCAAGTTAGATATACCTGCAAATATGCATATCGCCTATAAATAGCAATCATACAGAACTTTTTGAGACAAATATACACATTCAAAACTTAAAAGTAGAAAACCTAAATAAATAACCATAAACTGCAATTGGACAACGCCAATCCCAATCTGTGTCCATTTCAAGCTACAAGTTTCAATTGCTGCTTGATTCTTGGGATCTATCACAGGCCAGAATTAAAGTCGGTCAGAAGTGACTCATAAGTCAGAACAGCCAACCATCTCAAGCCTAGAAGCCGAAATCATGACCTCAAATGAATTGGCAAAATGAGACATTCATAGGAAGACTAATAAGATTTCATACACAATCAAGTGCAGCTCTAAGAATGTCCAATCGGAGTTCACCATTACTAAAATGGACAAGATGAATATATGCAGAAGCAGAACCAACACCATTGCAAATTAAGGTCTTGAAACTTTGCTTGCAATGTTTGATAGGTTTGAGAAACAAATAATAGAGGAACCACAGAGCTTTTTGAGAGGTTTAATTCCTCCTTTAACCTTTTTTTCCTCGCATTCCTCCTTTAACCTTAAAAGCTGCATCTGGGCAAAAAGCAGAACCTGTTGCAAATAAACTGGAACAGATTCGGAGGCGCCAGAATCTAAAATCACCCCCTCAAAAGCTATTGCAAGCACCACAGTAAGGATTCCTTGCCGAGGGCCTTAATTGCAATTTCCTAATACAACATTATCTCTTCCTGTTTTGTGAACTAATACCTTTCTCTTCACCCCATGCAACAATTTCTTAGATCTAAAATACACCAAGCCTTTCTGTAAAGCGTTCCTTAAATGGTGTGTCATTGCAAGTAATAAATACTCCACCACGTATAAATGCCAATAAAATTTCAAAGAGCAGCAGGCAAGTTAAAAGGAAGAAAGAAAGAAACTTTTTCCATGGGGATTTCTGGTAACTTCACAAACACTGCCAGGGACAAGTAAATGACCCTCAAACAGTTGTAGACATTTTCTTCTCAGAAATATATGGAGGTAAAAAACAATTTGGAGATCGTTATTGTTTCGAGCTTCTAAGATATCTATGAGATAAGCAGATCTCAGAATATAGAAACCAAGAGGGAAGGTTTATCTGTATACTATCCTGGTTACTACATTTGATATAAAAAATAAGTGTCAAATTCGAATTTCCCATTTCAAACCACGAGAGAGAAAGAGAGAGAGACCACCACAAGGTTTGAGGTGTCATCAGAGCACAAAAAGGGTGATTAAGCTAATCTTAAGAGACCCTGAAACCAACTTTACATTCAAGACTTTAACACCCACAATTGCTGTGAATTGCCCATTCCTATCCAGTCTTTATGGGCAATATACAAAATAGCACAGCAATATCAAAATGTCATAGATCGCTTCCAAGTGGATACATTCCTCCTCAAGACATAAAATAAGCTGCATTCTCTGAGACAACCTGTAAAGAACATCACGGGGAGATTCCCAATGGTAGAGGCCAAGGGAAATCATTGACACGATACCATATCAAAGGTGCATATTTGATTGCTAAAGCGATATGTATCAAGTAGATTTCTTAAATTTCACAAGTATGTTAATGTCTGATAGATGATGGTGCGGAACATTTGTTGAGCACATGAGAACCTATGCTAGGCTCCTAAAGGACAATCCATTTCACCATTTTATTGAAAGGACCATTAACTTGATATTAGCTCACCATTCTTTGTTAGCAAAATCTAACACAAATTGCATTCAGAAACTTATTATCGCTAAGTGAGTTTAATTGGTAATTAATGCTAAAACAAGTATATTGGCATCTAAGAACAATGCCATCGTTCATGAAAAACAAAACAAACAATTATTTCTATACGATGTTACAAAAGGATAGAGTAACATATCTTGCTTACTAAAAGTAATTGTCTTTAACTGTAGTTGGTTTAAAATAAATCGAAAACAAAACTGAGCATAAGAGGGCCACCAAAAAGTTTACAAACTAATGCAGAGAAAAACACGAAAGTAAAATAAAAGCAATTTCCATGTGTAAAGTGATGATTTGAAGTCCTAAATTCCCAAACCTCTACTTAGTTACGGTTATTGAAAAGTCCTAACTTTATACGATGTTAGACAATCTTCTTCCCACCTGATGTGGGGTAGAGTGTTACAATCTACCACCTTAAACATGTGACGTCCCTGCTCCATCACGTTGACCAGGTTCTTCCCCTGTCTAGAATTACGGGGTAGCAGGTCATCTGAGACCATAAAGCAGCCCATAAGCCTGCACAGGGTATGCTACCTCAGGACTCTACTCCTCTAACCACATGGCCACCGAGCCCACCACTGGACTAGGGTTTGATATTATACCAAATCCGTTGTGACAGATGGTACCCAAACCCACATTTTAGAATTTAGTTCACTTTGCTCGATCGGTGCAAAGCGCGTCGCCATAGAGTCACGCCCACATGGCCAACGATGGCTTTGTTCCCCGCGAGTTTCCTTGGATAGGCATTGTACTAGGAAGATCATACGCCTTCCCTTATATAGCAGTAGTCATTTGCCTTTCCACCGCAACGTGCTCAAGTGTACTGCAATCTCCAGTCTCCACTGCATATTAGGAGACGGCTAAAGAAGAAATGTTTATTCTAACGTCAAAATCAGGTGCGGATAAATGTAGAAAACTGTGCAAAATGGAGCAGACACCGGGCCAGAATCAAACATGATGGACGGAGTATGCATGCCAAATTACCAAGGCGGAGTTGTAATTATCGCATTAACTTCCATTTAGAAGGAATCACATGAAATGTGAACTAAAACAATCAAGGTAATAGAAATAAGGGTCGAGATGTAAAGAAGCCACAAAATAAAAATCCAATTAAATGTACAAGTTATGGAATTCTAAAGTCTGCATTCGTTGACTCTTTTCATTCCAGCCACAAACGACATTGTCATATCAAATAATGCATGAGCGGACATGATCACACTAAATAGAAACCCTAACCACACGGGGGATACTCTAATAAACAACGTGGCAAATCCAAAGTGCAAAATAAATGTAGTTTCTCACAAACCTCATAGCCACATTTGCAGGGCTTCAATTGCTGATCCGTCCAGTCCATCTCTTCGGCACATAGAGGACATTTCTTTTCTTCTTCGTTGTTCATGATTGCCCCTGTTTTATCCAATGCGATAAACAAACACCAAATCAAAATTTTGGAAAATGAACGTTCACATTTGCATATACATGCAGACAAGCGTAAAGATATAGGAACCCTAATCTTGAAAATAAATTGCAATCTAAATCATCATTTTCCTAGTCGGTTGAGAATCTTGAAAAGAACATAATGCATTTCATATATAAATCAAAGAACAAAAATGCCAGTCAATTCGAAAACAATAGAAACGAAACAAAAAGAGAAAAGAAAAAAATCAAGAACGAAAAATGAAGAATTTTTTTAAAAATACCTAATGCTGCAGAATAAACCTGCACATAAATTGGTGTATATATGTGCGTGTAGAGAGAGAGCGCGGTCACATTGAAGGGGTAGAGGAAGGAAATGGATTGAAATGGCTAGGGTTTTGAAATCCTGAAGAGGCTTTTTGTCCTCCGAGTTTACAGTGTTGGGGGGTCGATTATCGAAAACAGGACAGGAAGAGAGAGAAAGGGTGGACGGAGAGAGGAGAGAGAGAGAGCGCAGAAGTACGGCAAATGTATTGAAAACCACAGGATTGAGACGGACTTTATGGATGGATGGCTTTTTGTTTATTGTGAGAGATAGCTGTCTCTCTCTAATGTACTCCAAGTAAGTATGTTCTGGGCCTTCGCCAGATAAAGATCCGGGTGGTCTACATACCCATTACCCACCCTTATAGCTCTACCACGGCCCAATGTCCAATGTTTACTCACAAGTTGTTTACTACTGTAACTCATATGGGGAGGGAGGGGTTCGGCTTCCTCCCTTGTGATCTTTTTTTTTTTTTTTTTTTTTGGGTAAAACAGGAAATTTCATACTAAAACTTAACTCACCAAAGTAACAGATCTAGGGTATTGCACCCCTCTTGCATCATTTAACAGAAGATGCTTCTTTTTTAATACAAAATTAGGAGCGGAAATTAAAACAACTAGACTCTCTTTAGATAGTGCACCCATCCGCGCAAGCGTTGGCTTCTCTAAAAATGTGCCGGACCTCCGTCCTCAGTTGCCGCAACAGGGACCTACAATCACAAATGATGTTGTTAAGATAATGATTGCCAATAGTAAAAAAATTTCAGTCGAAAGGAATTTCTTCAGACTCCACAATGATATCTGGAGCATGTATATCAAGGGCTAACTGAAGCCCATCCATCCCTAAGAGCCCAAAATTCGGCTGTCAAGCTATTACAGGGGCCCAAGGGTCTGCAGAAGCCCATGACCCAAGGCTTATAAAAAACGTAGAAGAATTGTGTGTATTCTTATAATAAAAAAAAGGTTGTTTTCTACTTCTTCCCCCCTCTCTTTCATTATCTCTGAACGTGAGATTTGGTTGATTTTGAATATGCATTTGTGTTTGAATAATCAAATCAAATACAAATAAATGAGCAGAGAGATTTCAAATATAAAATTGAGCAAGGTTTATAAATTTGAAAAATATATAAAATATCGGACAAAAAGTACCTCACTAAGCAATATTATGACTTATTATCCTTCCTTTCGAGACGTTTCCTAATTTAATTAGAGCGTAAGGAAAGAAAATTTTGGACATTCTATCTTCAAAGAGTAATTGACCAGTTTGGTATCAGGATGTGAATGAAATTGATGAATTAGTAAATCTTCTGTTCAAGAATGATTTATTGTCATCCCTTCCATTTCAACCAACATAATTAGTACAAATCATGGGATCACTATAATCACGTGTAATTTTTTTTTACATTAGTGTAGGTGTATATAATAGGAAATATGATTTATTCAATCCAACGATTATAAACTTATCAGAAAATACGATCGAACGGTCATAGATGCTACTTTGTTTGTATGCCTAGACATTTTTCAACAGAAAACCGCTCTATTTTATAATATAGATACTAGAGACTTAAAAATCCATCCTCAAATCTCATCCAACTTAAGTATTCATCCTCCATTTTTTGAATAGTTATGTTTTCATCCCTGTGTTTTTTTTAATACCAAAAGTGCCCCTAATGTGTGTATATATATATATATATATAGAGCAGAAAAATTAGGGACGAGA
The DNA here is from genome assembly GCA_020567845.1 of Rhododendron henanense subsp. lingbaoense. Taxonomy (NCBI): domain Eukaryota; kingdom Viridiplantae; phylum Streptophyta; class Magnoliopsida; order Ericales; family Ericaceae; genus Rhododendron; species Rhododendron henanense. Next base: position 25,452,713 of record CM036317.1, on the reverse strand, counting down.
ACTTTAGTCCTCTCGTCCCCACGATTATTCCGGCCATTAATCCCCCATTGATTTCGCCTTCCAATCTCGGAAATCTCTACAAAAATGGGAACCATTCCATTTGAACTTTGGGCTCCCCATTTTTCTGAAAACCATTCCATCTGCAGTCCTCCGTCCAAACTCAATCGCGGCAACGAAGACAGAAAAATCGTCCATGATCTCACACGTCCCCACCGCCGCCGCCACCGATTCCCTCCTCCCTCTCGCCGATCAATCATCCTCCGTCGTCATCAATGAAGTCGACAGAAATCTCCCTTCGGTACCGTCGCTGCCCACCGATTCCCTCCTCCCTTTCGCCAATCAATCATCTTCTATCGTCGATGAAGTTTAATGGAGAAGTGGGCGTTATTGTGGTCACCGTCGATTTCGCCGTAGCAAATCTTCAAGATGTAGTCTTCGAGGTTCTTAGCGAGATCGACGGCCCAGTTGGTTTTGCCCATAGCTGTTGCTAGCTTCTCCTAGCCCATCCCGCCGCCGTCCTCCATCGCCATCCCACAGAGATTACGAAAGAGTTGGTATTCATGGTTTATTAACCATGAATCGGCGATTGAATATTCACGTTTTTTTTCCTCATCTTGTTTGTTGATTTTTTATTTATTTATGGCTTGTTTGGGTATTCATATCATGATTATTAATGGAGATTTCCATGACGATACACAGATTGAATGGTTTTTTGTTTATGGCTGGTTTGGGTATTCATGGTTAATAAACCATGAATCGGTTGAGCTCCTCCAACCAGACATTTTTGCATGTATTGATCATGATAAGTTGACCACATTATTCCATGGAATATGGTTAAATTACCATCAACATAAGTGTTATCGTGATCAGCGTTTCATGGTTAAATTACCATGTCGATTTCAACGTTTCATGACCATTCGTAATCTAGCTTGAAACCGATTTAATATACATGACATGATCAATCATATTTAAAAAATTACCAAAAAATCATGAATTATGATTGTTTCGATGCGATTTAATTTGAAATATAAAAAAAAATTGGATAAAAAAATAAAAGTAATCAATCATATTTAAATTTACCAAATCCCATTGAATTAGGAAAACATTCCAATCCAATCCCACTAAATTAGGAAAATAATTCAATCCAAACCAACTAAATTAGGAAAGCAATAAACACAATATATTTATATCATAGTGAAAAGGGTAAGAAAGGTAATTCACACACTAAGAGGATGAAAACATAAGCATGAAAAAAAGGCGGGATGAATTCTTACATAGCATGGATAAAGAGGATAGATATTTAAATATTCCTACTTTTATGCACTAGAATTTTGCCGCAAATAAAAACAATTTGGATATTATCATCTCCCTTCTTTTATTGTTTGCAACTGTTTCCAAAATGACTTTAATGGTTTCCTCTAACAAAATACTCTTTCTTGGAACCAATATCACCCATTTAAAAAAATAAAAAATAACCACTCTTATTCCATGAACTAACTTCAAAGGATATTCATTTAAGTCTAAGAAGAAAGAAGATCATACATTACCCACAATGTGCAATTAGCCTAGTCTAAGAGGAAAGTATATGTAGACTTAGTCTAGTTAAGTCTACATATACTTGTTCCAAAAATGATTTCCTTTAAGAAAAAATGTTTTTTTTTTTTGGGACTAAGGGGTGCTTGGGAGCATGTTGCATGTTTGTATTAGAGCATTTTACTTGTGGTCATAAATAATGGAATCTCAAAAATCAATTGAAACATGCAGAATTAAAAAATCATCCGTCTTCCAAAATTTTAGGAGCCTTTTGAATTTTTTATACCATTTAATAATTAGCAAAATTACAATTTTTTACTTAAAATTAATAAATAATTGGCCCCCAATCACCCTAATCATCTGTTTGGAAGAGAGGTTTTTGAGTAATGAGTGGAAATTAATCGATAGAGAAATAAGAATAATAATTTGAATTAAAACTTAAGGTCTGTTTCGCTAAGATTTTTTTTATAAGTATTTATTTTTCGCTTTGTGAAACAGGTCTTTCACTCACAATACTTCATTTTTAAGGGTAGTGATAATGTCAAAATTGACTTTTTGTGCACTAGAGTTTTGACACTAACAAAATTAATTTTAATATTAACACTACGCTGAATAAAAAGAATTTTAGTGTAACGTTCAATACAATTTCCTAACTTCCATTTCCCTGAATTATTATTATTACTTATCTATATAATATGACAGAGTGGTGTTTGAATCCAAAAGACAACCAACGCTCCAGATTTATACCCTTCATAAATCTAGACCGTTGGTTGTTCAAAATGGCAGCTTGGTAAATACCAAATCCATCCAAGGGTTATCTTTACCGACTAATCAAAAAAAAAATTCCGGGTAATCAAAAAAAAAAATTCCGGTTCCGCCTCTCTCTTCCTACTCTTTCCCTTTTTAAAATTTACATGTTTAAATGATATGGGATAAAACTGAATTAGAAGAATAAGTACAAAACAAGAATGGAAATTGCAGATGAAAAAAAAGGAAACAATTATTCGGTCATCAAATGAAAGCATGGGAATGAAACAATTATAGGACTTAATTGATTGATTAATTTCGGTCATCAGCTAAGGAAACAATTATCGTAAAGGAAACAATTAATTGATTGCTTTCAACATGAATAATTATATCATTTAAATCCTTAAAATACAAAATCTTAGTCGGTAAACAATTCCAAACGAGGAAACTCTAACAAGAAGCTTTTCCGGAAATTTCCTTTGTTTGGGCTAAACCCATGTTACCTCAACTCTATCATCTCAATCCGTCCCAAACAGAGCACGGAAAAATCAATATACACGGTTTTGTATTTTATTGTTTTACTCTCTCCCTCACTCCTCCCCCATCCCCTCTGCTTCCGAAACACCATAACTTGAGGTGAGTGTATTTCATTATTTTTTTTCGGTTTACCCCCAACGCACGGTATTGTCTTGCTTCCCTTTTATCGAATTTTTTGTTTGCTTAATACGGCTGTTAGTTTGGTTTTGTATTTCATTCTTTCTTTTTTTGTATTTCTTTTTGTATTTCACAGTTCCCTTTTTTTTTGTATCAGATTTTTTGTCGAATACGTATTGCGCATATATATGGTTTTGTATTTCACTCTACTTCCGAAATAATTGAGGTGAGTGTATTTCACGGTTCCCTTTTTTTTTTTTGGTTGATTCGTTCCCAGTAATTTCGGGAAATAATGTTACCACAATTACCAAAATTTCCGATTAGTAGACAACCTACTGCTTGATCGATTTTCCAACAAACGATTTTACACAAGCATACGTGGAAACCAACAAAATTTTTTTCCCAGGCATACGTTTTTTTAGGTTTTCCAACTTCTGAACGTCCATTTCCGATAGTGAGGTAAGTTCGATTTCTTGAACGATTTTTCTCAATTCTCATGCAAGGCATTCAAACATCGAAGGATTTTTTCAGTTCTCTGCTTGAACGATTTTCCAACAAACGATTTTGCACAAGCATACGTGGGAACCAACAAACGATTTTTTTTTTCACAGGCATACGTTTTTCACGTTTTCCAACTTCTAAATGACCATTTCCGATAGTGAGGTAAATTCGATTTCTTGAACGATTTTTTTCAGTTCTCATACAAGTTTGATCTTTTCCTTGAATGATTTTTACTCATATTGGGTTACTTTTACTGAAAATTGGTAGAAAAAAATATGAGTGTAAGAGAATAGTTTTTGTTTTTTTGACAACCTTGGATCTTTAACGTTAATCCTAACTTTGTTGTTTTCTTCTACCTTCTTCTTACCTTCTAATATTTTACCGCAGGAAATATTAGCAAAAATATAGTTAGAGAAATTCAGCGTCGAGCTTAAATTTGAGGTATTATTAACATTTTCTTTGGATTGAATGGTTTTCTTTTTAATCACATATGTTCGAGCCGTGCCTTTAGATTTTCTGTGTTTTTTCTAATTTTCTCTTCCTTATGAGGTCATTGTGAAAGCAGCTCTGTTAAAAAGCAATGTGGAACAATCACGTTTTATTTGTTTAGCTCTGTTCGATTTAACTTTGATTTTCAGTACGTGTGTTGAGTGATTTCCGAATTTTGGAAATTTTAGAAAATGCCAACACATTCAATTCAATCACATAAACTTTCGAAGTACAGAAAAAAAAAAGGAACGACTCATTAGGAAATGCCAACACATTCAATTCAAAAAAAGAAAAAGGAAAGATTCATTAGGAAAACTTTTCAAATTGCAAGATTCACTATCACTAATCAGTTTCATTCCCTAATCCTAATATGACTCTTAATCTAAATCCCATGATTTCCAATCTAATAGCATGATTTACGTTTTCCAAAAATATCTTCCCAGACGCGCAAGTGAAAGGCATCCATATTCCTTTTATCAATGTACTTTTAAAAACTTTTGATCATAAATTTTTATCTTAGAATGAGGAACACAGTTATGTCAATCTTCTTTTCTACTAATGTAGTTACCCATCTTCATTTTTTTGGTGTCTCGTTTGCAGGACGAAATTAATATGCAAATTGACACAGTTGAAGAGCAAAACATGCAAATTGAACCACCGAATAGTAAGACTTCTAAATTGCACTTTTTACTCCACTAACAATACCGACTTTCTTTCGGCATGAGAGTGTTCACGAAGAAGATACAGAAAAAAATGGTATATATGCAATTATAGTAATAGTGATTTGCAGTTGAGTTTTTGTGTCCCGTTTACATGATAAATCGTGACGATGAAATGCTACCAGTAAGCGTAGTCGAGACGAATGAGGATGCTCATGCGTCTGTTGAAGATCAAAACATGAAAATTGACCCACCAATTGGTAAGACTTCTAATTACAAATACTAAATTTGCAAAACTTGACCGTAGTCTAAACTGTGCTTTTTAGTATTCTAACAATACATACTTTCTTTTGTTTATATGTATAGATGAAGGAATAAGCCGCCTGCATGAGAGTGCTCACGAAGTAGATAAAGAAAAACATGGTATGCATTTAGTGTAATACTGATATGTACCAATCGAGTTTAGTGTGTCATGTTTACATGATAAAATGTGAGAATGATATTAATATGATCCCAGTGGCTAAAAGAGTTGAGATGCATGTGGATGCTCAAGTACCAATGGAAGAGCAAAATAGAGAAGCTGGCCCACCAAAGGGTGAGCAAATATATGTGTAAATCTTATAAACTATGGTTTTCAATTTGCTAACATAAAGGAGTTTCTTATTAATATAATATAGATGAAATGGTTGGCTTGCATGACAATGCTCAAGAACCAAATGAAGAGACAAATGTTGAATTCGACCTACCTAATGGTATGCATGCAGTAGCTTTTATTTTTAAAAATCTATATACTTAGCCCACGGTCATAATCAAAAGAAATTGCTATGCACATAGGTAAAGTAGTCCAACAGCAAGGGGATGCAGAAAGCGTAATTGAAGTGCCAAATGTACATGTGAACTGCACAACCGGTAAGCACTCCTAATTTGTGTTGGAGTTTGGGTTTTATATAGATATCAATCGATTTATCTTATATACTTTGTTAAATCTTTAATACTCATATAGGTGATATAATGGACGTCCATTATCCCCATTTTACTGATTTATGTCAAAATGGATATTTATGGAGAGTAAAAGCTCGATTGGTAAGGATGGTAGAAGTGATTAATCCGCTTCTACCTTCCACGACGCTCAGATTGATCTTACTTGATGAACAGGTAAACATTTTTTTAAACAAAATTAATGATTATTAAATATGATATTTGAATGTGTGTAATTTTTTTCCCAATTATAGGGTCATGCCATGGAGGCCATTGTATGGCCTGAAGAAGTAGCCTACTTTAGAGAACATCTTTACGAGGGTAGGGTTTACTTTTTAAAATCTGTGGAGATTATGGAAGCTGATGAAAAGTTTAAATTAGTCCCGTACTGCTACAAGATGTCTTTCACCGATAACACAAGAGTAGAACACTACGTGTTCAAATGTGATAAAATCCCTCTTCATTGGGATTTCAGTATAAGATTACAAGACATCCACCATTTCACCAACAAGTATGAGCAATTGTTAGGTACGTTCCTAGATGTCGTCCACTAATTTTTTACTTCATTATATATATATTACATAGATTTATTTTATATCTCTTTTTATATATTATGCAGATGTGGTTGGATTGGTTGTTAACGTCACAGAATGTCGAATTGCTGGAAACCAAAATTCTATGCTTAGAGATGTGGTGTTACTTGACCGAAGGTATAGTGACTTATTTTTCCATAACATATATTCATACAATTTGAAGTTAATCTTTGTTTTCTATTTCAAAAACAGTATGACGTTTGTTCGGCTTTCTTTATGGAATGAAATAGCAACAAGGGAGGGGATGCGTATGCTTGATGATTTGAACAATAATAATATTTTGTTTGCTACGGGGTTGAAGGTCAATGACTTTGACGGTAATACTACTCTCAACCTTTTTAAACATTTTTTCCCAAAAAACCTAATCTAATAATTTAAATATTTTACCTTCTAGGTCCGTACCTTACCACTTGCATGAAGAGCAAACTGTATGTGAACCACCCATTTCGTACTGACGGCATTCCTAAATGGTAAGTTGAGAAAAATAGGAAATTGTCCAAAAAACCTAATCTAATAATGACTTTGACGGTAATACTACTCTCAACTTTTTTAAACATTTTTTCCCAAAAAACCTAATCTAATAATTTAAATATTTTATTTTCTAGGTCCATACCTTACCACTTGCATGAAGAGCAAACTGTATGTGAACCACCCATTTCGTACTGACGGCATTCCTAAATGGTAAGTTGAGAAAAATAGGAAATTGTCCATAAATCGAGATGGATATTATTTATTCGTTTAATTGTTCTAAACAAATTACGTGTTAATCTAGGTTCAGCGATAACAAAGATGCACAAACGTTGGTATCATGGAATCGCACATGTGGATTCTCAATTCCACAGGCGCTAATAATATCAAACGCTAAGAGAGTTCAAATAAAACAATTTGTGTCCATGCCCAATGTAAGATTTTTTCATACTTGAAAAATGGTTAATATTTTCTTCCCATTATATATTTACAGTTGGAATTTCTGATTTTTTTTCCATAGGTGCAACATTATCGTATACTCGGCCGCATTGAGAAAATATACGAAGAACACCTATGGAATTATAAATGCAAGACGTGCTTTAGGGAAGTTGAAAATCAGTATGGCTGGTTTTTCTGTAGTCAATGCGGAGAAGATGTGGAAACAACAGCCAGGTTTTTTTAAAATAACAGTATTTCAACTCAGTCATGCATTTTATGGGTTTTTTTTTTAAGTCAACTTATATCTACAATTTATTTGTAATACATTTTAGGTATAATGTAAAGATGGTTGTGAAAGACTGCACTGGCTCAATGGAGCTCTTGGTGAAGGACACGAAGGCGGAATTTATCTTGCGATGTGTACCATCCGGTTTGAATAAGTTATTTTTAAAGGTAAAGGCAAGATAAAAAATTAATGTGATATTCTGTCTATAGGAATTACAAATTAATGTTTTGTCAGGAAAATGGAGTGCAGATACTCAAAGAGTATCTTTCTCAATTTTATGGACGCGCATATGTGTTTATTATTCCGGCTCCACAACCTATATACCATGAACATTGTGCCTCTGTGGTAACCTTCGTGTTAAAAGTTGATTGGTCCGAAGAATGTTTCCACATTTCCAAAGGTACTAAGTTGTCCTTCTCCTTCTATTGTCACACGTAGATTCTACATAAACTGGTTTATAAATTGTGATAAATCTAATAATTCTCGATATTCTTTATGCAGGAATGTCGAGAACTGGCAAAGAACCAATGAGATCATCATGAAAACATCGTTGTTAAAGCATTGTGTAATGGTCCAATAACATTTTAGTCAATTTAACATTATTGGATTTTTAGTACGCATGTTGTATGATTTATGAATTTGCTTTGCTTATTTTCTGTTATATGAATTTACTTTGCTTCCGTCTATTTTATTAAGAAACAATACTTTAAGCTGTGCAGATTGAGTAAAAATGGTCTATAACTTAATTTTAAGATCACGACATCGGTCTATAACTTTAAATGGTCACTCTTTTAGTGTTAATAAACATTCGTCACAAGGACACTAAAATTAAACGTTGTATCATTATGTGAGAGTACTTCACGTCTACAAAAATTAAGTGACGACCAGATAAATATCATTATGTGGTGTTTTGGATGGTATTTTTTTAATCTAATCAAGTTTTAAGCGTTCAAATTTGTTCTATGCGTTTAAGTTTGTTGAATTTCTTCAATATTTATTTGCATGTGTTGAATGTTCGAACGGCATTCGCTTTGTGAAACAGGTCTTTCACTCACAATACTTCATTTTTAAGGGTAGTGATAATGTCAAAATTGACTTTTTGTGCACTAGAGTTTTGACACTAACAAAAATAATTTTAATATTAACACTACGCTGAATAAAAAGAATTTTAGTGTAACGTTCAATACAATTTCCTAACTTCCATTTCCCTGAATTATTATTACTCCGTATTACTTATTATTATTATAAAAGAGAAGTGATCGAGATTCTGTCCACAGCATCGTCGGAGTTACAGACAAAACTAATACTACTATACTATACAATCGTCGGAGATGCTCATATGAAGATGTGGCGGCACCGTTCAATCCCCTCTCACATGAAGACTCTCTATCTACTTCCTTATCTATCCTCCTCCTCCTCCACCTCGCCATCATCATCAACAAACACAATCAAGGCCATTCGAACACTCTTCTCACTCTCCTCCAACCCTAGTTCTTCTACTCTTCTCCCACCCTCGCCTCACTCTCTCTCTCTTCCCCAAACCCTAATTCTCCGCCCAACTTCTCACCCTTCCAACTTCAATCCGCGAATCACTCACGGTTTCGGCGTCCTCCTCGCAAAATGCGTTTCGTCGATCTCGTCGGCGCATACAGTGGACTGGAACGAGCCGGTCACCTACTCGGAGGACGGGGATTCTAACAGTGGAGGTGTGAGTGAGGAGGACACCAAGTCCTCTATTCCTGTTAGGGCTTTTTTCTTCTCTACAAGGTTGGTTTGTTGTTGCTGTTTTTTGTGTGGAAATTGATTTCGGCACTCAAGTTTTAACCACTGGCACTGCACTTTGTGTCTTGATCATGTGAGAAAACAAAACTCTAAAAGTAGAATGCCAAAATCACATCTTTTTGTATATATAAGCTTTGTCTTTTTTGTTCAATGTGGTTGGATAGTCACGTTGATACAAACTCATGGATAGAACTCACACTTGAAAACCGGCTGGCGCCCAAGAGCTTGTGTACATAATGACAAGCCCATACTTAGTCGATGGGACATTAGGATCGTAACACATGTCTTTACATTTTTTTTTTCTTTCCCTTTCTGGTTTATAAATAATTTAGGGTTGCAAACGAACCGAGCAGTTAACGAGAAGCTCGGCTTGGCTCGTTATGGTTTGCTTGACTTGGCTTGGCTTGTTAGTAAACGAGTCAAGCTCGAGTTTTAAGCTTGTTTAGTAAACCAGCTGGCAGCCGAGCTTGAGCTGGGCTTGTTTATAGAGGCTCGTTTAATAAATGAATCGAGCTCAAACACCTCGATGCTGTACCATTCGAGCTCGAGCCAGACTAGTTTTGAACGAACCGAGCTCGAACACTTCAAAGCTATGCTCGCTCGGCTCGGCTTGTTTACGACCTTATAAACATTAAACTAATTACAATGTATGAAAGACAGAATTGTAAGACAGGTGTTAGGCCAAACCAGCCCTTTACTCAATTGTCTGCTTAATTTGAGTAGAAGTTTGACGAAATACTTCAATTGTTTTGAAACACTCCAATGTAAACCCAGATGAGATGTAAACTTAAAATGGACTAAAAACTTCATTAAGCTACAGAGTTTCGTTAAAGAAATTTCTAATTATAAGAGTCTCTCTTGACTTGAGTAAAACTAAGAGTAAAAGTGATATTCATACGAGTTTGAGCACAATATAGCAAAGTATTTCTTGTAACTCAAGTTTATGGATACAAAATCGATATTCTATGGCCCATGATTGTTCTGTATTTCACTTTGATATTGTTTAGCACCATAACTTTGTTTTCATATTAGAAACTTGGTCTGGGATTATTTGTTGTTGTGCAAATTATCGGAAGTTGACACTGACACTTATGCTGGTAGTGTAGTGTGGATTTGAGGAGATTAGTGGAGCAGAACAAACCCAATTTCATTCCACCTACTTCTCGCATGACTAATTATGTCGTGTTAAGGTTTGGCAATGAAAAACCTGGTCCCAATGTAAGTTCTTCTTCTAGCCTCCTTGATTTAGATACATTTTGCTGGCTGATTTTAGTTGTTAATGATACATTGGATGTTGGCTGTTGTGATATGTTAATATTCACTTTTTTTTGAACGGCAAAAAAATTTCATTAATCTTGAAATTGTTACAAGACTAATAGGAGCAAGGGAATAGCATCATGCTCAAAGAACAATCATCTGCCCAATCCAAGACCCAAACCTACGATTGGCAAGAAGCCAATAAAGGACACCCTTTGGGTCGAAGCCCACCTAAAGGCCGAAGCCAAAACACCCCAATGGGTCTGAATAACCCAGATAATACAAAAAAAACAGCCCTAACAGCCCCAGCAACCCAAACAGCCCCGTCATCAGAAAGATGCATCCTTGCCACCACCGGAACCCGGGGAACCGGGAAACATGATTTCTTGGTAGTCTGTTTTATTTCCTCTTCCAGTGTGAATTATTGTTTGTTGTTTGTGTGCCATGCTCAGAATGTCTGTTGTAATCTGTGTAGCCATTTATTCTGTTTATAGTAGTTCTGAAAAAAAGTTGAATTATAAGGTGTTGAACACTTGCTTAATCTTGGTGGGGAGTGACTACCTCTGATTCTATAGCAGTCATAAATAGTCTTCATGTGTTGCTCCTTGCTGGGATATTCCTTTTTAGATAAATCTTCCTGGAAAGGTAGGTTAGCTATTCCGCCTCATCAACTCCTTCAGACCCTTATCCTCTGCAAAAGCGAAAGCTTTAGCTGTCTTCTACTCTTTTTCTTCATCTGCCTGCTTCACGTGCTTTATCAGATTCATCAGAATTGGCTTCGGTTCTATCTCTTAATTCTTCTGCTTCCCCATCCGATCCAACAAACCTTGCCCGAGCGCCCCTTCTGCTTAAGACTTTGGATATGGAAATTCCTAAAGGAAAAGTCGAAGGCAGGTAAGTCTGACTGGAGAAAGAAAAGAAGAAACGAATAAGTCAAAGTAATCCGATCTCCATTGCTCGAGACATTCTATTAGGCTCCTTGCTCGCCTCAATCAATAAGCTTTGGCTTGAAAGCGAGTCTGATGTTCTTTCTTGGTCTTTTCTTCCAATGCCTGTTATAGGCCCTGAAACAGCATTCTTGGATAACTTTTGATACCTGCTTGTACATTCTCTGTAGCTCGGTCATCGTGGCCCAGGTCAATGAAGTAAATCTCCCCATTTGGTCTCTACATTTTCATAATTTTGTCATGGAAAATTTTGTACCCACTGTCTTATCCAGAACCTTAACGATAAAAGACTTCCTCGTTGAAATATTATGTACCCAACTGTCTTATCCAGAGCCTTAACTATTTCCTCCTTGAAAGCATGTCACTAATTTCTAATTGTATGCAACTGGATAGTCCTTTTTCAGCATTGACATTCCGTCAAATAAATTTGAGTTAAGCACTTAAGCTGTTAGTATATTATCCTTCAACTAATAGTTGGTTTTGGTTATATTAAAGAACAGAGCTTGCCCTTATTTGAAGGAAGTGCCTTAACTTTAAGGTTTTCATTTTGTGTATTGTTGCTTCCCTCATTTCGTTATTGCATAGCAGTAACACCTAATCTGAGACCGTGCAATGTTGAAATACGTTCTTTCTAATGAATCATACCCACAAAATTCAAATTCGCCTGTGCATGATTCGACGAGTTGGATGCCCATTGTAAATCTATGCTATGTTTTTCTTGTCAGGGTTTGGGTGCCAATTTAAGCGGAAGTGACTGCTGTTTCATGGTAGTTTTTCAGTATGGCTCAATCGTCTTGTTCAATGTACGTGATCACAAAATTGATGGATATCTGAAAATAGTGGAGCAACATGCTTCTGGGTTGCTCCCTGAGATGAGGAAGGATGGTAAGCATTGATGTATAGTATTTCATTGCTTGATTATGGAATTAAAGTATTTTGTACCAATTCGTTCAATCCCTTGGAATGCTTCCCTTTTACTTGAGATGTCATATGTAGGAAACATTCATAGGATACAGGATAAGAATACGATACTAGTGACATGGTGGAATCTATACAAGTAGGATACAATATGGCAAGAATACCTTGTAAAGGACATTTTCTTAAAATTTTGACATTGTAGTTTGTAGAAAGATAAAACCAAAAGCAAGAATACATTCATTTTGTTGTAAATGTCTAGCATCCATTGATGCCAAAACCAAAACTAACAGCACTAAGCAAGGTAATAAAAAACTCATATCCTAGGGATGAAATCGGTTCAGTTCGGTTGTTTTTTCGTCGATTTTCCCACCAAACCAAACTAGTTGGTTTATGAAAGTTTGAAACCGACGCCGACCGATTGAGGGAAGAAACTGTTTGGCTCAGTGGTGATTAAATTGGTTCGGTCCGGTTGGTTTGATCGGTTTAGCGAGTGGGATTTTTCAAATGAAAACTAAGAGATCAAACCATGAACTTGGCACTGGAGAAAGCGAGAACTGATGAGGAACCACCGGCGAGGCAACACAAACTACACAAAGATCTATGTCTTTTGTTCAGCGACTCCATGATGGCTATTTATGTTCTTCGTTCAAAGAGATTTTCCTGTGGAGAGAGAGAGTACTAGGCTGGGTTGGATTAAAAACAGGTGCTTTTTTAAATTTTTTTTTTTTTATAAAATTCAAAACTGAACTGACTTACATATAAAACCGACCGAAATTGCAAAAAAATGATCGGTTCAGTTTTGTCGGTCAAACTTTCATCCCTAGCATATCCTTGGTATCCTTTCAGTGTTCTAAATGGCGGCCAAGGCAGCCGCCTAGGCGCTTGGCGCCACCCTGCCTCCACTTTTATACCCCTTGGCGTTTGATTTGGCATCCTAGGAGGCTTGGTGGTGTTTGGCGGGCTTGGTGGACTTGGCGGTCTTGGCGGGCCTTGGCGGCGTCGTTGGAGGCCTTTGGCGGCCTAAAATGTGTTGTATTAAACTAAAAGGGCTTAATATGTAATTTTTACAAAATCATATATATTTACTACAATTAGACAATTACAGATTTTACTCCCACACCCATCCACCAGTCAATCGAAGCCCTAGCCCCAACCCAGTGAACTCTAGGCGAGGTCCCATCGTCTAGGGGTGAGCAAAAAATCCGTAAAACCGTGAATCTAGTCCAAATCAATCCAAACCGAAATGTTTGGTTCGGTTTTTTAGTAGTATGGTTTGGTCATGGTTTAAAAAAATTAGAAACCGCATTATATGGTTCGGTTTATGGATTCACATTTATGGTTATGGTTCCAAACCGATTCAAACCGCACAATACATACATACATATATATATATATTTATAGTTATATATATATAATTTAATTATGGGAGCTTCACTCAACTACTTTTCTAATTTATTGATCCTATTAATCTACCGCAATATTTAGTTTTCCTTCCTTGCCAAGATGTTTAGTAGTTGGTATTCTTAGTTGGTTTACTTAAGTGAATTACCACTATTTCATTTTCTGAGTTTAAGACTTGAAACAATTGTTGGTATTCTACTCTTAATAAGTTGGTTGATATTAGTGTGTTTTGGTAATTTGAATGGAATTGGTTTTAATATATACAAGTTTTCTTTTAATTTATCTTCGTAATTTTATGTATTTTAATTTTTTTTTAAGATGATAGCTTAGTTCAAAGCAAACCGTGGTTTAAAACCGAAACCAAACCGTATTTTAATGGTTTGGATTGGTTTGGTTCTATGGAATTTGTGGGTTGGTTTGGTTCTCCAAATTCATAATCCGTAGGTATTGGTTCGGTTCTTGATTTACTATAAAACCGAACTAAACCGGACCATGCTCACCCCTACCATCGTCCATCGTAGTCGGCGCCGGTCAGTTGCCGACTCGCCGGTATGTCTCGTCTCTCTCTCTCTTTCTCTCTTGCGTCTTTCTCTCGCTTTCTCCCGTCTCTCTTCTGTCTCGTCTCTCTCTTCTCTCTCCCTTGTCTATGGCTGTTGAGTGCTGACTGTATATGTAATTGGTTCTCCTCTGTATAAAAAAACAGATTGTAGCCTTGCAAGCCTTTTAGTGTACATATGGCTCTCCTCTGTATATCTTACCATTATTATTAAAAAAGAGAGAGACTGTGTTGTATTAAAAAAACAGAATGCTGCTGAATGTGTTGTATTAAAAAAAGTAAAATCAGGTTAGAGTTCACAAAAACTGCACAAAAGATTTATAAAAAAAAAAGAAGAAGGCCAAATGGCTTGGTGGCGCCTAGGCGGGCTAGGCGCTTGGCGGTGGGTCACCACCTGACTAGCGCCAAGCGGCATTTAGAACACTTTCCTTTGATGAATATGCAACTTTTCATTTTGTACAGGCCAAAGATAATATAAGCAAAAGTTTTCGGGGCAAAGTGTGATTTAATCTTTAGCATCTCTTTTAGAGTTGTTAACTTGAATCACATTAATATCTTGCAAAAATTAGGGGTTAGCCTCGCTGTATCTGAAAGGTAGCCTTGCCGTATCCTTCCTGTATCCCACCATGTTACACCGTGTTTGCTACAACTCAACCCAAATGCTAGCTGTTGAGACGAGGGTTCCCCATGCTTATATACTGAACATTGTTTTTGTATTGACTATTGAGGCAATGTGGAACTTCCCTTACAAAATCCCTGCTGTATCCAAAATAGAAAAAAGTTCAAGTAATTTGCGAATATCGAGGGTGATATCTTCTTTGTCAATACTTAATATGCATGTGACTTTCGTGTCCTTTCACATCGTATCGAATGGAAGAATGTTTTAAGTTTCATGTGGTACCGGAAGTGGATAAGTATGGGACATGGCTTACTCATCTTGCTCTACCCTGCTAGGAACAACCTTACCTCTCTCATACGGATGTTGGCAAAAGGCTATCCCATCCCTGAACATGGGCATTGTAGGAGAGCGGTTCTAATGTTTCAAGTGGTACCGGAAGTGGATTAGTATGGGACATGGCTTACTCATCTTGCTCTGCCTTGCTAGGAACAACCTCACCTGTCTCATACAGATGTTGGCAAAAGGCTATCCCATCCCTGAACATGTGCATTGTGGGAGAGCACTCATTTAACCCATTATGTCCTGCTGAAGATAAACCTCACCTGCCTCATGCAGACCCTGGGTCCTGGACTTGGCTTTTCCACCCCAAACCTGCCCGTATTCTCAAGAGTATAGCCCTAGTTGCTAATGACACACCGAGTTTCCGCATAAAGAAAACAGGGTTGCAGATGAAAAGGGTCGGAACATACTTGGAGTACATAGCAACCAAAAGATTATTATTTCTGCAGTTAGTAAAGTGAACTTCGTATATCTTCTTCGCTGCCTGGCCCACTGGCCTTTTCCTAGAGACCATTGCAAAATCCATGGAAAAATTTCCAGTATTCCAGATAGTTTCAAGTTTTGACCCCTCTGTATGTTGGTATGACTCTGTTGGAGAGTAAGGGAGCTACATGTTGTGCTGGAAGTTCTGTTACAGTTAGTACCGTAGTACTAATGTGCTTTCTTGTTAAATAATTTAAATGAAGGAATCGTTTTATTGGACTGGGCAATACATGGACCACCGGACTAGAACGGTATATTATTGACAAACTGGAGGGTAGAACATATAGATGAATGAAACAAGTTGAAAGTTCTGTTAGGAGCATTTTTGTGCTGATCAATGTTGGTCCCATGCTGTGTACGGTCTGCGTTTTGCACAAGTGCTTCGCCCTATAGTTGACCGATTCATTTGTGTCGCTGGTTAATTTGACAACTCAATGCCGATCTTACTGTTCAATTAAGTTTGACTTTTGATAGAACTTGTTTGTTGACTTCATTTGTTGCGATAATGAATTTATGCAACTTGGAAAGGAATCAAGAGAGTTGCTTTAATTTTTTTGACAAGTAAAAGATTATTCTACGGTTATTACCAAAAAGGCATTAAGGGAATGCCGCCTGTATACAATAAAAGGCCACAAGACAAAAAGGAAGGCCCTATACACTTGCACTCCTATGCAACTGAAAAAGCCCAAACCAATCTAAAAATTGGTAAAACAATCATTCTTGTCCCAACTATGCAAGCTACAGTTGCTTTAATGATTAGGGGAAGGCAATGCCTTGCCCTCTAGACCTGATTAGATCTGTCAAAGAGTTGCATTTCGTACATGTAGCTACTATTCACTATCTATTCTGGTGTCGTCAATGTTTGTCTAGAGTATGCTATATTTTGAGAAACCAGGCTTGGTTCACCACTTGACCATCATGGCCGCTCCTTTTGCTCATTGTTCAACTTTTTGTTGCCATATCAGTCAGTTTTTACCATAACATGCCCCTACATGTTGTTAGCTTGCTAGATGCTTCCACTTTAATGCGGCAATGAGCAATCTACTATAGTCCTTTAAAGGCCCCCCTTGGTATTTATGCAACTTTTCATTTTGTACAGGCCAAAGATAACATAAACAAAAGTTTTTTGGGGCAAAGTGTGATTTAATCTTTAGCATCTCTTTTAGAGTTTTATTTATTTATTTTTATTTTGCAGTTTGACCCTTATTAATATCTTGCAAAAATTTTGGGTTAGCCTCGCTGTATCCTAAAGTTAGACTTGACGTATCTGTCGGTTGGGATATTTATTTAGCTGTTTTCTTTTTGCATTCCATTCCTTTTTAAGTTGCTGTTTATACACTTTTGGTTTTTATTAAGTCAAATAGTTGATGGCATGTGTGGCTTATCATCCAAAGCATATTTTGAGTATTTTGTACTCATCATGATACTGGGCCAAGCATTTCATCCAGTTGTTTAGTCTTCAATATGAGTTGTATGATGGCTTGATGTTGAAAATGATGTTAGATGGTTGCATTTTATTTTGTGGATTAAACATTGTCTCGTGGTTGAGAATGTAGAGTATGAGGTGAGAGAGAAGCCGGCTTTAAACACATGGATGGAAGGTGGATTAGATTATATAATGTTGCAATACTTGAACATTGATGGAATCCGTACTGTTGGCAGTGTTCTTGGTCAAAGCATTGCGCTTGATTACTATGTCCGCCAGGTTAGTATCTTGTTGGCTTATTGGCTTCTAGATTGTTCAAAGGGCTTTCTAAAGTCGTGACATTTCTTGTAGGTTGATGGGATGGTTGCAGAGTTCACTGACATCAATCGTGGGATGGAGAAAACTGGAACCTTTACAATGGAAAGGAAAAAGCTTTTTCAGTTAGTGGGCAAGGCAAATTCTAACCTAGCTGATGTGATTCTTAAGCTTGGACTTTTTGAGAGGTAATTGTTGAATCGGAAAGACTGAAACGAAATGATTTTTTTATCATGTTATTCTAAAAGGCAAATGCTTTCAACATTCTGAAAAGCGGGTTTACAGAGGGACTGCTTAGTCAAATGTTAAGAATTTCTTATCTCATTCTCGTTTTTCCACCCATCTCGTGTTTCCCAAATCCAACCGGATTGGGGCAACTTTGTTTCCACCAATCTAGTCTACCTTTTTATTGTCTCCAAGAAAGTATTGTTCTCTTCTTTTGGGGTCTGAATCTATGAGGTGGTTGAAGTTGCTATTTAACGGCTGAAGTTGAATGGTCCTCCCTGTGGCTTGATCTAATTTGTTTCATTAACCTCAAACCGCTAGAAGAAGGAAGATAACAAGATTTGGAAATGTTGAGCCCCAAGATGCTTTCTGTGGAGAAGATTGGGAACCCAACCTGTTGTCCTTTTAGCCTAAATGTTTTGCTGTGCCTTCCCTGTAACCTTTTATTTTTAGCTATTAACATTTTGGTTTCATTGTTATTGTAGCATTATATTACAAGCCCATTTGGTGTCTAGTACTGGTTAAGGATACTCGTTTGCATGTTTAAAACTTCGCTTTTTTAGTTGCTCTTCATTTCATAAAATTGTGATACTTTTTGGCTGTGTATCTGTGGTTTATTGCTAATAAAATAAGTTGGCTCTATTCAGATCAGACATAGCATGGAAGGATGCGAAATATGCTCAGATTTGGGAGTATCTCAGAGATGAATTTGAATTAACTCAGAGATTTGCAAGTCTTGATTTTAAGTTGAAGTTTGTGGAGGTACTGTATTGCCTGTATTAAGGAGTTGTTCAGTCAATGTTTGTCAGTTTTGGATTTGCCATCTAAATCTTCTTCCTCTTCCTCTTCCTCTTCTTCTTGTTCTTTTTTCCCCCCCTGGTTAGATAATCTGGAGAACCGCCTTCCAGATGACATGCTATGTTGTTCTGACTGTTTGATATTTCCTTGCAGCACAATATCCGCTTTCTTCAGGAGATCCTTCAGAATAGGAAGTCAGATTTTCTGGAGTGGCTCATTATTATATTGATTAGTGCTGAAATCCTTATATCCGTGTATGATATTGCCCATAGGTCTGCAATTACACATCTGTAGCTTTAGCTTCCAATGATGCTTGAAAGTGGAGCTGAATTAATTTCTAAGTGAGGGCAATTGCTGTGTATATACTCTCCGTGTGGATCAATATATAAACCAGATAATCCAAGTCTCTTTTGTCTCCTGAAAATTAGGATTTTGAGTGTCCTAAGTTCAGTTTTGTTTTATGCTTGTCACATGAAGAAGATAGATCCTGTCATTTGCTTCAAAATTAGTCTTATTCCTTTTCCATTTCAAATATGTATACCACAAATAGTGGGGAATGTGAATCAAAGCATTTGTTTCCTTCTTGTAGCCTGATTTCCCGAGTATGTCAATTGCTACTTTTTGCAAGGTGATAAGGCAGGGTTCCTTGTTTCTTTCCTTCTGATCAGCCTGTTTATTTTGAGCTTTATTCTGTCTCTGTATTATATTTGCACCGGCCTTTATCCGTTGTTTTCCTTCATTTGCTTGCAAGTTCTATTTTCCTTTTTTCTCTGCAACCGAAGGCTAAATGTACAGATCACTATACTTTAATACTTTGGAAGGCTATCAGTTAGTGATGAGTCAGCTCCAAGAAAGACGAACGTCTCCTGCATTCGCACAGTTGATTTGTGAATGATAATTTGTGCTACTTTTTGGTATTTCTGTAATTGTGGGGTGGTGGTTTGAGATCACTCCATGGGTAGATCTGAACCCCTCCTCCTTCCCTAGCGCTTGCCTGCGAAAGGAATACTCCCTCCGTCCCTTTATTATAGTTCAGTATTTTATTTTGGGTTGTCCCTTAATAAGTGTCCATTTTGTAAAGTTAGTGGGTAAAAGTTGGTGAATTGTCTATTTTGTTCCTAAAAGTAGATTCCATTTTGAAAAGTTGGTGAGTAAAAGTGTAATGATGATGGATAAGTAGGGAAAGTGGAGGAAAAAATTGATGTGAAAGGTATAATGATGTCTTTTTAATAAGTTGGAGTTACGAAGCAGGACATTTAAAAAGGGACGGAGGGAGTAACTGTTAGTGTCACCAGGCTGAGGTATGGAGTGGCCCTAAAAGCTGAAGATGAAGCGGCCCCAAAAGTTGAAAGCAGGAGCAAATGCTATGTATGAATTGGTCCCAAATAAATTAATAGCACCTGAGACGTTAGGAAATGAGGAAAACTCTTAAGTCTCAAGTCTTAACCACCATGTCAACCCTCGGGATTTGAAGCAAATTAAGAGTGGTGCTATCACGTTGATTTCTAGAAACTAAACCAAAAACCACCAACTAGTAATCTTATTTTTTCCCCGGCAAAAGATAATTTTATTGTATACTCGATAATGTTTTAGCACATTGCATTCATGAAAAAACCATCCGAATACAGATAAAAGAATTATAACCAAACTCAAAACTAATGGTATACATGAAACACAAAGAGACGAAGCTAATGTTTACATCCTAAGCATGAGCTTCACGCTCTCTTCACACTATCAACATGAATTGGTAAAGTGGAGTTAGAAATCCAGACAATAGAGCACCGATGGAGATCAACCCGAGAAACCAACCACAGGCGAAACAGAAAACGAAAGACTGCTACCATACTATCAGACTTCGGCAAGCTTTGGCCGGGAGAAATTCGCACTCCAAGATAAATACTCCCTCCGTTCGGATTTAATTGTCCCTAGTTCTATTCTAACCGGCTAAAAAATGGTTTATATCTTTGAATCCGTAGTAAATTTCATATCGAATATAGATCTTGTTTGATAGATCTTGATTAGTTCGAAAATACAATGTTTTCGAAATCATGTAAAACATTATAAATTGGAGGATATAGTCGATTGAAAAATGACACGAACTCTAAAAAATGACTATTAAATCCGGACAGAAGGAATATATCATAACAAAATATTATTTTTGAGCGGCCATCCTAACAAAATATTGAAAGGATACAAAACCAAGAAAAAACACCAAAGCATCAAGATGTAAATTGAAGTTCCAATTTCGCAATCAAACCATTCAACAAGCAAAGCAATAGGAATTGAATAACGACAATGAACACCATATATACGTGGAAAATTGCTAAATGAATAAAAACCACAAGAATGATTCAAATACTATTAAGTCAATGTGTGATTACAAAACGACCTCTCCTAAACAATTGTGACTCCTCACTAGCTAATTGACCCGAGACCGATTTGCCGGTTCCTCGTTCACCACACCAAGTGTTTGACTGCCGCTACCTTGAATCCAAAACCCTTCAGAAATCCACCGAAAAACAACTCAAATAAGTTGAACCAAAGTTTTAGACACCTCTTGGAGATAAATTGAACTCTTAATGATCCATAGATCGAATAAATGCTCCAAGATCCAAAGCGAAAAACCCTCAGGGGGTGTATTTCTGCTCTCAAATAAATGTGCGTCTGCTGTATCCTTTATGACCTAACTGATCGACACATATATATATATATATATAGTGATGTTGAATATCGCTAAAATCACTCGAGAGAAGTAGAAGTCCCTCAGAGCAAAATGGAAGACACTCGAGCGATTTGTCTAGCGATATGTCTAGCGACTTCATTCTAGTCCGGTCTCCTCGACATGTCGCCTTATAGTAGCTCGAGCCCATTTCTGACTGCTTTGTCCCCTCAATTGTGAACACCCAAAACTCGACCAAAACCTATTGTTACAATCGCTCAATACATTATACGATGATTCCATTTCACATGCCTAAACAGACATTCTAAAAAATGAACCGCTTCGTAAAGTAAGTTTCTGCAGTGGAAGTCTGCCTCTCGGATCGGAGTGGGGTTGGCTATTTGGTAGTCTTCTCCTCCCCATCTGTCAGTAAGAAGGTTGCGCCAAAGCCTAATTAAAATTACAACCCAATAAAAATAGGAATACAAATGAATGTGGGTTTGTGACATGAAATTACCAATCACGAAAGGCTCGGCCTATGAAACTTACATAAACCTCCTAAATTATGATTCTTCTAACATGATCAAGATTCCATTTGCAGTCCTCCACCCCGCAAAAAATTTGGTATCCAATTTTGTCTTTACTAAATATATAGCTACCCTTGTCTTGATTAAGTCCTCAACTTCACTTTATTTGGATTTAATTTGTTGTTGAACACTAGATTGTTTCTTGCTAACCATGCAGATGGCAGCAAAAAAAGTATATATATATATATCCTTCACTTTTACTTCCAAGCCGGAGTGTGTTGTAGAAAACCACCATATCATCAGTTGCAATTAAGTTGGACATATAGTATTAAACTAGATGGATGGACAAGTCTATTAAATTTGAGATGCCTGACAGACACATACATAATCTTTGACTGATCGACTGAATTCTTCAAGAGATCGAATTGGAAGTGTAGTTACGTTGAAGGTGAGTAATTTAATTTGGTGTTTCCTACAGAGGTTTTGCAAATTGTCAGGATGATATATACAGTACTATATTTCTGCTCACAGAAAGTCTACACACACATACAATCTGTGCACAGATTGTGCACAGATTTTGTTGTGGGGCCCACCACAGGTCCCACACAAATCATCCGAGCCGTTCATTAAATGTAAAGCATTTTTTCAAGGGTCCCCGTAAAAAATGAGCTCAATCCGATACCTATAGGTGCTCGATCCAACCATATAACTTTTCATTATCCGGAAATCTGAATGAAAAGTTAGATGGTTGGATGAAGTACCTATAGGTATCGGATAGAGCTTATTTTTTACAAGAACCCTCAAAAAAATATTTTACATTTAATGAACGGCTCGGATGATTTGTGTGGGATCCGTGGTGGGCCCCACAACGAAATCTGTGCACAATCTGTACACAGATTGTCTGTGTGTAGCAGGACTCTTCTGCTCAAAAGGACTAGCTGATTTGGTTGCAACCTTGTTTTGAACAGCCAAGCAAAAATCCCTACCTTTTATTATTGGCCCCAGACTTTTTCAGATTGACCTAATTATATCAAAGTTTTCTTAACGAAAATTGGATAATGGTTAGGTTTTTTTCTTAGTTTTCCGAAACCGTTCGAAATGGTTTGATTATGGAGTCAATGTAAATATATATATAGCACCGCGCCCAGTGGAACTGGAACCTAGCTTGTGCATTTCTAATTCTATTATATTATATATATATATAGTCGCACAATTTCCCTTATTAAGGAGGCCGGAAAGGGGTCAAACTGTAAATACATTCGCGAAATACATACTACAATTATACGCGCGTACGTGCGTCCCAGTTTAAAGCAGCAGTGAACGAACCGTTGCATCTGAAAACCCAAACTTGAAACTCCTCCTCCCCAATTTCGCGCCCTTTCGAAATGTCTCTTCAAACCCCAAAAGCCACCGCTGCACCGCATGCATGCATGCATGTCTCCTCCCCACCGGCCTATACATATCTATCTATCTATGACTATCTATCTATCTATCTATATATATATATATATAAAAACATCACTCAATTTATATGCATATCATCATCACTCTACTTACTTAAAAGACAAAAAAAATGTCTACTATTTCCCCACTGATCATGAACACCCCCTCCTCCTGCCCCCCAATCACCACCGAAGAATTCAACACCTTTCACGCCATCGACCGGGCCCTCTACACCCTACTCATTTTCGCACTCGGTCGCGACCCGGCTGAGTCCATGCGGGTCATGGGCCTCTTGCTATGGCTCGAGCGAAACGGGCCTGACTTCCGTCTAGTCAAGAGGATGCTCTCCATGAAAACTTCTTTGGTTAATTCGGTCGCCAACGAATCCGTGCTGTGCTTAAACTGCGTTGAGACTGACGGGTGGTTCCGGTTCGACCCACATGGAAATGACCTCCCGTTGCTTCGGAGCCTGTTGGGGAGAGATTTGAGTCTCCGGTTTTTTCATGAAAATCGGGTTTCGGTGTTGTGTGGAGTTACAAAGATCGTTAGTGAAGTGTGCGCGAGAGCGTTTGAGGATATAACAACACATATTTTAGGACATCGTAACCCCATTTTTGTGGGTTCTTCTAGCAGTCGTGGTGTGCCGCCGCTGGTGGCGGCGGGTGGTGGTGGGGCTAGTGGCGATTTGAGCGTTCCATATTATCCTGGCATTGCAGTGGCGTCTAATATGGGTTCTGGTGGATTAACAGGCAATGTTTTTTGTTTTATTTGTTTATGTTTCATGTATTTTGCAAAGGAAAAATTAAACAAAAATGTGGTAAGCATTTTGAAAAACAAGTGGTATCTTAAACTTTATATATATATCAAAAGAAAATCATATATATTCATATATGCATAGTGTAATTCGATCTAACATGCAGTGCTCAAATTATATAATCTACAAGACACAATAAATAGCAAGATGAACCACACGATGCCATGCTCCTAATTCTGTGTTTATTAGTACGAAATAGACATATTTTCTAGATTATTGTATTAATAACTTTAGTGTTTTTTCTTTAATTTTTTTTTGCCTATAATCCATTATATGGTTACCATAATATAATGTAATTGATCATTTCGTGAAACTTCGTTGTATGTATGTAGGCATATTGTCTTAAGTAATAGTACAGCAGTGTTAGGGACACACACAATGTCTGGGGGCCTATAGTGCAGTTTCTCGGCCGGGCCTCAAATCATTTGAGTAGAAAATGTTTGTGTCCTAAGTGTTTGCCTTAAGTTATATGTAGGTCAACTCATAATAAGGGTTATGGCAGAGATTAACATGCATGCAAAATTGCAATGTTTTCTTTCCTTTTTGTATGATCTTGATTGACCGAAAAGATTTCACGATATGCAATACAAATGGACCCGACTTTTATTTACCCATAATGAATATATATATATATATATATAGTATTGCCAACCCAATGTATTTTATATAATTTATTATGAAGGGATCTTATTTTTGTTAAATAATAATTTAGATTATGCACGTAGACTCACATGGTTTATGGATTATATATACATATTAACAGGGAATGCTGCACAAACTGTGCCTTTTATGGCTACTACTACTCCTCATCATGGGGTTTCGAGGGAAGAGAATATTGGAGTTGTTAATTACCAGATGGTTCCTAGAGGAGGAAGAGGAGTACTGGCGGTTCAGGGTTATGATAGTAATTATATTAATAATGACGTGAATGATCAGCAGAGGCGGTTTTTGAACGAGGAAATGGGAGAGTTGTTCGGGAGTCTTAGCCTGCAGGGTGAGGGTACTGGCGGTGGAGAAGAAACACAAGTTCCACCGGATGATAGGACTATCTTCTTGACCTTCTCCAAAGGGTACCCTATATCTGAAAATGAAGTCAGAGAGTTCTTCACCAGGTTCTCTCTATCTCTAGCTCTCTCGTAAAGTGACTGCTATACAACTTAACTTTTTCATGAGATGCATGTGATTTATGCGGAATCGAAAATCCTGCAGGGCGCTTCCCTGTACGTAGTGCACCCTGCAGGGCGCATCCAAATCGTCTATCTCAGCAATCAATAGTTTAGATATGTCGTAAAATATAACAAACATATCTGAACCATTGATTGCCGAGATAGACGGTTCGGATGCGCCCTGCACACTATACTCTTGCAAAAAACGATGGTCGATCCTATGCATTTGGAGGACCTAGGCGAACTTGAACATGGGGCCCATCTTTTTCTTATTAAATGTAAAAGCAAATTGTTCGAATATTTATGGACCTATAAATAACATTATTTATCTTGTTAGTGTATCTCATTTGAGTGTGTAAAAAACCTTAAATGAAACATAAGGTAAAATTTTAAAAAATGAACTTTATATAACACGATTCTTGCATTTCTACCTAAAAGTATGGCTATAGTAATTTATATTATTGTAGAGAATGGTATGTTGTGTTAAAGCTAGCTTTGTGGTACCAATGGTAGATCGAATTTTTTTGGCTGAGGTTCAAATCTTAGAGGTTTAAATTGCGTGAAAAATACACATTTTCAACCATTAAAATGGGAGATTCAGAGCACAAGACTCAACTTGCGACCATGCGCGAAAGGGTCCTAGCGTTAGGCCACTGGCATACAAGAGCAGGTTAATTTGGCAAATTGACGCACCCTCCCTCCGGTCGCCGGCGCCCTCGATTTGCTGCCACCACCAATGAAGCAACATGCGGTCGATGCCGATGAAGAAGGACGACGAGGTGCAAGTGGTGCATGTGACATACAAGGGTTGAGATCGACTCGAGAGTTATTCTTCCCCATGGAAATCAATTCCTTTGATTTCCGACTTCCAGTTCTCGGTAACTTTGAAGCGGCTGGCACGTGGTTTTTTTTTTCTCCAGATCTTTGAATTGGTTCACAAATAAGGAGGTGCCTCTTTCTGTTAGAATTTTAATAGAGAAAGCAAATGAGTATGAGATAGAATTTCGGTCGGCCCATTTCTGTTAAGACTTTTTTCTTCTTGATTGATATTCATGGGCACATGCAGTGGCAATTTAGGGATAATTAGGTACAATAAACAATAATCACCCCTTTCATTGCCGATATAAAAAGAACAATAAACAATATCTATATTAATTATTATATAACTAGGGGTATAATGGGGTAAGAATGCATTATGAGGATGGACGTACACCTAGAATAAGTACTACTCTTCCATATAGGATGTGTATTTAATTTCTTTCTTTCTATATATATATATATAAATCAACACATGCAGGAAATATGGAGAGATTTTCGAAGCAATACACATGCAAGAAGTAGGAGCAGAAGAGCAAATGCTGTACGCTAGACTCGTGGCTCGATCGGCTTCTAGCATTGGAGTGGTACTTGGTGGTCAGAGAAAAGCAAGGTTCTCTATCAATGGAAAACATGTTTTGGCTCGCAAGTACATTAAGAAGCATCCTAAATCTCCACTCATCACAACCACCGCAACTACTACTAGTGCTACTAATTCACCAACACATGAGCCTTCATCTCTGGCCGCCGCCGCCGCCACCGCCCCACAACCGTAATTTATTTTTATGAGATCCAAGAGTCCTTCTAAATGAAAAAATTATTTGAGTTTCCAATATTATTGCTTTTTGTGTGTGTGTGTGTGTGGCTAATAAGAGGGTGTAAACGGTTATCACCTGTTTCTAATTACAATGTTTTGTGTTTGTTGACTGTACCAGCGTAACATTGAATTTATGTATGTAGTTTTCCATCAGAATTTTTTTGGGTCAAATCTTGATTTTCTAAAGTATTACTATCAAAAAGTTGTGAGTTGTCAAATCAAAATTCCCATCACTTTCTTTACATTTAGTGATCGAGGAACAACCATTGGTGAATTTTTGAAATAACCACTCTAATATTCTGTTTGAGTCTTAAATTTGTGAATGGTTTTGCAGAGATAATAATAAAAACGAAAGGAAGAATGAAAATAGTACTTGAATATAAACATGCAATTCTACAATAGATTTTAATTTCCTCCAAAAATCCTTCTCAACTTCAAAATCACAATCCATTCCCTGAAAAGTTGTTTCGTCATGAGAACTAGGCATTGTTCAGTTAATTGTAATGTAACGCCTCGATTTTTGGAATAAAAATCTGAGGCATTAAATATTAATTTTTGAAAAATTTATTTTATTAAAGTTCAAAATCCAAAACAGATAATTCGACATAAGGATTCATTTATTACAAACCAATGTGGAAATACTAAATAGTCTTTGTGGTAATGAAATAAACAAAACACAGAGCCGACTTCTAGGCTTGATACGGATCCCAAGCATACTCTGGCTCAACTCCCATCTCCGGATTCTCCTATGCATAGTACTGCTCGCCTTCAGGGTTCTATGTCTCTTCTTGGTTTTCTGCAAAATCTGGCATGAATGTCAGGCAATTCGTACTTGAGTGATAGAGTTCACCCAGTAGAATAATCCAACCCAACTACCCCTCATACTTTACAACTAGCAGATAACAAAATAATATTGATGCGAAGAAGTAAAACAGATATTTTACACATAAACCGGTTTATTACTATCCGTTAACCTAACGTGTGATCTAAGATCTCCTCCGCGAGATCTTTTGTAGAGACCCGTCCCTAATTTTAATTTATTTTATTTAATAATGCGGTTAGGAGTAAGTATTAATAATTTTGTGAGCCATGGGTATTTATTTTATGTATATAGGTGCATATACATGTGTAAGCGTACTCGATTGATTGTGTTCAAGTTCGTGGACCGTGTGTGTAAGCTCCTTTAATTTGAAGTGGGTTATGTAATTAATTGGTGGTAATAGGGTCCTTAGTGTAATGGTTATGCAACTTGTGAGAGATGGTGCAATAGCGAGATACTTAGAAGGGCCCTAGTGTAATTTTTGCACTTAAAAAGCAAAAAATGAGAACCTCGTTCTCATTATTTTCTGGCAGGCCCTTTTCTTTCTTTCCTGCGCCTCTTTCTCTCTCTACAACTCCATACAAACCCTTATGCTTCAAACCCAAAATTGAAGGCCAAGACTCGCAAATCTCGCAAAAAGGCAAGAGGAAAAGTTGATCTACAGACAAAGGGCTATGCACTGATCCTAACAAAATCTCGTTCGGCCAACTTTGGAGTTCCTAGCTTTTTCGAAATTTGGCTCTTTTGAGGTAGGATACATGACTAACACTCTTGATATGCTTATTTTTAGTATAAATGTTGTGAATTTGTTATAGAACATGAATATTCTTTAGATTATGTGAAAATTTGTGTTAGGGTTTTAAGATCTCACATAAGGAGTATGGGTTCTTGTTGATACTTGTTAAATTCTTGAAATTTATATGTTATTGGAGTGTAGAGTTGTTTAGTGTTGGGAATATACGAAGTTTATTTGAGACCTTGTATCCATGTTGCGTGTTGAACATCTAGAGGAAAAAAAAAAGTTTACTTGAGGAATTAAGATTGGTTTGAGATGCAAATACGATGACACTTGCACTTTTTGATTTTATTTTCTTATGACTTGTGAAAGTTACTTGTGTCAATTTGGAAGAGTTCGTGTATGGTTAAAATTTATTGAATGCTTGGGGCTTGAATACTTGGTTAGGACTTATGTGGACGATGTTTTGATATGAATTATCTCGTTCGGAGAGATAGGTTGAGATGACTGTGTTTGGATTATGTTGGTCTAGATCTAGATGGTGCACCTAGGAAAAAGCAAGCTGGGCTTGGCGAGCTCCTCGGTGAAAGACCGAAAATTGATGGGGTGATACTCTGTACCAGATTACCCCGATGCAAGAGTGGTGCTTGTACCCGATTACCTCAGTTTATGGGGTGGTACTTGTACCCGTCTACCCTTGGTTTGTGAGGGTGGTGCTTGAACCCGATTACCTCGGTTCATGGGTGGTACTGGTGCCCGGCTACCCTCAGTTAGATATTAGAGTTAGCGTATGGCTATGAATTTGGATTGAACCTAGGAATGTTGGGCTAGGTTGATTAGGCGGGGAACATATGAGATCATTAATATGGTAAATTTATTGACACTTGAGAATTATGTGTGGATTTTTAACTTGTGCTTGTTTCACAGCATTTATGTTAAACTTGAACATATTATTTGGTTTAGTCTTATTTTCTACAGGCTCCGGCTCATGTTGTTTAAACCATTTCAGGTGACAATGAAGCGCCGAGTACTTAGTGAAGTGTAGCTACATGGAGTCTCTTTTGCGTTGTTATTTTGTTAGCATATGTCATGAAACGTGTAAGGCCATAAGGCTGTATTTGATACAATGTCTTTTGTAGTTTGATTGTGGAACCGAAAACTTAATTTATTATTTTGGAATTGTAAAATTAGGAGTTATGTACTCATCTTTTGGGAAGCTTATCTTATGGCTTGTAGAATTTCTCTTTGGCACTAAAGATTATGTAAAGAACATGTTGTTTTGGAGACATATGGGAATAAAGTTATATGGTTTGATTATAAAGAGTTATGATTGATGAAATATCCTTCAAGGCATAGAAAACTTGTTAGTTTTGTGAAAAAATATATTCAAAAAAGATAAATTGCTTTAAGGTTTTAAAGAAAGAAAAGTCTTTAATTTGGTCAATCCTTCCAATGTTTGACGAATACTTGACTTTTCAACGCGATATTTATGCATTTATGGCTTGTTAAGGTTGAATTTTTCGGGGCGTTTCATCTTTCCTCCCCAACCGCTAGTCATGCCCTGTCCCATGAGATCACTTCTTTTTGCTGTCGCAGATACACCTAAGTTATATACCCAGCGTGCATCATAATAACTACAAACAAAGGGAAAGCTTATCATGCCATGACATAACTAGGGTTCGCCTATCTTAATCATCACTGGACTCCCACCAGTTTCAAATCATCACTAGACTTCCCGTCAGTTTGGAGACTGGAGAGAGAGAGAGAGAGAGAGAGAGAGAGAGAGAGAGAGAGAGAGAGAGAGAGAGAGAGAGAGAGAGAGAGAGAGAGAGAGAGAGAGAGAGACTGTGCAGGAGAGGGAGACAGGAGAGGGAGGTACGGGAGAGAGTGAGGTGAGGGAGATGGAGAAATGAGCATGCATGCTACATACATGCATGTGAATTATGTATTTATATATACTAGTGCTTGCCCGTTCCTACGGCACTACTGCCGTAGGCACGAGCATTTTTGTAATATATTTTTGTTTTTTTATGCTAATGCCAGAAGCCGAGCAGTGGGTAAAAAGAACCGATGACATTTTTGTAATATATTTGTGAGAGTGTGGGTGTTTTCTTAAGAAAGTAGGAGAGCACACATCAGCCCTTGAATTAAATGAATCTCAGCCATTCTTTTAACTTGTGTTTGTGTGTTCTCCACACCCTTGTGTTTTATTAGGTAGATAAGTATTTATTAATAATACTATGCATGCATGCAAAATTATATACATTGTAACAATAAACAAGACTTAATAATATTATTAATTTATAAAAAAGAAAAGAAAAGAAGGGGTGGTTACAGGTAACCTGCGAACTTAGTTTTGGAAAAAGCTAAATTAATTAAGACTATTTTGGGTTTGGATTAACTGATTCAAAATGAAAGAGCACCGTTATTTGGATTAATAGCTATCTTTTATTTAAGTTATGGAACCCGTCTACAGGTATTGGCCGGTCATAATGCACTGATGCGGCATAGATCGGCGCACGTGGCCCACTTTCGAGTTCCGCACAAATGATTCAAACTGTTTATTAATTTTAAAATATTTTTTGAGTGGTTCCGTTAATAATCAACTCAATCATAAACTGCAAATATTTGATCCAATGTACCAAATTTTCATTCAAATTACACAGGATCCTATGTTCTGAATAGAAAACTAATATATTGGATCAAGCACTTGCAGTATCAGATTGAGCTAATTTTTCTTGGGATCACTCGAGAAAATATTTTAAAATTAATGAATGATTCAAACTTTTTGTGTAGGACCCAAAAGTGGGCCCCATTGGCCAATCTGTGCACTATCGAAATCTCGCAAGTTATCTTATTAATAATTGTAACAGATTTGCTAATGGGTACTGATGATGAGTACAGATTATGTACATGGGTGAGGTGCTTAACCTCTATGTCGTTAAAATTAAAAATTGCTGATAATTTGTTTACCAGAAATTACAGTGCAACTAAAAATACGAAGGAAGAGCTCACGTTTAAATTTTTGGCAAAAGTACATAAACACCCCC
Organism: Rhododendron henanense subsp. lingbaoense; assembly: GCA_020567845.1. NCBI lineage: Eukaryota > Viridiplantae > Streptophyta > Magnoliopsida > Ericales > Ericaceae > Rhododendron > Rhododendron henanense. Next base: position 25,421,453 of record CM036317.1, on the reverse strand, counting down.
TCAACTATCACTTTTTCTCGTAAACACCCCCACATTTAAAAACACCCATGGAGACCCCCTCAACTACTCCCGTTACCCAAGTGACCCCCTTCCGTCTTAGAACCGTTTGCTGAGAGGTCACAAGTCAGTAATTTGGGCCTTTTTTGGACAAAAATGCCCTTTGACATCTATATACATCTTCTTCTTCTCTTTTTGATAGCTATACACCATCCCTCACCTGATCCTCTCTCTTCCCCATTTCCTCATCTCAGCCCATGACTGAATAACTCCTCCACCATTCGGATATATATGCCCATTCCCCACAACGGCCCAAAAGCCAAAGGGGTGTGACTGAGAAAGTGAGAGAGAGAGAGAGAGAGAGGGGAACGGTGAAGTGGTTCAACGAGCAGAAGGGATTCGGCTTCATCACCCCCGACGATGGCGGCGACGATCTCTTCGTCCACCAGTCCTCGATCCAGTCCGAGGGCTTCCGCAGCCTCGGCGAGGGCGAATCCGTCGAGTTCGTCGTCGAATAGGACCACGGCGGCCGCACCAAGGCCGTCGACGTCACCGGCCCCGACGGCGCTCCCTTCCAGGGCAGCTCCCGCGGCGGCGACGGCGGGGGAGGCGGCGGACGTGGCAGAGGCGGCGGATACGGGTTCAGCAGCGGCGGCGGAGGTGGACGGTCTGGTGGTGGCCGCGGCGGAGCTTTTGAATCTTTACTTTTCCGAGAATGAATCATTTTTTAAAATGATTAATCGAACCTAGTTTGTGAAAGAAACAAATTTATGTTGATAGTGATGTTGGGGAAGGGAGGTCCGAGAGGAGGTGGTGGCTGGTGGCGGTGCTCTGTAGTGGTCTGAGATGAGGAAATCGTTTGGGGGAGAGAGAGGGGGGATGGGGATCAGATGGTGTATGTGCCTATATGGGTGTTGATGGCGCGTCGTACACGGGGCAGAGGAAAATGGGTTTCAGATTTCTGGTCCAATGGGTTTGGAACCATGTGATGAATTACCTCAACCATGCCTCCATCCACTGGCACCACCGTTGTGGAGAGAGAGAGAGAGAGAGAGAGAGAGAGAGAGAGAGAGAGAGAGAGAGAGAGAGATTGGGGTGAGAAGGTCTGGGTTTGTTCGATCGGAAGAGAGAAAGGGAGATAGAGACAAAATTGTTTGTTGGCCTGTATAATAATAGAAAGGGTATATTCGTCAATTCATCCATTCCGTTAACGGAGTTTGCCTTTTTTTCGTTTCCAGTAGTTGAGGGGGTCTCCATGGGTGTTTTTAAATGTGAGGGGGTGTTTACGAGAAAAAGTGATAGTTGAGGGGGTGTTTATGTACTTTCGCCTAAATTTTTTTCTTTCTCGGCAAAAGTTAGTAATGTTAGTTCGAAGTTTGTAGAGGGTAAAAAATATCCGGACAAGTGGCCCGCTCCTCGAACGACCCGTGGAATGAAATAGGCCACATGGCCGCGGGACCCATGGTGTTATTAGAAGATTCCAATGATGTTATTATTAGAAGGAAACAAAGGGCTTCCAATGCTTCCAACCAACAGATTTCAATTCCCAATTCCACATATCTCAACAACAGTTTCTCAAAAGGTACTAGAAACCCTAACAGTTCATTTGTTTTCAGTGCTGTGATAAGCACACAATATTGTATATTCTTGTGCTTAATACCTTCCATTTTGTTAGTAATTTATTTTAATCAACGGGTATCTGTAATCTTAACGTGGGGAGATAAATAAATATTTAATATCATGGAGCTCGTAATATAATTGAGATAAAGACGGGAGTGCAATTATAATTCTGTAGTGGGGTGAATTATAATTAGTGAAATAAGAAATAGAATCCTAGTGGGATTAGAGTTTCTTATTTACACTGGGAGCCCGGACTTATTACTCCTTAGGTCCCTATCGTAGCCCTATATATACACGTTATGCTCTCTAGGTCAGTTAGACGTTTTCTATTGTTCACGAAATAGAGGCAGACTTAGAGAGAGCAAACAGACCACGAAAGAGTCCACACTCGGTTCGTGTTCTTGACGTGCAAGGAATACGATAGAAGATCGTAAGGTGCAGTCGAGCAGTATATGTGGCTTATAGCAAGTTGTGCTATAACAAATTCAACCAGCATTCGTGTTCGCAGGGAGTTGAGGTAAAACCCTAATTCCGCCTTGTAGGGTTTTGCAGTTTTCTTGTTGTCTAATCTGTACGCGTCATTACTGGTCTTGGGGATTCGGTTTCCCAACAGTGGTATCAGAGCCAGGCTGTAATCACGCGTATGGATTAAACAGGCCATGTTGTCTGTAGGTTATAGAGGGTAGAACGTAGATCTGTGCTAACCCTTATTTTGCAGCGTTCTTACCCAGCTATTATGGTTACATGATTTTTGTTGATTTTGTGTGATTGGATTCCACGATAATTTTTTTGTGGTTATTGTTATTTATTGGGTATTACGATTATTTTTCGTGATTGTAATAATTAACGTAGCATGTGTTATTTATTGGGTGCCGCGATTATTTTTCGTGTATGTAATAATTAACGTAACATGTGAACTCCAATGCAGGCATAAGATCGATGTATATATTTTTCTTCGATTGTAATAGCATTCGACGGCTATTCGGAGATCGAAGATGATAGATACAGAAGATACAAGTTGTTTTGGCTCGCAACAGATTTTTTCAGATTCGTAGGGTCTGATTGCAGGGCTATTTCGACCCAGTAAACGTTGGAATAACGACCCAGTAAACGTTGGAATAAGAAAATCTGTTCTTCACAAAAGTTGTAGATAATTGAATTTCGAATGCAACCCAATTTGAATCGCTTTAATCGGAGGTCGGATGAGGAAGATATGGCCAAAATACTGAAGGCTGTGCAGTTTACGCAGGAATATATATCAAATCCGATTTTTCCTGTTTAAGCACGGTTGGATTTTGGTTTCCTTGATTAATTCAAAGTATCTAAGTCTTCCACACAAATATAGCTGAAGGATTTCAAGTTTGGAAGGATTGCTTAAGAATTTCAAGTTTGGAAGGACTCCTTATTGCTTAAGGATTTCAAGTTTGGAAAGATTCCTTGTTGCTCAAGGATTGCATCTTTGACCATAATAGCTGGATTCTTTTATCTTGTGTTTTCCTTATTATTTGTATTTCCACATTGTTTGCATATGTGATAGTTTACCATATTGAGACAACATGGTAATATTTGGCCTTTGACCTAGATCACATTTTTTGCAAACTCAAAAATTTGATAACCCTCACAAATTTTTTAAATAACTAAGTGGGAGAGAGAATTTATTTTGAATAAATCCTATGGTCTCCATTACTAGTTCGTAGGTGATATAATTAATTTTGTGTGTTGGTTTCAGAACCTTACTCCCTATTGGACAAAATTAATTGTGGTATCATCGGTACAAACTTCCTAAAGGGATAGTTCTAAGATAATTGTTGTGTGGGTCACTTCTCCATCTGAGGTGGTTCATAACAGAACAATGGGTCATGGGGCTAGGTAATGGTATACACTTAGCTGTAAATAATAGTATCCTCACCATCTGAGTCACTATTATTATTTATAAGACCGAAGCTATATTGGCTATTTAATTTTGCTTGGTATGGTATAGTGTCTAGATAGTAAAATTAAAAGGTTGTGCCTATCTACACGAATGATGAAGAGTAGACGACCTTTCCATCGATGCATGCTCTTCACGGTGTGTAGGGTTGCCAATGTTTTTCTTTTAACACGTGGTTGAGGGAACCAATATTAAAATGAAATTCAAGTTTTTATTGCCCTTCATAATTGTTGTTATGTGATTCTCAGATTCAAAAATGGATTTTTTCAATCCACTTGCAATTATTCTCAAAGAAAATAAACTTACTGGATCGAATTATATTGACTGGAAAAGGAATTTGGATATTGTGTTAACTGCTGAGGGGCACAAATTTGTGTTGTCTGAGGTGTGCCCTCTTACACCTGATGAGAATGCCACATAACATGAAGCAAAATTTTATAAAAATTGGTGGGTATCACCCATGTCGAAGGGACCCTGATTAGGGATCATGTTCTAAAGATGATAGCTCTTCTTAGTGAACTAGAGATCCTTGGAGCTGAAATTGATGGGGAAATCCAGATCGATTTCGTTCTTAACTCACTGCAGTTTGAGAGTTTTAAGTAATTTCGCCTGAACTATTATATGAACAAAATGCATTTATTTTTGGCGAAACTTCTTAAGGAACTCCAAGTAGCTGAGGGTCTTTTGGTAGGGAGGAAACCACCATTAGTGTTAGTGCAGAGAAGGCTTCTACTTCTAAGCTGGAAGGCAAGAAGAAGCAAAAAAAGTCTCAGAAAAAAGGTTGTGGAGGTAGTTTATGCGCCTCAAGGTTGAGTGAAAAAGTCTGCGGGCAAGTATTTTCACTACAAGCAGAAAGAACACTGGAAGTAGGAATGTCCATACTATCTCAACAAAGTGAACAATTGGGATAAATCTTTTTTACTAGTTATTGAATCATGTTTAGTGGTGTTATCTACCAGTACCTGGTGTGTAGATACGAGAGCCACTAATCATGTTTGCAATTTATTGCATGGGTTCCAGGAAACCAGAAGACTCAATTATGGAGAGATTTATCTACATATGGGAAATGCTACGAGAGTGGCAGCAGTTGCAGTAGGAAATATCATTTTAAATTTGAGTAGTAATAGGAGTTTAATTTTGAGAGATTGTCTTTATATTCTTTCTATTAGAAGAAACTTTGTTTCAGTTTCTAAGTTGATTAAGAATGGATATTTGGTGAATGATCTCTACATTATTAATCCTATATTTTCTACAGTGCAACTGCATGAATTGAATAACACTAATAATTTGCCATGTAAGAGAAAAGAGCCTTCTAAAATGAACCAAACGTATCTTTGGCACTTACGCCTTGGTCATATTAGTCTGAATCGGATTTCTAGACTGGTCAGGGATGGACCTTTAGGTTCATTGAAAGTTGAGGAACTTCCAGTCTGTGAATCCTGTTTAGAAGGTAAGATGACCAAGGGGCTTTTTTTTCCAGCTAAAGGATATAGGGAAAAAGAGCCATTGGAATTGGCTCACTTTGTTTTGTGTAGGCCTATGAATGTCCAAGCTAGAGGTAGTTTTGAGTACTTTGTCACTTTTATTGATGATTACTCAAGATATAGATACATTTATTTGATGCGCCGTAAGTCTGAATGCTTTGAGAAATTCAGGAAGTATAGGGCGGAAACGGAAAAGTATCTGGGTGAATGTCTCAAGACACTACGATCTGATCGTGGTGGCGAATACCTCTTGGGAGAGTTTAGGGACTACTTGTCAGTTGAAGGGATTACATCCTAGCTATCAGCTCTAGGTATGCCACAACAAAACGGTGTAGCAGAGAGAAGAAATAGGACTCTTATGGATATGGTTAGATCAATGATGAGTTATTCAGATTTACCAATTTCATTTTTGGGGACATCCACTAGAAATGACAGCGTATATTCTTAACTTGGTACCATCTAAGTTGGAATCAAGGATAGAAGTTTTCCTGTTTGTGGGATACCCTAGAGGAACGAAAGGAGGTCTACTTGATAGTCCTACAAATAAGAAGGTATTTGTTAGCACTAATGCCCGGTTCTTAGAAGAGGACTATGTGATAGACTACAAGCCCAGAAGTAAAAATTGTTCTAAAGGAATTGAGAAGAGAGAGATCGGCACAAACTTCTTTACCACCTGTAGTGCAGGAGGAAACACCGGCCATAAGAGACATCTGTAGAGGCACCTATTGACACACCGGTACCTCGTCGTAGTGGGAGGGTTATTGTTCCACCCAGTCGGTATATGTTGTTGGGAGAGTCTTTTGAAATGATCCCTGATGATCAACATGCCGAACCCTGTAACTACAACGAGGCACTTCAAGATAAAAATGTGGAACTTTGGCAAAAGGCTATGAAATCAGAGATGGAGTCTATGTACTCTAATTAGGTCTGGGATCTTGTAGAACCACCCGAAGGGATTAAACTCATTGGATGCAAGTGGATCTACAAGAAGAAGAGAGGGATGGACGGGAAGGTGCATACCTTTAAAGTTAGGCTTGTTGCGAAAGGGTATATTCAAAAAAAGGGATCGACTATGAGGAAACTTTTTCGCCAGTAGCCATGCTTAAGTCCATCCGGAATCTCTTGTCCATTGCGGCTCATCTCGATTATGAGATTTGGCAAATGGATGTCAAGACTGTGTTCCTTAATGGAAATCTAGATGAATGTATCTATATGGTGCAACCAGATGGATTCATAGCAAAAGGTCAAGAGCACATGTTGTGCAAGCTTAAGAAGTCTATTTATGGGCTTAAGCAGACATCTAGATCGTGCAACATCCGTTTTGATCAAGCAATCAAGTCTTTTGATTTTGATCAATGTCTGAATGATTCATGTGTGTATAAGAAGCGCAACGGAAAAGTGGTGGTGTTTTTAGTACTATATGTTGATGATATCGTGTTCATCAGAAACGATGTGGGAGTATTGTCTTTAGTAAAAGTGTGGTTATCCGGCCAATTCGAATAGGACTTGGGAGAAGCCGATCACATCCTTAGGATTAATCTTATGCGAGATTGCAAGAATAGGATGTTGGGCTTATCACAAGCTACTTATATCGATGAGATTCTTGCCTGTTTTAGCAAACAGGATTCCAAGAAAGGGTTCCTCCCTTTTAAACATGGAATCAACCTATCTAAGGATCAATGTCCTAAGACACCTGAGGAGATGAAGGCAGTTCCTCATGCCTCGGCAGTAGGAAGCCTCATGTATATTATGCTGTGTACTAGACCTGATATTTGCTTTGTCGTTGGCATGGTTAGTAGATTTCAGTCTATTTCAAGGCAAGCGCATTGGACTGCGGTGAAACATATACTCAAGTATTTGAAAAGAACTAGAGATCATATGTTGGTATTCCAGTCACAGAGTCTGGTACCTTGTGGGTACACAAACTCAAACTTTATGTTAAACAAGGATTCCAGAAAGTCTACCTTTGGATATGTGTTTACCTTAGGAGGTGGAGCCATAAATTGGAGGAGTATCAAGCAATCGTGCATTGATTGATTCCACCATGGAGGCCGAGTATGTGGTAGCTTCTTAAGCAATCAAAGAGGCTATTTGGCTTAGAAACTTCTTGATGAATCTAGAAATGATTCCTTTAGTGCAATTAGCTATTACATCTATTGTGACAATAGTGGTGGAATTGCTAACTCTAAGGAGCCATTGACTCATAAGAAGGAAAACACATCGAGTATAAGTATCACCTGATTCGAGAGATTGTTCAGAGAAGTGATATAGCTATGACCAAAATCGCATCGGTAAACAACCTAGCAGATTCTTTTACGTACAGCTTACAGGCTAAGACTTTTGATAGTTACGTAGAGGGAGTATGAGTGAGATGCGTGGCAGCATGACTTTGAGTCTTAGTGGGAGTTTGTTAGGAGGTTATGTAAAAACTATGTTTTTATATGATGGATTAATATTTAATTATTAATCAAGTTTATCCCTTTTTGATGAGAATATTTTATGGGCAATATTTGCATAATATTTTTGTATGTTGTGCATGTGTGTCTTTTATTCTACATAGTAGATAATCCAGTGTGTAGAGTACGGCTTACACACAGAAGATTGGATCATCGGTTCTTGTGGAATATAAGAGATAGTTCACAGTCTTAGATGGAATTTGACACACCATCGGTAGGAGCGTAGGACTGTAGCACAATATTTTAGTAGGTCTGTCTTGACTACAGGGAATGGTACTAATTCCAACTCATTGCGTGTATTGAACGGGACTGCTTTGAGGTAATTGTCTTTGTACTAACTTCATTAGACAATTGGAACCTCATGGTTATTATGAGTACTTATGCTCTTAATCCAAAGATGACTATTAGAGGTATATATTTAATGTTGTTGATTTTGATTAATTAAAAGGTGAGATCTTTTATACAGTCAATAGTCTCGGTGAGTTGGATTGCAACATTATGTATACGATAGCTATTAATTATTGATGGAATCCACGTCCCAGTAGGGATTGATGATACTCCCTTGAGTAAGCTTATAAGTTTCGAATATGTCAAACCCTGCAGGTGGATTTTGTATCCGACATATCGAATAAGTTAAGCGGATAGTCTCAAGGTTAAGATGTTGATTAAGTGGGAGATTGTTAGTAATTTATTTTAATCAATGGGTATCTGTAATCTTAACGTGGGGAGATAAATAAATATTTAATATCATGGAGCTCGTAATATAATTGAGATAAAGACGGGAGTGCAATTATAATTCTGTAGTGAGGTGAATTATAATTAGTGAAATAAGAAATAGAATCCTGGTGGGATTAGAGTTTCTTATTTACACTGGGAGCCCGGACTTATTACTCCTTAGGTCCCTATCATAACCCTATATATACACGTTATGCTCTCTAGGTTAGTTAGACGTTTTCTATTGTTCACGAAATAGAGGCAGACTTAGAGAGAGCAAACAGACCACGAAAGAGTCCACACTCGGTTCGTGTTCTTGACGTGCAGGGAATACGATAGAAGATCGTAAGGTGCAGTCGAGCAGTATACGTGGCTTATAGTAAGTCATGCTATAACAAATTCAACCAGCGTTCGTGTTCGCAGGGAGTTGAGGTAAAACCTTAATTCCGCCTTATAGGGTTTTGTAGTTTTCTTGTTGTCTAATCTGTACGCGTCATTACTGGTATTGGGGATTCGGTTTCCCAACACATTTATCATATCATTATGTTTATTATTAAGTGTTTTAGATGATATTACGCATAAGGTATAAACGGAATCTAATCGTAGGGATGTGTTAAATGATGAGACGTGACACGAGAAAAAGAGGGTTAATGCGAGAAATTCCTTGAGTTCTTAGAAGTCTTGACTATGTCGTACATTCATATTTGGCTCTAATTGCTATTGTCTATCGACGTGATCTCCTTCTTTTCGCACTTGTCTTCTCGTATGCACATAAAGTTTGCATAGATTTTTCTACTGGGCTAATGTAGCTCAACCTATCATTTTTCAGGTACAAATCAGAGGCTGTGACATGGGTTGCTGTGCTTGCATGTGATCCTACATTTTGAAAGCGACTTCAGAGAGTTAATTTTGCATCTCTTATGAACTTTGTCTCCGGATGAAGAAATTGTAATCTTATTATTATTATTATTATTATTTTAAATGAAGGATTCCTGTAAACTCTTAACTTTCTTTTAACGTGATCTAGTGGTTTTAGGCCGTTGGGCCAATGATGTAAATTTGGAAATGCCTTGGAGTTTGGAAACGATTTGCGAACAAGGGAAATTGAAATGGCTTTTGGATAATATTTGTACTATTGTGAGGATTTTTATTTATGGAAAACTTTAATAATTATGTTGAAAATCGAGGGCGTGACACTACCCGTCATTAATGTCATACTTACCATAGAATAAGGCTACGCATACTGTAATACCTGATCATTGTTACCACCATGACATTCGGTTGTTACTTCATGATGTGAATATCCCACGGTTTATGCTAGTACTTACTTTTGAAAATGATATAATTACTACATATTCAGACTTTTTTCCCAACTTCTTATGTGCAACAAGTCTAAAGTCTTGCTTACCATCCTTACCATAGTATAAGGCCACACTTACCACAAAATGATCAAACTTACTAATTAGTAACAATTACTTACCAATATAAATTAGAAAAATATATTGTGGTTTGCGCTAGTACATACCTCTAGTTATATCAATATATCAAAGAGTAGTATCTCTATTTCAAAACAATAAAATTTCGACTATTATCTCTTGATGCTATCATACCACGGTTTTTGCTACGTACTACTTAAGAAAACTTGTTTTAGATGTCATTCTAAGATCATTCTGTGTTAAGTATGTCTAGTTTGAAGTCAATATATCCAGTATTCGTGGTAAGTATGTTCATTGATATGGTAAGTAGCTTCAGTTGCCAAGAATTTTCTTCCCAAGTCTGTGTTAAGTACATCCAATTTCAAGTAAATACATATAGTATTCATGGTAAGTATGTTCATTAATTTGGTAAGTACCACCAATTTATGGAATACCCACCAAAATGGTAAGGTATCTCTCCATTTATCAACACTGATATATATTAACAGTTAACAGCAGTAAATACACCAACAAAGTCAACCAATACAGAAAATTCATCAAAATAAAGAAAAGCCAAGGCATCGCATTTACCAACATTCATCAAAACTAGGGGTGTTAGCTGAAACCGGAAAATCGATCGAAACCGGAAAAACCGGACCGGACCGAATTTTTTAAACCGGTTGAATAATTTCGATCCGGTTTATGTGTTTTAAAAACCGGTCGAAACCGGACCGGTTATATATGTATATTGGTCTAATAAATATATTTATTATATAAAATCAACCATATATATACATATATAAACTGTTTTTATGGGCTTAATTATATTTTTATGGTTTTTTTTTTTATGTATTGGGTTCAAAATTGATCATTTTTTGTTGGGCCCAAAAAAAGGGGTTGAATTATGGGTTTTTTGTTAATATTTTGTGGGTTGAATTGTGGATTTTTTGATGTGTTGGGCCCAAAATATGTCCCATGAATGAAAACCGGATAAACCGGTTGAGCCAACCGAAACCGGACCGGATTATCTCAACCGGTTCCGGTTTCTAAAAATCTCAAACCGGATAACCGGTTTCGACCGAAAAATATGCCAAAATCGGTCGAAACCGGACCGGTATCACCCCTAATCAAAACAAAGAAGAACCACAATGTCACCCACCATTGTTTTCCAATGTAAGTATTCAATTCATCTTATACAATTTACCACTCCACACAAGTGTGAAAAAGAATATGTATTACAAGAAATGTTTCAACCGCTACCAGGACTACACAAAATGCTACTCAACATATATAAGGATTCATAAATTCATTTAACACAATCTACAACTCCCAGGACTAACGGACCACCAAAGTAATGATCGCTTCCAAAACCACCGGTCTTGATCTTGCTCAATGAAAGCCTTCGCCCGTAGGAGCTCGCTCTTTAATTGTTGGACCATCTATAAGCTGAAGTTTCCTAAATGCACAAAATAAACAAAGCCCAAATCAAGAAAAATTCCTTCAGATGTTGAATATTCAACAATAAAACGGGAGAAATTACCAAACACCAACTCTTTTAATAAGCAACAAATCTGCCATTCGTTTGTGAAAGAAATAATCCTATATGATGGTCATCTGCTCATGTCTAAATCCCAATCGCAACTACAATACCACCATGCTAAAGGGAGTTTAAGTTCTCTGTAACTCTAAGATACGTTGGTAGAAATTCTCTTACAACTAAATAATTTTTCCACTCCAACCATGGGTGCTCGAATGGTAACTTCAGTAACAAATTCATTCAAGCATATTGTCGCATAATGGATAGGCAAGAACAAAAAAAAAAAAATTACTACATGTAGATTAGTTTCAATGATTCACAAGCCATACTTTTAAATTTTGACATAGCTACCTCAGTAGCCCCAAGAGAAGATAACCCCTGAGAGTAAATCAAACAATTAGTGGGGAATCACCGGGGTGCCAACATATTTTACATGGGTTACCGCTTTCACACACACACGAAGAGAGAGAGAGAGAGAGAGAGAGAGAGAGAGAGAGAGAGAGAGAGAGGTGTCGAAGGACAGAGAGACATACCGAGAGGAGAAAGTGAGGGATCGACCGGAGAAAGAGTGGCATAAACGGGCTCTGTGGAGGAGCTATGGAGGAGATACAGAGGCGTGGTCACGTGAGGAGATGGAGGAATTGCAAAAACAAAATTAGGGCTTTTAATTTTTTTAGTAACCGGTTTAGAAGGTTAGAGGGAGAGAGAGGGGGGCATGGATCCAATGGTTGGGATTAAAAGAAAAAGATCAAGGGTCCAGAAAAAATGGGGGCATGATGCCCCAATACTGCCCTGGGGCATCACAGCCGTGAAAATACTCTAAACCAAAAAAAAAAGAGTTGTACTTTGATTGTTTTGCAGGAGTTAAAGCTCTAGTAGAAAAGAAGGATGGAAACAAAGAAGATTGCCATCAACTGCTAGTATAAAAAAAAAAAAAAAACTTATCGCCCACATAAACTCCGGCCGGGCCTTTCTGGTTAGTTTTTACTTATTTACTTGGTTGTATATTAATATGTGTAGAAATAATATTCTATGAGCTTGTTTTTAGATTTACTGGTTATGTATGCATGGTTGTTGTTCGCGAAAAATAGAACTAGCACCTTTTGATTTGGAGATTGAACGAACAATTTAAAAAGGTTTAAAACAAACAAAAATACAAAATTCATTGTTAGAAATGGGAGAAAACGTTGTTAATGCTCGAATTCTTAGAGATTATTTTTCACCCATAACCACCGATCCACCATCATGTATAGTGTTGTCAACAACCACTGCGGTGCACTTTGAGATTAAGCCTCAAATATTTCAACTCTTACCGAATTTTCATGGGATGGATAGTGGGGACCACTACTACAATAAAGCATAACAATCACAGCTAGCATAACAATCACAGCTATTGGCAGTGATAGTTAGTCTTCTATCACACTCCTCCTACCGTGATGGATTTGAGTGTGATTGTAAGTCACTCTTTTTTATCACAGTTTTAAACCGTGATTGAAAGATAGAAACAATCACACCCAAAAAGCGTGATCGTTTCTAGGCAAAACCGAGATGGAAACTCACTTGCGTGTTCCGTCCTGGGTTTTTTATCACGCTTTTCTTGAAAAACTGTGATTATATGTAGATAACAATCACCTCCAAATACTGTGATCTTTCATGTCTAAAAAATGAGATGGAAAATAGTTAGGCGTGATCTTTTCTAGTTTTTAGATCACAGTTTTCGTCTAAAAGCGTGATTAAATGTTCTTATCATCACAGTCTAGAAACGTGATTCAAAGATACATCTTTTTTTTTTTTTCATTTACAAAATGCTTGAATCTCTAATCAATAATAAATACACGTAAAATATGTATTCAGCCCGTAGCTATCTTCTCCAAAACAAAAGACATTACCATACAAAATATGCATAAATGATACTGCATCTTGCCCAAAACATATTATAGATAGAAACATCGTGCCAGAAAGCCTACTTTCAATATTAGATCAATCAAATTTCTGAAAATGCATAAAAAAATGCAGAACAAAAGCTTCAACAAGAAAAATGACAAAGAAAACTTGAACCACAAGCATGGAGTTACGTCCTAAGCTACAAGCCTACAACGAATAGCACTTCGTCATTCTTTGAAGCCAATTTCAAGCACTTCGTCACTTCGTCATTCTCTGAAGCCAATTTCAAGCACTTCGTCATTCTCAGAGCATGCCTAAATTAATCCAGCAAAAAAACATATCTTTAGAACCAAACTCAGGCATATATAAGATCAAGAACTCCAAGCAAAAAGTAGCAGCATCAAGAGAAGTAGAAACAGCAGCAGGCAAAAAATGAGATGGAAAATAGTTAGGCGCAATCTTGTTTTCTTTCAAGCACTTCGTCATTCTCAGAATAATCTAGCAGAAAACATATCTTTAGAACCAAACTCAAACATATCTTTGGGCGAATTGTGAACGAACAAAAAGTAGCAGCAAGTATGTTTATCTGTTTTGTTGATTATCAAACATTGTTGTCACTATGACATGCTTAAAAACTATATACAACAAAAAGAAAATCCCTCCAGTCTGAGCCCCCATGCACTAGAGATGAGCCATTAACCTCTCATTAAGCCATTAAGCATACGCTCAATCTGTTTCGTGAGCCTCTGTTCAATCACTTCCGTGAGCCTCTGTTCAATCTCAAAGCTTAGCCTTTGCTCAATCTCGAGTGGCCTAACAAACTTGCGTAGTGATCTTGTTAAGTCCAAGACACACATGCACCGAAGTACAACAAAATAAAAGAGAAGTCAGGTCATAAACAACAGACATTATCGAACATGACCTAAAGTTTGGCTCCACTACCCCACTTCTTCATGCCCTTAGCACAGCCTCGACCATGCTTCTTCATAGATGTCTCAGGAGTTGAAAAATCAATTAATAGTATGATAGTAACCTATTAGCAAACAAATACCAAACACATACCCCAACAACTCTGTATTCTGTAATTCCAGTTAGAGCATATGGCAAAACAGAAGCAACAACCAGGAAAAGGCATTTACACAGACTAACATAGTAGCAACAGATTCCATCTCATCTAGAGTATGTGTTTCCTTTAAAAAAAATAAAAGAGTTACATGTCCGGATCATCTGATGACGGTTGAGCTGGCTGTCTTGACTGAGAATAGAATTTGATACTCTAAAGAGACTGCATTTAGACAGATGGATTGATGCCTTCATACCATGTTAGGAATGGTATATGAATTTCTAATTTTCTACAACTAAAATGCTAAAAGTTTATTATACAAGATAACAACAGATATAACAAGTAATCCAAAATAGACATGAACTTGATCATTTCCATTTCATGCTCCCAATTCGGTTCATATCGCTCAAGGATACGTTTGTTCCTAATTTTCCACAAGGACCAACAAATAAAAGGACTGACTTCGCATAGCAAAAAGAAAAAAATAGATCTCATGTTTCCCTTTCACGGTCAGAAAATAGGCAAACTACAGCCAAATCAAAAAACCCCATATGTGCAGGTTAGCATCTAGCTAATCTTATTTCTTTTGTACATGTATTCATATACATAGCTGTTCACTTTGCCTATCAAAAAAACAGAACTTAAGAAGATACCAAATCAATTCTTTTCATTAATCATACGGAAAGAAATAGATAGATCCTTTAATGAGTACAAATCTTTAATGTAAATATACCTGAAACCCTAACCATCGTTTACGGAGACTGCTCGCCAACGCATCCGCCGTCAACAGGAAACTCTGACTACTGTACCCTCCCCACCACATCTCTCTTGCAGAAAACCTTACTTCGGCGTCCGAACAGCCAGGATTCTCGGAATATCAAACCGAAATCGGTCCATCTGTCCATGTACTGAGAAGTGAAGTTAGAGAGAGAGAGAGAGAGAGAATACGAGCCAATGGCGGGTGGCGAAGCAGGTGTCCGATTGGCAAATCCACGGCCAGATCTGAAGCCATACGGTGCGTCCATCTCGTAGCTTTCCGAATCGGACGAGAAGCAGAAGGCGAGCCACAAGAGGAGGAGAACGAAGGTCGCCTCGAGGAACACGGCTTGAGACTGAGTGAATCTCCTCATTGTATCGAAGGAGACTCCCCCCGCCGCCGCCCTCCTTCCCTCCCTCCCTCTCTCTCACTCTATGTAATTAGGGCTTATTTTAGGCGTAGAAGTAAAACCCACTGAAATGATATACTGTATTGTTTGCCTAACAGAACCCCTTAAACGATGTCGTTTTCCCTCACATAACTTTTCAATTAATTTGTTAAGCACGCCTAAAGTATCAGCGCGCTTCTAAATGAGTAGTTTTTTATCACGGTCTTTTTTAGGCTTTTTATCTCGCTATAAGAGTGAGGTCATTTATCTCATTTTTTTCCTGCGCTAAAGTTTTTTATCACGCCACAAGGGTGAGGTCTTTTCTCTTTTATCTCACCACAAGAGTGAGATCTTTTATCTCCTTTTCCGCCCTAACATCTTTTATCACACCGCAAGGGTGTGGTTGTTTTTCTTTTATCTCACCGCAAGAGCGAGATCTTTTATTCCATGCTAAAACCTACTTTTTATCTCAGTTTTGGACTTAAACTGAGATAAAAAAAATTTAGCACCATTTTTTATCACGCTTTCATTGAAAACCGTGATCTTTGTGAATCTCCTTAGTGTGATACATATCTATTATTGTAATACCCGTATATGCACATAAAAGATTTTCTAGAAATTTGCTCTACTTTCAAATTTCAAAATTTTTCTGATGAGCCCGTACGACTACGTTTGTTTCCATTCTTGTTGAAAGATAGGCAAAAGCATGACTAAATTCTTTACCATCGCAAACTATCAATTCTTGGGACATACTTGTGAAAAAGTTTCTTTCAAAAATTTTCCTCGTGTCTAAAACGAATATCTTGAAGAAAGAAATTACTGATTTTTGTCAAGAGGAACACGAAATTTTTTATGAAAGTTGGGAAAGATTCAAAGATAATATTCTTAGGTGTCCCCACCATGGTTTTGAAAGATGGAGACTTGTTCAATTTTTTTACAATGGTTTAACTCAAACAAATCGCAATATGATAGAGTCCATGAATGGTGGTGGCTTTTTGAATCTTGTGGAGGATGCGGCATATACATTCCTTGAGCAATTATCTGAGAGCTCCCAACAATGGGACTTTTCCAATCCTAGAGATAAACAGTCAAATACTTCTAAAAAGGGAGGTATTTATGAAATTAGGGAAGAGTCTGACATTAAAGCTAGGTTAGACCACCTCACTCGAAAGATAGAAGCCTTAACTCTGAGCGGAAGTATGAATTCTGTAAATCTAATTCATAATGAATTATGTTCTCTTTGTGCTAGTCCAATGCATACAACACAGATGTGTCCTGCCATAATAGGATATTCCAAATATCATGCCGAACATGTGAATGCACTTAATAATTATGGAAAACAATTCGCTAACCCGTTCTCAGAAACATACAATTCTAATTGGCAAAAACATCCAAAGTTTTCATGGAGACAGAATCAACCTTCCACAAATGTAGGTGGTCAACCCTTGCAATCCATTAGTCAATTTCCCCCAGGTTTTCATCCTTGAACTCATTCATATCCTACTCAATCTCATTCAAACACAAACCTTATCTTAACCCATCTTCTATTTCACAAACTACTCCTCAATTTGTTGCACCACAACAACAAAACTCTTCTTTAGAGGAGACTCTCAAGGCATTTATGAAAGTAACTGCTCAATCCGTAGCTAAAATTAAAACTTCTACTACGCAAGCCATTGCTAAGTTTGTAGAGACCCGTATTTTTTTTAAAAAATTCGGCGTTTTATAAAAATGATTAGAATATGGATTAAATGTGAGAGGTGTCGTGGTTATTGATTTTGGGGTTAAATGTGAGGAGTGTGATGATGTGGAGTATTTGTGCTTTAAGTGGTGTGTGTGCATATGTGTGTGAGTGTGTATGTAGGGAATTATCTTCCCATTTCTCACTCTCTCTTCTCTCGACACAGCACACCCCTTTTCTCACTCTCTCATTCGGCTCTCTCTCTCTCTTTACTCTCTCCTGAAATTCTCTCTCTCAACCAAAAATCCACCAAAACCATTCAAAACCTACACAAAACAACCTCCAATTCGTCTTCTGCACGCGGATCAAGACTTGAATTTCGTGGGTTTCTCTTGGAGGAGGCGTATTTGGTTGATTTTGAAGTTTTGGAGGCTAGGGCTTGATTAATCTTTAGGGGTTTTGCGCAAAACCCTTTCAGTAGGGATTTCTCCACTCCCTCTATATGTCTATGTGTTGATGTTTACGTTTAATCCTTCATTAAATTCTCGTTCCATGAATAAGGGCCGAAACCTAGATGTAATTTTGGTACATTCCGATGTGTTGAGTTTGTGATGTGATAGAGGGGCTTTGGTGGCGAAGTTTAGTGATGAAGGAGCGTGTAAGAGCTGTGTTAACCTCGGTTGAGTAGATGATCGTTCATCCCGTTGATTGGTCCGAAACCTGTCAAAAAGCTACAGGAAACGCTGTTTGTGCTCGCTGTAGACACCTCCCAAACGGAGCATCGCCATACAGATTGATCATGTTTGTTTGTTCGATTGGTTGCTTGCTTCGTAAACCAAAATCATGGATATTCCCATGGCTAGGAACATCGCCACATGATAACGGTTATCATCAAAACAGAGTCGCGTAACAAACTGGGAAAATAGATAGAGATTCTGGATACGGGAGCCAAAAGTACAATAAGGGGAAGGTGTTAGGCACCCCTCTTTGCCCAGTCGTGAGACTGACCCATAATCATTCAACATAAGACATGTAAATGCTTTGTTTAATTCTAACATGTAGTTTGTTCTTAGCCTTTAAGCAGTTAAAGGTGAGCCATGACTGTAATTGAAAGCATGCATAGAAAAGCAGGAAACAAACAAAATGTCCCAGGGAGATGGATCCCGCGGCCAGTGAATGGATGTCACGACCGAGGGATCCCCCTGGTTTGATGTACCGGCCGAGGGATCGAAGCCCCGGTCGGTGTTCTTCCTCACACCAGACAGAAAGATTAACAGGTAATCAAAATGCTACGGTTAGTTAGAAATACAGTAAATAAGACAAATCAGAGGCCGTTGGGCCTCACCACCTTGATCCCTCAGTTGCTTGATTGCTTCGGATTGGGTGTGATTTGTTGATTGCTTGGTCGAGAACCCTAGAGTTAGGGTTTGAACTTCGGGGTTTGATTGCCGGATTGACGGCTGCCTTCGGAAGGTTAGGGCTTTCGAAGTATGGGATTGAGAGAGTATTTTGACAGAGTTTCGTGGCTTGATTGAGTGTCAAGGTATATGAATTTCGTGTGTTTATTTCGGAGTCCAAAGGCTCCTTTATATAGGCATAGGGATGACTCACTCCGGCCAATCAAATCATGAGATGGCAATTGCAATTGCAATGCATCTCTAACTCTATGTCGTGATCTCTGAGCGTAGCCCGAACGCATCGGGAAGGTAGTGTAGTTGGATCAAACCAAACGTCTGACAGAACGTTCCAGAGTCTGGAAAAAGGTCGATCTGGCGGCCGAGTAATAGATCACACGGCCGAGGAATGGATGTCTCGGCCGAAGGATAGATCTTGCGGCCGAGGAATTGATCTCTCAGGGAGATTTTGCTGGCAACAGGTTGCTCGGGTGAGGAATTGATGTTTTGGCCGTTAGATCGATGTTACGGCCGTCAGATGGATTCTCCTAGGCTTCTGTATTTCTGTCTGAAAGGCTGTATGGCTTTGAATTGGGTCCTCTAAGTGGTTCAAAGTTCTCACCGAAAGTCCTAAGGTCCTCAAGGAAGTAATCAGCAATCATTGTATCCATTTCATCATCGGGATTGTCCCAAGGTGGGACTTGAAATAATCGTTAGGCCAAATTGGGGTGTCTACAGATGCCCCTCTTTGACTGAACTCAGACGGATCGCGAGACATGTTTGAGTAAGAGTCAAAGCTGTAAAAAGTAACTCAATTTGGTCCAACTACTATTCCAAGGGGTTTTCGAAAAAGGTTTTTGTTATGGTCGGGCCGGGAGGCTGCCTACGTATTCCACAAGGGAAATTCAGACCAATCGTAGTTCGGGCAATAAAGAAAAGTAAAAAGTTTGGAGGGTTAAAGACAGAAGACGTACCTTAGGGCTTAAAAAGCCATAGTGTGACGTACCTAGACTGAGCCAGGGTTTTGGCGAAGAGTAGTTGAAGGAGCGCAGGGCTGCCGGGGGAGCTTTTGCGGAGAGCTTCCTTAGTTATTTTGGGGTAGATCAGTACACTGCAGGTGCGTTTGCTTTTCTTGATCGTCCTTACTTTGATTGAAAGGAGCTCGGTAGAGTAGCCTATCCTTGCGAATGAGCTGGAAGGAATTGATGTAATGGGGTGGAATCCAAACCATTTGCTGGGCTGAGTTGGACGCCGGTTTGCTTTTGAGATGTGAGGGGCGCAGGGCCAGTAACTGGAGCACGGAGCTTTGGTGATGAGGAAACCGAGGCACGGAGCCGGTTGTAGTCATGAGGCGAGAGCCTGGAGGGTGATGGAATCGAGGCGTGGAGCCTGTTGCAATCTTGAGGCGAAGGCCTGAGGAGATTGGGTAAGACCAAAGCGCGGAGCTGGTGTTGATCATAAGGCGGGAGCCTGAGGTGATTGGATTGAGGCGTGGAGCCTGCTGTGGTTATGAGGCAAGGGCCCGAGGTAAGCTTAGAGCTTGATGGAACCGAAGCGCGGAGCTGGCATAAGGCAAGGGCCTGAGGTGAAGGAACCGAGGCGTGGAGCCTGAGATGATTAGATTGAGGCGTGGAGCCTGCTGCAGTCTTGAGGCGAGGGCCTGAATTGTCGGAGCTTAGAGCTTGACGTGATATGAACCGAAGCGTAGAGCTGGTTGTATTCTGATGGTCTGTGCAAGGAGCTTTCTCATCATAAGTGTTGGCGTGGAGCCAAAGGATCGAGGCGCCGAGCCGATCAATAAAACCGAGGCATAGTGTCGGTTGATTGCAGGGTTGACCTGTTTCATGAGAGATATGCAGAGTGTATATGTGTGATGATGGTTGTTAGATGTGAACAGATATGATGATGCAGACTCGATGTGAAAATGTTGATGCAAATGTGCATGGGCCCGTGCGTGTGTGTTTGTTTTAAGCTTAGAGCTTCTATCAAGTTCCGGACTTGAGCATTCAGAGCGTAGAGCTCGAGCATTCGGACGGCAGAATCCAAGCATTCAAAGTACAGGATTTGAGCGTCCAGTACGCAGTGGTTGGGCATCCAAGCGTAGAGCTTGAGCATTCAAGTGTATAACTTGAGCATCCAGTACACAGTGGTTGGGCATCCAAGCGTAGAGCTTGAGCATTCAAAAATGTTAGATTTTTGAGCATTCAGGCGTAGAGCCTGAGAATAGATGTCTTGATTGTTGGGGCAGCTTAGAGCCTGTTGTTTGTTTACGGCTTCGAGCCAGTTGAGATGTTGGGCTTTGAGCCGCTGAGTTGTTTGTTATGGCTTCGAGCCATTTCAGATGGTAGATACAGGCTTCGAGCCTATTGAAGTAATGAGCTTCGAGCCGCTGAAGTAGACTTGATTGTTACGGCTTGGAGCCAGTTGAAACGGTGGGCTTGGAGCCACTGAGTTGGTTATTACGGCTTCGAGCCAGTTGAGATAGTGGACTTGGAGCCGCTGAGTGAATGAGTACAGGCGTAGAGCCTGTTGATAATAGGCTTCGAGCCGCTGAGATTGGTTGTTTACGGCTTCGAGCCAGTTGAGACAGTGGGCTTAAAGCCGCTGAGTTGTGATAGCGAGCGTAGAGCTACTGAATGAGTGAATATGGGCGTAGAGCCTGTCGATAATGGGCTTCGAGCCGCTGAGATTGATTGTTACGGCTTCGAGCCAGTTGAAACGATGAGCTTGGAGCCGCTAGCGAGCGTAGAGCTGCTATGATAAAGGGCTTCAAGCCGCTGGGTGATAGTAGACGTAGGCTTCGAGCCTGTTGAGGTAATGGGCTTCGAGCCGCTGAGTTGATTGTTATGGCTTCGAGCCAGTTGAGATGGTGGGCTTGGAGCCGCTGAGTTGGTTATTACGGCTTCGAGCCAGTTAAGATAGTGGGCTTGGAGCCGCTGAGTGAATGAGTACAGGCGTAGAGTCTGTTGCTGTGATGGTGAGCATAGAGCTGCTGAGGTGTGGGCGTAGAGCCGCTGAGCAGCACTCGAGCGTCCTCAATGTTTCGATAAGCTTCCTGAAAAGTAAAAGGTTTACTTTAGTTCGGAGTTTTAATTTGCATGATCAAAAGTGAGTTTTTGTGTTTTGATTTGCGGGATGAGATCCTTCTTAGCTAGGGGCGTGAATGAGAAGGACCCGTGGTTGGGTCGAAGTTGTTCTGTTTAAAGAAGCTAAGATACTGTGCCCCCTGTTTAGGCAATGCATGCTTTTTAAACGTCGATTTGATGCCCCTAGCTTTTTATTTGTTTATGGAATCGTGAGATTAACTCCCTTTTTGTCCTTGGCAGAGAAACAGGAGACTGAAGGCTCGCGGTGGAGGCAAAGAGGTGCACAAGTGGTTTGTGACGTTGCCGGAGCAGGCTCGGGAGTTAGTACGCGCTGTTGGTCTCGAGCCGTTTGTTTTGGGCCTCGATCTTCCGAAGATGGATTGGTCGTTGATGACCTCGCTGGTTGAAAGGTGGTGGGATACTACCAACACGTTCCACTTTCCTTCTGTTGGTGAGATGATGATCACACCAGGTGATTTTTCTTTGCTTACTGGCCTATGAGTAGGTGAAGCTCCTCTTTGGGTTAACCCTAGGCTTTGGGAGCGAGTAGGGGCTTTGGAGTGGTTCTTGGGCAAGGTCCCCCCTCTTCACTTGCGTGGTCATGTTGACGTCTCTTGGCTGATCAAGGTTTTTATGAAGGTTGATATCTTGACTCAAGTGAGTGTTGAATAGTTGACACGGGCCTTTCTTCTCCACCTCCTTGGGCAAACGATGTTTGTCAACAAGGATAGTTCAGTGCATAGGCAGTCTCTAGCCCCTTTGCAGTATTTGGAGGCTGTTTGGGAGCTTGATTGGGGAGCATCTGCCTTGGCCAACTGGTATGGCATCCTCTTCAGTTTCCTATTGACACTAGACATGCGGATGCGGACTGTGTTCCTCGCTACAAGCGATGGTCGGTGGGGCAACAGAAGCCACGGTCACCAGTTTTGAGCCTTCCTGAGTGGTGACGAGTTTTGGACCGATTGACCATCGACCAGGTACCTCTCTTCTCTTATGTCCCTTGTCTTCAGGTTTCCATGTGGCTGATTTTGACCTCGTTTTGTAGGTGCGGTTCGACCCTTGGAGTGGTGTACCAGAGGATGCCTCTCTTGCAAGTTCCAGGGTTTTAGACCGCACTTGCAGTTTGCTTGAAGGCCCCTTTTGTCGAGCCTGGTATTTAGATGATCGGGTGGCCAGCCAGTGGCGTCTGCGTGCTGAGGCTATTCAGTTTGTTCCTCCTCCGCCTCCGACGTTGATGAGATTCACTTCCTCAATGTCCAAAGTAGACTTAGAGAATGCTCAGATCAGGGACTGGGCGGGATTGCTTCTTTAGGCAGGTGACTGTATGGAGTACTGCCATTTTTCCTTGGTTCTGCCTGCTGTTCCTTCAGTTGCTCCTGTTTGGCCACGGGCCCTTTCCTTTGTCTCCTTCCACTCTGATGACGGAGAAGAGGAGCGCTTGGCGCTTGCCCCTTGTTTTGTATTCTTTTCCTTGTAGCTCGAGCCTGAGTGAGCACCAGCAGTCAGTGGGGAGGATAGCTAGCAATCCCCTTTTTCATCTCAGAGATCATCTCGAAGACGCCGTCACGACCAGCCTTAGGATTTTCTTTTTCCTTCCTGTTCATGGTTAGCAAAGAGAGAAGCAGAAACTGTGTTTGTAT
This sequence comes from Rhododendron henanense subsp. lingbaoense, assembly GCA_020567845.1. Classification (NCBI taxonomy): domain Eukaryota; kingdom Viridiplantae; phylum Streptophyta; class Magnoliopsida; order Ericales; family Ericaceae; genus Rhododendron; species Rhododendron henanense. The sequence continues at coordinate 25,398,407 of CM036317.1, read as the reverse complement.
GGTGAAAGCAACCACAGTGATTATTTTGTAGGCAAGCTTTTGTTCATGAAATGAGAAATGCTTTTTGTGCCCCTAGATGTCTTAAGTTTGCATGCGATAATCAGAACATGGCTTTTTGAACAAGTATTTGCTGATAGACAGTAATTTGTGTGAAAATGAAATACTGGCCGAAGAATTGATTACTCGGCTAAAGAATCAAGGTTGCGGCCGATGTATCAATTCTTCGGCTGTTACTTTGATTTTCCAAAGGTAGATTTTGTTTTGGCCAAGTGGCATCCTCTTTTCTCTTCCTTCTTATGTTCGGTTTTGATTTCGTGCCTTTTTGCTATTGCCATGTTCCCTAGTCTGATTGCCAAACTCGAGAGTTTTTGAGATATCCTGCCCATTGTGTTAATGACCTTCAGGTTAGAGGGGATGAACAATAGTTCTCGTGTCTTTTGCTGTCGTCATTTCCTCGAGAAAAGCATACTCATCTTTTGCGAGCTCAATATGCAGGGTTAGCTTATGCCTATCATTGAGTACAAATCTGTTGATGTTTTTCCTTCTCTCCAAATGTTTAGGCCGCATCTCGATGTGAGATTGCCTACGTATCCCTAATCAGGGAATCAGGCCTTTTACGTAGTTCCAAAATCATTACCTTTGAGGTTGGGTTTTTCACTCTTGGTTTTTCTTCTCACATGCTCTAGATTTTACCTAGGTTACCTAATGGAGGTTGAGTCCCTAGCGAGCTTTTCTTTGAATGCCTTAACTTTTGCCTAGGCTGCGTTTTTGCATTTTCTTGCCCTAGCAGGCTTTGCTCTTACTTTTGCTTGGGTTTTCAGGTTACCCAACGAGCACTTCTCTTAAGAGGGTTTCTTCGTTTCGGAGAGGAATTTGATGGAGATATTTTTCTAAATCTCCTTTGTGTTTGTACCTTCATAATGGGCGAGCTAACCCTAAGTGTTCTCGCGGAGATAGTGTCTTCTTTCTAAGTTTTGACAAAAACCTAGTTTCTTAAGCAACTAGAGTTCATCATTTCCTTCCTTTTTGTCAGCGACACAAGGAACTTGATTCCTTGAAATTTCCTTTGTTTGGCAAAGAGACTATAGTGTTTGGCAATTGCAATTTAGGAAGTAAATCATTGAATAAGCATAGTTTAGAAGATGAAACAGGAATTTACTTAGCAGAAATTAAATGCCCAAGCAGGGGCTCAAAACATGTTTTAGTTTGATAAAAGCAATGTTTAATGTTCTTTGCCATGTTATGACTTCTTAGCTACTGTAGCATTTCGAGGTCGTTTTCAAAACCTTTGCCTTTCGCAACTTTATACTCTTTTCCACCCTTTTCTTTGCCAAACAGGGCCTTTGAACTGGATCCATCTTCACTGCTTGCACGGTGGCTACCTCTTTGAGACATGAGTAGTCCCCAAATGGAAATATCAGTCTGGGTTTTCATTGCCTCTTTTTCCTCCTCGTTGATTACGCAGTCATAATAGAGATTATTTACTTCCACTTGGCCGAATAGTGTTGTTAAGGAGAGTGGATCATCGTATTCTCCTTCCATTTCGTCAAAGTCACTTTCCACTTTGCTTGTTCTTCTTCATTACTTTTGTCAGACATGTCGGGATCGATCACTTTCCGATTGATCGGACTCATTGTTTTCTTCTTCCTCCATCATGAAACATCCATCCTTCTCTGGGAAGGTCGAGGTTGGTTTGGCTTGGGTGATTTGACCAATGTATTGGCTAGGATTGTATGTGGGGTTATGAGATAGGCTTATAGGATTGATATTTCGGGGTGGTGATTCAACATTGTGAGTAGGGAGTGGATTGATCAGGTTTTTGAGGTTTTATAGTTCGGCTATCAATGAGATCTTGAATGTCATGGCGGAGATGCATGCAATTATCTGTTTCATGCCTAGGGTGTTGGTGGTAGGCGCACTGTTTGTTAGGATCATGGTTTGGGCCATAGGGTGGCTGAGGAAGTGGTTTGTTTAAAGGTTTGAGATGCCCCTAGCGGCTCAGAATGGCTAAGGCTTGAGATGAGGTCATATAGAGAAGGTCAAAGTTGCGACCGGGGCGATTTGAGCTTCGGGATGAGCTAATTTGAAAAGGGTCTTATGGTAAGGTTGAATTAAGGGTGTTGACGGAGGCAGGAGATGTACGGGTTGGGAAGGTTTTCTTGAGTGGAGGAGTTTCTTCTTTCCCAATGAGGCCTAGCTTGATCCTCTCTTCAATCTGCAGCCCAGTAGCATGCAGGTGCTTGAAATCAGTGATAGCCTGAGTGTAAATGTGCGTGAGGTACTTGGGCTGCAAACTCTTGACAACTATTCTCACTTGATCTTCCTCAGAGGGGCGGTTCTTCATCTCGGCGGCTTTTTCTCTCCATCTAGCCACAAAGGTTGCAAAGTCTTTGTTTGACTCCTGCTTAGTCATTTCCAAATCTCGAGTTGTTAACTCAATTTGGATGTTGTATGCATATTGCTCGACAAAAGCATTTGCAATTTCTGGCCATGTATGATAGTGCACAAACTCCAAAGTGAGAAACCAATCGAGAGCGCTTTCAGTAAGAGTCCTTCGAAATAATTGAACAATGAGCTCATCATTCATGGTGGACATGGCTAGTGGGATTGCCAGTTCTATTGAACTTCTAAGGTAGTTGAGAATCTGGAAAAAGGCAGAGTCCTTCAAAATCCAGAATTTGGTCCCCTTGTGAACGGGCCAGAGCATGTTTGATCTCCTTGACTTGTTTGGCCAATTCAGGGCTTTCTGCCAATACCACTTCTTGAGGATTTTCTGCTTCTTCCTTTTCTTTTTGTCTTCAGCATCTCTTGTTGCTTTCTCGGCTAGTAAATAGTCAACTTTGGGCTCGGAGCTCAACAATAGTGGCATTGTTGTCTGCCATGAGGGTAGGAGGATTGCTTGATGAAGCTTAGGATTTGGTAGATGATTGAGTTTGTTGAGGAGATGACCGCGAAGTCCCTGAAAGTGATTGGGACCGTTGCAGTGCAGGTGTTTTGGCCGGTGAGGGTGACAGACGGGACGGCTGTAAAGACCTCTGTTTGGCATAACTTCAGGTGTTGTAAGAGTATAAAGTTGGCTGTGGTTGCTTCTTTGTTTTACTTATTGTGTCTGCTTTGAAAAGTAGAGTACCTGTGAGTCAGTACTTGGCTTGTGTAGGGTTAGGATTTGGGTTGAAAATCCCAACCCTTCTGCACAGAAAGAGTTATTTACAACAACAGATGATACAGGGTGTGAGGAAGAACTTTTGCAAGCAAAATGCAAGTAGGTTCCTAGCCTGTAGGTTCCTGTCTTAGTTTGATAAGTTCTATGGCTTTCTAATACATGCAAGGTTTTGGTAGTCTCAGGGTGCTCCGTTGTCAAAGGGCACCAATCCTCTCACCAGCCCATCATAGGCGGTGATTGGGTGATTCCCTTTTTGATATACCACTAGGTACGAGTGACTGTGGAGTTTGCTGGAACCCCCAACATAGCCCGTGTCATGCCGGGATATCAGGTGAACTCAACGGGTTGCCCACTCGATGCATATGATAGATGAATTAAACAAGGCATGTATTAGTCTTATGTTGAACTTTCTGGTTATGGCTCTCACATCCCCAGCAGAGTCGCCAAAAACTGTAGACACCTCCCAAACGGGGCATCGCCATACAGATTGATCACGTTTGTTTGCTCGATTGGTTGCTTGCTTCGTAAACCAAAATCATGGATATTCCCATGGCTAGGAACATCGCCACATGATAACGGTTATCATCAAAACAGAGTCGCCACCCAGTTTGTTAAAACTGGGAAAATAGATAGAGATTCTGGATACGTGAGCCAAAAGTACAATAAGGGGAAGGTGTTAGGCACCCCTTTTTGCCCAGTCGTGAGACTGACCCATAATCATTCAACATAAGACATGTAAATGCTTTGTTTAATTCTAACATGTAGTTTGTTCTTAGCCTTTAAGCAGTTAAAGGTGAGCCATGACTGTAATTGAAAGCATGCATAGAAAAGCAGGAAACAAACAAAATGTCCCAGGGAGATGGATCCCGCGGCCAGTGAATGGATGTCACGACCGAGGGATCCCCCTGGTTTGATGTACCGGCCGAGGGATCGAAGCCCCGGTCGGTGTTCTTCCTCACACCAGACAGAAAGATTAACAGGTAATCAAAATGCTACGGTTAGTTAGAAATACAGTAAATAAGACAAATCAGAGGCCGTTGGGCCTCACCACCTTGATCCCTCAGTTGCTTTATTGCTTCGGATTGGGTGTGATTTGTTGATTGCTTGGTCGAGAACCCTAGAGTTAGGGTTTGAACTTCGGGGTTTGATTGCCGGATTGACGGCTGCCTTCGGAAGGTTAGGGCTTTCGAAGTATGGGATTGAGAGAGTATTTTGACAGAGTTTCGTGGCTTGATTGAGTGTCAAGGTATATGAATTTCGTGTGTTTATTTCGGAGTCCAAAGGCTCCTTTATATAGGCATAGGGATGACTCACTCCGGCCAATCAAATCATGAGATGGCAATTGCAATTGCAATGCATCTCTAACTCTATGTTGTGATCTCTGAGCGTAGCCCGAACGCATCGGGAAGGTAGTGTAGTTGGATCAAACCAAACGTCTGATAGAACGTTCCAGAGTCTGGAAAAAGGTCGATCTGGCGGCCGAGTAATAGATCACACGGTCGAGGAATGGATGTCTCGGCCGAATGATAGATCTTGTGGCCGAGGAATTGATCTCTCAGGGAGATTTTGCTGGCAACAGGTTGCTCGAGTGAGGAATTGATGTTTTGGCCGTTAGATCGATGTTACGGCCGTCAGATGGATTCTCCTAGGCTTCTGTATTTCTGTCTGAAAGGCTGTATGGCTTTGAATTGGGTCCTCTAAGTGGTTCAAAGTTCTCACCGAAAGTCCTAAGGTCCTCAAGGAAGTAATCAGCAATCATTGTATCCATTTCATCATCGGGATTGTCCCAAGGTGGGACTTGAAATAATCGTTAGGCCAAATTGGGGTGTCTACACTCGCGGTATCGATACCATGATGAAGGGTATCGATACCAGTATTGAATCTGGAATTTTGGACTTGGGATATCGATACTTGACCTATTTCTGAGCAGTTTTTTATTGTTCCTTTATCCTTTGTTCGTTCCGAACCACCTTCGATCCTTTTTAATGCGTTCTTGACACCTCTAACGTAATCCTCTACATTGCAAAACCCATACAAACAATACTCTAGGGACACTTGGAGTCTTTACTGTCTTGGAATGGGATAAGACTTGTGAACTTAAATCGAATTTACATGAGGCTTCTAATAAGAATCTAGTTTCTTATTCCTACTCTAATCACTGTAGTAGATTGTTAACTTTGGGATTTATGGTCGTATTGTTTGTTACTAAGGGAATTAGTCAACTTGTTTTTATATGTACTAGTGCGCGTCGGTGTAACTTTATGATTTTGTGGAATGTGATGGACGTTATTGGTATCGTAGATTTTAGGTATCCATTTTGATGTATGTATTTATGAATTTTGGAATTGTGTAGTTTTTATTGGGAGAATCAGTTTTAGGAAAGGTGCTGCATTACTAATTCGATGATAAATTAACCAGAATTATGAATAGGATTGTTCTGCTAAACATATGAAAATTGCTGGGGATAATTATCTGCAAGAAGAATTGAAGGTAGCTATGTTGTTTTCATATGGCATTCTGTTGTTGCTCAAGATTGACAATTGGAGTATTGTGCATATCACATGGATGTCTAGCTCTTGAATTGAAAGTAAAATTACGAAATACGTACTAATATGGTTTTTACAAGATCTGATTAAGTACATTATAGAATTGCTATAGAATCCTAGAGCGTACCAAAAGTGTTGGATTCATTCATGCGATCGTTATGTTCTTTTGCGAATTCTGCATAGTACTTGACCTCGATCTCTGATAATTGTTTCTAAGACCTCCCATGAACTCAATAACTTGTTTCTTGAATATGCCCAATGGAATTGTTGGTTTGCTTGTAATTGATTCGCTTGAATTTGACTCGTTTGTTGCAGCAATAAAACCATGTGAATTTTCATCAATTGGAGGTGAATTAGAATATTTATTATCCTTTTGCAAGACAAGGGGCCAAGTTGCGGCCTTCATCTGAACTTTGACTTTAATATTAATGAAAGAGTTTATCATAATTAATTAAATGATAATTGGCAAACGATGGAAAAAATGATTCAAAAGTACACCATGAAGAAATTCTGTTATATGATTAATTTTTAACATATTGGTTAAATGAAAGCACTAACATGAATAGGGGTGAAAGTGAACAGAAGGGTAATCACAGAATTATTTCCATTGAATACTGCAAAGCATGGATAATGATGGAGCGATTAGTTGCTGTACTAACCAGTGGTATTGTTTTAGAATAAGGGAGTGAACGGTTTTTGTGCAAGAAAAGGGTTGTGTTTTGCTGTCGAGCAGATAAGTTCGTGTAAACACCGTTGCAACGAACCTAATGAAATATATTAAACATAATTTATATTAATAAGAAACTTATTTGTGTTAACGCATGATTTTTATATTTAAAAATATTTGTTTTCTTAAAGTTTATTTTAATATGTATCTAGAATTATATTTTAATCTTTTAGCAAAATTAAGAATTTTATTTTTGTAATTAGCGTCTAGAAATTTATAATTTTTACTACCATTGGTGCTATTTATCATGCATATGTTGTTGATGAAAACGATTCATGTTGGGGATTTCAAATAGTAATGTATCCATTCAAAAAAAATATTTGACTGGAATCATCAAAGAATATGTGCAATAAATCACAATTTAAATAAATTATAAAAAGGTTAAAAATTGACTAAAGTAAAATTAAATAATTCACAATCTGGGCATCGTAACTCTGTGAGATTCATTGGTCAAAGTATGCAAATTTACCCAAAAATAACATTGTCTTAAATTATCCAATCTCATAACCTAATAGACACACCAGGTTAATGAGTGAAAATATAACAAGAATTAATTGGGGTAGGTAGGAAACTGTTGTTGCTGTTTCGATGCATAATTCGTTGGCTTATTTTTTTTTGGGTAAAACAATTTCGCTTCTCTTGTTTTTTCCCAGTTTTCATTTTTTATGCGTATGAGGGTTTTATGGTGTTGTGGAGGGGGTAGACTTTGAACGAGGTTTCCGCTTGTTATATTATTTTCCCAACCCTAGAGCAAGTTTACCAGTCATTAGGTAAAAAAACTTGTGAACAGTGCACATTCTTTATTTTACCTATTCATATTTTTTTCTACACTACACCAACACTATCTATTTAACCTATCCTCTGTTAAAATATATTTTCCCCCCTTTTTCAACAGTGCACCAAAGTGCAGTTTTTTCAAAAAAGAAGAAAGAGGAAGAGAAAGGGACGGAGAGAGGAGAGAGAAAATAATGTTAGTAAACTACATACCTGATGAACAGTCTGCGGTATTTGTAGCGTACAATTGTAGATGGAGGTACTCTACCTAGTTGTTTACAGAGGCTGTTGCAAGATACTTTTGTTCATTTTGATGAGCTAAAACAGCTAAAGAGCTTCTTTACCTTCACTGGTAATCCTCTAGTTCTTCTTCCATATCCGTTGCCGACTTACTTGTTGTTCGTGGAGGACACCCTAAAGAGCTTGGTAGAAATTTGAAACGTAATCGATTATTCTCTCCTAAACTCAAGTATGGTTTTCATCTGGTCTGATTAGCACGTGTGGATGTGCGTGTATGAGTTCTTGTTCCTTTGATTTCTTATTTTGCAGCGGCGGAAATGGAACATTTCTGCTTTAGGGTTTCTATTAGTTTGCTTTGTTATTGGGTTTCGATTACAATAAGGATTTTTAACCTGTTTTTCGCCTGTTGCTCTGGTATATGGAGTTTAGATTAGTTCAAGGGTTTTTAATTGGGTTTGAAGTAAAAGCAAATTTTCAATAATGGAACATATCTTGTTTTCCACTACCGTTACAGTTTTAGTAGGGTTTGAATATAAGCACTTTTATAAATGGTATGTACTGTTTGAATTCAATTTTGTGCTCAAGCGTGTTCGAGGAAACTATAGAATGTTGGTTTGTGTTATTTTGTGGCGTATTTTGTGCAATGATCTATAGTATTAGTGATTTCTGTTAGTATAATTTTTGAGTGCAGGATGTTAGTTCGTGTTATTTTCTGTTAGATGTGCGTGTATTACATGAATTAAAAGCTATGATGGTTCAATGGGGCAGTGTTCAATGCTCTTGGAGTAGTGTTCAATGCTCTTGGGCTTATGAAATGTCTATAGTGGACTTATCAATAAATCTCCCATTACTCAATGTTTGTGGAGGAGTGTTCGATGTTCTAAATCTCACACTCTTAGAAGTAGAGCTCACACTTTTAGTGTGAGAGGCAGGGCAATGCTCCTCAAGAACGAAATAAATATTCAAGTATTTGACCCATTAGTTATGCGTCATTTATTTAATAATGAACTACCCACATAAATTAAAGTTATTATCTTTCGTTATTATGTTTTTAATTGCTGGAAAACATTCATAATGGTACACAACCAAGAAGAAACATCTGAATCCAAATTTTTTGGTGGCCTTAAGTATTGAAAAATGTCACTGTCACATTATTTTTGCAAATTGCGAGGTTTCAAGGAATTGATCTGTTTGTGCATCATTTTCCAAAAAAATTTGGTTATGGATTTTTACCACTGTAATGGGTAATGGGAGGAGTCGTAATACTGCAAGCAGCATGAAGGGCCAGAAGTTGAGTTTGGTTGACTGTTCAGTGCAGTGCACAAGCACTGTGGCTGCGATTTCACGACACTGGTAAGCTGCTGGCAGCAACTCAAAGATGGTCTCAAATAGTTTCCCATTATGTAGTTAAGGCATGGCTGGTGACATGCTAATCAACTCACCTGTACAAGAGGATTAGGAGAACTGAACTGTGGCTCCTTCCCACAGCACCGCCGCCACCATCGCTGCCAAATCACAAAATGGATAAGCCCCATAGCTTGCCATTCAAGGCTTTGTTTAGATAATTCATATAATAGAACTCCTGCTAGGTTTTAAAGCATCAAAACAAGTACTTGAGATATAACTATTCCTTTGAAGACATCAAAAAGTGAGTGTTGAGTTCACATTTGCAGAGTTCAAAACAAGTTTTTAGTTTAATGTTCCAGAGATTACTGAACCCTTCGTCTTTTTTCAAGGATTTCCAACCTCTGAAGCCTATAGAATTCTTGTTGCTCTTCTGATAAGCAATTGAGATCTATCAGCATTACCCTCTGATCCCCTTCGAATTGCTTTATTCAGGTATCTCTTGTTTAATACGAATTTTCTCTTGCTCCTAATTATACGTTTTCTTGCATGTACTTGCATTGGGTAGCCTTGTTATCCAATCCCATGTCTGATTCTGCTAAACAAATGGATTCTAACCCATTTGGAGTAACACCCGAGGATCAGGGGCTCTCTTTATTTCCTTGTTAAATCTGTGTTTTAACTATTTGAGTTGGTGATGATGAAATTTGAGCCGAATGTCTTGATTTGTGTTTCTAACTCTCTATTAGTGTTTGAGAGGCATGTGATGGTTTATTCATTAGATATTAGAAAGTAATGTTCCTAATTTATAGCGAATAAACCCTTATATGTCTCTCAATGTTTTATGGAGAGTTAGAACACTGTTGTGATGATCTTCAAAAGCTATCGTAGACCTGTAATTACAAGATTTTGTTGTTTCAGTTTTCAATATCCATTGGTATGTCAAACGATAGCTACATACTGACATGTGTGTTAAATCGATTCTTATTGCAGCTGATTTATTTATTTTTTCGTTTGTAAATCTGAATATTAGTCGTACGTCAAAATGATTCCTCAGGTATTTGTTCTGCCTTTATGATAGTTATTGGACAACATATTGATCCAGATTTGATGATATTTGTAGTTCACATTTTTGCCCAAGTTAACGATTTTGTACTCAGAGTGAGATTGAAAAAAAAAGAGTTGCAGGAAGAGAATACGTATATGTATATTTTGGGGCTTTTTTTATGTGGTTTGAAATCATTCGCTATTGATTAAAATGTTGTTAATCATAGGAGCTAACACTAAACTTGTTTTCACTCGTTTACCTGTTTTACAGATACAACTCATTTTCGTGTAGCTGAATGGATATTATTGACTTTCCATTTGTGCGGTGTTTTCCTAAACACAATCGGCGCACTGATAGAACTGCACGCAGTGTTTATTATCTTGCTAACTATGCAGGTGATATTGAGAAAGTGGCATTTTCTTTGTTGGATGATGATAATACCGTTGTCTATAAAGCATGTGCTGATTTCCGAGAGAAGTATTATGTTTTTCCTATTGGATCAACAAGAGTTTGGAATTCTGAAGAAGCAATGCTTACATATGCAGATAAGATGATATGGTTTTCATTCTTGTTTAGAAGTCGTGAAAGTATGTATTATGATTTGTTACATATGGTCTGTATTTTGGTATTGAATTTTCTATATTTATGATCAGTTGTAAATTCTAAAAAATGCAAATGAAGGGCCATGTTGGTTTACCAAGGATATTACAACAGATAGCTGGCATAATTATATGGTGTAGCATTGTTTTAGTTATTATATGGAGTAGTATTTTGGAGTGCATTACTGTTCATTTGATCTAACTTTTATTTGATATTAACTATGTAGTTCTTACCTGATTGGGATGAGAGATTTGGCAATGAATCGAAATCGTCTCTATGGATTTTGCTGAGGAATCAAGGGAAAATTTGGCCTGTTCATGTTATACACAATCAGTTTGGAGAAGGTTGGGCTGATTTCTGGGATAGTCACAAATTGAGGCGTGGTTTTAAGATTATCTTTGGTTGTGAACGTAGTTGGATCTTTGATGTTGTTGTGTTAATGATCAACCTGGAACCCTTGTATTATGACTGGTCTACAATTACTCATGAGTTCTAAGAGGCGTCACTTATGCCTTTTGTGATTGATGATCTGGGTACACCAAGTAAGTAAGTGTTCTGAAGAGTGTTAATTGTGTGCAATGTTTCCTGTATTTTATATCTGTGATATGTGATTTATGAGCAGGGCACCTCCGTACCAGTTGTTTTCCATCAATGATGTCGACGAAGGAACGTATAATGCAATTTGGATACGATTGTGGTTCTGGAAAATGTATTTTTAAGGTTTGTATTTAATTTCATTAGTTTATTTATGTGAACTTATCTCAACTTCTCATAATCACAATGGTTGATCTGAAACATTAGTTCGTTTTGTTTGATTTTCTATTGCTGTAGTGAAGGAATTATGCATATTAAAACGAACTCTGGTTTTATTTTTTCAGTATTTTATAGCTGCAATGGATTTGTACATGTCTGTTTAGAAATATTCACTATATTAATTATATGACTATTTAGATCAGGTGTTTGGGAAGCGTTTTCGTGATTTTTGTCATTGTAGACACCTCCCAAGCGGGGCATCGCCATACAGATTGATCACGTTGTGTTTGCTCGATTGGTTGCTCACTTCATAAACTAAAATCATGGACATTCCCATGGCTAGGAACATCGCCACATGATAACGATTATCATCAAATAGAGTCGCCACCCAGTTTATTAAAACTGGGAAAATAGATAGAGATTCCGGATTCGGGAGCCAAAAGTACAGTAAGGGGAAGGTGTTAGGCACCCCTCTCTGCCCAGTCGTGAGACTGGCCCATAATCGTTCAACATAAGACGTATAGATGCTTTGTCTAATCCTAACACATAGTCTGTTTAATTATTCCTTTAAAGAGTAAGCAAAGTGAGCCAGTGCGATAATTGAAGCATGCATCAGAAAGCAAATAAACAAACATAATGTCCCAGGGAGATGGATCTCGCGGCCGGTGAATAGATGTCACGGCCGAGAGATCCCCCTGGTTTGATGCACCGGCCGAGGGATCGAAGCCCCGGTCGGTGTTCTTCCTCACACCAGACATAAAGATTGACAGTTAATCAAAACGCTACGATTAGTAAAAAGAAAAGTAAATAAGGCAAACCAGAGGCCGTTGGGCCTCACCACCTTGATCCCTCAGTTGCTTGATTGCTTTGGATTGGGTGTGATTGATTGGTTGCTTGATTGAAAACCCTAGAGTTAGGGTTTGAACTTTGGGGTTTGATCGCCGGATTGACGGCTGCCTTCGGAAGGTTAGGGCTTTTAGAGTATGGGATTGAGGGAGTATTTCTGCAGAGTTTCGAGGTTTGATTGAGTGTGTGGGTATCTCAATTTCTGTATGTTAATTTCGGAACCCAAAGGCCCCTTTATATAGGCATAGGGATGACTCACTCCGGCCAATCAAATCACGAGATGGTAATTGCAATTGCAATGCATCTCAAACTCTACGTCGTGATCTCCGAACGTAGCCCGAACGCATCGGAAAGGTAGTGTAGTTGGATCAAACCAAACGTCTGACAGAACGTTCCAGAGTCTGGAAAAAGGTCGATCTGGCGGCCGAGCAATGGATGTCACGGCCGTGGAATGGATGTCTCGGCCGAAGGATAGATCTTGCGGCCGAGGGATTGATCTCTCAGGGAGATTTTGCTGGCAACAGGTTGCTCGGGTGAGGGATTGATGTTATGGCCGTTAGATCGATGTTACGGCCGTCAGATGGATTCTCCTAGGCTTCTGTATTTCTGTCTGAAAGGCTGTATGGCTCTGAATTGGGTCCTCTAAGTGGTCAAAGTTCTCACCGAAAGTCCTAAGGTACTCAAAGAAGCAATCATCAATCATTGTATCCATTTCATCATCGGGATTGTCCCAAGGTGGGACTTGAAATAATCGTTAGGCCAAATTGGGGTGTCTACAGATGCCCCTCTTTGACTGAACTCAGACGGATCGCGAGACATGTTTGAGTAAGAGTCAAAGCTGTAAAAAGCAACTCAATTTGGTCCAACCACTATTCCAAGGGTTTTCGAAAAAGGTTTTGTTATGGTCGGGCCGGGAGGCTGCCTACGTATTCCACAAGGGAAATTCAGACCAACCGTAGTTCGGGCAATAAAGAAAAGCAAAAAGTTTGGAGGGTTAGAGACAGAAGACGTACCTTAGGGCTTAAAAAGCCGTAGTGTGACGTACCTAGACTGAGCCAGGGTTTTGGCGAAGAGTAGTTGAAGGAGCACGGGGCTGCCGGGGGAGTTTTTGCGGAGAACTTCCTTAGTTATTTTGGGGTAGATCAGTACACTGCAGGTGCGTTTGCTTTTCTTGATCATCCTTACTTTGACTGAAAGGAGCTCGGTAGAGTAGCCTATCCTTGCGAATGAGCTGGAAGGGTTTGATGTAATGGGGTGGAATCCAAATCATCTACTGGGGATGAATTGGACGCCGGTTTGTCTTTGAGATGTGGGGGGCGCAGGGCCAGTAGCTAGAGCACGGAGCTTTGGTGATGAGGGAACCGAGGCACGGAGCCGGTTGTAGTCATGAGGCGAGATCCTGAGGGGATTGATAAGACCGAAGCGCGGAGCTGGTTGCAATCTTGAGGTGAAGGCCTGAGGAGATTGGATAGGACCGAAGCGCGGAGCTGGTGTTGATCATAAGGCGAGAGCCTGTGGTGATTTGCTAGGACCGAAGCGCGGAGCTGGTGTTGATCATAAGGCGAGAACCTGAGGTGACTTAGATTGAGGCATGGAGCCTGCTGTGGTTGTGAGGCGAAAGCCTGAAGTGAGCTTAGAGCTTGATGGGACCGAAGCGCGGAGCTGGTATTGATCAGGATGAGAGCCTGTGGTGTCAGAGCTTTGAGCTTGACGTGATGAACCGAAGCGCGGAGCTGGTATAAGGCAAGGGCCTGAGATGAAGGAACTGAGGCATGGAGCCCGAAGTGATTGAGGTGTGGAGCCTGTATACAGTCTTGAGGCGAGGGCCTGAGGTGAGCTTAAAGCTTTGATGGGACCGAAGCGCGGAGCTGGTATTTGATCATAAGGCGAGAGCCTGAGGTGATTGATAGGACCGAAGCGCGGAGCTGGTGTTGTGGTGTCAGAGCTTTGAGCTTGACGTGATGAACCGAAGCGCGGAGCTGGTATAATTCTGATGGTCTGTGCACGGAGCTTTCTCATCATAAGTGTTGGCGTGGAGCCAAAAGATCGAGGCGTCGGGCCGATCAATAAAACCGAGGCATAGAGCCGGTTGATTGGCAGGATTGACCTGTTTCATGAGAGATATGCAGAGTGTATATGTGTGATGCTTGTTCGTTAGATATGAACAGATATGATGCAGACTCGATGTGATAATGCAAATATGTGCACGGGCCCGTGCGTGTGTGTTTGTTCTTAAGCTTAGAGCTTCTATCAAGTTCCGGACTTGAGCATTCAGAGCGTAGAGCTCGAGCATTCGGACGGCAGAATCCGAGCATTCAAAGTACAGGCTTTGAGCGTCCAGTACACAGTGGTTGGGCATCCAAGCGTAGAGCTTGAGCATTCAAGTGTATAACTTGAGCATCCAGTACACAGTGGTTGGGCATCCAAGCGTAGAGCTTGAGCATTCAAAAATGTTAGATTTTTGAGCATTCAGGTGTAGAGCCTGAGAATAGATGTCTTGATTGCTGGGGCGGCTTAGAGCCTGTTGCTTGTTTACGGCTTCGAGCCAGTTGAGATAATGGGCTTTGAGCCGTTGAGTTGTGATAACAGGCGTAGAGCCTTTTGATAACAGGCTTCGAGCCGCTGAGATTGGTTGGTCACGGCTTCGAGCCATTTGAAACAGTGGGCTTGGAGCCGCTGAGTTGAGTGATTATAGGCATAGAGCCTGTTGCCATGATAGCGAGCATAGAGCTGCTGAGATAAGGGGCTTTGAGCCGCTGGGTGATAGTGGACGTAGGCTTCGAGCCTGTTGAGGTAATGGGCTTCGAGCCGCTGAGTAGAAGGCGTAGAGCCGCTTTGGTGAGATAATGGGCGTAGAGCCTGCTGTGTTGAGGGCTTAGAGCCACTGAGACGATAGATACAGACTTCGAGCCTGTGGAGGTAATGGGCTTCGAGCTGCTGAGTTGATAAAATGGAGGGCGTAGAGCCACTGGGTGTTTTAACTTGCTTTAGCCAGCAGTTTGTGGAGAGAGATTTTTCTCATGCTTGGATATGCCCCCAAGGCTGATTTTGATCATGTTGCATTGGCTCGGGGATGCCCCCAATGCTACTTGGTTGGTTGAGAACTTGAATTAGTGCACTGAGCAAAATCTGCTGTTACTGAGGGAATTTGATCGGAGGACCAAGAGATTGATCCAACGGCCGAAGGATTCATGTCTCGGCCGAGATATCGAATACTCGGCCGGTTAATCGGCTTGTTTCCAGGGGCCTATAAAAAGCCACAGCGTCGACCGTTTCGTCTCATTTTCTTTTCTTTCTTTTCCTCTTCCTCTCCTTGTTTCGAGAACTCCGTAGCCGAAGGCTCCCTTCCATCTATCCTCGTTTTCGACAGCTCCGGGCCGTGGGTGGTATGTTGTCGTGGCTAGTGTGCGCGGAGGGAGACCGCGTTTGCTTTTGGTCCTGTCTCGACGCTTGATTACGGATCCTCGCATGGGTATGCTTGATTAGGGGCCCTCGCATGGGTGACTTGCTTCCGCGATGTGGAACTCCTGGTGTGGCGGTGGTACGCGGTGTGGTGGTTTTTCTGGGCCATGTGGTGTCCCTTCTGCACCGTAGTACTCCTTTGGTATACATCGCCCCAGGGGTTTCCTCTTTTTTTTTGCAGCTGGTCTCTTTTGTTCGGACCACCAGAGGGTTCGACATCCTCTTCTGCTTCCTCTTTTTGTTTCTTTCTTTGTTTCTCTTCCTGCATAGGTTAGTTTGACAGGAAATCGATGTATAGCTTGTTTAGGAAATGTGGGATGATCCACCTTGTGATGTAAAAAGCTTTCGTTATATGAAACAAAAACCTTCTTGCTCTGTTTATGATTGTATATGCTGTTTTTACGTTTGTTTGCATGTGATATTTCTGTTAATCCAATGAAACGAACTGAACCGTAGGAACAGTCTGTAAAATAGTCGTTTTGGCGGCCGACCAAATGATTACACGGCCGAAACTTTGATCTAACGGCCGAAGGATCGTTTTGTTTGCCTGGGTTTGACTTGCAGGTCAACCCTATTATCTACGGGCCGATGGATTGATCCCACGGCCGCCTAATCGAAATGCCGGCCGAGAGACCGACTGAATTTCCGAGGATTAAGAATCCGATTCCGATTCGAACTAAGACTCGACCTAGTCCTATAAGTACGCGTTCTACGAACCCGATAGCATTGTCAGCATCAATTTCCTTGCACATGGCACAACCAATCCTTGATCAGTGGTTGGATTCCTTTAATGGCCTTGACCGTCTGCACTTTAAGTCCTTTGGCATGGACTTCCTCTTTTCCCTTCGTCACATTCCCGTGAATTTTGCTTTCCTTAGGGCAGCCGCTAGTTTGTGGGACCCTGATTTTCACGTCTTTCGATTTAAGAGGGAGGAGTTATGTCCTACCATCGAGGAATTTGCAGCCATCATGGGTCATTCGGATAGAGAGGGTTTCATTGTCCCTAATCCTTTGTTCAACCGTGGTGATCTCCTGAAGGATTTACTCCAAGTTCAGAAACATGAAGTTAAGTTCTTCCTAGTGAAAGGGAAGCAGGAGATTCTGCAACTCATCCAGCGTTTTGGTGCAACTGAGGCTCATCGCCAAGTTTCCCTACAGAAGTCGTGCTTTCATGCATTGTGCATTTGTCTCCTTCATTACCACTTGCTTGGCCCTTTCTTTGGTCATGCTGATCCCATATTGTTTAACCTTGCTCAGCAAATTGGAAATCGTGTGGGTTTCGCTGGTTTAGTATTGGCAGAGACCTTGATGGGTCTAGATTTGATGAAGGGTAGTCCTACAGCTCAGTTCTCAGGCGGTCCCTTGCTATTACAGGTTCGCTCTTTTATTTGTTTCATTTGTCAGATTTATCTTTTCACTCATCACTCTTTTGTTTTGACTCACATGTTCTCTCAGCTCACAATTTTCCCTTTTTCTCTAGGTGTGGCTGTTTGAGAAGCTAAAAGTGTGGGATGCGCCGGAGCGACTTCCTTACAATCCAGATCAGTGTACGGAGCGTCACATGGTTAAACAGTTCCCAACTGAGGCTGCTTGGGCAGCGTGGATGAAGACTTGCAGAGGTGATTGGATTCAATGGGTTTGCCCCTGGTATGGTATCGAGAGCATGACCGTGAGTACCATAAACCACTTTGGTGTAGCAGTGATCGGCATTACCCGAGTTGTTTTCTACTTCCCTGCTCGCTTTCAAAGGCAACTTGGGGCTGAACAAGCCGCAATCTTGGGTGACCCTGAGTACACTGCTTCTAAGATCCATGATGCCAACTTCCGTCGCAATATGCTGCGTCTTTGGCCGAATAGAGTGATACAGGAGGTTGCTGAGAACTTTGCTGCTAAGCTATCGGGTTCTTACAAACGCTGGTTGAAGAAAAACCTTTTGGAGGGTAAAAGTGCAAAGAGAAGGAAGACCTAGAGATCGACGCTTTTGCCTATGTTTTTCAAAAGATGTTTGTTTGATTCTAGCTTTCATGGATTAAGAATTGTTTAGGCTTGCTTTGTCCTTTCTCTTTGGAAATAATAAAACATTTGGTCGTTTTATTAGAAGATGTTATTGCCATGATTTGATGGTGAGCATGCTTTAGGATAGACCTAGAAATTTCGGAAGTGATGATGATAGCAGTGGCCGAATCTCAAGCTTAGAGATTGCCTACGTATCCCATGGAGGGAATCAGGCCATAAACGTAGTTCCAACAAAGGGGATTTGTTTTGTTTTTAGTTAGGGTTCACTCGGGTATTTTCCTCTCCTTTTGTGCTCTAAATTTTGCCTAAAAACCGCCCTTGCGGGTTTTCGGTCTAGCGAGCGTTTCATTTATGCCTTAGTTTTTGCCTAAGCCGCCCTTGCGGGTTTTCGACCTAGCAGGCTGCTCTAATTTTTGCTTGGATCCGCCCACCCTTGTGGTTTTCGGTCCAACGAGCATCTCTCATGGGTAATACTTCCTTAGCTTGTCAACGTTGACTGGCGTTGCGAATTCCATTCCATCCAAGTCTGCAATGTATGCTGCTCCTCCAGAAAGTATGCGTTTGATAAGGTAGGGGCCTCCCCAGTTTGGTCTAAACTTGCCCCTTGGGTCCGAGACGTGGCGACGAATTGCTTTGAGCACCATGTCTCCTACCTTGATATCCCTAGGTTTCACCTTTTTGTTGAATGCTCGTGCAATGCGGCGTTGATACCCTTGTACGTGGTATAAGGCTCTCAGTCTCCTTTCGTCTAGTAGTGCTAACTCGTCGTAGCGGTTTTGAACCCAATCCTCTTCGATCATTCCAGTCTCAGCTAAAACCCTTAACGAAGGTAATTCCAACTCGATGGGCAAGACAGCTTCCATTCCATAGACCAGAGAGTAGGGAGTAGCCCCAGTTGAAGTCCTTTCGGTTGTTCGATATCCCCATAGCGCCAGAGGTAGTATTTCCGGCCAGTCTGTGTAAGTGTCGGTAGTCTTCCGCAGAATCCTCTTGACATTCTTGTTTGCAGCCTCAACTGCTCCATTAGTTTGAGGTCGGTAAGTAGATGACCGATGATTTTGTATCCCAAATTCGGTGAAAAGCTTCTTTGTCGCCCCCTTGAAGTGCGATCCATTATCACAGACAAACTCGTGGGGTACACCATATCGATAGATGATATTAGTGCGAATGAATTTGGCCACATGAGTGGCTTTGAGAGTAGCATAAGAAGCCGCTTCTACCCATTTGGTGAAGTAGTCGATAGCCACCAGAATGAACTGATGTTTGTATTTCCCCTTTGGATTTATGCTTCCAATGACGTCTATCCCCCAAGTGGAGAATGGCCAGGGGGATGTCATGCTGTACAGTTCTGTAGGGGGAATACGCATACGATCAGCGTGAGTTTGGCATTTGTAACATCGGCGGACATAATCAGCGCAGTCGGCTTCCATCGTAGTCCAGTAATATCCCTGGCGCAGGATATTCTTTGCCATCGTTGCCCCATTCATGTGTGGCCCACAAATTCCTTCATGTATTTTTCCTCCATTACCTTGCGACTGTCCTCCGTTGTGACGCAAAGTTGACTTGGACCCAAGTGTGCCCTTCGGTACAATGCTCCTCCACAGATTATGAACCGGGCAGCGAACTTCCGCAGAGCTGTTTTGTCCTTCGAGGTGGCCTCGGGCGGGTATTCTCCTTTTTCCAGGAATTCCTTCACGTCTTCTTACCATGGCTTGCCATCGTCTTCGCCTTCCTCGGTAAAGGTACACTCACATGCTGGTTTGACTTTTTGCTCGATCATGAGAGGCCGCATTGTGAATCCCAGGGGTATTTCGACCATAGACGCCAATGTCGCCAGTGCATCTGCAAATCTATTGCTCACTCGAGGAGTGTGTGTGAAGATAACAGAATCGAATTGTGGAATTAGATTTTCCAGCACAGAGTGATATAGCTTCAGTGTATCCTCCTTGACCTTCCAGTCTCCTCTTGCTTGAGATACCACCAGGTTTGAATCCCCAGTGACTTCTACCCTTTTTGCTCCTAGCTCCAGGGCTGCCTCCATTCCAGCAATACAAGCCTCATATTCAGCTTGGTTGTTAGTGACTTCAAACCTTAGCTTATATGACAAAGGGATGTGAGAGTCGTTTGGGGAAACTAGCAATACCCCTATGCCATATCCACATTGGTTTGATGCTCCATCAAAGTAAAGTTGCCAGGTGTCGTCTAAGAGACATAAGATATCCTCGTCGGGGAACATGAAGTCCTCTGCCTCGGCCTCTGTCACAGGGTGATCTGCCAAGAATTCTGCCACAGCTCTTCCTTTTACTGATTTCCTTGTCATGTACTTGAGGTCGAACTCCGCTAGCAGCAATAACCACCTAGCTAGCTTTCCGATAAGTGCTGGCTTTTCGAAAAGATACTTGATTGGGTCTAAACGAGAGACCAGCACCACCGGATGTGCTAACAGGTAGTGCCTCAGTTTCTTTGTGGCCCATACTAGCCCCCAACAGGTTTTCTCGAGGGGAGTGTACCTTGTCTCATAATCCATCATTTTCTTGCTGAGGTAGTATATGGCGCACTCTACTTTGGCGTCGTTTTCTTGCGCTAGCATACATCCCATGGACGTGTCTGTTACTGAGAGATACAGAATCAATGGCTTCCCAGGGATGGGTGGCGATAGTACAGGTGGATTCTGAAGGTATTCCTTGATTGCTTCGAATGCTTGTTGACAGTCTTGGCTCCATTCAAAATCCGTACCTTTCTTCAGTAGCTTGAAGAGAGGTTCACAGGTGGTTGTGAGCTTGGAAATGAACCTGCTGATGAACTGTACCTTCCCTAAGAAGCTCCTTACTTCCTTCTCTGTCCTAGGTGGTGATATCTCCATGATAGCCTGTATCTTGGAAGGATCTACCTCGATTCCTCTTTGAGTGATGAGGAAACCCAACATCTTTCCAGCTGTTACCCCAAAAGTGCATTTTTGAGGGTTAAGACGCAACTTATAATTCCTAATCCTCACAAAGAACTTTTGGAGTGCTCCATAGTGTCCTTCCCTTTCCTTTGATTTGACTATCATATCATCGACATATACCTCGACCTCTTTGTGCATCATGTCGTGCAGCAGTGTTGTGGCCATCCTCTGATAAGTGGCTCCAGCATTCTTCAACCCAAATGGCATTACTCGGTAGCAGTAGGTTCCCCAAGGTGTAGTGAAGGTGGTTTTCTCTCTATCCTCAGGAGACATAAGAATTTGGTTATACCCAGAAAATCCGTCCATGAAAGATAGCAATGCATGGCCTGCGGTGTTATCCACTAGCTCGTCTATGTGAGGTAATGGGAAGTCATCTTTCGGGCTGGCTTTGTTGAGATCTCGGAAATCTACACAGACCCTGATTCCTCCATTTTTCTTTGGTACGGGAACGATGTTTGCTACCCATTGTGGATATTCGGTGACTATGAGAAAACCGGCGTTGATTTGTTTAGTGACTTCTTCTTTTATCTTTAGGACCCAATCAGGGCGCATACGTCTCAGTTTTTGTTTAACTGGTTTTGCATCGGGATGAAGAGGAATTTTATATTGAACAATTTCAGGGTCTATTCCAGGCATGTCCTCATAAGACCAGGCAAAAACATCTTTGTATTCTTTTAGCAAAAGGATTAGTTTTTCACTTTCCTGAGGGGATAGTGTGGCACCAATTTTAACCATTTTGGGCTCATTTTCAGAGCCTATGTTTGCTGTGATTATCTCCTCAGAAAAAGGTTTAGCGTGCCTTTCCTCTTCTCTCTCGATGAATTCTAGAATTTCTTTCAGAATTTCTTCCTCAAAATTTGGTTTGTCGGAATCCACACAATTGATCATAGGCAAAGTGAAATACTCTAAATCTCCCTTCTCATTGCTAAATTTATCAAAAGACATTTCAGAGTCGAACTCAAAGTAAATGCTATGCCTTGGCACTTTGACCAGGTTTTCCTCACTAGACTTAGTAGTTTCAAAGGATGAAAAGCTTGACTCGGACTGAGTCGACTCGGAGTCGGAATCGGAATCAGAACTAAGATCAGAATTAGCGCTTTTCATTTTGTATTTTAGAGTGTGTTCCACGGTCCAGTTAGGGTAAGCCCATTTTTCAGCATCCACAATCAGCTCAGAGCAGTCTTTTTCATCACCAAGGTCGATCACCAATACCTCACTGTCACCTTGATTCGCACTTTCATCGTTGTCACCCTGCAAGTCTTGGAGGGCCATTTGATTTGCAATTGCTGTTATCTCTTCCAATTGAGCTTCAATTTCGGCTTCGTCGCTGTTGTCGACCCGTCGTGTGCCAACAAAGCCCCACCAATTACCAAAGCTGTCTATGATGGGATGGATCACCCTTATTTCATTGTTGGTGACCCCCTCATCAAAGAGCAGGTTTAGTGATATTTCGTCTAGTGGGTCATTGTCGACACCCTCTTCTTCCTTTGCCTCTTCAGTCTCGAGGTTGTTGGCCTCGTCTATTGGCCAATAATTATCGGTAGGTGCATAAGGGTCATAAAAGTAGATTGGAACCCTGCGAAGCCCTTCTTCTTCAATCAGGTCTTCTACCTCTTCCTCATAAACTGTTCCAGCGAACATGACATGGTCATCTTCAATGATAGCCACCATAGGCTGAGGTTGATTTACTGGAATGATGTATTCAGAGGGGTTGAAATCTTCAACAGCAAAGTGGAGCGGGCCAGACAGCTTGGTGACAACTTGAAAGTGCGAATCAGACGTGAACAATGATGCAGTCATTTTTCCTGAAAAAGGTTTTTTGCTTTAGTCAGATTGATTAATCTTACCTACTGATTATTTGACTTAGAGAGATTCCTAAGGTTTAACCTGCAAAAGAGAAACTTTACAACATACACATATACAATGGGTGTGAGGAAGAACTTTTGCAAGTAGAATGCAAGTAGGTTCCTAGCCTGTAGGTTCCTGTCTTAGTTTGATAAGTTCTATGGCTTTCTAAAACATGCGAGGTTTTGGTAGTCTCAGGGTGCTCCGTTGTCAAAGGGCACCAATCCTCTCACCAGCCCATTATAGGCGATGATTGGGTGATTTCCTTTTTGATATACCACTAGGTACGAGTGACTGTGGAGTTTGCTGGAACCCCCAACATAGCCCGTGTCATGCCGGGATATCAGGTGAACTCAACGGGTTGCCCGCTCGATGCATATGATAAATGAATTAGACAAGGCATGTATTAGTCTTATGTTGAACTTTTTGGTTATGGCTCTCAATTCCCCAGCAGAGTCGCCAAAAACTGTAGACACCTCCCAAGCGGGGCATCGCCATACAGATTGATCACGTTGTGTTTGCTCGATTGGTTGCTCACTTCATAAACCAAAATCATGGACATTCCCATGGCTAGGAACATCGCCACATGATAACGGTTATCATCAAATAGAGTCGCCACCCAGTTTATTAAAACTGGGAAAATAGATAGAGATTCCGGATTCGGGAGCCAAAAGTACAGTAAGGGGAAGGTGTTAGGCACCCCTCTCTGCCCAGTCGTGAGACTGGCCCATAATCGTTCAACATAAGACGTATAGATGCTTTGTCTAATCCTAACACATAGTCTGTTTAATTATTCCTTTAAACAGTAAGCAAAGTGAGCCAGTGCGATAATTGAAGCATGCATCAGAAAGCAAATAAACAAACATAATGTCCCAGGGAGATGGATCTCGCGGCCGGTGAATAGATGTCACGGCCGAGAGATCCCCCTGGTTTGATGCACCGGCCGAGGGATCGAAGCCCCGGTCGGTGTTCTTCCTCACACCAGACAGAAAGATTGACAGTTAATCAAAACGCTACGATTAGTAAAAAGAAAAGTAAATAAGGCAAACCAGAGGCCGTTGGGCCTCACCACCTTGATCCCTCAGTTGCTTGATTGCTTTGGATTGGGTGTGATTGATTGGTTGCTTGATTGAAAACCCTAGAGTTAGGGTTTGAACTTCGGGGTTTGATCGCCGGATTGACGGCTGCCTTCGGAAGGTTAGGGCTTTTAGAGTATGGGATTGAGGGAGTATTTCTGCAGAGTTTCGAGGTTTGATTGAGTGTGTGGGTATCTCAATTTCTGTATGTTAATTTCGGAACCCAAAGGCCCCTTTATATAGGCATAGGGATGACTCACTCCGGCCAATCAAATCACGAGATGGTAATTGCAATTGCAATGCATCTCAAACTCTACGTCGTGATCTCCGAACGTAGCCCGAACGCATCGGAAAGGTAGTGTAGTTGGATCAAACCAAACGTCTGACAGAACGTTCCAGAGTCTGGAAAAAGGTCGATCTGGCGGCCGAGCAATGGATGTCGCGGCCGTGGAATGGATGTCTTGGCCGAAGGATAGATCTTGCGGCCGAGGGATTGATCTCTCAGGGAGATTTTGCTGGCAACAGGTTGCTCGGGTGAGGGATTGATGTTATGGCCGTTAGATCGATGTTACGGCCGTCAGATGGATTCTCCTAGGCTTCTGTATTTCTGTCTGAAAGGCTGTATGGCTCTGAATTGGGTCCTCTAAGTGGTCAAAGTTCTCACCGAAAGTCCTAAGGTCCTCAAAGAAGCAATCATCAATCATTGTATCCATTTCATCATCGGGATTGTCCCAAGGTGGGACTTGAAATAATCGTTAGGCCAAATTGGGGTGTCTACAGTCATGATGCTCGTGTTGATGAGGTCTTTATTTAGATGCGAAACAAACGGTGGGCTGTTCCTAGGATAAATAACCGGATTGATCGTGCAAGTTTAGCACTTTTCTTCAATGCTCTGAATCTACAACCGTTGGATTTTCTTCTTGTTACTGCGTTTGATGCAACGGATGTGAATGTAATAGTATTCACAGCAGATGGCATTGAGAGAGTGTATCGCTGGACCTAGTTGTTTTTCTAGTGTTGTATTAACTGTAGTTATATTTATTAGCTGATACAGTGCTGTACTGATAGCAATCACTATTGTCATGCTGGTTTAAGGGATTGTGAACAGGTTTCCAAATTCTGTATGCGAATTTATGGGTTTTGATTATGCTGTACAATTTTTTGGTTATTTAAACTCAGGATTTGTATGTATGGATAACATAATGTTACCTTTAATTCGTGTGGCTATGCTTTATATTTTTGGGTTGTTATGATGAATGGAGTTTCGACTGCAAATTTGGATTGCAGAACAGAATTTGAATTTAATTTGTGAATATTTCACTTGTACAGAGAACGGTAACATGTTATTCTATGAGTACATGTGTTATGTTTTGCAGATTATTTATTTATATTGTTGGATATCACTGGAAATCGTTTATGTAGATTATTTTGGAAAGAGGCTGGATGGTATTAATTGAAGAAGTTATGTACTTGTGCAAAATCATAAGCAATAGGATCCAGAGTGTTCAAATTGCATTCCGATATTTATGTTGGATTTGAAATCAAATTTTGGTAAACTTGCAGAACAAAGATATTAGCTAGCAAAAATTATTACGATCTTTTGCTGCTGGAGCCTGAAAACTTAGTTTGTATTTAGAGGATGGGAAGAAAGTGTGATAATTTTATTAATTAGTTTGTCAACATAAATCTGGTCTCTGATATTTAATGAATTGCCCGCAATGTGCTCAAGGTTCATTTAACGATCATTCCAAATTTTCAGTAGGAAGATATGGGCCTTAGATGTTGAACAATACTGACAAAAGTTGTCATGAGAATTATGAGTATTCACCAAACAAACAATCATTCAAATGAATAGAAAATATTGACAGAACATATAGTTACAATTCTGAGCTATACAGTTGGCATAAAGTAATATATGTTAGTAACATATAAAAAGGCAGAATGAAAAGATTAAGCTAGCATTCTGTTGTTGTTTGAGATTGATAATAGGATAAGCCTGCATAGTATATAGCTGTTCGGTACTCAAATGAAAAGCGATATTACAAAAGACAGGCTAATATAGTTACTACAAAATTTGATTTAGTACATTACGGAATACGTACAGTACCTTAGAGGGTACCAATAGTGTCAGATTCATTCATGCCCTCATTACGTTCTTCATTGATGTAATGTTCTGCCAATTCTGCATAATATTTTGCCTCAAGCTTCGAGAATTCTTTTTCAAACTCAAGCTCAGCAATGGAATGGCATTCTTGTACCAAATCTAACACAGGTTCTTTCAAAACAATATTCGTAATTTTTGAAGGCATCTTTGAATCAAGTGCTCTTAGACGCCGCATGAACTCAACAACTTGTTCTCTGAATATGTCTAATGGAGTTGTTGGTTTGCTTGAAACTAATTCACCGGAAGTTTGGCTGCTTGGTTCAGCAATAACAACATGTGAATCTTGATCACTTGGAGGTGAATCAGAAGGCTTGCCGTCTCTCTTTAACACAAGAGGCCAACTTGCTGCCTTCATTTGGTTTTTGGTCCTTAAACTAACGAAAAAGTTTATCATTAGTAATTAGCCAATAATCTGTAAAATTTTAAAAATCTTATATCGAAATAGAACATGTAGAAACGTTACAATAACTCTTTCATAGATCAATTAAACGAGGGTATTCAAGTGAATAGGAGGAAAGTGGACAGATGGGTAATCCCAAAATCTTTCCAATCGATTACTGTACAGGATCGATGACTATGAAGCAGGGGGTTTCTGTACAAAGTAAAGAACAACTAATCAATTCAAAATATTTGAAAGTATTGTTTTGGAAATTACCTAAGGGGATTGTGTAGCAGGTGTCTGCGCTTTGTTGAAGAAGAAACGTTGCTTCCAAGTTTCTGATAACTCTTTGTCGAAGTGTGGATATGCTGGTTTTGTTCTGTCGATTTCGCTCGTGGGTTTGTCTAGAGTGGTTTTATATGCAGATGAAGTAATTATTCTCATGTACATTTTTCTGTATGTATTTTCCACATACATTGTTGTGTGGTGAATATCTGGGTCCCATAGAATAATCTAAATCGCTTATTTTTGTAAAAATATTTTGCGGATGGCTATTGTAAAAAATGAGCTCGAACGGATATTGGCAAGGGCTTTTTTAGTAATTGTAGAATGAATCATTATGTTTTGTCTCATGAATTCTGATAAAGTTCTTGTTGATATCTGTTGGAATTAATTTTTAACGAGAGCCCTTGGATAAATACTTTCAAGAGGATGAGTGATTTGGATCATTTCGTGGGACCCTGATATGGGGTGCACAAAAAATAAATGTGGTAGATACGCGTAAAAACACGCGTGCAAGTAGTATGACTGAGACGCTTAAGATGTCTTATGTACTTGATGTTGTATTCATGACTGTTCAGTTACTTTATTTTGGGCACGAAATTAAAGTGCGACAAAAATCAACTATCGTAAATTTGGAATTGAATATTGTCGCTGAAATATTGAAGGGATTTAAGTTATTTTAACTGGTGGCAGGAAAAGTTTGATTTATTTTTAACCTCCCTGAATGATATGTTTTTGCTTTAACTTTTTGCCTGGGTTGTCTTTTACATTAATGAATCTGTTGATTTTTTTGGCTTGGATTATGGATTCTACAAAAAATATTAAAATCATAAGACACCTTTATAATGTATTTTTATGGTTGCTGGAAAGAATTAGTCAATAGTGTTTTAGTATTCATAGAGTTTTTGTTTGTTTATTTAGTTTCTTTTTTTTTTGGTAGAATTTCAGGATGGTAAGGTTTATATTAGAAATTGTATGATGTTCCAAAATTTATAGGGTACCCTATAAATGCTGAAGCACTTTTCGAATTATGAAATACTCTTTATTGATATTTGATTATGTATAAAATCTCAAGAAGCCATAAAAACGTATATTAATAATAAAGCTATGGAAAATATTTTATTAAGACTTGTAATGGCCCTCTAAAAAATTGCCAAGTGTACAACACGAACCAAACAAATTTTAATTTTTTTTAAAATCATAGTTGAATACCTTTAAAAGAACCCTTGTTCTAGAAATATAATACTTACTGTTGTTTTTTTTAAGAGAGCAATTTGAAGCTAAAAAATTATAGCTTATTGAAATTTGAAAATTTGCAATATTGATATTATTTGACAGATTTTATCGAAATCATTTTATAATGTAATAAAAAAGATTGTAAAATTAATTTTAACATACATTATTTTTTAGTTTGAAAACGTAAAATAAGTTGCATATTTTTAAAGAAAGTTTCTGGAATGAGCTAACAGCTGTTACAAAAATACTTGTCTTTAAAACAGAAAATGGCTACCTTTCCCCTTTTTGTTCTTCGGTAGGGTGTTATCACTGGCATACAGCCCTATCTTACGCGAGAGACACTATTGCAGTCGCAAGATCGCGTTTTCCGAGCGCTGGATATACATCGGTATGTCAAACGATTGCTACATACTAATGCATAATTAATGTTTTTTGACAAAGCTTTTCGACGTGTCATCGGAATGCAAATAAAATTGCAAGTTTTCTGTATAAGGTTATGTTTTCCTTTTCAACACATGAATGATGATAAAATTTTGCACTTACGCAATTTATAGTTATGATTGGTTTGAACTGAAACTCGATGATTAAGTTTTCACCATTGTTAACCAATATAGACAGAGGGGAAGGATTACTCTGTAGTTCAACCATCGATAGTGTAAATTGGACTTGATGAGGGAAAGAATCACTTTGTTCCCTATACAAAGTCGATAATAATTAGTCTTAGAGTGGTTAAGTGAATAGGGTAAAGAACCATAAATTTAAAGGCATCCGAAAGACACAAATTAACTGTAAGCTCTCCTTAGATTTGGGACGAATTCTCTTGTCATCGATAACAGCACAAGCATACCAAGCAACGCACATGGTTTATTATTAATGAACACTACGACAAACGTATTAAGGATGGAAAGAATCACATAGGTAACTCACATTGAAACTGTCTAATATGCCAAATCTGGGAAATTTGTGATTTAGTTTATTACTGTTATGAAGTATGCACAATACATAATTTAAAACTGCATCATAACATACTTAAGTGTTGATTCTAGGCAAAACCAAATATCGCTACTATAGTCTGTGAACCAGTTACGTCAAAAGCATTAAAGTATTTGCACACAAAACCAACAACGCTAGAGTTGTCAAAAGTTTACTGTATGTACTTATCTCCAAGTGGTAGCAAGTGGATTGGATTTTACATGAGCTGATTTCGATACCAGGGATAAATTTTTTCTCCTCCTTCGCCAGAAAAAACAATGACTCTTGCAAAAAGTTCCTTAGTCATCAGTACTGTGATAAACTCACCAATGGACAGGTCTAGTTCGCCAATGAAATCTTCAAGAGCCTCTTCGTTTATCACTCCATGTATAACTGGAATTGTCCATTCGTGTTCTTGCAAAGCGAATACAATTTGCTGCTCACAATCGTGCTTAAAAAACTGTTCAAGACGGTCCTGAAAAGCCTGCCAAATGATCATATTAAGCACATATTTATGGTAATTGCTATTATTGCATTCACTACAAATAGTGTAAAACATATCTTAGATATGCAGACCTTGACTATGTCATCTTCAATATGACAGCCAATTGCGAATTCACAAATTGTTGTGCGATCAAACCACATTCCCGGAAAGCATGACGTCTTAAGCACAACTATCACATGCATTGTAGACACCCCAATCTGGGTCTCCCAATTGTTTTACTTTGTTTTACGGTTTTCTTGTTTCCCCGATGATGAAATCGGATCAAACGAGCTTGGATTGGGAATGGATTGAGCTTGGAGTGCTTAGAACCCTGCGTGAACCTTTTGAACCCCTCTGAACCTTCGGTCAAACCCTAGGGTCAGGTTTGACCATCGCGCGATCCTTCATGTTACTCGCGCGATACTCAGCTTGCCAGGTGTGGTCAAAGTCAAACTGTTGACTGTTGACCCTCGCGCGATGGTTCCGAACACTCGCGCGATGGTTCCCTCCTGTCATTATCACATAATCCAGCTGGACTTGTAATGATTGGGTGTCACATGGGCTGGAACCCCGTTTTCCTCAGCTGAACAGGGTTCTGGCAGGCTACACCCTCACACCCTCACAACCACTCCCACTCACCTTGTTGGCTAGTCTCTCCACCATGTTGTGACCAGCCTTGTTGGCTGGTTGCAAAGCCTTGTTTTGCCACCACCTAGCCCTTCCACTTCCCCTATAAATACCCCCATTGGTCTTCCATGTTAAGGGTTCCAAGAAAATGATTAAGAAGCTTAATCACCATTCACAAGGCAATTAGTATTCTAGCACAAAGTCACTAACCTAAACCACTTCCTAGTCTTCCAATTAAGTGTTCTACACATACACTTAGTCAAAGGCTTCACCAATCAATCCAATCCATTTCCAAACCCCTTTCCAAGCAAAGGTATAATGTTTAGCCTGTTTCTGTTTTGATCCTTGAGGGGGGCTGACAGGGCCAAGGCTGGTAATTAATACCATGTCCTGGTCCTAAAGCCAGCAGAGTTACAAGAATCCGTGGCAGCCAAACCCTCGCGCGATGGTCCACAACACTCGCGTGACACTTGTGTCAGCAAGAGAATGGACCTCGTGGGGAAGGGAGGCTAGCCCTTTACTGTTTTTGCAATATTAGCATGCCTGTTGAGCTTCATTTCAAATATTGATCACTGTTATGCATGCAAAACAAAATACAGTAGCTTAGTTATTTGTCTCAGATAGTGTGGAATGCCTTTGGGTGATCCTTGAACCTGTCTCAGGACCCCAAACATGCAAAGCAATTCCTGAAAGTCCAGTCAGGACTGTCACGCGACACTCACTCTCTGTCGCGCGATGGTTCTCTGAACCCTAGGAGTGGCCCTTGCATGGGCAACCAGGCCCTTGGCCTCCTTTTATCTCCCCACTGTTTAGGGGTTGTGTTTTCCTTTATTCAGTTCCATTTTCAAGCTGTTTGTAATAATTAGTATTTTACAGTCCCTTTGATAAACTGCTTGGTTTGCCTCCTGGGTGTGCACTGGTCCTTCCAGAGCCCAGAGGGGATGAACATGGAACTTTGGTGAGATGACAACACTCGCGCGAGGGTTGGAGTGTCTCGCGCGATGGTTCGCTTGCATGCAGATTTGTTCATGCATGCAAGTTGGCCATCATGCAGGACAAATTCATCCCGAGCCTGGCTTTGGCATTTGATCGCTGTTTTAGGTCTCATCCCATTTATTACTCATCATGCCATCCATCCATGCTATTATCTGATCACATCCTGCAAATTGTTACAGTTTTAATCCCTGATTAATTGTTCCCCCGCCCTAATTGGCTAAAATTAATTAAAAGAAGAAGAATCACAAAAGTTTTCATAAAAATGCCTAAGTAGAGACCGATCTCCGGATTGGGCGAGAGGGGTGCCTTAAAACCCTTCCCCTCTCGTAACCTGGCTCCCGAACCCAGATATGGTTATGACAGACTGGTTTCCTTAACTTTTTCAAATAAAACAGCGCGGCAGGTGCTTCGAAATACGGTTCCTTGAGTGTCGGACCCTCAAAAACTCAAGTGGCGACTCTGTATTTTTGAGCGCTTGCCACCTGCGCTCGCGCTCCCTCGATTTCCAAAAAAGGGCCGCAACGGCGGGAAGGAACGAAATCCTTTCTCCGAAGGGCATGCTGCCCACAGTGGCGACTCTGCTGGGGATTAATCGAACCAATATTAATTCATACTTAGAATTTAATACGCTTGGGAACAATCCCTTAAAAGCCTGTCAAAACGGTTAGCTTCGCGCTGCCGAAGGTCGGGATGGTGATTTAACAGGACCTCGTGTCCGGCCATTCTAATCTGGGGCTTTTCCGATTGTTCGCTCGCGTAGTTTCTTCTAAACATGGACTAAATAAAGTGAGCCAAATTTGAAAAGGCGTTTTTACGATTTTGTGATTCTTCTTCTTTTACCAAAATTTTAGCATCTCATTTGCATTGATGTGGGAAAAGCCTCGTTGGATCGTTTTGGCAATCCGGCACAGTTTACCGGAGCCCGGGGACCCCGAATGACCAACAACCTTCGACGATGATGGGTCATGCTACCGTTCGACTGTTACTCTGCGAATACGCGGGTAACGGGAGGTATATCTGTGGCCCTAGTCCGAGGAACTTGTTACGAACCAAAACCGGCCTTTTGCGTATACAAAGTATTAGAACTCTCTAAACTAGGACAGGTACTCACAGGTTAGGATGTACTTGCATCTAACCCTGTAAATGCCTATGTGTTACTGCTTTTCTTATCGCATGAACTGTACATACATCTCGTTCAGCGTAGAAGCATGTCTAGGATGGCTCCTAGGTTCTCGATCTATTCCGAGTCTGTCTTTAGGCTTAGTAGGACACTGTCATGGCCCGATGAGGAGTCATGCATCTCAAGGGTGCGTGTTATGATCTTTTAAGTCCTTTTACGGTGGGTGTCACGCCCTCGATTTTCAACATAAATAAATATACCATTTTAAATACAAATCCTCACAATAGTAAATACGATACCACAAATTACAATACAGTCCCCAAAATCTCACAAGTCTGTCAAACTGATACAGTATTCCAAAATAGAGCAAATAGACACTGCAATTTGATCTACGAAGAAAGACAGGTACTTTAGAAATTAACTTTAGCCTGGGATGTCTGCATGCACTTCACACCCTTCAAAACTGAGTCCTTGCAGTGTACCTGAAAATGATAGGTTGAGCTACACTAGCCCAGTAGGAAAATCTGTACAAACTTTATGTGCTAATGGGGTGATAAGTGCCAAGAAAATATCTTAATATGAGCAAAACATTTTAACTAAGGATATAACCTACATAGCTATCCTTCCTTTCAACAACATAGACTCAATTCATGTACTATTTTTTTTTTACCACTTAGAAACATTACAGGTTAACTCCTTGGCTAACCCTTCGTCCAAATCATACTCTTCACATAAGGAGAAAGTATATATGTATTGAATAATACCACATTACAACATTAAATGACTCACACTCATTCCCAAACCAACCTTTTAAAACTCATGTTAACATCCATCGTATCCCCTTTATCAAGTTCTCCTTTCATGACCAACACGTCATGATTCAACCCATTTGCATTTACATGTGCCTTTAATTCTAGTCTCAATTTCTCATTCCCTCAAAATTCCTTTTATTTGTTTTCCTTGATAAATCTAAGGCGCCAAGATCACTTTAAACCTCCAACATAGATTACCACAAAGTATCAAACATGTCTCCATGCCAAACAGATTACCACACCAATCTCAATACATCAAGTCACCATATTTGGAAGTCTATAAGAAAAGAAGAAAGCAAGTATCGACACTTCAATCCATTCAAGGCACAAGCTCAAGTAAAAAGTTCATAATTCCTCACATGAGTGCTCTGTTCTTTCTAAATTTCACCTCCCAATTTCTCAATTACATCCATTTAATCTCAATAATCAATCAGCCTCATCATCAAACCCACACATTCCCCTTTTACCATGATACTAAACAATTACAAGATTCCCCGCTTTCACTATGTCACATGTTTCGATTTCATGTCCGGGCATTAAGGACCCCGTGCGTCCTATGTTCATTCCGGCATCACACCTTTCGGTGGATCCGTGGCTTTCATTCCGGCATCTCACCTTATGGTGGATCCGTGGCTTTCATTCCGGCATCTCACCTTATAGTGGATCCGTGGCTTTCATTCCGGCATCTCACCTTATAGTGGATCCGTGGCTTTCATTCCGGTAAATCATTCAATTAGTGTCACATATTCTCACTAAGCGAGCAATCTCTTTATCCACCATTTCTCTAATCCCCACACATAGCAAAGTATGTCTCTCACACCAATACTTAGATTCACATACGCGGAAATAACCTCATCTTTTCACCCAATTCATCTTCAGGCATATTCTATAATCTCAATACATAACAAAATACGACAATCAACTAGATTCATGAATCAAACACACGTAAAGAAACTCCCTTCACAATTTCAATAAGAGAGACACCAAAATTCTACATCTTTAACGTAGTAGATCAACCGTTTGTTTCACAACAATCAATAACATACCCCGGTAAATCAATTAATCCTTTCTGAACTCAAATCCAAGGAAACATGTCAAGTAATCTGATTCTAAGTGAAATATCCATATTACAACTCGTGGCCTCATTTCATCATTAACCACATCATCAATCTAGTGATTATACTACAAGCGTCAACTATTCCCTCACGAGCTCAATATCATGCAAATAACTAGAAACGGACTCACATTCCAATTCATATCAAACATCATTCATTATGGTATGTGCGTTCATAATTCATTCCTAAACTTACCCTCAAATAAACGTAACCATTCATCGGGTGTCAAAGATGTACTATGAGAACTCCACCCCAGAATAACGATATTAACATAACTTTGAATTTTGAATACTTAAACTATCCCCATTGTTTTAATATATCGAGTAAACATTTCACATCACATCCCCTATAATTGTCATTACTTCATAATTAAGGTTCAAGTATCCTATTTCGATTCTCAACGGCTCTTGACAAGTCTTTAAATTTCATTTCAACGATAATTTGTTCCTTCAAAACCCAAGCTAATACACCACGTGTCCAATGTCTAATAATGTTCATAAACTCTTAAATAAGTATAAACCAACCCCATAGAAGGAACCACGGCCTTTGAATATGAAAAAGGAAAATTTTACGAAAAACTGTCTTGGGTTTCGGAACTGGCAAAAAGGGGGGTTCCGGAACTGACTGGGTTCCGGAACTGGCAAAAATAAGGGTTCCGGAACTCAACCCGAGAAACTTAAAACTTCACCACTGGACAAAGGGTTCCGGAACTAGGCAAAAGGGGAGTTCCGGAACCAATCTGGAATTTCAGCGCGAAGAACACAACCATGACAGATTTTACCCAAACCCAAAATGACGATCAACAACAAGATCTAGGCACCAAAACTACTCATAAACACATAAAGTAAGTTAGAAATCCCTACCTCATGGGTTTTGAGCAAAACCCCAAAAATCTAAGCAAACCCTAGGTTGTTCCGACTTGATTTCGGCCAAACTCACCAAGAACGATCTCCTCCAACCTAGAACGCGCAATCTCCACCATGAATAACTCCCTCCAAGCTTGATCATACGATTTTTCAAGTTCTTGGTCGCTCAATCAAGCAACCCCAAAAAGTAAGGAGCTCCACATTGATTCGATGATGATTTTTCTTGGATAGATATAAAGCTCTTGCTTCATAGAGCAACTTTAATTCTTGGATTTTTTTCGGAATCTCACTCTAAGGAGATGAAATCGAAGAGAGAAGTACGAAAGGGAGAAAAAGATGAGAGAGAGAGCTCTAGGGTTGATTTTTCGTGGTTATAGAGTGTGAAAAGAGTAAAGGTGGTGCTTATATAGTGGTCCAACACGCGACCCAATTTTCAGAAAATTCGAAGTGGGTTCCGGAACTGGCAAAAATTGGGGTTCCGGAACTGATCTGCAGATAAGTGTTCCGGAACTGGCAAAAACAGGGGTTCCGGAACCAATCTGGAAATTTTGCAAACTCGTCCGACGTTCAACGAGTCAACCTCCGATCACCACCCACACACTCACAACACCTCCAAACACCCTCACATCAACGAAACACATTTTTCAACGACTTACCGAACTTTCGTTACATAACGATGCACGTCAATCCGTAACACCACGTTAAGAAAATGATATTCCATCCGAAATACGATCGTCCACATTCAAATTAAATAAAGAAATGGAATTTAAAATTACGGGTCCTTACAGTGGGATTTTAGGAAATCAGAAGCTTTTCTACACCTTTGCCCGTGTACCTGTTTGGGGTTTCAAACAAAAAACGAGGAACCACGGAGTAAAATGCCATGATGCTTACACCAAAAGGTAACAAGTGCCTCGTCACTTACACCGCCCGGCTAATAGCACAGTGCTGCTCACGCCAATCTGGTTATGGCATCATGATATTCATACCGAGTTGTTCTGGCTTCAGAAACTTGAAACCCCGAACATCGAAAGGGACAAAGGTTTAGACTCCTTTTAACATCCTTTAGGACCGCTCGTTCCAAACAAGGATACATCTTCGAAAAGAATTCTGAGGGCCGAAAACAGAGTCCGAAGCGTCGTGAGACAGACTTTTCTTCTGGTTCTAGAGTCTAGGGTGACATTGACGACGTTGGCTGCATCCGCTTTGGTCTTTTATTTAGATTAAAGTTATTGCAGGACCCTCATTAAACCTCCTTTTGCCTTGCAAGCAAAGATCTGAATCATTGCACCGCCGAGGAAAGTATCGAGGCCAGCCGCCAAACCCGCTTGGGAACGTCTGCATCTGAATCCGGTTCAAAGGCTTGTCAGGTCGCAATCCCAGTCAGTCGCCACGGAAGACTCTCTGCACACTCTGTTGACTGCTCTACAGTCAGATTCTCAGGCAGGTTCACCACCGGTCTTACAAGAAGGGCGTCCAACTACCCCAGCATCCGCGTCAAGCAGCTCTGAACCTCCTGTCATGATGGAACGGCCACAACCAGAAACTCTTACCTTGGAGACCATGCTCATGAACCTTCAGGACAGCATCACTACCATGCAACAGAGGGCAGCTCAGACAGATGCTAACATTGCCCGCCTGAACGACCTCATGCACACTCGCCTTCCACCCCCTCTCAAGGAAGAAGGTGAGGACGATGAGTCTGACCAGGAGCAACCCGTCTTGGTTCCAGATCCGCTTCACGCAGGCCGTCTCATGGTGCTAAACCCAAGGGAAGGCCGCAGGCCCGCTGCAAATCTCGCAGGTGGTAGGCTGCCTCCAAACCAAGAAGAACCAGCTCAGAATCCGGATGTGGTCGCACTCATGGCCAAGATGACCAAACTGGAGGAATCCATTGCTAAGACAGAAAAGATCAGTGCCGGAGGGATCGATCTGGATCGCCTTTGCCTGTATCCTAACGCCAGACTTCCTGAAAAGTTTAAAATGCCGGACCTGGCTAAGTTCGATGGGAGCGGTGACCCCAGGACTCATCTCTACAGCTACCATGCCGCTATGAAACTCCTTTCTGTCGAGCCGGAGGCCATGTCACAGCTCTTTCCTCAGACCCTCTCAGGCCCTGCTTTCCATTGGTTTTTGTCACTCGACATTGCCAAAAGGAGGACTTGGGAGGACATTGGGACTGCGTTTATTTCGCAGTACAACTATAACTCCCAGCTGAAAATGACTACCCGGGAACTTGAATCCACCAAGATGGAAGCTAAGGAGTCCTTTGCGGATTTTGTCAAAAGGTGGAGAGCTAAAGCTGCACAGATGACTGATCGCCCGAGTGAGAAGGATCAGCTCCGTATCATTTCCCGCAATCTCCAACCAGACTATGCTAGGCATCTGGTCCTGGCTCAGGCATCTGCCAACTTTGAAACCTTCTTCGACTCTGGCCTGGCCATCGAAGATGCTCTGCAGAGTGGGATTCTATCAAAGGGAGAATCCTCACACGCCGCCAAATCAAAGTCTCGGGCTTATTCTGGGAACGCAAATGCGCTGTTCGGAGCAGGAACTTACTCCAACTCGGCAACCGCCGGCACCAACACCACTTCCTCCAGCACTGCTAATCACATCGCGGATGTCAATCAAGTCCAGACTCCGCAGAACAGCCGGCCTCGGAACCAACCCCGTAGCTTTTCCGCTATCGAGGCACCTCTATCCTCGGTCTTGGAAAAATTAGTCAAATCAGGGCATCTCAAGCCCCTGGATCCAACTCCTCTACCCAAGAACCCTTTACCCGGCTTCAAAGCCAACCTTTACTGTGCTTACCATCAAGGAGCGGGTCATCTCACTGACTCTTGCTTTCGCCTCCGTCATGCAATCCAGGATCTCATTGACGATGGCACGCTGGAAACCCCTCCGCCACCTCAGAAACCCAATGTCATTGCCAACTCTCTTCCCAAGCACAACGCTGTACCACATATCCGCCAGATATCTCTCAGCTCCGCTTATATCAACCCCAGCTCCACCATATTCAACCCCACTGACTATATAGCCTCAACCGATCAACCCAGGCCCATCGTGCCTTCCCCGCTCGAATCATCCACCGAGATTTCTTATATACATGTGATTGAAGGCCAGGTTGTTGACACTGATGCGCCTTCAGAACCTTTACAAGCTGGATCGCCTGTCTCCGAAGAATCTGTTAGCTCTCTCTTCCATCAATCAATCCCCGCTGTACAGATCAATTCTGCCTCGTCGCTTGACAGCCCATACGCAACCATCGCTGGCCCGTTTCCTGATCCCTACCAGCCTTGGGTGCCTCCCTCAGATAGCAACATGCAGGCTACTGGCTGGGCCATAGCAGACAACTGGGACTACGCCATTCCTCTGATCAACGAGTGGTCAAGTTTTGAAATGGACAGGATCCCTCCACAACCCGAAAATATCCCGTTTGACCAAGCCTGGTATGATGGCTGGTTGGCTGGTTATGAAGCGGCCATGCTCGATCCTCTGGATGGCTTCTCCTTATACATGCTATTCAACCCAATTGAGCCTCCGGTTCTCGAAGCAGAGTATTACTAGGATCCTGAGCCAACTTGGAATGTTCCCATGGACATTGACCCTAACCCTCTTCAAGGTTATGCTATACCAGACTACATGCTTCACTACGCAGAGGACGAACTTGTCCAGGAAGATCCATGGGCCCTGGGAGACCACGTTTCTCTCTTTAGTTCGGTCTTTGATTCAGTTTGTGATACTGATCCCGATGCTGACTATGACCCCTGTTCCTACATTATCGACGAAGAAAATCCGCGCCCTCAGGTGCCTTACCCCAACAACAGGGACTGCAGTATCATGGTCACGGACCGCGTTCCGCCTGCTAATCTTTAGGGAGTGGACGACATAGTGGATGTCCAAGTTGGAAATGAAGTCTGGGCTGTCAATCGTTCCCTGGCTGACACTGGTCTTTGGGATGTTCCCTTTATTGCAAATCCGGAGCCTGTTGCTGAAGTGGCTGCTGTGAAAGACTTGAACTTCTGGGACTCCTTGCTGATGAAAGATCTGGCTGAGGATCTGGGCTTAGACATGGAAGTGCCCGTCTCTGCACTAACTACTGACAGAGGAAAGCGCAAACTGGGGGATGTCCCTGCTGACCTCTGGGATGTGAAGGAAGACCCTCAAGTCGTGCCCTCTTTGGGGAACGTTCACAATGTTACGAGGAGTGGACGGATTTTTCAGCCTGCTAATCTGCAGGTCGGGAGTTCTTCCAATCCTGCTAATCAAAGGAACGAACCTGTTTCTTTCCCAAGGTCTGCACCTCTTGAGGTATCAGCTGGCAATCCGATTCCTGACTTAGTTCAGCGGCAACTTGAGCGGATTCCTGCCGCAATTTCTATCTGGGGACTGATCTGTTCGTCCAAGGAGCATCGTCAGAGGCTGTGTCACGCCCTATCCCGCCTTGAAGTCCAGGCCGATGTCACGCCAGAGGCAATGATATCTCTCATCCTCCCTCTGACCTCCAAGCATACAGTGATCTTCACAGACAAGGATCTGCCAGTCGAAGGAGTCGACCACAACCGCCCTTTTCACATCACCGTCAAGTGTCGAGGACTCTGGGTCCCGACTGTTCTTATTGACAACGGCTCCGCTATCAACGTTTGCCCTCTGAGGGTCGTTTATCATTTAGGACTCACCAAGAAGGATCTTGCACCTTCCAACCTGGCTGTCAAGGCATACGACGGCACCCGTTGCGTAGTCGAGGGTATTTTAAAGCTCAAACTCGATGCTGAGGGTTTTGAGATGGACGTGGAGTTCCATGTCGTGGACATTCCCGCGACTTTCAATCTTCTGTTGGGCAGGCCGTGGCTCCATCGGTCCGACATCATGGCTGTGCCGTCTACTCTCCACCAAAAGGTTATTCTGGGGCTACCTACCGGTACTTTAACTATCTGTGGGAACTCTGGCATCCGCCCGCTCAAGAAGGATGGGACTCCTGTCTTGGGAATTCAACACGGCGAAGAAGACGTCGACCTTGGGGGTTTCTCTTTTGATACTTCAGGCACTGTGATGGCCATCAACGTGGACGGGAACTTCCTCATAAGCTCGGTCGCGCTGGACATTATGAGGAGGATGTCTTATTTTCCGGGCATTGGCTTAGGTTCTCGCTGTCAAGGGGTCCCGGAGTTCCCTACTTTTCCTTTCAACGAGGGCCGCTTTGGTTTGGGGTATATCGCCTCTGCCAAAGATGCCAAGCGGAGGAAATATAAGGGAAAACCTCGGACCCTCTGCGGTGGTCCCAAATTTGTACGTGAGATGGGAAATGCCGCTTACACTGGGCAGGCTGGGCCCTTTATTCATTCCAAAACCGGGGAGCTGCTGCCTGGGTTTGAGATTTTCGCTGATGACACCTGGTCAAACAGTGATGATGAGCCAGCAAAGGTAGAATTCAGGAGGAAGCTTAATCAGGAGAAGACCAAGACCGACTGGCTGGGATCTATCAATCAGGGAAATTTGGAGCTGTTGTTCCAGGAATTCTCCCAAGTGGGTTTGGCTGGGGAAGCTGAAGAGGCTGAAGTGCTCATGCTCGGGCCCGACGCCCTCGAGGATCCCATCTCTCTCATTGTGAAAGCCAAGGGCTCTCTTAATAATTGCATTTTCAAGCCACGCCTGACTTGCATTGACGACACTTCTGAGTCTGAGTCTGAGTCTGAGTCTGGGTCTGAGTCTGAGTCTGTTTCGTCCTCTAAGTCTAGCTCTGAGTCGGAGTTTGTGCCTCTAGGCCCTCCACGTCATAGCTTTTATTTCGAGTTTGACTCTCTTATACTTGGTGACCCTTCAGGGGCTTGTGAAATGAACGAAGCATCTTCTGACTATTTCAATGATCTTTATATAAACTGTGTCGACCCTGACGATGAGGGGATAGATTTCGATGGGGACATTCCCAAGGAAATCCGTGCCTTCATCGAAAGGGAGGACGAAAGGCATGCTCAGCCATTAAAAGAAGAAATAGTTTCTATAAATTTGAAAGATGAAAACGATACCCGGATGGTTCAAGTGGGCTCCACACTTTCACCAGAGGAGCATCGCGATTTCAAAGAGCGCTCACCGAGTTTAGTGACGTTTTCGCATGGTCTCATCGAGATATGCCCGGAATCGATCCCGAGATTGTGGAACATCGCATTCCTTTATTTCCGGATGCCAAGCCTGTGAAGCAGAAGCTCCGACGGATGAGGCCGGATTGGGTTCAGAAGATTAAGGAGGAGGTTACTAAGCAGATTGACGC
Organism: Rhododendron henanense subsp. lingbaoense; assembly: GCA_020567845.1. Classification (NCBI taxonomy): domain Eukaryota; kingdom Viridiplantae; phylum Streptophyta; class Magnoliopsida; order Ericales; family Ericaceae; genus Rhododendron; species Rhododendron henanense. The sequence continues at coordinate 25,357,699 of CM036317.1, read as the reverse complement.
TGGCTTTCTCATGGTCTCTCAGTATCCCACATGGGTGGCCAACATTGTTCCCGTTCCTAAGAAAAATGGCCAAATTCGGGTTTGCGTTGATTTTCGGGACTTGAACAGCGAGCCCCAAAGATGATTTTCCCCTGCCACACATCGATGTGCTTGTGGACAATACTGCGGGGCACGCTTTGCTCTCATTCATGGATGGCTTCTCTGGCTACAACCAAATTCTCATGGCACCCGAAGACCGTGAGAAGACCACGTTTATCACTGAGTGGGGGACTTATTGCTATCTCGTCATGCCTTTCGGCTTGAAGAACGCCGGGCCCACTTATCAGCGAGCCGCTACCACCATCCTGCATTACATGATGCACAAAGAAGTCGAGGTCTACGTCGATGACATGATCGCCAAATCCAAAACTCGAGAAGGTCATGTTCCTGTGCTTAGGAAGTTCTTCGAGAGATTACGAAAGTTTCGTATGCGTCTAAATCCTCAGAAATGCACCTTTGGGGTTACAGCTGGTAAGATGCTTGGTTTCATGATCACTTCTCGTGGAATTGAGGTCGACCCATCAAAAATCAAAGTAGTCCTTGATATGAAGCCACCGGATTCTGAAAAGGGGGTGCGAAGCTTTTTGGGAAAGGTACAATTCATTAGCAGATTCATCGCCAAGTTGACTCTAACTTGCGAGCCGATGTTTCATCTATTGAAGAAGAATACTCCGTTTGTTTGGACAGACAAGTGCCAGGCGGCTTTCACCTCCATTCAAACCTACCTGTGGAACCCTCCGGTTTTAATGCCACCAGTGCCAGGGAAACCCTTGATACTTTACTTGTCTGTAAATCCTTCGTCTATGGGGTGTTTGCTAGCTCAAGAGGGAGAAAAGGGAGTCGAAAAAGCCATTTACTACCTGAGTAAGAAGATGGTTGGCGCTGAAGAACGCTACACCGCTCTCGAAAAGACGTGTTGGGCTCTTGTTTGGGCATCCAAGAAATTGAGACACTACATGCTGGCTTACCCAGTGAAGTTGATTTCTCGAATGGATCATCTCAAGTATCTGTTTGAGAAGCCTGTGCTTACTGGTAAGCTAGCGCGTTGGTTGCTTTTGCTCGCAGAGTTTGACCTCGTGTATGTCACTAGGAAGTCTGTCAAGGGACGCGCGGTCGCCGAATTCCTGGCTGATCATCCTGTCAATGGGCCAGAGGACTCGGATTTTGCATTTCCAGATGAAGGGATAATGGCGATTGTCAAGGACACCTGGACCGTTTATTTTGATGGAGCAGCCAATCAGAAGGGATACGGGATTGGAGTTCTGCTAATAACCCCTGAAGGTGCTCATATTCCGCTGGCATTTAAACTCAATTTCGATGTCACGAACAACCAAGCTGAATATGAGGCCTGTATTGTTGGCATGGAAGCTGCTCTTACGCTTGGTGTGGAGAAACTCGAAGTCATTGGTGATTCCAACCTTGTCGTTTCTCAGGCTAACGGGGACTGGAAAGTTCGGGAGGACAGATTGAAGCCTTATCATCAAGACCTGGAGGACCTCATTCCTCGTTTCAACAAAGTCACGTTCACGCACATCCCTCGGATGAAGAACCAGTTCGCTGATGCTCTAGCAACTCTGGCTTCCATGGTCGAGCTTCCGATTGGTGTCAAGCTTCGTCCTATTCTAATTGAACAGCGGGACTTGCCTGCTTATCAGTACATCAACGCCGTCGATGATGTTGATGACGGCCTACCCTGGTATCATGACATTTGGAATTTCATTGAAAGTGGTCAGTTCCCGCCTAACACCACTAAGAAGGATCAAACAGCGCTGCGAAGATTGGCTGCTCAATACATTATCAGTGGGGGGAAGCTGTATCGGAGATCTCACTGCGGAATACACAAGCTCTGTGTCAGTGGTACTGAGGCCATCAAAATCATGGAGGAAATTCACGAGGGAGTTTGTGGCCCTCACATGAGCGAGGTCATGCTCGCCAGAAAAATCCTGCGACAGGGTTACTTTTGGTCTACCATGGAATCTCAGTGTGTGGATTATGTACGCCGCTGCCATAGGTGTCAAATCCATGCCAATCTCATGCACGTCCCTCCTTCTAAACTGTTCGGCATGACATCGCCTTGGCCCTTTTCTGTTTGGGGTATCGATGTTATCGGCATGATCAGGCCTTCTGCTTCGAACGGGCATCGGTTCATTTTGGTGGCAATAGATTACTTCACCAAGTGGGTCGAGGCTGAATCTTACAAGTGTTTCATGATGGAAGAGGAGGAGGATAATGATTCTAATCAGTCAGAAGTAATCGACATTGATATGTCCGACATAAGCAGCAAAGATCAAGCAGAGGAGGAAAAGCTAAGGAAATGGAAAGAGCATTCCTGGGCAAAACACAATTTGGAAGATCCAGACATTCCATTTGTAGAAGATGATGAATGGCTTCGTATCTGGTTTAAGAATAGGAAGAAGGAAAAAGAAAGGGTCATCATGATGAGAAGGCACGCTCGCTTCGAGCCTGCCCAAATAGTGGTACGCATCAACCGTCCCAAGATTCCAACACCGCCCATTGTTTGGGAGACAATCAATCTCATAGAAAAGGTAGAGGAGTTTCAAATGCAACCATGGGTCAACCCTTACGACGAGTGCGACTATAGTTAATGGATAGAGGAAAGAGAAGATCTGGATTTCATGTGCACAGAACCCTATAAAATAGGGGAAAGCGACTTTGATGAAATGGAAGAAGAGTGCAATGATCCGCTCGATGAAACCTCCTTAGCATCATTATTCAATCAGGAGGAATTAGCTGATGACCACACAATCAATGAGGAAAGGGAGATTCAAACTGACACATCCATTTGGGGATTGCTCATGGCTCAAGGAAGTAGCCATCGTACGAACCTCAAAAACGAACCCAATCCAAAGGCTCTGTTTGGCAAGGAAGAGGGTGAGAAAGAGTACAAAGTTGCAAAAGACAAGGGAAATGACCCCGACATGCTGCAGTAGCTGAGAAGTCACAACATGGCAAACAAAAAATGTTAAAACATTGTTTTTGCTTTAAACAAACTAGAACGAGTTTTGGGCCCCTGTTTGGGCATTTTATTTCCGCTAAGAGAATTCCTTTTTCATCCTTCAGATTATGCTTATCTAAATCCAAATTTCTAAATTGCAATTGCCATGCACTATGCTCTCATTGCCAAAACAAGGGAAGAATTCGAAGGGATCAAAATCTTCGTGTCTCCGACAAAAGGGAAGGAAAGGATAAACTCTAATTACTTAAAACTAGGTTTTTATCAAAACTCAGGAAGAAGACGCTATCTCCGTGAGAACACTTAGGGTTAGCTTGCCCATTGTGAAAGTACAAACGCAACAGGAGATTCATAAAAACATCTCCATCAGATTCCTCTCCACTAAAACCCTCTTGAGAGAAAAATGCTCGTTGGGCAATCTATACACCCAAGCAAAAGTAAGAGCAAAGCCTGCTAGGACAAGAAAAAGCGAAAAACGCAGCCTAGGCAAAAGTCAAGGCATTTGAAGGAAAGCTCGCTAGGGACTCAACCTCTATCAGGTAACCTAGGCAAAACTTAGAGCACGAGAGAAAGAAAAACCAAGAGCGAAAACCCAACCCCCAAAGGTGGTAATCTTGGAACTACGTAAAAGGCCTGATTCTCTGATTGGGATACGTAGGCAATCTCACATCGAGATACGGCCCAAACATTTGGAGAAGGGAAAACATCAACAGGTTTGTACTCAATGATAGGCATAGCTAACCCTGCGTATTGAGCTCACAAAAGATGAGTTAGTCATTTTCCAAGGAATTGGCAAAAACAAAGACACGTAAGAATTATAGTTCATCCCTTCTAACCCAAAAGTCGTCAACGCAATGGGTATGATCCTTCAAAAGACTCTTAAGTTTGGCAATCAGGCTGTAGAGCATGGCAAAAGCAAGAGACAGAAAATCAAAAACTAAAGCATAGGAAGGAATATGAAACAGGATGCCACTTGGCTAAAGCAAAACCTAGCTCCCTTGGGCAAATAGACGTAACGGCTGAGGAATCAATACCTCGGCCGCAACAATGATCCGTCGGCCAAGTGATCGATTCTTCGGCCAAGTGTTTTCATACAAGTTACTGTCTATCAGCAAAAACTTGTTCAAAAGGCCATGTTCTGACTATCGCATGCAAACTCAAGACATCTAGGGGCATAAAAAGCATTTCTCATTTCATAGACAAAACTTGTTTACAAAGCCATTGTTGTGGTTGCTTTCGCTATACAAATATAGTTTCTGCCTATCTTCTACTAACTATGAACAGGAAAAAGAAAAAGCCCTAAAAACTAGGCGATCTCTGAGGAGAAGGCAAAGGCTGCTCACTGGTCCTCACATTCCCCCCACCAGCAGCTGGTACTCTTTCACCCTCAAGCTGCAGCCAAAGAGGGATACAAACATTCAGACTCAAAGGATAATACGCAGCAGATAAAGCTCATTGAAGAAAGTCGTACCTCGAGGATCCTACGGCGCTGTCTCCGAACTAAGACCTCTGTACTCTGATAGGCGTGAAGCCATTCTTGCACTATCTCGGCAGGTACCTGTGGAATAGTCAAACATTACAAACATCTAAAGCAAGGGATACAATACGAAGAGAGGAAAGCTAACATGGAAAGCTAAAGATACCTGTAAAGCCCCGGCTGGCAAGGTGTAAAGCTGGGTCGTACAGGGAGTCAGCGTCAGGCGCTCCTCCTCCCCATCATCTGAGTGGAAGGAGACAAACGATGGAGCCCGTGGCCAAACAGGAGCAACGGGAGGAGCCGCAACAGAGGAGGTCAAGAAAAGACGGTAGTACTCTGTATAATCACCTGTCTGGAGAAGTAAACCTGCCCAATCTCTGATCCGAGCATTCTTCAGCTCTTCCTTCGACATCAAGGAAGTAGATCTCATAGACGCTGGAGGAGGAGGAGGGACAAGCTGAAGAGCCTCAACACGTGGTCGCCACTGGCTAGCCACCCGGTCACCTAAGTACCAAGCTCGACAAAATGGACCCTCGAGCAAGCTACGAGTCCGGTCTAAGACTCTGGAACGCGTGAGAGGGATATCCTCCGGAACACCCTCCCAAGGATCAAAACGCACCTATAAACAAAAACAAATTAGCTACAGCATGGAAGTATGGAAATTTAAGGATGAGAAGTGCAAAAGGAGTACCTGATCGACCGTCAAACGGTCTAAGACTCGCCGCCACTCAGGAAGACTCAAAACAGGCGACCGTGGCTTCCGATGCTCCGTCAGCCATCGCTCATAGCGGGGAATACAGTTCGCATTCCCGTGCCTAGTACTCGTGGGAAACTGAAGGAGATGCTCGAAAGCCCAGAGCTGAAATATGGATTAGCAAAACAAGTTCAGAACGCAAAGCAAAACCAGCAAAAGCCAAAATAAGAATAGAGGTACAAAGGAATAATATATACCTCAAGCACTCGAAAGTGACCACCAAGAATGGGACTCTTGTCCTGCGAGCAAGCCCCAAGATTGCCATATAAAGTAGCCAAAGCAGACGAGCCCCAGTCAAACTCCCGAATAGCTCCCAAGTGCTGCAAAGGAGCCAAAAACTGCGTGTGTACCGAACCATCCTTGTTGGCAAAAAACGTTTGCCCAAGGAGGTAAAGAAGGAAGGCCCGTGTCAACTGCTCGACGCTCACCTGGGTCAAGATATCAGCCTGCGTGAAAGACTTGCTCAACCAAGCAAGGTCGATGTGACCTCGTGAACGAACAGGGGGCACCTTGCCCAAAAACCACTCCAAAGCACCTACTCGCTCCCAAAGCCTGGGGTCAACTCGAAGGGAAACTCCGCCTACCCGCAAACCAGTCAACAAAGAAAAGTCACCCGGAGTGATAGTCATCTCGCCAGCTGAAGGAAAGTGGAAGGTATTGGTGGTATCCCACCACCTCTCAACCAGCGACGTCATCAACGACCAGTCCATCTTAGGAACATTGAGGCCCAGAACAAACGCCTCAAAGCCTGCAACACGTACTAATTCCCGAGCCTGCTCTGGTAGCTTCAAGAACCATCTGTGCACCTCCTTGCCTCCACCGCGAGCTTCCAGCCTCCTGTTTCTCTGCCAAAGACAAAAGGGAGTTAATCTCATGATTGCATAAACAAAGGAAATGCTAAGGGGCGTCGAATTAACATCTAAAAGCATGCATTGCCTAGACAGGGGGCACAGTTATTTTATTTCCTTAAACAAAAATAAATTCAACCCAAACATGGGTTCTTCACATTTACGCTCCTAGCTAAAAGGGATTTTCATCCCGCAAGCAAAAAATTTTATTTCCAAAACTCCGAACTAAAGTAAACTTTTTACTTTTTCAGGAAACTCACCGGCACGTTCAGAACACTCAAGTGATGCTCAGGCTCTTTGCGAACTATCTCGGCCTCTGGGCCACCAACAGGAGGGTGGTACTGCAGGAAACCGCCATAACCCAGCCTACGCGAAGGAAGAACGTAGGTAGTAGCATCAAACAAACTGGGCTCCTCAATCGCCTCCTCATCGGAAGACGGATGCTCGCACCTACATGAAGGGTGCGAGGATGAACCCGCCACATCCGAAGATGGCGTGGCCATCACGTTTGAACCAAGGTGGGAGGAAGACCAACGGTTTCAAACAAATGAAACCAGCGGCAACGGCGGCGGTGGGGATAATCGCCGGAGATGATGGTGGCCGACGGTAGTGAAGGGGAACGGCGGCGTGCGTCGTCGGGCGAGAGGAACGGAGGAGAATGAGAGAGGAGGAGAAGAATCGATTAAGTGGGTCGTGAGATCGATTTAACTGAACTTAAATCGATTTCCTGGCTTTTGGCGTTCTCACGGCCGAGACATTAATACTTCGGCCGAGACATCAATCCACCGGCCGAGAGATCGATCTCCTGGCCCCCCAATCAATTTCCTTCAGCAATATCAGATCTTGCTCAGTGCACCAATTCAGGCAATTACGAACTTCTAAGTCTTCAACCGACCAAGTAGCCTTGGGGCATCCCCAAGCCAATGCAACATGATCAAAATTAGCCTTGGGGGCATATCCAAGCATGAGGAAGCTCTCTCTCCACAAACTGCTGGCCAAAGCAAGTTGAAACACCCAGCAGCTTTACGCCCATCCATTATCAAAGAACTCAGCGGCTCTGTGCCCATATCAATTCACTAAGCGGCTCGAAGCCCATATCAATTCAGCGGTCCTGTACCTATCATTTCTACACAACTCAGCGGCTCTACGCCCTCATCTATGTCATCTCAGCGGCTCTAAGCCCTCGACTCAGCAGCTCTACGCTCGCTATCACAACAACAGGCTGTACGCCCGTTTTCTCATCAAAACAGCTCTGCGCCCACCATTTCAGCGGCTCGAAGCCGTAACAACCAATTCAGCGGCTCTAAGCCCACCGTTTCAACTGGCTCGAAGCCATAGCAATCAACTCAGCGGCTCGAGGCCCATTATCGACAGGCTCTACGCCTGTACTTATTCACTCATTAAGCGGCTCTACGCCTTCAACTCAGCGGCTCTAAGCCCATTACCTCAACAGGCTTGAAGCCTACGTCTACTATCACCCAGCGGCTCGAAGCCCTTTATCTCAGCAGCTCTGTGCTCGCTATCACGGCAACAGGCTCTACGCCTGTAATCACTCAACTTAGCGGCTCCAAGCCCATTATCTCAACTGGCTCGAAGCCGTAACAACCAACCCAGCGGCTCTAAGCCCATTGTCTCAACTGGCTCGAAGCCGTACACAATCAAGTTCTTAACAGGCTCGAAGCCTGTGTTCATCATCTCAAACTGGCTCGAAGCCGTAAACAAGCAACAGGCTCTAAGCCGCCCCAACAATCAAGACATCTATTTCTCAGGCTCTACGCCTGAATGCTCAAAAATCTAACATTTTTGAATGCTCAAGCTCTACGCTTGGATGCCCAACCACTGTGTACTGGATGCTCAAGTTATACACTTGAATGCTCAAGCTCTACGCTTGGATGCCTAACCACTGCGTACTGGACGCTCAAAGCCTGTACTTTGAATGCTCGGATTCTGCCGTCCGAATGCTCGAGCTCTACGCTCTGAATGCTCAAGTCCGGAACTTGATAGAAGCTCTAAGCTTAAAACAAACACACACGCACGGGCCCGTGCACATATTGCATTATCGCATCGAGTCTGCATCATCATATCTGTTCACATCTAACAACCATCATCACACATATACACTCTGCATATCTCTCATGAAACAGGTCAACCCTGCAATCAACCGGCTCTATGCCTCGATTTTATTGATCGGTCCAGCGCCTCGATCCTTTGGCTCCATGCCAACACTTATGGTGGAAAAGCTCCGTGCACAGACCATCAGAATGCAACCAGCTCTACGCTTCGGTTCAAAACACGTCAAGCTCTAAGCTCCGACAATTCAGGCCCTCGCCTCAAGACTGCATGCAGGTTCCACGCCTCAATCTAATCACCTCAGGCTCCATGCCTCGATTCCTTCACCTCAGGCCCTTGCCTTATACCAGCTCCGCGCTTCGGTTCATTACGTCAAGCTCAAAAGCTCTGACACCACAGGCTCTCATCCTGATCAATACCAGCTCCGCGCTTCGGTCCCATCAAGCTCTAAGCTCACCTCAGGCCTCCGCCTCATAAACCACAGCAGGCTCCACGCCTCAATCCAGTCACCTCAGGCTCTCGCCTTATGATCAACACCAGCTCCGCGCTTTGGTCCTATCAAGCTCAAAAGCTCCGACACCTCAGGCTCTCGCCTTATGATCAACACCAGCTCCGCGCTTCGATCCTATCCAATCTCCTCAGGCCTTCGCCTCAAGACTGCAACAGGCTCCACGCCTCGATTCCATCACTCTCCAGGCTCTCGCCTCATGACTACAACCGGCTTCGTGCCTCGGTTCCCTCATCTCCAAAAGCTCCGTGCTCCAGTTACTGGCCCGGCACCCCCCTACATCTCAAAAGCAAGCCGGCGTCCAACTCATCCCAGCAGATGGTTTGGATTCCACCCCATTACATCAATTCCTTCCAGCTCATTCGCAAGGATAGGCTACTCTACCGAGCTCCTTTCAGTCAAAGTAAGGATGATCAAGAAAAGCAAACGCACCTGCAGTGTACTAATCTACCCCAAAATACTAAGGAAGCTCTCCGCAAAAAACTCCCCCGGCAGCCCCGTGCTCCTTCAACTACTCTTCGCCAAAACCCTGGCTCAGTCTAGGTACGTCACACTACGGCTTTTTAAAGCCCTAAGGTACGTCTTCTGTCTCTAACCCTCCAAACTTTTATTTTTCTTTATTGCCCGAACTACGATTGGTCTGAATTTCCCTTGTGGAATACGTAGGCAGCCTCCCGGCCCGACCATAACAAAACCTTTTTCGAAAAATCCCTTGGAATAGTGGTTGGACCAAATTGAGTTGCTTTTTACAGCTTTGACTCTTACTCAAACATGTCTCGCGATCCGTCTGAGTTCAGTCAAAGAGGGGCATCTGTAGACACCCCAATTTGGCCTAACGATTATTTCAAGTCCCACCTTGGGACCATCCCGATAATGAAATGGATACAATGATTGCTGATTGCTTCCTTGAGGACCTTAGGATTTTCGGTAAGAACTTTGAGCTACTTAGAGGACCCAATTCAAAGCCATACAGCCTTTCAGACAGAAATACAGAAGCCTAGGAGAATCCATCTGTCGGCCGTGACATCGATCCCACGGCCATAACATCATTTCCTCACCCGAGCAACCTGTTACTAGCAAAATCTCCCTGAGAGATCAATCCCTCGGCCGCAAGATCTATCCTTCGGCCGAGACATCCATTCCTCGGCCGTGATATCCTTTCATCGGCCGTCAGATCGACCTTTTCCCAGACTCTGGAACGTGTTCTGTCAGACGTTTGATCCGATTACACTACCTTCCCGATGCGTTTGGGCTACGTTAGAGGATTGCCATGGAGAGTTAGAATCACACTCTAACTCCAATTTTTATCGTGCATTGCGATTGACCGGAGTGAGTCATCCCTATGCCTATATAAAGGATCCTTTGGGCTCCGAAATTGATACACCTTCACACTCTTTCAAGTCTCAAAACTCTGCACAAATACTCTCTCAATCCCATACTTCAAAAGCCCTAACCTCCCGAAGGCAGCCGTCAATCCGGCGATCAAACCCCGAAGTTCAAACCCTAACCCTAGGGTTTTCAATCAAGCAATCAATCAATCACGCCCAATCCAAAGCAATCAAGCAACTGAGGGATCAAGGTGGTGAGGCCCAACGGCCTCTGGTTTGTCTTAATTTACTGTGTTTTTGACTAATCGTAACGTTTTGATCATCTATTAATTTTTCTGTCTGGTGTGAGGAAGAACACCGACCGGGGCTTCGATCCCTCGGCCGGTACATCAAACCAGGAGGATCCCTCGGCCGTGACATCTATTCACCGGCCGCGGGATCCATCTCCCTAGGACAGTTTTGTTGCTCTTCTGCTTTCTGATGCATGCTTCATTTATCGCACTGGCTCACTTTGCTTACTGTTTAAAGAAATAAATAAACAGACAATGTGTTGAAATTAAACAAAGCATCTATACGTCTTATGTTGAATGATTATGGGCCAGTCTCACGACTGGACAAAGAGGGGTGCCTAACACCTTCCCCTTATTGTACTTTTGGCTCCCGTATCTAGAATCTCTATCTATTTTCCCAGTTTTAGTAAACTGGGTGGCGACTCTGTTTTGATGATAACCACTATCATGTGGCGATGTTCCTAGCCATGGGAATGTCCATGATTTTGGTTTACGAAGCAAGCAACCAATCGAGCAAACAAACATGATCAATCTGTATGACGATGCCCCGTTTGGGAGGTGTCTACAAGTGGGGCGTGGCACAAGTGTGTCACACCAATGTGCCTCTAGCATTTTCATTAAAATAATTGAATACCCTCTTCGTTTGGTTCTCATTTTTAATAGTCATTTTTTATGTAATGAGTGTCAATGAGCGAAAAAAAATAGGGGGAAAATATATTGAAAAACCTGTAAAAAGGAAAATGAAATGAGATGACATGGGAACCAAAGAAGATAAGACCTATTGTTGTATTTTGATTAATGAAATGAAATAGATTTAGTGCAACCTAGCATATTCTTTTTACTAATTAATAATTTTTTAAGTGCAGTGTGGGTACTATGCGATGCCCATTCCTTGCATTCGATTTATTCATTTTCATTTTGAAAAGTGCCAATATGGAGCAATAAAAAAGAGGAACGAATAAGACGTTTTTATTTGGACTGTGAAAAATGTATCAAATGACTTAATAATGTAAATTATGCATGATTTGTGTTATATCAACCATGTGGCAGCGAATTTTTTTTGGGTATTAACGAAAAACATAAAGTTGTGTTTCAATGAGTTTATTCGATATTCCTTAAAATTTTTGTAAATTCATGATCGAAGAGGAAAACCGAGAGCAATGATTAAAGACAGAAATAATCATTGGAAAAAGATACAGGAAGAAACAAAAATAACGATTGAAGTTGGGTGCAAATAATGATTGAAAGTAAAAAGTGATAATTATTTTTTAAGTTTTTAAATTTGATCTAGATCACTATGGAAAAAAGGTTTCAAAATTTTTCTACCATTTTTGTAAATAAAAAAAAACCTCTACTACAATAACAATACTCACAAACCAATTAATTATTTATATTAATTATTCAAAATAATTTATGATTTTTTTATTCATCACCCAAGATAGCTAATCATTATTTACCCAGAGATTTAAGACTCTCAATTCTTTATTTTTGGAAACATACCTTCTATGGATACCCCATTCAAGGAATTCAGTAATTATCAAAAGTATTATTGATTTTGTTTGAAACCCGTTATTTGATCCCAGTGCTTTATGCTGCACGAAGTACTAAATTTTAATGTAACAACCAAAGTTTTATCCTAATGTCATGGTTACAATTCAAATTATTCTGTCAAAACAATTATAATATATTAATGTTGGGAATTCTTGATAATATCAAATGGTCAACAAATATTGGTTCTAACTAAAAGAGATCAAAACTCTGAAGCGAACGTTGCGCATAGATTCTAACTTACGTTACACCAAGCATGATAATAGAATAACGTTGGAATTCGCGTAAACATTTAATTTATAACTAACTTTGAGTTTTCACGTACACATGTTAACATTGTAGCATATGAACTAATCTTAGCATAAGGAATTACAGAAACATTATACTTTGGTAACCTATTATATTTTTTCGTAGTGAAATCATAATCTTATTGAAAGGATTCCGAGTCCGAACCAAAAGTCATACAGATGTCTCGTTTGGTAGTATTGTATTATTGGGAAATAAAACAACATATCAACTGTAGACAGTCGAAGTTCCTTAATATAAACAAAAGGAGATCAGTTACAATTACATGTTTACAGCACATGAGAGTTACAAATCCAGTTAAGGCTTCGCAAACGTTACGCAAAAGACTATTTTTTTCCATGGGAAACCTGTTATCAAAAGCGGATTGCAACTCTAACACGCATGGTTTGATAATACTGACAGTAGGTTTAATCCACAATCCACGGGATTGCAATTTCATCTATGGCAATTTCATTCCAAATCACGTTTTGTTGAAACTCTTCCAATTCCTTCTGCATGTTAGCATTGATTTGTTCTTCTATTTGTTGATCAAACTGGCGGAGCAGCTGAAGGGATGGATTAATTTGAAGTGCAAGTGCAAGATGTTGGTTGGATGAACGAGTAACCTTTAGCATCTGAAATAGATCAATAATCTCAATTTTCAGATGCTCATATGTTTCAATCAGCGGCACAGTAACAGGTTGTTGCGGTTCTGATTCAAGCTGTTGATTGTTGATTTCCAGCTGATCATGTTGAGCAGCAACCAGCAACTGTCCTTCCAATTGAACTTGTGCATTGTTAACTTCCATAGAATCATGTTGATCCATGTTGTTGCTTATCATAACCTGGAATTGAGCTGAAATTTCAAAACTACTTGGATAACAATAATTGCAAACAACTGGAGGAAACGTGAAATTCGATGACAAAGAAAACTCGTTGTAGTATTAAATTATATTGGTTATGATTAGGTAAATTATATCTGGTATATTTAAGTTCCAGGTAAAAGCTAAATTGAATCATAATAACCATTTGTAAATTGAACTCACACAAATGAATAAATATTAAATAAGTACGAGAAAATGCAAACACTCATATATTAGATTTGATTCCCCTCTAATTCTTCCACTTACAATTTGCTAATATTACATGAAAGCAGTAACATCAGCTGCTCTGTTCTCCAGCTTTCTATTTTTCGATGCAGGATGTTGCTTGAGTTTGAATCTGGGCACTTTAAATAGATCTTGGACACTGGTGTAAAGCAGGGTATTTTTGTCAATTCTCCTATTTTTGCAGTGTTCGAATCCATGTGTTCGAAACGTTAGAATAGATTTTCTTTGAAGCACCATAAACCACAAAGTATCGCTCAAAGGTACCAATACGCATATCTTGAACGTACAAACATCACAATGGTGTGAATATGTCGAATGAATATAGATGATCTTATTGTATATTGAAACTCTATTACTAAATAATTATACGATTTTTAAGACTAAAAATCAATTATTCTCCCGCGTTCTTTTATGTTTTTTTTTTCTCTCCGAATTAAAATATCAACGAAGATTTGTAAAATGGTCAATTGAAATTCTTAAAATTATGCAGGATTTTTTTTGTTCTCAGATTAGAAATTGACAAGACAGCAGATGGGATATTTACGAAATTCAAAGAAACAATACGTCAATTCACTGATATTCGTTGAAAATTCAAACTATCGACAGCTATTCAAACTAATCCCAAGGCTGTTGAGAGAACTGATCAACAATTTGAATGCCGTCGAGTGGCAATGAAAACAACATCTAAAACCGTCCATTATTATTTATTATCATGTTCTTACGTTATCAAACAGAGAAATACTAATATACATTCGATAAGTCTGAGCTTACATACGTCAGTAGATTTGTACTTGAAAGAATGACAAGCTTGTTTTGGGTAACTTCGACACATGATGCGATTGTGATGATTCATTACAGGGTTCACGTGGCATGAATTGGATTCGTAATCTGCTCAATATTCGACGAACTTCGAGTACAGTTGGTGAATTCAAACAGTTCATGTACTATTGACTATGCCGTAATTCTGAACGAGACACTATTCCTTCATTGTACCCGTCGATTTGATCTCTGCAAATAATATCTAAGTTCTTGTGTTCGATAAGGTGAACACGATTGCTGATGTGTTGGACAGTTGAATCAGTTAGTGAAGCAAAATCTTATAAGTATTTTTCATGTAGTTGACAGAACTTGCAAACGAACAGAATTCGCACATATCTTATTGGTTTTTATTTTACACCTAAAAGATACGTGAACAACAACAAATGGTTTTACATTTATAGGTTATAATTAGGCGACGTTTTTGTTGCTAGCGGGCTCCACAAAAAATATAGTAGATGATGTGGTGGTTTAGTGGAGTGCATACTACACTAAACCACTACATCATTTACCGCATTTTATTACGAGACTCATTTTAAGTCCCGCAAAAATTATAGAAAATTATCTATAAATTTTTAAATAATATTTTAGTAGGCCCTATAAAAAATCAGCTCTTACGGATACTGGCAAGTATTATTTCTAAATTTATAGGAGCAAAAAATGGCCAAATGTGCAGTTTTGGTTACACGAAACCGGAAATAATATTTTTTGATATTTGCTAAAGCTGATTTTTTACAAGGTCTCACAAAACATTTTCTTAAGTTTTGTAGATTTTTTTTTGTATTCTTGTGGAGCTCCAAATGGGCTTCACAAAAAATGTGGCAACTGATATAGTGGTTTGGTGTAGCGTATGTAGCACGTCTCGTATCTATTCATAGTTACAAAATCGTTCATTGTTATCAATAATAAATAAATTGTTCAAAACTGCTCATATATTTCGCACGCGGAAATTTGAGTTACAAATTTTCAGTTGGTCGAAATAAAATAATAAAATGTGGCAACTTTTGGATTATTGAAAATAAGATAATAAAATAAGATAACAGCTCCTTTGGATGGAGCGATTTCTGGAGAAAAGGGAAAAAGGATTTTTGTCTTGTAGCTAAGTTAATTATTTGGATTAAATATTTTGGCAAGAAATAGATAGAATGTTACAGAAATGACTTGTTATTTTTTATTTTTTCGATAAGTATGTTTCAAAAAATTTCCGTTGGATTTCTCTTATTCCAAACACTTCTTTTTTTTATCTGACTCCACTTATTATCCTTACTATTTTCCAAAATATTTTTCAAATATCAAACCAAACTCAGCAATGTAATGACTGGTTTATCTCGTCGATTATCCAATCTCCTAAAAAATGGTGACATTTTGCGAGAAAGGGCTATTTTTTTTAATTTCACGTTTTCTTAACTTCCGAAGAGGTTGTGTAGACACCTCCCAAGTGGGGCATCGCCATACAGATTGATCACGTTGTGTTTGCTCGATTGGTTGGTCATTTCATAAACCAAAATCATGGACATTCCCATGGCTAGGAACATCGCCACATGATAACGGTTATCATCAAATAGAGTCGCCACCCAGTTTATTAAAACTGGGAAAATAGATAGAGATTCTGGATACGGGAGCCAAAAGTACAATAAGGGGAAGGTGTTAGGCACCCCTCCTTGCCCAGTCGTGAGACTGGCCCATAATCGTTCAACATAAGACGTATAGATGCTTTGTTTAATTCTAACACATAGTCTGTTTAGTTATTCCTTTAAACAGTAAGCAAAGTGAGCCAGTGCGATAAATAAGCATGCATCAGAAAGCAGATAAAACAAACATAATGTTCCAGGGAGATGGATCTCGCGGCCGGTGAATAGATGTCACGGCCGAGAGATCCTCCTGGTTTGATGTACCGGCCGAGGCATCGAAGCCCCGGTCGGTGTTCTTCCTCACACCAGACAGAAAGATTAACGGATAATCGAAATGCTACGGTTAGTTAGAAATACAGTAAATATAGACAAACCAGAGGCCGTTGGGCCTCACCACCTTGATCCCTCAGTTGCTTGATTGCTTTGGATTGGGTGTGATTGATTGATTGCTTGATTGAGAGCCCTAGAGTTAGGGTTTGAACTTCGGGGTTTGATCGCCGGATTGACGGCTACCTTCGGAAGGTTAGGGCTTTTGGAGTATGGGATTGAGGGAGTATTTCTGCAGAGTTTCGAGGTTTGATTGAGTGTGTGGGTATCTCAATTTCTGTGTGTTTATTTCGGAGCCCAAAGCCCCCTTTATATAGGCATAGGGATGACTCACTCCGGCCAATCAAATCACGAGATGGCAATTGCAATTGCAATGCATCTCTAACTCTACGTCGTGATCTCCGAACGTAGCCCGAACGCATCGGAAAGGTAGTGTAGTTGGATCAAACCAAACGTCTGACAGAACGTTCCAGAGTCTGGAAAAAGGTCGATCTGGCGGCCGAGCAATAGATGTCGCGGCCGTGGAATGGATGTCTCGGCCGAAGGATAGATCTTGCGGCCGAGGAATTGATCTCTCAGGGAGATTTTGCTAGCAACAGGTTGCTCGGGTGAGGGATTGATGTTGTGGCCGTTAGATCGATGTTACGGCCGTCAGATGGATTCTCCTAGGCTTCTGTATTTCTGTCTGAAAGGCTGTATGGCTTTGAATTGGGTCCTCTAAATGGTCAAAGTTCTCACCGAAAGTCCTAAGGTCCTCAAGGAAGCAATCAACAATCAATGTATCCATTTCATCATCGGGATTGTCCCAAGGTGGGACTTGAAATAATCGTTAGGCCAAATTGGGGTGTCTACAGATGCCCCTCTTTGACTGAACTCAGACGGATCGCGAGACATGTTTGAGTAAGAGTCAAAGCTGTAAAAAGCAACTCAATTTGGTCCAACCACTATCCCAAGGGTTTTTTGAAAAAGGTTTTGTTATGGTCGGGCCGGGAGGCTGCCTACGTATTCCACAAGGGAAATTCAGACCAACCGTAGTTCGGGCAATAAAGAAAAGAAAAAGTTTGGAGGGTTAGAGACAGAAGACGTACCTTTAGGCTTAAAAAGCCGTAGTGTGACGTACCTAGACTGAGCCAGGGTTTTGGCGAAGAATAGTTGAAGGAGCGCGGGGCTACCTGGGGAGTTTTTGCGGAGAGCTTCCTTAGTATTTTGGGGTAGATCAGTACACTGCAGGTGCGTTTGCTTTTCTTGATCATCCTTACTTTGACTGAAAGGAGCTCGGTAGAGTAGCCTATCCTTGCGAATGAGCTGGAAGGAATTGATGTAATGGGGTGGAATCCAAACCATCTACTGGGGATGAATTTGGACGCCGTTTGTTTGAGATGTAGGGGAGGCGCAGGGCCAGTATCTAGAGCACGGAGCTTTTTTTGGAGATGAGGGAACCGAGGCACGGAGCCGGTTGTAGTCACGAGGCGAGAGCCTGGAGAGTGATAGAATCGAGGCGTGGAGCCTATTGCAGTCTTGAGGCGAAGGCCTGAGGAGATTGGATAGGACCGAAGCGCGGAGCTGGTGTTGATCATAAGGCGAGAGCCTGAGGTGATTTGCTAGGACCGAAGCGCGGAGCTGGTGTTGATCATAAGGCGAGAGCCTGTGGTGATTTGCTAGGACCGAAGCGCGGAGCTGGTGTTGATCATAAGGCGAGAGCCTGAGGTGATTGCTAGGACCGAAGCGCGGAGCTGGTGTTGATCATAAGGCGAGAGCCTGTGGTGTCAGAGCTTTGAGCTTGACGTGATGAACCGAAGCGCGGAGCTGGTATAAGGCAAGGGCCTGAGATGAAGGAACTGAGGCATGGAGCCTGAAGTGATTGAGGCGTGGAGCCTGTATACAGTCTTGAGGCGAGGGCCTGAGTTGTTTGGAGCTTAGAGCTTGACGTGATATGAACCGAAGCGTAGAGCTGGTTGCATTCTGATGGTCTGCGCATGGAGCTTTTCCATCATAAGTGTTGGCGTGGAGCCAAAAGATCGAGGCGTTGGGCCGATCAATAAAATTGAGGCATAGTGCCGGTTGATTGCAGGGTTGACCTGTTTCATGAGAGATATGCCAAGTGTATATGTGTGATGATGGTTGTTAGATGTGAATAGATGTGATGCAGACTCGATGTGAAAATGTTGATGCAAATGTGCACGGGCCCGTGCGTGTGTGTTTGTTTTAAGCTTAGAGCTTCTATCAAGTTCCGGACTTGAGCATTCAGAGCGTAGAGCTCGAGCATTCGGACGGCAGAATCCGAGCATTCAAAGTACAGGCTTTGAGCGTCCAGTACGCAGTGGTTGGGCATCCAAGCGTAGAGCTTGAGCATTCAAGTGTATAACTTGAGCATCCAGTACACAGTGGTTGGGCATCCAAGCGTAGAGCTTGAGCATTCAAAAATGTTAGATTTTTGAGCATTCAGGCGTAGAGCCTGAGAATAAATGTCTTGATTGTTGGGGCGGCTTAGAGCCTGTTGCTTGTTTACGGCTTCGAGCCAGTTGAGATAGTGGGCTTTGAGCCGTTGAGTTGTGATAACAGGCGTAGAGCCTTTTGATAACGGGCTTCGAGCCGCTGAGATTGGTTATTTTACAGCTCCGAGCCATTTGAAACAGTGGGCTTGGAGCCGCTGAGTTGAATGAATACAGGCATAGAGCCTGTTGCTGTGATAGCGAGCGTAGAGCTGCTGAGTCGAGGGCTTGGAGCCGCTGAGATTGTGATAGCGAGCGTAGAGCTGCTAAAATGAGTGAATAAGTACAGGCGTAGAGCCTGTCGATAGTGGGCCTTAAACCGCTGAATTGATAGGTGGGGGCGTAGAGCCGCTGAGTTGCGTAGAGGTGATGGGCTTTGAGCCTGTTAGGATAGTGGGCTTGGAGCCGTTGAGACTGCTTGTGTACGGCTTCGAGCCATTTGAGATGATGGGCCTGAAGCCGCTGAGTGGTATGGAGATAATGGGCACAGGGCTGCTGAATTGGTAGGTGAGGCGTAGAGCCGCTGAGTTGCGTAGAGATGATGGGCACAGGGCTGCTGAATTGGTATGGGCTTCGAGCCGCTGAGTGAATCGATAATGGATATGGGCGTAAAGCCGCTGGGTGTTTCAACTTGCTTTGGCCAGCAGTTTGTGGAGAGAGAGTTTCGATGCTTGGGCATGCCCCCAAGGCTGGTTTTGATTACATTGTATTGATTCGGGGATGCCCCCAAGGCTACTTTGGTTGACCGAAGACTTAGAAGTCTGTAATCGCTTGAGTTGGTACACCGAGCAAAATCTGCTGTTGGTGAGGGAATTTGATTAAGAGGCCAGGAGATCGATCTCTCGGCCGAATAATTGATATCTCGGCCGGGGAATGGATATCTCGGCCGTGAGAACGCCAAAAGCCAGGAAATCGATTTAAGTTCAGTTAAATCGATCTCACGGCCCATTTAATCCTTTCTTCTCCTCCTTTCCCATTCTCCTCCGTTCCTCTCGCCTGACGACCACCGTACGTCGCCGCCCTCCACTACCGTCGGCCACCATCTTCTCCGGCGACCGTCCTCTCCGACCACCGCCGTCATTGCCGTCGCTGCCGGCTTTGGGTTTTTCCTAAAACCGTTGGTTTTCTTGGCTTGGACGTAATGGCTATGTCATCTTCGGGTGCTGCAGGTTCGTCCTCACATCCTTCATGTAGGTGTGAGTATTCATCTTCCGATGAGGAGGCGATTGAGGAGCCTGGTTTGTTTGATGTTGCTACCTACATTCGTCCTTCGCGTAGGTTGGGTTATGGCGGTTTCCTGCAGTACCGCCCTCCTGTTGGCGGCCCAGAGGCCGAGGTGGTTCGTCGAGAGCCTGAGTTTCATTTGAGCGTTCTGAACGTGCCGGTGAGTTTTCCTGAAAAGCAAAAGTTTTACTTTAGTTCGGAGTTTTGGAAATCCTTGTATTTTTTTAAGAATAAAAATTTCGCTTGCGGGATGAAAATCCCTTTTAGCTAGGAGCGTAAATGTGAAGAACCCATGTTTGGGTTGAACTTATTTTTGTTTAAGGAAACTAAAATAACTGTGCCCCCTGTCTAGGCAATGCATGCTTTTAGATGTTAATTCGATGCCCCTTAGCATTTCCTTTGTTTATGCAATCATGAGATTAACTCCCTTTTGTCTTTGGCAGAGAAACAGGAGGCTGGAAGCTCGTGGTGGAGGCAAGGAGGTGAACAGATGGTTCTTGAAGCTGCTAGAGCAGGCTCGGGAATTAGTACGTGCTGCAGGTTTCGAGACGTTCATTCTGGGCCTCGATCTTCCAAAGATGGATTGGTCACTGATGACCTCGCTGGTTGAGAGGTGGTGGGATACCACCAATACCTTCCACTTCCCTGCTGCTGGCGAGATGACTATCACTCCGGGCGACTTTTCTTTGTTGACTGGCTTGCGGATAGGCGAAGTGGCTCTTCGAGTTGACCCTCGGCTTTGGGAGCGAGATGGTGCTTTGAGGTGGTTTCTGGGCAAGGTGCCCCCTGTTCGTTCTCGGGGTCACATTGATCTTGCTTGGCTAAGCAAGACTTTCGCGGTGGCTGATATCTTGACCCAGGTGAGCGTCGAGCAGTTGACACGGGCCTTCCTTCTTTACCTCCTTGGGCAAACGTTGTTTGCCAACAAGGATGGTTCAGTACACACGCAGTTTTTGGCCCCTCTGCAGCACTTGAGAGCCATTCGGGAGTTTGACTAGGGCTCGTCTGCTTTGGCCACTTTGTACGGCAGTCTTGGAGCTTGTTCGCGGGACAAGAGTCCCATTCTTTGTGGCCACTTTCGAGTGCTTGAGGTACGTACCATTCCCTTGTACTTCTGTTTTTACTTTGGCTTTTTCCTAGTTCTGAACTTGCTTTGGTTAACCTGCTTTTCAGCTCTGGGCTTTTGAGCACCTTCTCCAGTTTCCTCCTGAGACTAGGCACGGTGATGCGAACTGCATACCTCGTTACGAGCGATGGTTGATGGGGCAACGGAGGCCACGGTCACCAGTTTTGAGCCTTCCCGAGTGGCGGCGAGTTTTGGACCGACTGACGGTTGATCAGGTACCTTTTCTTTTGTACCTCTCGTCCTTTTAGGTTCCCATATTCTTGTGTCGAGACTGATTTGTCCTTGCTTTTACAGGTACGGTTTGACCCTTGGGGTGGTGTACCAGAGGACACCCCTCTTGCTCGTTGTAGGGTCCTAGATCGGACCCGTAGCTTGCTCGAGGGTCCATTTTGCCGAGCCTGGTACTTAGGTGATCGAGTGGCCAGCCAGTGGCGGTCACGCGCTGAGGCTCTTCAGCTTGTTCCTCCTTCTCCTCTAGTATCCATGAGGTCCACTTCCTTGATGTCGAGGGAAGATCTGAAGAATGCCCGGATCAGAGATTGGGCAGGCTTACTCCTCCAGACAGGTGATTATACGGAGTACTGCCGTCTTTTCTTGACCCCCTCTGTTGAGGCTCCTCCCGTTGCTCCTGTCTGGCCACGGGCTCCTTCGTTTGTCTCCTTCCACTCAGACGATGGGGAGGAGGAGCGCCTGATGCTGACTCCTTGCACGACCCCGCTCTACACTTTGCCAGACAGGACTTCATAGGTATTTTTAGCTTCTTATGTTAGCTTTCATCACTTCGCATTGTATCCTTGCTTTAGATGTTTGTAATGCTTGATTGTTCCACAGGTGCCTGCCGAGATAGTGCAGGAATGGCTTCACGCCTATCAAAGTACAGAGGTTTTGGTTCGGAGACAGCGCCGTAGGATCCTCGAGGTATGACTTTCTTCATGAGCTTTATCTGCTACACATTATCCTTTGAGTCTGAATGTTTATATCTTCCTTGGCTGCAGCTTGAGGCTGAGAGAGTACCGGCTGCTGAGGGGAATGTGGGGATCAGTGAGCAGCCTTTGCCTTCTTCTCAGAGATCGCCTAGTTTTTAGGGCTTTTCTTTTCCCTGTTCATAGTTAGTAGATGATAGGCAGAAGCTATATTTGTATAGCGAAAGCAATCACAGCAACGGTTTTGTAAACAAGTTTTTGTTTGAGAAATGAGAAATGCCTTTCCTGCCCCTAAATGTCTTGAGTTTGCATGCGATAGTCAGAACATGGCTTCTTTTAAACAAGTTTTTGCTGATAGACAGTTTAAAAATATTTGGCCGAAGAATCGATCACTCGGCCGAAGGATCTTTGTTGCGGCCGAGGTATTGATTGTCCGGCCGTTACATCTATTTTCCCAAGGAAGATAGGTTTTGCTTTAGCCAAGTGGCATCCTGTTTCACATCCTTTCCTATGCTTAGTCTTTGATTTTGCTGTCTCTTGCCTTTGCCATGCTTTTCAGTCTGATTGCTGAACTTAAGAGTCTTTTGAAAGATCATATCCATTGCATTTTGACGACTTTTGGTTTAGAAGGGATGAACTGTAATTCTTACGTGTCTTTGTTTTTGCCAATTCCTTGGAAAATGACTAACTCATCTTTTGCGAGCTCAATACGCAGGTTTAGCTATGCCTATCATTGAGTACAAACATGTTGATGTTTTCCTCTCTCCAAATGCTTGGGCCGTATCTCGATGCGAGACTGCCTACGTATCCCGATCAGGGAATCAGGCCTTTTACGTAGTTCCAAGACCACCATCTTTGGGGGCTGGGTTTTCACTCTTGGTTTTTCTTTCTTTCATGCTCTAAGTTTTGCCTAGGTTACCTGATAGAGGTTGAGTCCCTAGCGAGCTTTCCTTCAAATGCCTTGACTTTTGCCTAGGTCGCGTTTTTCGCTTTTTCTTGTCCTAGCAGGCTCTGCTCTTACTTTTGCTTGGGCGTGTAGGTTGCCCAACGAGCATTTTTCTCTCAAAGGGGGTTTGTATTTTGGAGAGGAAGCTGATGGAGATGAATCTCCTGTTGCGTTTGTACTTTCATAATGGGCAAGCTAACCCTAAGTGTTCTCACGGAGATAGCGTCTTCTTCCTGAGTTTTGAAAAAACCTAGTTCTAAGTAATTAGAGTTCATCATTTCCTTACCAAAAGTCGGGGATACAAAGATTTTGATCCCTTCAAATTCTTCTCTTGTTTTGGCAATGAGAGTATAGTGCATGGCAATTGCAATTTAGAAATTTGGATTTTAGATAAGCATAATCTGGAAGATGAAAAAGGAATTCGCTTAGCAGAAATAAAATGCCCAAACAGGGGCCCAAAACTCATTCTAGTTTGTTTAAAGCAAAAACAATGTTTTAATGTTTCTTATTTGCCATGTTGTGACTTCTCAGCTACTGCAGCATGTCGGGGTCATTTCCCTTGTCTTTTGCAACTTTGTACTCTTTCCCACCTTCTTCCTTGCCAAACAGAGCCTTTGAACCGGGTTCATCTCTTGCACGATAGCTATCTCCTTGAGCCATGAGTAATCCCCAGATGGATGTGTAGGCAGGAAACTCCCTTTCCCTTTCCTCATTGATTGCGTGGTCATCAGCTATTTCCTCCTGATTGAATAGTGATGCTAAGGAGGTTTCATCTAGCGGATCATTGCACTCTTCTTCCATTTCATCAAAGTCGCTTTCCCCTGTTTTATAGGGTTCTGTGCACATGAAATCTAGATCTTCTCTTTCCTCTATCCATTGACTATAATCGCACTCGTCGTAAGGGTTGACCCATGGTTGCATTTGAAACTCCTCTACTTTCTCAATGAGATTGATTGTCTCCCAAACAATGGGCGGTGTTGGAATTTTGGGACGGTTGATGCGTACCACTATTTGGGCAGGCTCGAAGCGAGCGTGCCTTCTCATCATGATGACCCTTTCTTTTTCCTTCTTCCTATTCTCAAACCAGATACGAAGCCATTCGTCATCTTCTACAAATGGAATGTCTGGATCTTCCAAATTGTGTTTTGCCCAAGAGTGTTCCTTCCACTTCCTTAGCTTTTCCTCCTCTGCCTGATCTTTGCTGCTTATGTCGGACATATCCATGTTGATTACTTCTGACTGATCAGAATTATCATCTTCTTCCTCCTCCATCATGAAACATTCGTCCTCCTCGGGGAAGGTTAAGGCAGGTTTGGTTTGGTTGTCTTGGACAATGTATTGGCTGGGATTGTATGTGGGGTTGTGAGATAGATTTATGAGATTGATATTTCGAGGTGGCGGCTCAGCATTGTGAGTAGGGAGTTGGTTGGCTTGCCCATCAGGTTTTGGTGGCTTTATGGTTCGACTATCAATAAGGTCTTGAATGTCGTGACGAAGACGCATGCAATTGTCTGTTTCGTGCCCAGGATGTTGGTGGTAGGCGCATTGTTTGTTTGGATCATGGTTTGGACCGTAGGGCGGTGGAGGAAGTGGCTTGTTTAGAGGTTTGAGATGCCCTTGACGGCTGAGAATGGTTAAGGCTTGGGATAAGGTCATATAGAGGGGATCAAAGTTGCGACGAGGTCGATTTGAGCTTCGGGATGGGCTAGTTTAGAAAGGGTCTTGAGACAAGGATGTGCCAAGGGCATTTACGGAGGCGTGAGATGTGCGGCTAGAGAAGGTTTTCTTAGGTGGAGGAGTGGCCTCTTCTTTCCCAATGAGTCCTAGCTTGATTCCATCTTCGATTTGTAATCCAGTGGCATGCAAGCGCTTGAAATCGGTGATAGCCTGCGTATAGATATGCCTGAGATATTTGGGTTGCAAATTTTTGACAACTATCCTCACTTGGTCTTCCTCGGAGGGACGGTTCTTCATTTTGGCAGCCTTTTCCCTCCATCTTGCCACAAAGGTAGCAAAATCCTCATTGGAATCCTGTTTGGTCATTTCCAAATCTCGAGTTGTTAGCTCAATTTGGACGTTGTATGCATACTGCTTGACGAAAGCATTGGCAATTTCTGGCCAAGTTTGATAATGTACAAACTCCAAAGTGAGGAACCAGTCGAGGGCGCTTCCGGTGAGGGTTCGTTGGAACAACTGAGCGATGAGCTCGTCATTCAAGCCCATCGGCTTCAGGGTGTTGATAACATGGCGGACATGACTGGTCGGGTTGCCAGTTCCATTGAACTTCTCGATGTTGGGCATCTTGAAATTCTCAGGCAGCTTGGATTCTGGGAAGAGGCAAAGTCCTTCGAAATCCAGAATTTGATCCCCTTGTGAACGGGCCAAGGCTTGTTTGATTTCCTTGACTTGTTTGGTTAACTCAGGACTTTCTGCCAATATCACTTTATGAGGATTCTCGTCTTCCATTGATTTTTCCTCATCTTCAGCATCTCTAGCTGCCTTTTCTGCTAGTAGTGCAGCGATTTGAGCTTGGAGGTCGGCAATAGTGGCGTCGTTGTCTGCCATGAAGGTAGGAGGGTTGCTTGACGAAGCTTGAGATTTAGTGGATGACTGGGTTCGTTGAGAGGGTGACCGGGAAGTTTCTGAGAGCGGTCGGAACTGTTGTGGTGAGGGTGTTTTGTCAGATGAAGACGACAGACAGGAGGGTTGCAGAGACCTTTGTTTGGCGTAGCTTCGGGTGTTATAAGAGTACAAAGTTGGCTGTGGTTGCTTCTTTGATTTACCTATTGTGCCTGCTTGAAAAGTAGAATACCTGGAAGTCAGTACTTTGCCTGTGTAGGGTTAAGATTTTGGCTGAAAATCCCAACCCTTCTGCACAGAAAGAGTTAATTACAACAACAGATGGTACAAGGTGTGAGGAAGAACTTTTGCAAGTAGAATGCAAGTAGGTTCCTAGCCTGTAGGTTCCTGTCTTAGTTTGATAAGTTCTATGACTTTCTAAAGCATGCAAGGTTTTTGGTAGTTTCAGGGTGCTCCGTTGTCAAAGGGCACCAATCCTCTCGCCAGCCCATTATAGGCGGTGATTGGGTGATCTCCTTTTTGATATACCACTAGGTACGAGTGACTGTGGAGTTTGCTGGAACCCCCAACATAGCCCGTGTCATGCCGGGATATCAGGTGAACTCAACGGGTTGCCCGCTCGATGCATATGATAGATGAATTAAACAAGGCATGTATTAGTCTTATGTTGAACTTTCTGGTTATGGCTCTCATATTCCCCAGCGGAGTCGCCAAAAACTGTAGACACCTCCCAAGTGGGGCATCGCCATACAGATTGATCACGTTGTGTTTGCTCGATTGGTTGCTCATTTCATAAACCAAAATCATGGACATTCCCATGGCTAGGAACATCGCCACATGATAACGGTTATCATCAAATAGAGTCGCCACCCAGTTTATTAAAACTGGGAAAATAGATAGAGATTCTGGATACGGGAGCCAAAAGTACAATAAGGGGAAGGTGTTAGGCACCCCTCCTTGCCCAGTCGTGAGACTGGCCCATAATCGTTCAACATAAGACGTATAGATGCTTTGTTTAATTCTAACACATAGTCTGTTTAGTTATTCCTTTAAACAGTAAGCAAAGTGAGCCAGTGCGATAAATAAGCATGCATCAGAAAGCAGATAAAACAAACATAATGTTCCAGGGAGATGGATCTCGCGGCCGGTGAATAGATGTCACGGCCGAGAGATCCTCCTGGTTTGATGTACCGGCCGAGGGATCGAAGCCCCGGTCAGTGTTCTTCCTCACACCAGACAGAAAGATTAACAGATAATCGAAATGCTACGGTTAGTTAGAAATACAGTAAATATAGACAAACCAGAGGCCGTTGGGCCTCACCACCTTGATCCCTCAGTTGCTTGATTGCTTTGGATTGGGTGTGATTGATTGATTGCTTGATCGAGAGCCCTAGAGTTAGGGTTTGAACTTCGGGGTTTGATCGCCGGATTGACGGCTACCTTCGGAAGGTTAGGGCTTTTGGAGTATGGGATTGAGGGAGTATTTCTGCAGAGTTTCGAGATTTGATTGAGTGTGTGGGTATCTCAATTTCTGTGTGTTTATTTCGGAGCCCAAAGCCCCCTTTATATAGGCATAGGGATGACTCACTCCGGCCAATCAAATCACGAGATGGCAATTGCAATTGCAATGCATCTCTAACTCTACGTCATGATCTCCGAACGTAGCCCGAACGCATCGGAAAGGTAGTGTAGTTGGATCAAACCAAACGTCTGACAGAACGTTCCAGAGTCTGGAAAAAGGTCGATCTGGCGGCCGAGCAATAGATGTCGCGGCCGTGGAATGGATGTCTCGGCCAAAGGATAGATCTTGCGGCCAAGGAATTGATCTCTCAGGGAGATTTTGCTAGCAACAGGTTGCTCGGGTGAGGGATTGATGTTATGGCCGTTAGATCGATGTTACGGCCGTCAGATGGATTCTCCTAGGCTTCTGTATTTCTGTCTGAAAGGCTGTATGGCTTTGAATTGGGTCCTCTAAATGGTCAAAGTTCTCACCGAAAGTCCTAAGGTCCTCAAGGAAGCAATCAGCAATCAATGTATCCATTTCATCATCGGGATTGTCCCAAGGTGGGACTTGAAATAATCGTTAGGCCAAATTGGGGTGTCTACAGGTTGTAAGCCATCTCTCTTATATATTTTCGTAGAATGGACTTCCATAAATACCCAAAATAAGACCTTATTGGTTGTGGTTGAATTCTGTATTGAACCGTGTGTTCAGCGTGCCTAGAAATTTCATGTCACGTATATCATAGCTAGCTTTTTGTCGTGTATGAGGTAAGCACACAACACAAACTCCGATGTGATCGATGGCTACATCAGCTTTTTTGAGGGAAATCTTGGGTGGATATTCAGCGCAGCAGGTACGTCATGGCATGGATATTCTTTCGGTGCAGTGTTATAACTCTCCATTCATTATCCCGAAGGTATGACAAGGACAGTTAGTGGATTCACATTTATAGTTCAAATTGCATACAGATGCACTGTACTCTATGTTTTGGTATCTGAAATACAACTTGTCATTAAAATTTGAACGCATCCGAATGTTATTGTTTATTTTGGTTAACGTATATTTTAATTATCTGCAACAGCAGGTAATACAAATGGAAAACTGTATAATCTAAAGCTACAATGTATTTGCAGGTCAGTTTCGTTCATGCCTGTTCTGTGTTTGATTAATTACCTCAATGACATGCAAACTGCAAAACCATTTCATCTGTTCAGGTTATATGTACCTGCAATATGATCCTAAAATTTATATATATTTTGAATTAATTAAATTAACAAATACTTTTCAGATCATGCACACATGTCTCCAATTTAGATTAACAAAAATTATGTTTGTGATAAAAAATGTCACCTACCAATACATACATGAGAAACAAACTGGACTGCTTCAGTAAATTATGATTAGGTACTAATACTTTAGAACACAGTACCTTGCCATCTATAAATGATAAATTTGCCAATCCAAAGCAACTCCTTTTTGTTAGGGCTGTCCAAGAAAAACCGAAAACTGTGAAACCGGTCCGGACCGAACCGATCCGTGCCTTTTGGATTTTGTTCGTGGATTAATGGTCCGGACACGGATTTGAAAATTAAAAAACCGTGAGATACGGATTAGGATTGGATTTTTATTTCAAAACCGTGGATTAACCGAACCGAACCGTGAGATATTTAAAAAATAAAAAATAAAATAAAATAAATAAATATATGTATATATACGGATTAGGATTGGATTGTTATGAATTTTTTTTTTAACAATTTTACATTAATGTGACAATATATAAAATTTAAGGGGTAAACTGTCCAAACTCTAAAATTTAAGGGGTAAACTGTAAAATGTCCAAACCCTAAAATCATATTGCCATCCACAACCCTAAACTAAAATCGTTTAAGACAGAATAGAACTCAGAAGTGGCGGCCCCCTCTCCCTCTCTCTCTCTCTCAACGTTCAAGACTAGAGAAAAGAAATACTACACTTCTAGTTTGAATCAATCACCAAGAGGTAATCCTTATTCCATTGATCAATTAATTGTAGCACTTTTGTTATATTCAAGACTACGTATCTGCGATTCTGCATCACAATGTTCTTTGATTCAATCTAGTCCATAATCGAACTTCATTTCTTACTCTTAATCACACACAAGTGTATGATTTTTTATTTATGTCACCCATTTTCATAGGTATGTCAACCATGGGAGAGGTAGAAACTGCTACTGCGGATGAGGTCATGGAGAGAATTTTGCGTTTTTTAGTGTTTAATGTTTTTGGAAGGAAATCCGTGGATAAAACCGGACCGAACCGTGACTCATGGTTCGGAATCCAAACCGAACCGTGAGACTTTTGGATTAGGATTGGATTACATTTTCTAAAAACCGTGAGATGCGGATTAGGATTGGATTCATACGAATCCGATCCGATCCGGACCGTGGACAGCCCTACTTTTTGTTCTTTCAATTTACGAATTCATAATCACAAAAATTCAAAATACTTTTAATTTTTCCTGAAGAAAGCATAAAATTTCCAGACTTCGTGTTCACAGAAATTAATTTTGTACAAAGAATCTAACAATTAATATTTGTTTCAACAATCAAACACGTACCACTTCGAAGACCAACATGCAGTTTTATTATCTGTAAAAGTTTACGTTTAGCGTACTATGCTTTGGGCATGCAGTGTATTATTCTCGTATACCTGTCTCATTTTCGTCTGTTAAACTGGAATAATCTGCACTATAGATAAAAATTTAAATTTTACATCACAAACTTAAGAATCGTGTTCATATAAAACGTTTAGATTGACCATTACATAGCATTCGATAGTTTGTTTTAATGATCATATCATACAAACCAAAATGCAGCGGTACATAAGCACAGAATTGTATCATGACCACAGAATCCCACTATTTCTTAATATGATACGGAATATAATTTTGGCAATTTCAACAAAATACGTTATAAGGTGATTCCATCAATTAGCAACATGCAACTGCTGTTAGGGTTAGTTTTTCTTCTTCTTCTTCTTGAAAGCGATTGCAAGTGGAAGATCATCCTCATCTTTTGATGCATCGCAGTCTCCTTCAACAAATAATTGTCGCCGTGTTCTTCTGCGCGGTTTCTCAGTAGTCGAAGTTGACTCACGAACATTTTTTACACTCTTTCCACGTTTCGTCTTGGACAGAATATCGTATTCGTGAACCGAATACAGGCATTTTGGTAGCCTAGATTTTGCATAATTATATGCCTTGACTCGCACAACATAGTTCACACCACGACATAGCTTTTCAATTGCTG
Source organism: Rhododendron henanense subsp. lingbaoense (assembly GCA_020567845.1). Taxonomy (NCBI): domain Eukaryota; kingdom Viridiplantae; phylum Streptophyta; class Magnoliopsida; order Ericales; family Ericaceae; genus Rhododendron; species Rhododendron henanense. The sequence goes on along the minus strand of CM036317.1, from coordinate 25,327,614 downwards.
ACGTAGATAGCTCACCCTAAATTCAAATGCACCCTTTAGAAGTTATTGACAACAATAGGTTTGTATTATGTATAATCTTTGTAATGCAACTTACCTGTTGTATGTTCTCTCTCATGTACTTAGCAGTGATACTAAACATCCCTTCAGCATCTCGCTGAAACACGGTAGCAAGAACAGAACCTGTTTTGTCCGATAATTCAATGATGAATTTGGGCCTGTGAAACATTTTCATGCCAGTCATACAATTAGTCTTTTTTAATTACGAAATCAATCATTAGCTAGCATATTCAATTGAAAGATTTTGGAGGGGTAAACACTCACTTTACTACCCCTGGCATGCGCTTTTTACAATGGTTGCACCAGAATGGATCATTACCCATTGCATCCGTCGCATGATTGCACTTTGAGCAGGTCAGATACCAAAACTGTTGTGTTAAATCAACAACCTTGCAGGTAACTTCTACCCAATGGAATTCTTGCTGCACGTAATTTTATACTACTCATTGTGCTATTGCAATATCATATTGAATCGTGTATTTAGGAATTCAAAGTTGTACCTTGTCAACAATAGTTGGAAGTTCATTAACACATTTGAACTGATTTTTGTTCGGTGTCTCTGTACGCAATGGGGTTACACTCGTATTTGTATCTGGCCCTGGCAACTTATCAATTCCCTTGGAATTTGCCATACACCTGCAAAAGTACGTAAATTTGTTTTCAGAACCTAACTCGTACCATATGCGTATGTAGATGTTCTTACCAAGAACGTAATTTTTCAGCTGCTGGTATTGGTGGATTGAAAGTAAACGTGCTGGAACCTTTTGTTGCAAGCTGATACCCTGCAATGTCATGGTAATTCTACTCTCTAAAACCCTGAAGTACCATAACTATAACTTACCATTTCTAGTGGTAGAAGCATATACAAATTACCTTGATACAAGCTTACTTTCATTCTTGTTGCCTGGACAATTGGGAATGGTCTTTCAAGCCTACCAATTATTTCACCTTCCTGTTCCACGTGCTGATCCCATAGCACAAGTGTTGTTGGAGTATTGCTATAGTTTTTTTTTAACACATTTGCATGTGCAACACTCAAGATAATTAGTAACAATAACGTGCAAAAGTTAGACTACTTGTTTAATTGTGCCAGGAGATACATATGATAATAATAATAGCATGTAAAACAACAGGTACCTTGAATCAATAATAGTTATGTTTTGCACGATATGATTCTCCCTCGTGGTGCGCCTAGCACCAACATCAAGTATAGAGAAAAGAACGTCTGTCGTGTCACAAAACTGGAACATTAGTAACTTATTGAGATATAATCGATAATACCATGATGACTAAATATCTAGACAAACATACCAAAACCTCTTCAATCGTGAACGTATTCACCCAAATCTCGAAGCAAAACATATTCATATTTCACACGCCTAATATCATACACAGCATCTGGGATTTCTTCAATTGGTGTTCGCCCAGAGAGAGTCCATTGCAGAGGACTATCAAAAATCTGGAACTCCGGTACTGTTGTGTCTACCTTTGCATTACTTATTAAGTAACTGTGATATAATTCAAGGGTATCTTCAAGAACTGGTATATCCGTATTCCATATAGTGCACTGCATCTTAGTACCCTACACACAATATTGTTAAACTATTTTAAATCGGGAAATTAATTGCACCTTTATTAGACAGAAGCATGGGATAAATTACACTAACTTTAGAATCAATGAGTATGATTTTTTGATAAGTCTGACTTGCTGTAGTTATTCTAGGATAACCTCTTTCTATCACCATTGCTTTAACCGTCCAGTTCATCATTCCTTCTTTCACATCCTCAATCGCAAACAAATTTTTTGCCATAGCTCACACAACAACGCTAACCTGCAATTACAAAGGTGCATAGTATCAGCGGGAATATCTGATATCGCACAAGGGAATTCTATGTGTGGGCTCCCGCGCCCGTAGCGCGATTTAAGACAGAGTCGCCACCCGGATTTTTGAGAAGGATGATCCGAGGAACCGAGGGGTTTTGTTTTGAAAAGAAGGGCCTTTTGGTCTAGCGAAACTGTTTGAGATTTTGGATCCGGGAGCCAGGTTACGAGCGGGGAAGGTTTTGTTGAAAAGCACCCTGCTCGCCCGGTGAAAACCGGTCTCTACTAAGCATTTTAAATGGGGGGATTAATACCATTCGGAAAACCTCAAAAACACATAAAGGGAAAGGGGAACAAGATAAATCATAACACGTTGCCGTGCTAGTGGTGCTTGCTGTACAGAGATGATAAAGATGGCATGATGATAATATAAACAAGAAAGATATACAAACGGACTGTCTGAATCACTATCCTCCGTCAGGCGGCATATCGGTTTATAACGCGCGGCTTACCGATATGCCGTGCGTGGTTCCGATCTTGATACCAAACTTTTATTGTTTTGTAAAGCTTCGCACGGTGTACCCATTACATCGCACTGTGTTATTTTAAAACTTCAGACAACTCACAGCCGTCAGATCATCTCAGATCTGCACCATTCCTTCAAGCCATGGAAAGAAAACCATTGTTGATACGTTTGCCTGTTTTGAAAAGATCTATGGGGTTTAAGACATGGCTTGTAGATATGGTCTCATTTTGGGACTGCTTTTTGGTATACAGAAAAGATCCAACGACAGACGATCGTGATCCAGACAGCTTGAACAAGAAAATAATATTATTTTGTTATGTCGTGCGTGCAGGCTTACTACGCCGTGCGACGCTTCAAAGAGCCGCGCGGCGTAGCACACCTTTGCATAGAACACTGGTTTTGTTTTGTAAAAGAGGTTTTGGGTCAGATCCTAACCAAAAGGGTTAAGACTGAAAACAGAAAGGTCCCCTCAGGGCCAGGACAGAGCCTAGCCCAAGGAAACTTGATTTATACCTTTTGATCGAAGCTTGGATGTGCTTGAAGATGGAGGAATGGAGGTTGATTCGGACTGAGTTTTGAGAGACTTGTGAGCAAATGGGTGTAGAGAGAAAGAGAGATCAAGTGGGTTGATGTAGAGAGAGAAAGAGGTGTATGTAGTGGTGATGGATGTAAGGAGTTGTATAGAGAGAACCAAGGGGGATTTTTAGAGAGAGAGAGTGAGAGTTTAGAAAATGGCAGAGTAATTTTACTTGGAGTTGAAGGGGTACTTCTCAACTAGAGGGGGGTGTATTTATAGGCAAAAAGATACTTGGAGAGCACCCAAAGAGGGGAGGTGGCTTCTGGGCCGAATAAAATTTATTTTATTGCCAAGACGCTTCTCCTGCAGGCGTGGCCGACAACTTTTTGCACATGTCAGAACTTTTCCCAAAATGCCGTGCTGCTTATTGAAATACCGCGCGGCGGAGTGATTTTCTTGAATTTTTCTGAAATGCCGTGCAGCGTTTTGGAAATGCCGCGCTGCGTTTTGAATTGCCGCGCGGTTTTTCGAGACAGCTCAGCACACTAAACTTCGCAGGGGCGCTCCGGACACTCCCGAACTCGGTTTTAGGCACGGTTCGAAGTGTTGGAAAGCTTGTCGAGTCCTCTTTCTAACCCAATTGGTTTCACTCAAAGGTATTTTATACATTGAAATGTGCACCCATTTTACCCTCAGTGTGTCATGGAAAAAGTTATTTTTGACAAAGCAAACGCATCTTTCTCTTTTGCAATTGAATCGAGAGCCACCCTATATGTTTGGGAAGGAATTTTCTTGAGGTTAGGGAATGAGTAAGAAAGGAGCAACAATCCAAGCCTTGAAGGTATATTTTTCCTTATTTCATCATCGGGGAAACTTAAAGATTATTCGGAGGCCCGAATTGGGGTGTCTACAGTAGTCCCTCTTTAACGGAACTTAGGTACCATTGCTTGGTATAAGTGACGTTAAAGATTAGACATCCCAATCCATTGCTCCAAAGTCTTTAAGTGAAATGCAAGAATGCAATAAAGGTGGTCGCGCTCATGGAGCTGCCTACGTACCCCGTTGTAGGGATCAGACCAACGTAGTTCAATTGGGACAATGCAAGTAAAGCGAGTCCCGGAGGACAAATTGCGAAAGTAAACATGAGAAGATTGAGTGATTGAAGTGCCGAGTGTTATGAAATTCCTTGAAATGAGTCCCTGAAGGACTAAAATGAGACAAGTCCCGGGGGACTAAATCGAAACGAGTCCCGGAGGACTAAAATGCGACGAGTCCCGGGGGACTAAAATGAGCTTTGAGATTGACTTGAATTTTGAATTTTGGAAATAACTTTAGCTTGAATTTGAATTGCTTGAAAAGAGACTTGAATTTGAAAAGCTTGAATTTTGAAGGAGACTTGAGTTTGAATTTTGAAAGGGATTTGAATTTGGATAGCTTGAATTTGAATAGAGACTTGAGCTTGAAAAGCTTGAATTTTGGAAGAGACTTGAATTTTGAAAGAGACTTGAATTTGAATGGCTTGAATTTTGAAGAGACTTGAATTTTGAAAGAGACTTGAATTTTGAAAGGGATTTGAATTTGGATAGCTTGAATTTGAATAGAGACTTGAGCTTGAAAAGCTTGAATTTTGGAAGAGACTTGAATTTTGAAAAGCTTGAATTTTGTAAGAGACTTGAATTTGAATAGCTTGAATTTTGAAGAGACTTGAATTTTGAAAGAAGCTTGAATTTTGGAGAGACTTGAATTTGAATAGCTTGAATTTTGAAGAGACTTGAATTTTGAAAGCAGCTTGAGTTTGAATAACTTGAATTTTGAAGAGACTTGAATTTGAATAGCTCGAATTTTGAAAGAAGCTTGAGTTTGAATAACTTGAATTTTGAAGAGACTTGAATTTGAATAGCTCGAATTTTGAAAGAGACTTGAATTTGAATGGCTTGAATTTTGAAGAGACTTGAATTTTGAAAGAAGCTTGAATTTTGAAAGAGACTTGAATTTGAAAAGCTTGAATTTGAATAGAGACTTGAGTTTGAATAGCTTGAATTTTGAAAGAGACTTGAATTTTGAAAAGTTTGAATTTTGAAAAGCTTGAATTTTGAAAGAGACTTGAATTTGAAAAGCTTGAATTTGAATAGAGACTTGAGTTTGAATAGCTTGAATTTTGAAAGAGACTTGAATTTTGAAAGAGACTTGAATTTTGAAAAGTTTGAATTTTGAAAAGCTTGAATTTTGAAAGAGACTTGAATTTGAGAAGCTTGAATTTTGAAAGAGACTTGAATTTGAATAGCTTGAATTTTTGAAAGACACTTGAATTTTGAAAAGCTTGAATCTTGCAAGAGACTTGAATTTGAGAAGCTTGAATTTGAATAGAGACTTGAGTTTGAATAGCTTGAATTTTGAAAGAGGCTGGAATTTTGAAAAGTTTGAATTTTGCAAGAGACTTGAATTTGAGAAGCTTGAATTTAAATAGAGACTTGAATTTGAATAGCTTGAATTTTGAAAGAGACTTGAATTTTTGAAAGTGGCTTGATCTTGAAGAGCTTAAATTTGACGTTCGATTGAGGCAATACATGAATGATAATGCAAGTTGATATGTCATGGAATGTCACGTAAGCATGTAAAATCAATGCAAGTATGACAAAAGTAAGTCCCGGAGGACAAAGTGCTAGACAAAGCATAGTCCCTTTGGGCAAAGTGTAGTCCCAAAGGACGAAGTGCAGATAGAGTGCGAGTCCCGGAGGACGAAGTGCTAGACAGAGTGAAGTCCCAGAGGATAAGGTGTGAGACAAAGTGCAGTCCCAGAGGACAAACCACTACTCGAGAGACTAAAAGTCTTCTAGGTCGGCTAGACTACAGGCTTAAAAGACCGTGGATTGATCTTGAAATTGACTCGTGAACAATCATTCGAGATTCGCCTATGACACATAACGACATTGATGGTGATATTCCTTGAAAAAAAAACAGGGGATGTGTCTGAGCACCCTATTTGCTTTACTGTCTTTGCCCAGTGGACTGGTATTCTCAAGAGTTTCAAATTTGGGTTGGATTCCGTGCCGGATTTGAGCTAGGGTTTGCTTTTGGCCGGGGTTTAAGCCTTGGATTTTCTTTTCTCGGTAAACGGCATTGAGCCGATGTACCCCAGTGAGTAACGACCCCCAATCCTGGTGGTTTTGACAAGCAGTTGACCAAGCGCAGTCCAAGCTATGATTACAGCCTAACAAGCTTCTCTCAGGGGTGGTGTTCTTCCATGCATTGAAATGACTTCCATGAGTCGAGAATTGACCAAACCGATATGACTCTTTTGACTTTTGTCAAAATGGGTGAATTTTGACAAGACTATGTTGACGCAAATGAGGGAGAGAAAGACGAAGCGACTTTTGAATGGTGCCCCTGATTGGGCGAAGAGTTTGACTATTTTGAAATGGCAGACATGCCCAGGTCCATGGAATTCTCCTTTTGGAATTTCAAAATTATTTTACTCCATCAATTGATTTTCATTCAAATCTTTCGATTTTGCTTTGTCAAAACACGAGAGTTTTTATCATGAACCGTGCCCCAGGTTGCTGACGATGGCCCGTGGATCAAAAACGTCCCAGTTTGGATTTTTGCTTTGGGCAATGCTTTGACTTTTCTCCATGTATTGATTTTCGATCATGCCTCTTAACGCCTAGGGTTCTTGCTATCAAATTGCGCTTTCCAATCTGAAAGGACTTTTTGGGTTGTAATGTGGGCCATGGTTTCGGCTTGACAAAGAAAGGACAATTGGCTCAAAAATTTCACTTTCTTTTGGTTTTTCAAAGCTAGCAGCTATCTTTGAACTTTTTATGCCCCTTTACTTTGGTGGGCGTTTTCGATTTCTTGATTTCTCATGCTTTCAATGCCTTTCAATGTGTTTGACACTTTCATCCTGTTGATGCTTTGAATCTCGATGTGTCTTCTAGCACTTTTATTTTTCATTTCACCCCGATGCGGGGGATAGCTGACTAGCTGGGGTTCTTTTTCAAAGAATTTGATTGTGGCTCAAAGAGGCTATCAAAGGATATATCTTTATGCGTAGGATGAAATAAACGATGGCCTTTCTTCATTTTGGATTGCGCAACCTAACAACTGAATCCTAGACGCTCCATTGAGAGGTTTTTGTTTGCATGCTCTAACTTTTGCCTAGGTCGGATTTTGAAGTTTTGACCTAGCGAGCCTTTTTTAGAGTCACGACATTGCTTCTTAGAATGGATATGGCATCGGGAAGTGATCCCTTGAAATTCTTCTTCTTGCCTGAGGTGAGACTTCAATCAAAAATCATCTCGTGTTTTGAAGTGATTATCATGATTTTCAACTGATGGTGGAAAACAATTTCGAAACACTGAGTTTATTACAGAGATGCGACGCTCAAAAGACAGCAACTGAACGACTAGGGGTTGACTCAAAAGACCATGACTGAACCTTGGGATTGACTTGAATGCTCGTGACCGGGCCTTAGGATGAGGCTGCCTACGTATCCTGTAAAGGAATCAGGTCACAACGTAGTTCAGGGTTACGAAACTGACTCTTTTTTTTTTGTGACTCTTACAGACTTAAAGTTGAGAACACACAGACACAACAGTGAAAGCATGAAAGATTCGAGATACAAACTGACTCAAACACAAAGATGGTTATTTAGAGGACAAGGACTCAGAGCTTGAAAACTCCCAGACTCGCGGAAGGTTGGACCGTTGCATGGCTCTTGATGGTTTACCCTTCTCTGGTGAAGAAGGCGGCGTTAATGCAAGGATTGCGCTTGGACACGGGGTCTGACTTTGGTTGAGGAGGTGCCTTAATGACCTTGTTGTCAATGAGATCTTGGATAGCATGGCGAAGGCGGATGCAGTCATTTGTGTTATGGCCGGGCATTTGATGGAAGATGCAGAAGGTACCGGGGTTATGGGATGTTGAGAGCTTTTGAGGTAGGGGAGCTGGAGGGAGTGGCTTAATGAGGCCAGCTTTGAGGAGCTCCTCATAAACCATGGATCGAGGTTCAGAGAAATGGGAGAAGGTCCTTGGTTTGGTCCTGCGACTGAGTTGAAGGTTCATTGTGGTACCGGAATCTTTGCTCGTATTGTAGGCCTTACTTGCTTCAGCTAGGCCTTTGAACATTTCGGAGAGCTCCATCTTCGGGGGTAAATGCCCTTCATCCATGTCTTCCTTAGCATTTTGCTTTAGATTTGGATCCGAGACTATGAAGGCGAGGAGACTATCCATCTTTTGTGTTAAAGCCCCTATTTGGATCATCTGCATATTCATTTTCTGGCCCATTTCCTCTACAGCCTTCCTCAACTCTTTCAGTTCCATTTGCTCCGTTGTTGGTTCAAATTCCAATACTAAAATACTGGATTCATCGGGAATGGGTACAATTGGTTTGGGTAGGTGAGCAGGGATGATATAGTGAGTGGGGTCAAATATAGTGGAGCTAGTGTTAATGTGGTGGTTTGATAAGGTGCTTGATTCCTTTGGTGGTGGAAAGATGGTTTCGCTATCGATAAGGTCTTGAATTTTGTGACGGAGACGGTGACACTTATCAGTAACATGGCCGGACATTTGGTGAAAGGTGCAAAAGGTATTTGGGTCGTGGTAGGCTGGAAGCTTTTGGGGTAGAGGAGTTGGGAGGAGTGGCTTGACGAGACCGGCTTTGAGGAGCTGTTCATAGAGTGTGGATAGGGGTGTGCTGAATTGGGTGAAGGTGCGGGTTGATTTATCAGCTATCTGGTTTATTTCAAGGGGTATGGCATTTGAGGAGTTCCCGACGTGGAAGGTATTGCCGTTTTCAAAGAGGACTTCGCCATTGTCGGGATGGAGTCCCTTGCTTTTTAAGGTGGGTTCTTTCTTCTCGAGGGTACCATCCCTAAGGGCTTCTTCGACAGCCAATCCAGAATTGTAGAAGGTCTCAAAATCGGGAGACGATTGCGACAAAACCATGTAGGGGCAAAGGCACTGGGCAGGTTTTTAGTGATGATACGCATCTGCTCTTTTAGGTCTGGCTTATTGTGCATTTGGGCAGCCTTAGCTCTCCACCTTTTTACATAGTCAGCGAAACTCTCATTTTCACCCATTTTGGTGTTCTCAAGTTCTCGGGTGGTCATTTTCAGCTCAACGTTGAAGTCGTATTGGGACACAAAAGCCATTCCAATGTCCTCCCACGTCTTTTTCTTCGAGGGTGCCAAGGAAAGGAACCATTGTAGAGCCGGACCAGTAAGTGACTCATGGAACAGTTGAGCCATTGCATCTTTTTCGACCCCTCGCATGGAAAGGGATCCAACATACCCTAATAGGTGGGCCTTTGGATCAGTATTCCCATCGAATTTGGCAAAGTCCATTCTTTTGAACTTCTCAGGCAGTTTTGCATTGGGAAACAGACTTAAACGATCCATGTCTATTTCACCCCTCCTCATCCTTTCTGTTTCGAGGATAGATTCCTCGAGTTTGTTGATTTTGGCAATCAATTCTGCCACTTGGGGATCAGCAATGGGCGTATCCCTGGCGAGTGATGATTCTGGATTCGGAGTAGATTTAGCTGGTAGGCGGTCACTGATTTCTTGCATTGATTCGAACATCATGGTCATGTTCTTTTGGACATCAGCAGCAACTGACTTGAGCTGACCATCTATGTCCGTAATTGACTGCCTGAGTTGATCTTCTAGGTCAACCATAGCCTGCCTGATTTCCCCTATTTCATTCCTTTGACCCACCATTTCAGATATCACCACCGGTGACTGAGCTTTTCTTTACGGACGGTTCCAATTGGGTGAAGTCCTTCGACAAATGTTTCAGAACTGACAGTAAAGCAAAAAGGTGGCTCAAATTCTGCCCGAGAATCATGCCCATGCAATGTCGTCGGTGTCGTCTACATCCTAAGACCTACCTCAGCTCCAAATCTCACTTAGGATATGATTGTACCAAGAGTTTCAGCAGCCACGGGTAAGTCGTGTCAGGCAGGTTAAATTCCGAATGTTTCGGAACCAGAGCCAATCTCCTTATCTTGACCATCCGAGACAAAGCAATAAGGTTGCCGAAACCTAGATACAAGCACATGCTAAGGCTAGATCTAGACCAGAGGGGCCGTTCGGGCACGGCGAACACCGGAGGTATCTCATACTCCATAGATTTAAGGTCTCCTAGACCCACAGAAAACGGTTTTAAAAAGTTGCCTCGATCCTCAGAGTTTCTTTTGACAATGTATCGTTTACAAATAACGAAACTTAAGAGATGTCAAAACAAACTAAGTCTTCAATTCTTTTTTCAAAGGTTCAATTTCCGTTTCTGAAATGACGTGGTAAAAATGACGTGATATTATGACCAGGTGGCGTGAGCGATGTGGCGCTATTAGCCTTGACGGTGTAAGTATCACATCATTAATACTTTAGTCATTCCTTCAATTTTTTTTTTTTGTTGAACATTTGATTGAAAAATGCATCGAAGACTTAGTAATAATTGATTTCCCTCAAAAGCGTCATTTTAAGGACTAATTAGTATTAAGCAACGTGCGTCCCATGGGGCATGACTCTTCATCGGATGTTAGCAACCTTCCTATTATTATTTTTTTTATAAAAAAAACGTGGGAGGGAGAGAGAAGTCCTAGAACTACTCTAACGGTCAAGCAATACATGTGCAATGTAGCATGAAGATGAGATATGTCATGTGAGCAAGATATATGCAGCACGTAAGCAGAGTATAACACATAAGTCCTAACCATAGGCTCCTGTCCTAGTTGGGAAGGTTCTACGGTTATATACAAGTGCAAAGGCTGGTTTTGGTTTGAGAGGGGTTCCCCGGACTAGAGCCAAGATGTACTACCCCATGTCAAGTGTATTGCAAGACAATGGTCGAACAGCACGATGGCCCATCATAGTCGAGGGTTGCTAGGTGTTCCGGGAGAGCTTGTCAGCGGTAAACCGGGCAAGATAGCCGAAACACACTAGTGAGGCTTGTGCGGTGCAAAGTGTAAAAAAAGTTAAGATTTTCAAATGATTTTAAATCCCCCAAGAAAAATACTTTTCAAGCTTGGCCCTCTTGATTATTCAATACTTTTTATTCTTTAAAAAAAAAAAAAAAAGTATAAGTAAAGTATTAAATAAAAGTCCCCAGCAGAGTCGCCACTGTGGGCTCCCGCGCCCGTAGCGCGATTTAAGACAGAGTCGCCACCCGGATTTTTGAGATGGATGATCCGAGGAACTGAGGGGTTTTGTTTTGAAAAGAAGGGCCTTTTGGTCTAGCGAAACTGTTTGAGATTTTGGATTCGGGAGCCAGGTTACGAGCGGGGAAGGTTTTGTTGAAAAGCACCCCGCTCGCCCGGTGAAAACCGGTCTCTACTAAGCATTTTAAATGGGGGGATTAATACCATTCGGAAAACCTCAAAAACACATAAAGGGAAAGGGGAACAAGATAAATCATAACACGTTGCCGTGCTAGTGGTGCTTGCTGTACAGAGATGATAAAGATGGCATGATGATAATATAAACAAGAAAGATATACAAACGGACTGTCTGAATCACTATCCTCCGTCAGGCGGCATATCGGTTTATAACGCGCGGCTTACCGATATGCCGTGCGTGGTTCCGATCTTGATACCAAACTTTTATTGTTTTGTAAAGCTTCGCACGGTGTACCCATTACATCGCACTGTGTTATTTTAAAACTTCAGACAACTCACAGTCGTCAGATCATCTCAGATCTGCACCATTCCTTCAAGCCATGGAAAGAAAACCATTTTTCATACGTTTGCCTGTTTTGAAAAGATCTATGGGGTTTAAGACATGGCTTGTAGATATGGTCTCATTTTGGGACTGCTTTTTGGTATACAGAAAAGATCCAACGACAGACGATCGTGATCCAGACAGCTTGAACAAGAAAATAATATTATTTTGTTATGTCGTGCGTGCAGGCTTACTACGCCGTGCGACGCTTCAAAGAGCCGCGCGGCGTAGCACACCTTTGCACAGAACACTGGTTTTGTTTTGTAAAAGAGGTTTTGGGTCAGATCCTAACCAAAAGGGTTAAGACTGAAAACAGAAAGGTCCCCTCAGGGCCAGGACAGAGCCTAGCCCAAGGAAACTTGATTTATACATTTTGATCGAAGCTTGGATGTGCTTGAAGATGGAGGAATGGAGGTTGATTCGGACTGAGTTTTGAGAGACTTGTGAGCAAATGGGTGTAGAGAGAAAGAGAGATCAAGTGGGTTGATGTAGAGAGAGAAAGAGGTGTATGTAGTGGTGATGGATGTAAGGAGTTGTAGAGAGAGAACCAAGGGGGATTTTTAGAGAGAGAAAGTGAAAGTCTAGAAAATGGCAGAGTAATTTTACTTGGAGTTGAAGGGGTACTTCTCAACTAGAGGGGGGGTGTATTTATAGGCAAAAAGATACTTGGAGAGCACCCAAAGAGGGGAGGTGGCTTCTGGGCCGAATAAAACTTATTTTATTGCCAAGACGCTCCTCCTGCAGGCGTGGCCGACAACTTTTTGCACATGTTAGAACTTTTCCCAAAATGCCGTGCTGTATATTGAAATAACGCGCGGCGGAGTGATTTTCTTGAATTTTTCTGAAATGCCGTGCAGCGTTTTGGAAATGCCGCGCTGCGTTTTGAATTGCCGCGCGGTTTTTCGAGACAGCTCAGCACACTAAACTTCGCAGGGGCGCTCCGGACACTCCCGAACTCGGTTTTAGGCACGGTTCGAAGCGTTGGAAAGCTTGTCGAGTCCTCTTTCTAACCCAATTGGTTTCACTCAAAGGTATTTTATACATTGAAATGTACGCCCATTTTACCCTCAGTGTGTCATGGAAAAAGTTATTTTTGACAAAGCAAACGCATCTTTCTCTTTTGCAATTGAACCGAGAGCCACCCTATATGTTTGGGAAGGAATTTTCTTGAGGTTAGGGAAGGAGTAAGAAAGGAGCAACAATCCAAGCCTTGAAGGTATATTTTTTCTTATTTCATCATCGGGGAAACTTAAAGATTACTCGGAGGCCCGAATTGGTGTGTCTACACTATGGCATATGAATATAATTTGTCCAAACGTCTATATTATTATAAACACAACCATGAATTCAAATAACGTTAACTCTAAACCAATCGCTGATTCTAAAAGCCAATAAAAGTAAATACCTCTCTTTTGCTCATATTTATCAATACATTTACAGTCAATAGCTGCAGGTCCTTTTCATTCAATTTGAGCATGCTTCATTTAGTATCTCGCCATACACAATATTTTTGGTTGATGTTGCAGTCTTGTTTCCATCGCAGAAAGCACCTAGTATGACTTTTATTTTCGATGCTGCCGTCGCACGAGAAAGAGCAACGTATAGTTGTCCATGTGAAAATACAGGTTCTTGCAAATTAACGCCAACAATATCCAACGTTTGTCCTTGAGCCTTGTTTATTGTCATAGCAAAACATAGCCTCACTGGGAATTGACGCCTGGTGAATTGCACGGGGTAAAGCTTGGCATCAGTTGGCTGCAATGAAATACGAGGTATAAATACAATATCGCCTTGATGCTCTCCAACAGCTATTTCTGCCATTATAACATGTTTATGCAATTTCCGGCATATCAGCCGTGTTCCATTGCATAATCCCTTGGAAGGATCCAAATTCCACAACATCATTACCGGGCAATTTTCCTTTAGCACAAGCCGGTGAGCTGACATTCCAGGAGGACATATTGAGTGTATGAAATGAACATATAGACCTTGATCCATTGGGTTAACTGTTTCATCAATGCTTGTATAGATGCACTCTTTTCCTGGAAATCTATTGATCAACAGCTCGTTTATCTCATCTACGGAATCATTTCTGGGTGCTAGTATTGCAGATTGTGTCATAGATATTGCATCAACAAAATAACGTTTTAAATCTGGGAACACAAAAGTTATAAGTTGCTCCACAGCTGCAATATTTTCCTTGGGCGAGATAATCATTGATGGAGGAATTATTATTTCATTGTTTAAATTGTGTGGTTCTTCTCCGTTACCAACCCTCAACAAATACTTGCTAAATGCAGGATCCGTTCTAGCTCTCATGTTTTCCTTCAACGTGAATTTTTTAAGAGAAACCCATATGTGCGATCTTACCAAGCTGGCATCTATGCAATCCTCCTTTGTACCCTTTGGTATAACTGGTAACACTTGTCTAAAATCTCCACCCAAAACTACAACTTTGCCGCCAAATAAACTATTGACCTCTGTTATATCTCTCAATAGATTATCCAGCGCTTCAATAATCTGTCTTTTAGCCATCGATGCTTCGTCCCATATAATTAACGAAGTTGTTCTCAGTAGTTTGGCTAAACCTGTTTGTTTGCCAACATTGCAGGTTATCTTGCCATCTCTTTCCAGTGGGATCTTAAATCTTGAATGTGCAGTGCGACCATTAGGCAAAATTGATGCAGCAACTCCCGAAGTAGCAGTTGCTAGGGCGATACCTTTGGTAGATCTTACAGTTGCAAGTAAAGCACGGTACAAGAAACTCTTCCCTGTGCCACCAGGACCATCCACAAAGAAACAGGTACCATTGTTGTTCTTAACAGCCTGTAAGATCTTATCATAAGCTTTTGATTGATCTGAATTCAGTTTCGTCACGCTTAGCAGATCCAAATCTGACACATTTATATTCTGTTCATCCAAGATTTCTTTGCATAATCGATTATCTTGACTTTCATCTACCAACAAATCATCGAGACCAAAATCCTGTAAAGTCTTACCCATAGAACCCAACGCAGACTTCACAAAACGTGATAAAGTTTGGCGTGCTTCAGCAGATAACATTCCTTGCCTCTTGACATAATCCTCTGTCAAGGGCTCTTCGAATTTTAACAAGAGCTCCCTTGGATTCAGTGCACCACAGAACACAAGTATAGTACAGAACAATTGTCTTAGGGAATTTGGCATCTGATAACCGCACGATTCTTCCAGGCATTTTTGTTACTTTTATCATCGACAAGTAATCCATGAGCTACTGCTGCTTCTCTATACGTACTATATGTCTTGCCTCCAACAGTTCTTAGATAAGAAAATGAGGTTGGACATCGGATATGGTTCAATAATAATCTCAAATAGTACAGCTCACCCTGGGATGGATTGATAGCTACAATACGACCTATCACATTCTTGTGCTGTCGCTTGGTCCAACATCTCATTTTCGTTGACCAAACAAACGCCAATGGGAAATCTTTGTATAAGAATTTCCCCTTCTTGGAAGAACTGTGTCAGCATTGTTCTTGAGAAGAACTCTGAATCAGCGATGCTGTTCAATTTTGTTGATTTTTTAAAACCAACAATTTGACAGTTTTCAAGATGCAACTGGAGAGCTATAACCGATGGATGCATGTCAAACAAGTTGAATCTGTAAATCCGCCACATTGCCTCTGGAGGTGTAACCCATCTAGCCTTCTGAAACTGCGTGATTTCATCAACAGCTTCATTGTTTCGCTGTGCAATGATTTTGAAGACGATCTTATCGTGCCCTTTATAGATATACTTATACAGATATTTAACAGCCTTAATGGTGGAGCAAATCTCAACATTTACATGACAATCTAACATAGCCAATAGATATGGACTATAAGGCACAACCCATCTGTTATCTAGAATTTGCTGACGTACTCGAACTTGCCTGCCATCATTCCTTCGTCGATAAATTGGGTAACCATCCGTTGCAACAGTTGTAGCCTGCGTGAATTTTTTGGGATAATGGTTCTTACACTTACCATTTTTCATGCAGACATTACCTATATTAAGCTTTCCACAAGGACCATGCATCATGTGTTTCAACACAGCAGCATATAGATGGGGATTTTCACTCTCTTCAGGTATTTCAGCTGATATAAATTGATCAAAATGATTCGGAGTTACAAGCTTGTGCCCCCTCTTCAGTATTAGCAACAGATGTACGTGCGGCAAACCTCTTTTCTGGAACTCGATTACGTAAGTGTATGCTTGAACAGGACCGAATAATTTCTTCCTGATCAATTCCTTTTTCAGCTGTTCGAATTTGCTCCTGAAGACTCTAGTAACAAGATCAGGCCTATTTTGCACATCTTCGTGTGCTTTGAGTTCATTGGTAATCTCTATCCATTTGGGATTACAAGTCATGGTTAAGAATATATCTGGTTTCCCATATTTATCAACTAATGTCATTGCATCTAGGTATCTTTTGTGCATGTCCCGGGGCCCTCCCATAAATGATCCAGGCAGAATTACAGGAGCTCCAATTTTTGATCCCCTTGATTCTCCTTGTGCAACACTATCAATAATTCCTTGGTACAAATCTGCTCTTATTTCATCTTGGTGGTGTTTGAAATAATCCAATCTCGAAGTCTCAATTTTGACATACATGTCAACAGAATATTGTTGAAGGAGTCTACCTGATTCTAAGATTATAGAATCAATTTTTGGACGTACTTGAAACAAATACGCATAAAACTCTCGAGCTGAAACCGTACTTTGCCTTTCAGAAGCATTCTCGTAATCTGGGCGTAAAAGGCAACCCCAATAAGTCTATATATATTCATACAAATATTTAAACTAAATACTTCACTAAATTATGAAACTTACGCAAGGATTCTGCACCGAGAAGTTGTTCTACTGTTGTACATGTATTAGATCCACCTATCACCTGATCAGCTGATTGAGTCACACGTTTGTTGGGGTTATTTCTCTTAATACCGCGATGCCATCCTGGCTCTCCATACGGAAATAACAATGGATACTGAAGAGGATCATAACCTCCATAGTAATACTTGATTGTAACACTATGACCATCATGCTTCTCAACTAATATATCACGTTCTCTCAGTTCTGAATCATCTTCATTATCCTTCCAGATAAGTGCCACCTGTGATGCCGTTGGTGCATCAAATGTCTTATCATTCACGATTGGATCAGCCTTAAGCCTTATCTCATACGAATCTATATTTGGTGTCATTGCCAAGGATCTGAAATTTTTTTAGTATGGATTGGGCTTCAAGACATCTATAAGTTCAGTAATTATGCCCTTGTCTAAATCCTTAAGACACCCTAATCTGTGCTCAACTTCTTTGGCAGTGTCATAGTAATACAATTGAAGAAAGGAGGGTTTTCCATCTGCAGGATACAATCCATCCATGAAGTGATAGATCTGACCTTGGGCACGAAAAGTATAGATTCCCTGATGATTCTTGGTGTATCGTGGATCAAGAGTTACACCAAAAGAAGTGAAAGCAAACATGTTATTATACGGGCGGATATGGCTTCGAAAATCTTTGCATAATTTCGAAGAACCTCGATACAGTTCTAGTAGCTTAGCTGGGGTGCGGAAAGGATACATAGAGATTTGACCCTTAGAACAACAGAAACCATCAGGTTCAAAGGCAAAGCGTTTCGCATCACAGTGCATACATCGAGGCACAATTGGCAACACAAATGTCTCAGTTGGTATTGGACGCTTATGAGGAATTACTCGTACGCTACTTGCATTCTTTTTACCTATGTTTCAATGACACAATAACAACAAACTATTAGGTGCTCGACACAATAATTTAATATCACGAAACGATACTTGAGTTTTAGTTTGGCAATCATACTTGGCCTTTTCTCAATTGCAACTACCGTACGCGAGCTTGAACCTGATATAATAGCTTATAATTAGATCAGTTATCATATAGCTTGAAATTAACAATTACGTTCTCAGATAGCTTACTCACTCTCTAACTATACTGTCTAAAATATCAGCTCAGATACGAAGCTCACCCATCTCATGTATGCTGGTTGCAGAACACCGAACAGAGGACTGGGAAACCTCTTGGAGAACACCAGCCACGAACGATTGCATGCAATACTCATCTGTTTGCATCACCTCAACTGCTACTTGCTCAGTTTCAATTTCTGAGTTCATATGATAGGTAGATCTTGCATCTACCATGGTATTTACCATTTCTGCGCATACGTTTTTGCGTAGCTCTGAACTGCAAACCACTCGTGGTGTTTTTTTGTGACCTCTATCCTTTTGTAAACATACTTGTTCACAACATTCGTCGTGCCTATCTCTATCAGAATTTTGAATATTAACATGCATATTTGCATGATCAGCAGATGCAAGGTCACACTGTTCATTACGCATCACCATGCATACATTTGTGGGAAACGATAAAGAAACCTTGTTTTGATAGGCTGATATTGTTCCACTTGGTGTTGCCTCAACTGCAACTCTTACGTGCTTTTCATGACCAGTTTTTTCAGCTATCATGGAACATACCGTTTCCTGAATTTGTTTTTCAAACAAAACTGGAGTGGAAACTGATTGTATTACTTTTCCATGGCTGTTTTGTTCCCCCAACCGTAACTCTTTGCAGCTATTATTAAGCCTAGCTTTTTTACATTCTCGAATTTCAGCAGATTTATTGGCTTTTTTCGCATAAGCGAGCCTGCATCGTTCATTGCGTTTCGCCCTCACCACCTCTGCAAGATTACAATCCAGCTCTCGACGCCGTTGATTTTGCCTATCTCTCGTCTCTTGTGGCAGCTGAGCATATGAAGTTTGAGGTTTCTTCTTCACAACCATGATAGCTAACAATGCAAGGTACTGTAAAACGCAATAATATTATTTACGCTTTATTTGCTAGTATTTTATTATTCACGAATTTTACAGTCATCTTTCAGAACTGTAATTACACTAAATCTGCACAATAGCCATTAGTATTCACTGACAACACGCTAAACAGATTTAAGAAATATTTGATTACATCTAAGCCTGAGAAATTCTCCTTATCGGCTATCCTAATCTGGTAAATGTGTATGAATAACAAAAGTTCGTATCAGATAGCAATAACAACAATATTTACCAAAAATAGAACAACAAAACATGAATGATACCTAAAAAGAAAGATGTTGTAGAAAGCAACAGTATTATTTATTAGCATTCTATTATTCACAAAATTGACAGTAATTATTAAAAACTATAACTATACTAACTCTACACAACAACGATTACTATTCATCAAGGACATGTCAAACAAATTTAAAAAATCGTCTGTGGTGTTTTCTTACGCCTTCCTCGGGTGAGGAGCTTCGGCTCCTGCTTCCCCTGTAACGTGGGGGAGTTCTTTGCTTGCTCGGACTCCTGCTCCTTCTCTTTCGTGAAGAAACCCTTTTCTTGGGAGGAGTGGGGCTTCTGGACTTGCTCCTCCTTCTTCGTGAAGGGGCCTTTATGTATTGCACCATGACCAGTCCGTCTCCCCTGGATTTCCTTCCTGACAACCCAGAATCCTCAGGATGCTCTCGGATCCGTTCTAACTCTCGGATCTCGTGTTCCCTTTTCCGAATTAGTCGAGCATATTCCTCGACTTCCTGCCTCTTTTTGTCGAGGATATCCTCGTTGCTATGCACACTTTTCGAATGTGCAACCGACTCTCCCCTGTGATGGGATTTGCTCCTTCGCGTGGAGGTTGTAGCCGTTCTGCCCTCCCTATTCTTGGAGTTGTCGTGGATGGTAAGAGGATCCTTGCTTGTTGTCCTCTTATCATGCCCACTGGTTGGCTTTCTCGGAGCACCTGGTGGGGATTTATCTCCTGCCCCACCAACCTGGTTTTTATCGGTGATCGGTGTGACTGGATCTACCTCCACCATGGTCGTATTTCAAAAGGGAACTCTTTCGTTTCCCACAGACGGCGCCAATTGTAGGTGGAGAAAAACAGATGGTACCTAGAACAGCGCTGAATCTCCTTCCTTCACGTGCTGTCTAACCAGAACCCTAATACCTTCGCCTGAACCCTAACCTGTAAAACAGACAAGGGGTGAGCGCACCTCTGCCTCTCGTGGCAAAGGCCCTCCGATGCCTAAGTTAGTATCTCGTACTGTATCAAAACCCTAATTATCAGTAGGAAAGTGTAGAATGAATGCAACTTATTGCGTCCCTTTTTTCTCCATGTTTACCTCGTATTTGTAGATATGAGCATGCTTGCTTTCCAAGCATCCTTGTTGCCCAGGCCTCCTACCTCGTATAGGAACCCTGGCTCTCTTGGGGATCTCTTGCCCAATCAACCGATATCCCTTCCTCATAGGGTCTCTTCTCACCATAGAACTCGTCCTTTGCTAGGACTGTTTCTTTACTATATATCGGGTACGTCTTACAGAACACCCCTATTGCCTTATCTCTTAAGACAACGTTTCATCAAGTAACTCCATCTGTTCGGCATATGCCCTTACCGAACAGATTGCACAAGTGATTGACTTCTCATGTCACTGGCCCACTTTAGCAGAATAGACTGTCTTTAACTAATGACTTCTCATGTCGTTAGTCCCTTTCAGCCGAGCAGATAAACTAATCTGGTGCCTTCTCATCACACCGGAATCTTACCGCCGCCGTCCATCTTATATGGAGTCCCATATCACTTTTCTCATTACACGTGTCTGGCATACCACGTGTTCGGTCACTTTCTATACCTGTTCGGGAACACCTCCCTACAGATGGAATACGCACTGCGGTTCGAATTCAAAGCAACCAACAACGAAGCTGAATATGAGGCAGCAGCTGTTGGGCTGCTACTATGCTCGCAGATGGGAGCTAAAGTAGTGAAGGTTCTCAGCGACTCCCAGTTGGTGGTCCACCAGTCCAACGGGGAAGCTGAGGCAAAAAACGAGCAGATGAAGAAATACTCAGAGCTGGTCACCAAGATCCGAGCGACCTTCGAGAAGGTGACTTTCTTACAGGTCCCACGAGAAGAAAACCAAAAGGCGGACTCCTTGGCTCGCCTATCAAGTGCTCCTGATGAACAGCTGGGGCCTGTAACTACCCTTCAGTACCTTGTAGAGCCAAGTATCAGTGACAAAGATCCCGGGGAAGTCCAAGTTATCCACGCTCATGCTGAGTGGGCAGAACCCATCATCAAGTTCCTCCAAGAGGGGGAACTCCCCTCGGACAGAAGGGAAGCAAAAAAACTCAGGTACCGGGCGGCAAGATACCTCATCAGGGACGACATCCTCTACAAAAGAGGCTACACCTACCCATACCTCAGGTGTGTGTCAGACGTGGAAGGCCAATTCATTCTGAGGGAAATCCATGAAGGAATCTGCAGCAACCATTCCTGGGGCCGGGCGCTGGTGTTCAAAGCACTCCGAGCGGGCTATTACTGGCCCACTATGAAGGCCGACTCCAGCAACTTCGTACGGCGATGCGACAAGTGCTAGCGCTTCGCTAACATTCCACATCAACCTCCAGAGCCACTCACGCCCATCGATAACCCTTGGCCGTTCGCACAGTGGGGGATCGACATCATTGGCCCCTTCAAGTTGGGACCCGGGCAACACAAGTTTGCCATAGTCGCAATTGACTACTTCACTAAGTGGGTGGAGGCTAAGCCGCTGGCCAAGATCACTCAGGAGGCAGCAAGAGATTTTGTCTGGAAAAACATTGTTTGCAGGTTCAGAATTCCCCATGCCATCGTCTCAGACAACGGCAAGCAGTTCGACAACGAGATGATGCGAGAATTCTGGGAACAATTCAACACCAAGTGCAAGTACGCGATGCCCGGCCACCCACAGGCCAACGGGCAGGCAGAAGTTACCAACCGCACCCTCCTTGGCATCATCAAAGCCAGGCTTGACGATGCCAAAGGGTTGTGGGCAGGAATGCTACCAAGCACCCTCTGGGCATACCACACGACAGTACGCACCCCAACGGGACAAACTTCCTTCCAACTGGCTTTCGGCAGTGAAGTGGTCATCCCGGTTGAGGTCGCCATCCCAAGCTACAGGGTCCAGCACTACAGTGCAGAGCAGAACGACGAGGCCCTCCGC
Source organism: Rhododendron henanense subsp. lingbaoense (assembly GCA_020567845.1). Lineage (NCBI taxonomy): Eukaryota > Viridiplantae > Streptophyta > Magnoliopsida > Ericales > Ericaceae > Rhododendron > Rhododendron henanense. The sequence goes on along the minus strand of CM036317.1, from coordinate 25,305,904 downwards.
CTAAGCCTCGACTTGCTCGAGGAAACCAGGCAAGCAGCTGCAATCAGAGTGGCCGCGTACCAACAGAGGGCAAAGTTCCATTTCGACAAGAAAGTAAAACACAGAGCTTTCCAAGTTGGTGATCTAGTCTTGAAGAAGGTGTTGGAAAAGAAGAAACTAACTAAGCTGAATCCAAAGTGGGAAGGCCCTTTCCAAGTTCAGAAAATCATCAGGCCCGGGGTATACCAACTGGTCACCATGTCTGGTTGGAAACTCCCCCACCCGTGGAATGCAGACAATCTGAAGATTTATTATCAGTAAAATCTAAGTCATTTTACTAAGTTATTTTACTTTAAATTTGTTTCCTGACCCGCGTACAGTTGGGTCCAGTGCTTTTCTTTTTCCAGGCTACGCGCCTCTATCCCTATCTCGTTCGATGAGTTTCTAGATGATCGATTTGTAATCTCTCTTAAATTCGTCAATGGGAATATCCTAGTCTTTCTTTTCCAAAAAAGGATTGTCTCAAGAATACTTTAATAAGATTGTCCCAAATCCCGAAAAGCCGCGAGTAAATGATTGGAGAGACTAACATAGCCCTCTTCGGTCGGCCAGCGAGTTAACCCGCTCTTCGGGCAGGATGGCACTCGTCTATAAATAAAGCGACTTGGAGAGACTAACATAGCCCTCTTCGGTCGGCCAGCGAGTTAACCCGCTCTCCTGGCAGGACGACGCTCGTCTATAAATAAAGCGACTTGAAGAGACTAACATAGCCCTCTTCGGTCGGCCAGCGAGGTAACCCGCTCTCCTGGTAGGACGGAACTCGTCTATAAATAAAGCGACCTGGAGAGACTAACATAGCCCTCTTCGATCGGCCAGCGAGTTAACCCGCTCTCCTGGCAAGACGGAACTCGTCTATAAACAAACGGCCCTAAGGAACCAACAGACTCTCCCCAAACAGGATGACATTCAGCCCTAGGCGAACTGGAGATCTAGCCAAGTTAGCATGCAACACCTTCTTGCAGCACTTCAAAGGGTGAACGGTACCACTTCACTTTCGTTTGAATTTTTTGCATGAATGAACTTTTTGCATGAATTTAACCTTTCGCCCTTTCATATGGTCATTCACAAAAAGATTTAGGCACCTCCCACCAGTTTGCATAATCAATATTTTACGTTGCTAGAAATTTAAAGTTCATGTTCACCGGCAAGAATATCTCAAACGCCTTACACAAACTTGATAAATGGGCAGTTATAGACAAAAGAAAAACTTTTTCATTAACTTAACCCCCTCTTTTATTTTGGGAGGAGGGGGAAGACTCCCATTACAAAAAAAAAAAAAGGAAGAAAAAGAGAAAAGCCTAAGGGAGACCACGAGAAGCCATTAGTGTGGCCCACCCTCGCGTCCTCTCTTGGGCTCGCGGGAAGAAGAGGGTGACCCCTAAGGGGAGGTCACCATTCCCCGTGGAGGAGATGGCATCTCCGGCCGGGGGCCGTGAAGGGGGTTCCAGCCTGTTATCAGCAGCAGCCGGACCACCTTCTCCGCGTTCCGCACCGTGTCCTCCATAACCTCCACCCTCGCCGCCAGCCCCTCCACGGCGCCTTTTAGTGCCTGCACCTGTTGGCAGAGGTTCTCCAGTATGTTGTTACTGTCGTTTGACATTTTTCAAGCTTCCCTTTCCCTTCTCTCGTTCCCTCAGAAATGAAAAGTTTTGTGGGGGAGAAGGAGTACCAAGGGTTTGCTTTTATAGAGGAGAGATCAACCAACTCTTGAACACGAAAATTTGAATGTTCAAATCAATTAATAACTGCCTTAATGGCGGTAGAAGTGGAAGTGTTGTTAAACTCCTTGGGGAACGTTAACTGCTTTAATGTTTAGCCGATATGCTCTCCTCGTTTTGCGAGATACGCTCGCACCAACTGCCAGTGCATGCACAATTACTCGCTCGCCACAATTATTGCCACTCACTTGTCTGTTTGCTCTACCCAAGTGTACATGATAACCTGCATTAACTAAGTGCATCCCACATGATTACTTAACCTGCATTAACTAAGTGCATCTCACATGATTACTTTCCTCCCTGCACAAAGCATACATTCAATGATCAAATTTGCTTGATTCAATGAGACCTTTCAGTCCATCAGCAAAATTATCCAGTGCTCCTGTGAGGCCTCGCTCGGTCTGACAGGCCTCGCTCGGTCTGACGGGCCTGCTCGCTCGACACCTGTTTATTCGCTCGGCTCTCGACGGATCATTCAGTGTGACATAATCCACCCAAAACTCCCTTGGGTCGGAACCAAAGGCAAGCAACAGATAAACAAGTGCAACATGTTGACATTAACAGAGCAACGGTCATGCCCCCAAAGGGACGAACTCCGTTCTCTACTTTACCATTAAAGATAAGGAAACGATGTTATGCCTAGTTATACGGTGGTACGAGTCTTTCAGTTGCAGAAACAAAACAAGCTACATCAAAACAAAAACACAAGAAATTCCAACATCAAAGGCGGCTAGGTTCAACTCTGGGCATCATCATCTTCATCATCGCCTCCACCACCACCCACTTCGGTGTTCTCCACATCGGACGAAGGCTCAGGCTTCAGCTTGCTCAAGTCGAGGTCGACGTACTTGGCCTTCACACGCTTAATGGCTTGCTCGAAGCCACCCGAAAAGTACAGCATTTGCTCGCTGGCGCATTCATCAGAAGCCTTGTACTCCTCTACAGCCTGGGCTATGGTAGCCTTCGCCTGGCCAAGGTCACTTTGGAGCTTCAGGATCATGGTGGACTGCCGAGTGGTGGTATTCTCAGATGCCTGCTTCAGTGCCTTCAATTCCTCCTCTCTCCCTGATAGGGCCTCCCTCAAGCTCTTCAAGTCTACCTCAGACTTCTCCTGGACTTCCTTGGCCGCTCGACGCAACCGCTCCGCCTCCTCTCTTGCTCGGCCGGCCTCCTCCATGGCTTGTTGCAGTGCTAAAGGGCAGCCGGAATGAGTTCTCTCCAGTTGTTCCAGGGAGTTACGGCACTCCAGGGCTTGGCGCATGGCACCATGAAGCTTTAGCTCTCGGTCGGCCAACCTCCTGGCAACAACTACTCCTTCAGCGATGGCCTACAAATACAAGGATAGTCATGAGATGACAAGGGACTTCACCAAAGGAGCCGGTATTAAAGAAAACACTTACCCTGGTCAAGTGCAGCTCGAAATTCCTCAGCAGCTTCTCCGCCGGCATTGAAGCGAGACCGTCATAGACGGGTTGGGCGAATGCGTTCAACGCTCTGTGGCTAGCAGATGGGTCCGACAAAATGCTTCCTTTGACTGGGACTGTCGCGTAATCATTCGTCGCTGGGTATATCAGCCCGGCCATGCTCGCCCTTTTCGCTTCCGTCCATGCGGCTGAAGGTGCAGTAGGGGACGCCTGAAATGCAACCTTCTTTAGAGGATTCGGGCCCTTCGACATTGGGAGGGTTGGTTACTCTTTCTTTCCTTTTCTTGCTCGATCGGCTCGAGAAGCTCACCTTCATTCACAAGGGATTCTATCACCCGGCCAATCGAAGCATCGAGGTCTGCCATCCCCGCAACAAGGACCTCCTCTCTCTCTGTTATCTCTTGGATTCTCTTTCTCTTCTTCTTTCCTAGGGCCCTCAGGGCTGACCCACCGGCAGCCTCGAGCGTTTTCTCCAAAATCTCCTTGCCAATCCTCAGGCGAGAGGGTCTAGTGGGAATTGATGACGGGGGATTCATTGGAATGGCCGCTCGGGCCCTCATCTGGGTATAGGCCACCTTGTCAAACGGCTTGATATCTAAAAGGGGGAAAACCATTAAAGCAGCAATCAGAAAATGGGCAGAGGCAGATAGAGAGAAAAGAGTAAATGTTACCTGCAGGATTCGGTCCCAACAGGTGGTCAAATAGCTTCTGAGGGTTCACCAGCTCCTCGAAGGGGATCTTCTCCTTCCGCATGGCTGCGATCAGTCTGTCAATGTCCGGGTTGGGGTTCTCCACCCGCCTGAAGTCGCTCGGCTCAAGGTCTCCCCACACTGTCTGGATCCCTAGGGTGTTGGGACCAACCACTTCGTCACTCTGGTACTCCCATCCTTCTCCAGAGATGAAAAAGAACTTCTCCTTCCACTTCTTGACGGAAGAAGGGTACCCAAACACAATTTGACGACCGTCAAGGGCCTGGAAGTACCAAAAGTCCGCATCTCCCACCTTTGGGGTATAGCAGTAAAAGAAGTCGTCAATCGTCATGGGGCGGCCCTCTTCACCTAGTGCCTCGAACATCCTGAACGCCCCAAAAAAGATGTTCCAGGCATTCGGCATAAGTTGCCCAGGAGCACGCTTCATGCGGCTCAATAGCTCTCGAACAATCCGTGGAAAAGGGAGCCGCAGCCCAGCAAAGAAGGCGTGCTCATAAACGCACACCTCGCCCTCCGTGAAGGAACAAGCCCTTTCTTCTGGACGGACCGCTCGCAGGATCACAGAATCAGGGATCTGGTAGACCGCTCTTATCGTCTCTAGGTCCTCCTCGTAGATCACGCTCACAAGCGTCTCAGCCTTGAAGGACGAGACCTTGACGGCGGTCTCCACGTCGATAATATCTGTAGGGGTAGCCGCCTCCATATCAGATACAAGGGAATCGGAAGCAAGGTTGGAAAGGTCTCTTACAAGATGCAGAAATGGCCCTTGACTGGTGTACGAATGGAGTAAGGGATTTAGGGTTTGTCGCTCGAGACGGGACCTTGACAACTGGTTCCACACGCGATGAACGCCAAATAACTCTCTTAACCGGTGATGGGGAACAGCTGGCTCAACCGTCTGTAGGGGAAAATCAACCCCGGGTATCGGGTCACCCGAATTGGCGTCTTTTTCTGGATCCAGTGTTGCAAATCGTCTTGGGGGGCAAGAAGCAAGGTGTGCTTGGGAACGGCTGCATGTTTTTTCCTTATACCCTCCGTGGGCGCGAAAATCAAGGAAAACCCCTTTTTGTCTCACCGTCCGATCGTGGAGGGGCAAGATCTGTCGCTAAGTTCCCAACCACAGCCGTCCTCGTTTCTCGGGAGTTTCAAAATTCGAAGAGCCCAACTTCACGTGGGGTTTGGATTTGGCGGTTACTCTCATCATTATCCTTGGGGAAAGGGAGATTTCGTTTTCCCGCATTTACTACCTCGAGCCCAGCGTCGACAGATGGTGCAATTATTCCCTGCGTTAAGGCTCGCTCTGCTCGACTTGGGAATGGGGGGCAACTGATGAGGAGATTTTTTAGGCACTTGCTGTCGAGCGCTGTTCTCTCGACGCGTGTCAAAAGGTGACCCGCTAGGTCGGACATCGGTCGCTCGGTTCAATCCAGGTCGCTCGGTTGGACTTCTCCAACCTCGCTGGGACGACATGATATGCACTGACTGGGTCAACACAGTTACACTCGCTGATATCCTCGGGCGTGGAGGGGCTGACCCCACGTCCCCTGGATTCCTGGACTACGGAGCCATGCCTCCCACGTCCACCACTCACTCCAGTTCCGGCGGGACTCCCTCCACTTCGAGGGACTTCAACCGCCATCGTGGTCCACGATCCACTACCATCGTGCCCCTCACAGGGACACGAACCACCTCGTCTATAAATAGGCAGTCCGTCCATGGGTCTAAGGTACACACTCAACTCTACTCACTAAGTTCACAGAGCTCATCCTTCTCATACTCTTACTGACTTAGCCATCGGAGGGTCCATGACTGGAAACACCTCCAGTCCTTGGACGCTGTTTTGCAGGAACTCCTTGAAGACGGAGCTCGGATTGACCGTCCAGTTTTGGGCATCAACACTATTATTTATATGAGATAATGATACTTTCGTTGTAAGGGTGTGAAGACTATGTTTTTCTTAAAATGACAAAGTGGCTTGAGGTCAGATAGTGAGGAGGAAGTGTGTGTGTGTGCGCTCGCGCACGTGTGTGTATGAGTGGGTTATGAGGTAGATTAAATGAAGAGGTCGGACACACTCTTTTTTTTTTAAAGCAATATCATTCATCGTTGAGTTTATTAAAATTGCCTTCGTATGCATCATCTCATATGCATGTAGGGTCATTGGAGATTTTCCTACTAGGCAAGTGTATGCTCAACCCTTCATTTTTCAGGTGCAAATCAAATGCATTGATGTGGGTGCTTTGCGTGCCTGACATGAAGCAATTATTTTGAAAGCTTGCATGAGGAATTACTCGATCATCATCTTTTGGGAACAAACTTTAATTTTTATTGGCCCTTGCAGCCTTAGTATGATTGTAAAATTCATAACTTAATTCACTCTTTCGTTTGGTTATAGTGCCCCTGAGGCCATGGTGCCGGCTATGTACCTTTTGTAACTATGACAGTTTATGGAACATATAAGGGAAATCTTTTGGGTAATTATGTACGGATAATGTGGAGACGTTATTTATGAAACTTGCATTATTTATGTTTTTTTTTTAAAAAACGAGGGCGTGACAAAGTTAGAAAACCAGGAAGGCTAGTTAGCTAGTCAAATTGGTGAGAGAGAAAAGGAAAAGTTTCCTAGTCAACCTATAAATAATTCGAGAGGGCAGTTCTCAATTAGTAATGCCTCTAGCTCTACCCATGAGCAGGAGCAAGTCCAATCTATTATCACCCTTCGATCCGGAAAACAAGTTGACAATGAAGTGAGTATGCCAGTAGAGGACAACCTAATGGAGTTAGATAAAGAAGAAAATCAAAGCCAACCTCCCAAAATTCAAGAGTCTAGTCCTTCCCAACCAACTCTAATGGACCCTAAAATTAGCAATTTTGTCCCAAAAGTTCCATTTCCTCATAGATTGGCAAATCCTAAGCAAAATACCCAATTTGGTGGTATTCTAGAAGTGTTTAAGTAGGTGGATATAAATATTCCATTTTTAGATGCCATTCAACAGGTGCCCTCTTATGCTAAATTTTTGAAAGATCTTATCACCATAAAGAGAAAGACTAACGTTCCGTTTGACAAAAAAGAAAGAAAGAAAGACTAATGTTCCTAAGAAAGTATTTTTGACTGAACAAGTCAGCTCTATTATTCAATGCAAAATCCCTATCAAATATAAGGATTCTGAGTGTCCTACAATTTCATGCACAATAGGTGACAATTACATTGAGCGAGCTTTGCTAGATTTGGGGGCAAGTGTCAATTTATTACCATACTCTGTTTACTTGCAACTAGGGTTAGGAGAATTGAAATCCACTTCTATAACACTCCAACTGGCTGATAGGTCCGTCAAATTTCCTAGAGGTGTAATTGAGGACGTCATGATCAAGGTTGATAAGTTTTATTTTCCTGTGGATTTCATAGTTCTTGATACTCAACCTATTCAAAACTCAAATGGACAAATTCCTGTTATTCTAGGACACCCTTTCTTAGCCACATCCAATTAATGCTTTGATCAATTGTAGAAATGGTGTAATGAAAATTTTATTTGGTAATATGACAGTTGAACTTAATATCTTTGACATAAGCAATCCACCCCTAAACCAAGATGATAGTGTTGGTGACGTGTATTTCATAGAAAGTATGGTGGAGAAAATGTCTCTTCCAACATATCATGAAGAATCGCTGGAGGCGTTTTTGGCCTATTTTGGCGATTTTAATATGGAAGAGTATAGTGAACAAGTTCACACATTGGTAGACTCTGCTCCCTGGTCGACCATTGATGAATGGATTTCTGGAGTGATCTCTCCTCCACTTTCTACGTCACCAGTACCCTTCTCGTCTGTTATTGAGTCACTTGATTGTGAGTTAAAACCTCTGCCACCCGATCCTACCATTGAGGTTTTTATGCCGATTGAAATTGAGCCAACTATCATTCTTACACAATCTAACCAAGTCAGAGGAAAAATAATTGTTGAGTGTAGGAATGATAGGGGTAGAAATTAGTGGGATTTCGTTATAGGGATCAATTACTTCCTTTCACCCCCTAAGATTTGCTTAGAGGTATTAGGGTGCACAGACATATTTCGTTGGTATGGTGATCTTGACTCCATTTTTGCTTTGTACTTGGCACACATAAGTGGACAATTTAGTAGAAGTTTTGTAGTTATGTCATATAATTTTTGTCACCAAGACCCATACATTGTTAATTACAAGAAGAGGATCAAACCATTTGACTTGTTGGTAGTTGTCGAGTTTGCATAGTCAATGCATAGTCAAGTGGATGAACATTGAGGACAATGTTCATTTTAAGTTTGGGGGTAAGGAGGGATAATTGATTATTTATGTTTTTATTATGTCTAATAAAAAAAACATAAAAGAGTTCATTACTTATTCAAAAAAAAAAAAATAGTTTAATTGTTTATGTGTGGAAAAAAGTTATTAAAATTTTTAAAAAATTTCACCGCAAAACCCTAACGATCCCCTATAAATCTCCATCTTCCTTTACCCTCTCCTCCCCTTTCCTTCTGCCGCACAGCCATCTCTCTCTCCTTCTTTCCTCCTTTTGCATAAACTACCACCAGAATCCTTTCCTATCAAAGACCACCATCAAAACTCTCTGCCCATCATGTTGTTCCTCTGGCTCTTTTTTTGGGTTTATTTTTATTTTGTCTGGCTTAGTTGTGCTATATCCTTTGATAGCCCTAGAAGCGAACTGATTATAGGCACAATCATAGTACGTACTTGGCTATCTTGTGTTATCATGTCTCTTTTTCGCATTTGATTAGCTTTTGTTTGCTTGTATTTGTTTTTACCTTAGTTTGTATCTTGTGTGTTCACTTGTCTGTACTTGATTCTGTTGTAATGCACTACTATTCAATAAAATGATGCTCTTATGAATTTTCTTTTTCCCTATGTCAGTTCTTGTTTTTCTTTTGTGTTCGTGTATGTATTGTTGTTAACCAAGTGCAGACTGGCAATTTTTCTATCACTTGGGTTCCACTCTATTTCTGCATCCTTGTCCTGTTTTCCCCTGAGATGGTAAACTTTCCAACTTCACTATGCAATCAATTGTTTATTACTGTCATTGAGGACAATGCCATTTTAAGTTGGGGGAAGAGGAATACCACTTCAATTTTATGAAGTATTAGTATTTGGGAAAAAAAAAACTTTATGAAGAAAAAAGTCCTTGATCGGGCTCATGATTTTCTGTCATCTTATGAGTTGACCATGGTCTTGTTGACATAACTTAGAATTTTATTGAAGTTTTTTGTGCTAATCACTTATTAAAATATCCCATGTGTTCGAATTTAGATTAATTGCACTTTCACTTTGGCCGTATGAATATAATTCTTGGTTGATGACATGTGTGACTTTAATAATCTTGATGAAAAATAGTGGAGACTAGCGACCCTAGTGAGTTTCGAGCCATTCTTTTTCTTGGAGGGCTCATAGACATTTACTCTTATATTTTTCTTTGAAAGCACATCAATTTGTTGAGAAGTCTCATTATTTTTTTCATTTTGGTTGAATACTGAGAATTTCTACTTATAGTACCTCATTTTCTTCCCTTGATATTATAAAAAAAAAACTATATTTGTGTGGCCCGTGATCCTTGATCCTCGATCCTTCGTTGATGGTTGGATGATGGCTGAGCCTTCTCCTCCTAGCCTGCACAGGGAGCACACGGCTAAGACCTGGCCGGGGGTTGTCCCGGCGAGAGGATGAGTATAGTGCCGAGAGAGGAAGCAGAAAGCTAGAGAGTGTCTCAGTATAGAGTAGCATGTACCTGTTAGGGTTATCATCACTAGATATTTATAGGGCCTCCTGGCTTGCTCTCCAAGTACGATCGTGTGCCTTTCACGAGTCGAGTGACGTCATAGTGACATCAAGGAATAGATCTGGTAACCGTTTTCGGGGCTGAGCTGGCACACCCATGTGCGCCCATGATCATCTTCTGTTATAACCGCCTCTGCACGTGGCGGGACGCGTGGCTCAACAATTAGCCGTCGTCGGCAGCCAGCTGTGGTCTACGGGTGGCCGAACACGGATAATGCCGAGCCTGGCCATGCGTCCAATAGGGGAGGTAACTTTCGCCGAGAAACTCGCCGAGGGCAGGGATCGAACACGGACTTTGTCTTCTGCCGAGCCCGTGGCAAGTGGGATATCAAATGATGAACCGCCGACGGCAGCCATGCACGAAGCAGACGATCGGTTCGGAGCAGGTTCGGTCCGCATTATTGCGAACATCTATGTTCGGCCTGCTACAATAGCCCCTCAATCTCTGCCGATGCCGTACGCATGGTAGGGATTGAAGTCAAGCCCTAGGCCGAACTCGTCGAATCGCTGAGCGTGGTCTTGTTTGTTGAAGGTGGACTCCCGCCGAGCCTATATCATCTCTTCCTTAGGAGCAAGCTCGGTCGTCGAGGAAGAACTCCAGTGGAGGAGTGCCAGATGTCACCTTGTGGCTGGGCACGGCTGATGAGAGGACGGCTGGCAAATCCTGCAAGCTGTCCTTTCAGTGACACGCCTCACGCGCTGAGTGGTCAGTGGTTCGGCGGTGCAATGATGGGCGGGAGTTTCGAATTCCCAACCCTAGCCCTATATAAAGGGCAGCGCGAGGAGAGAGAAAGGCCTCGTTCTCTCTCTCTCTAGAACTCCATCGCCAGAGCTCCACCTGCGACCATTCATCTTCTGATCTTGATTTCCCAGAGATTTCGCCACCAGATCTCGCTGCAAATCACAGGTATGCGTTCGATTTTCACCCTTCTTCACTTTTCTGCAGTTTTCCTGGCATTTTCTTGTTTATTTTCTGGATTCTGGGGCGTTTTTTGTTCTGAGTGAACAGTTCACCCCTGAGATGAACGAACTGTTCATCTCCCTCTTCAATCTGTTCATCCGAGCGTGGGACCTTCAAGGGGTTCTGGGCTTGGCCGTTGATGGAGTAGGCCGAGCCCTAGTCTTTGATGTTTGGTAGGCTTAAACCGAACACGATTTGGCCGAGCCTTGAAAACGACGATGGGGTGGGCCAGTTAGGATACCGAGCATAGTGAGATCCCTGTTTTCTAGCCGACGACGAGGTCTCATGTTTTAATTTTTGCCTTTTGTTAGGTCTGGCTCACCAAGTCATCGTCATCTCATCCGACTCTGAGAATTCAGGGGACGATTCTGCAGATCTTGTGATCCGAAAATACGTGGAGAGGCACAGGAGCCGACGTCAAGATTCTTCGATCGACTCGAACATGTCGGGTCCTAGTGATTCCAACGCCGAGCGTGACCACGAGTACGACGGTGGGTTCAATACCGAGCCGGAGATATCCTTTACTACCAGGACTGAGTCCGAAGCCGAACACGAGCTTGGGCCCGAGGCCGAGTCTAGGCTTTGTTCCCAAGCCGGAGCCACGACTTCTTCCCGCTCTGCTCCCGCCGAGACTTCTTCCGATAACAGGGAGTTTGCCGACTTTTTTGAGAAGGGGCAGGTTTGTCCTCATGCCCATTACTTCAGTGGGCGTCCCGATGAGTATGAAAACTTCTGCCGAACGTACCACATCCCAGGCGACGTCGTTGTCCACCAGGTAGCTAGCAATAGGATTAGGGATAAGAGGGAAGATCATCCCGAGCATATAACAGTCCCTCTGATGGCCATCTGCGAGGCCGGGCTCCGTTTCCCCCTTCATCCATTTTTGAGGGAATTGCTGACCAGGTTCGGCATAGTCCCTCATTATTTTGCCATCAATAGTTACAGGATAGTGATGTCCGTAATTAAGTTGAAAGAGCTACACGATCTTGAGTTTACCGTGGCCGACCTCTTTCATACGTATATCATGTCCAGGCATGGCGGTACCGAGCGTAGGTATCTGTCAACGCGTGGTGGTAAGGAGCCCCTGATAGATGGGCTTCCTGACACTGACAAGTGGGCTAACCTCTATGTTGAAGTTAGTGGGAATTATGAGTTCGGCAGTCAGTCAGTGCGGCTACATTCTGTGCCGAAGATAAAAGACTTCCGAGGTTTAATTTCGTTTCTTTGAACCGCCGAGTACAATTTACCTTTCCATTGTATTTCTGTTATCTTGACAACACAACACCTTTTCATTTTGCAGATCACCGAGCAATAACCAAGACACAGCAGTCTTTATCCGTTGAGGCTAACGTCGAGACGTTGAAGGCTCAAATTTGCCGTGACGCGCCGACGTTGCTCGACTACACTCCTTCTTACAAAGGGAAGTTGAGGAGGAAGAAGAAAGAGGCGGGGCCGAGCACGAAGGCTAAGAAAGCAGCTGCTAAAGAGCAAGGGGTTGGTGACAAGGTTCAAAAGCCGAGCAAGAAGGTGAAGGAACCCAGGCTGAAATTTCCCACTTTCAAGAAGTCAGCCGACTTCTGGTTCCAAAACAGTCAGCCAGCCGACTTCCAAGGTATTAATATTCCTCCCATCCGAACTCTAATCCCTGAATTTGCCGACGACATGGGCAGAAGGAACGTCGTGAAGCTCAATATCAGAGACGGCGCCGTAGCCCGCCAAAAGGAAGCTGCACTGTCCGAGAATCCTGCGAAGAAGTAGAAGGTCACACACGACTTCTTCCCCACAAGGCCGCCGACGCCACTCCCGAGGGAGAAGGAGCAAACTGAATCATCGGCGGCAGTTGGGTCGAAGGCCATGGAGGCGGCGGCGGGCTCGGGCGGTCAACCGATTGTGCAAGAGTTCGCGCCATCCTTCGCAATGGCCGACGGCAGGATCGTCACCGTTGAAGATAGTGTAAATGTCGAACCTGGTGTAGGCACCCCAATTTGGCCTAACGATTATTTCAAGTCCCACCTTGGGACCATCCCGATGATGAAAATGGATACAATGATTGCTGATTGCTTCCTTGAGGACCTTAGGACTTTCGGTAAGAACTTTGAGCTACTTAGAGGACCCAATTCAAAGCCATACAGCCTTTCAGACAGAAATACAGAAGCCTAGGAGAATCCATCTGTCGGCCGTGACATCGATCCCACGGCCATAACATCATTTCCTCACCCGAGCAACCTGTTGCTAGCAAAATCTCCCTGAGAGATCAATCCCTCGGCCGCAAGATCTATCCTTCGGCCGAGACATCCATTCCTCGGCCGTGATATCCTTTCCTCGGCCATCAGATCGACCTTTTCCCAGACTCTGGAACGTGTTCTGTCAGACGTTTGATCCGATTACACTACCTTCCCGATGCGTTCGGGCTACGTTAGAGGATTGCCATGGAGAGTTAGAATCACACTCTAACTCCAATTTTTATCGTGCATTGCGATTGGCCGGAGTGAGTCATCCCTATGCCTATATAAAGGAGCCTTTGGGCTCCGAAATTGATACACCTTCACACTCTTTCAAGCCTCAAAACTCTGCACAAATACTATCTCAATCCCATACTTCAAAAGCCCTAACCTCCCGAAGGCGGGTCAATCCGGCGATCAAACCCCAAAGTTCAAACCCTAACCCTAGGGTTTTCAATCAAGCAATCAATCAATCACGCCCAGTCCAAAGCAATCAAGCAACTGAGGGATCAAGGTGGTGAGGCCCAACGGCCTCTGGTTTGTCTTAATTTACTGTCTTCTTGACTAATCGTAACGTTTTGATTACCTGTTAATTTTTAGTCTGGTGTGAGGAAGAACACCGACCGGGGCTTCGATCCCTCGGCCGGTACATCAAACCAGGAGGATTCCTCAGCCATGACATCCATTCACCGGCCGCGGGATCCATCTCCCTGGGACATTTTGTTTGCTTTTCTGCTGCATGCTCATTTATCGCACTGGCTCACTTTGCTTACTGTTTAAAGGAATAAATAAACAGACTATGTGTTGGAATTAAACAAAGCATCTATATGTCTTATGTTGAATGATTATGGGCCAGTCTCACGACTGGGCAAAGAGGGGTGCCTAACACCTTCCCCTTATTGTACTTTTGGCTCCCGTATCCAGAATCTCTATCTATTTTCCCAGTTTTAATAAACTGGGTGGCGACTCTGATTTGATGATAACCGCTATCATGTGGTGATGTTCCTAGCCATGGGAATGTCCATAATTTTGGTTTACGAAGCAAGCAACCAATCGAGCAAACAAATGTGATCAACCTGTATGGCGATGCCCCGTTTGGGAGGTGTCTACAGTTTTTGGCGACTCTGCTGGGGATATGAGAGCCATAACCAAAAAGTTCAACATAAGACTAATACGTGCCTTGTCTAATTCATTTATCATATGCATCGAGCGGGCAACCCGTTGAGTTCACCTGATATCCCGGCATGACACGGGCTATGTTGGGGGTTCCAGCAAACTCCACAGTCACTCGTACCTAGTGGTATATCAAAAGGGGAATCACCCAATCGCCGCCTATGATGGGCTGGTGAGAGGACTGGTGCCCTTTGACAACGGAGCACCCTGAAACTACCAAAACCTTGCATGCTTTAGAAAGCCATAGAACTTATCAAACTAAGACAGGAACCTACTGTAGACACCCCAATTTGGCCTAACGATTATTTCAAGTCCCACCTTGGGACAATCCCGATGATGAAATGGATACAATGATTGATGATTGCTTCTTTGAGGACCTTAGAACTTTCGGTGAGAATTTTGACCACTTAGAGGACCCAATTCAGAGCCATACAGCCTTTCAGACAGAAATACAGAAGCCTAGGAGAATCCATCTGACGGCCGTGACATCGATCTAACGGCCATAACATCAATCCCTCACCCGAGCAACCTGTTGCCAGCAAAATCTCCCTGAGAGATCAATCCCTCGGCCGCAAGATCTATCCTTCGGCCGAGATATCCATTCCACGGCCGCGACATCTATTGCTCGGCCGCCAGATCGACCTTTTTCCAGACTCTGGAACGTTCTGTCAGACGTTTGGTTTGATCCAACTACACTACCTTTCCGATGCGTTCGGGCTACGTTCGGAGATCACGACGTAGAGTTTGAGATGCATTGCAATTGCAATTACCATCTCGTGATTTGATTGGCCGGAGTGAGTCATCCCTATGCCTATATAAAGGGGCCTTTGGGCTCCGAAATTGACACACAGAAATTGAGATACCCACACACTCAATCAAACCTCGAAACTCTGCAGAAATACTCCCTCAATCCCATACTTCAAAAGCCCTAACCTTCCGAAGGCAGCCGTCAATCCGGCGATCAAACCCCGAAGTTCAAACCCTAACCCTAGGGTTCTCGATCAAGCAATCAATCAATCACACCCAATTCAAAGAAATCAAGCAACTGAGGGATCAAGGTGGTGAGGCCCAACGGCCTCTGGTTTGCCTTATTTACTGTTCTTTTTACTAATCGTAGCATTTTGATTAACTGTCAATCTTTCTGTCTGGTGTGAGGAGGAACACCGACCGGGGCTTCGATCCCTCGGCCGGTACATCAAACCAGGGGGATCTCTCGGCCGTGACATCTATTCACCGGCCGCGAGATCCATCTCCCTGGGACATTATGTTTGTTTATTTGCTTTCTGATGCATGCTTCAATCATCGCACTGGCTCACTTTGCTTACTGTTTAAAGGAATAATTAAACAGACTATGTTGAACGATTATGGGCCAGTCTCACGACTGGGCAGAGAGGGGTGCCTAACACCTTCCCCTTACTGTACTTTTGGCTCCCGTATCCAGAATCTCTATCTATTTTTCCAGTTTTAATAAACTGGGTGGCGACTCTATTTGATGATAACCGTTATCATGTGGCGATGTTCCTAGCCATGGGAATGTCCATGATTTTGGTTTATGAAGTGAGCAACCAATCGAGAAACACAACGTGATCAATCTGTATGGCGATGCCCCGTTTGGGAGGTGTCCACAGTTTTTGGCGACTCTGCTGGGGATTTGAGAGCCATAACCAAAAAGTTCAACATAAGACTAATACATGCCTTGTCTAATTCATTTATCATATGCATCGAGCGGGCAACCCGTTGAGTTCACCTGATATCCCGGCATGACACGGGCTATGTTGGGGGTTCCAGCAAACTCCACAGTCACTCGTACCTAGTGGTATATCAAAAAGGAAATCACCCAATCACCGCCTATGATGGGCTGGTGAGAGGATTGGTGCCCTTTGACAACGGAGCACCCTGAGACTACCAAAACCTTGCATGCTTTAGAAAGCCATAGAACTTATCAAACTAAGACAGGAACCTACAGGCTAGGAACCTACTTGCATTCTACTTGCAAAAGTTCTTCCTCACACCTTGTATCATTTGTTGTTGTATTAACTTTTTCTGTGCAGAAGGGTTTGGATTTTCAGCCCAAATCCTAACCCTACACAGGCCGAATACTGACTTCCAGGTATTCTACTTTTCAAGGCAGGCACAATAGGTAAATCAAAGAAGCAACCACAGCCAACTTTGTACTCTTATAACACCCGAAGCTACGCCAAACAAAGGTCTCTGCAACCCTCCCGTCTATCGTCCTCATCTGACAAGACACCCTCACCACAACAGTTCCGACCGCTCTCAGAAACTTCCCGGTCATCCTCTCAACGAGCCCAGTCATCCACTAAATCCCAAGCTTCGTCAAGCAACCCTTCTACCTTCATGGCAGACAACGACGCCACTATTGCCGACCTCCAAGCTCAAATCGCTGCACTACTAGCAGAAAAGGCAGCTAGAGATGCTGAAGATGAGGAAAAATCAATGGAAGACGAGAATCCTCATAAAGTGATATTGGCGGAAAGTCTTGAGTTGACCAAACAAGTCAAGGAAATCAAACAAGCCTTGGCTCGTTCACAGGGGGATCAAATTCTGGATTTCGAAGGACTTTGCCTCTTCCCAGAATCCAAGCTGCCTGAGAATTTTAAGATGCCCAACATCGAGAAGTTCAATGGAACTGGCAATCCTACCAGTCATGTTCGCCATGTTATCAACACTCTGAAGCCGATGGGCTTGAACGACGAGCTCATCGCCCAATTGTTCCAGCGAACTCTCACCGGAAGTGCCCTCGACTGGTTCCTTACTTTGGAGTTTGTGCATTATCAAACTTGGCCAGAAATTGCCAATGCTTTTGTCAAGCAATATGCATACAACGTCCAGATTGAACTAACAACTCGAGACTTGGAAATGACCAAACAGGATTCCAATGAGGATTTTGCTACCTTTGTGGCAAGATGGAGGGAAAAGGCTGCCAAGATGAAGAACCGTCCCTCCGAGGAAGACCAAGTAAGGATAGTTGTCAAAAATTTGCAACCCAAGTATCTCAGGCATATTTACACACAGGCTATCACCGATTTCAAGCGCTTGCATGCCACTGGGTTGCAAATCGAAGATGGAATCAAGCTAGGACTCATTGGGAAAGAAGAGGCCGCTCCTCCACCTAAGAAAACCTTCTCTAGCCGTACATCTCACGCCTCCGTGAATGCCCTTGGCTCTTTGTCTCAAGACCCTTTCCAAACTAGCCCATCCCGAAGCTCAAATCGACCTCGTCGCAACTTTGATCCTCTCTATATGACCTTATCCCAAGCCTTGACCATCCTTAGCCGTCAAGGGCATCTTAAATCTCTAAACAAGCCACTTCCTCCGCCGCCCTACGGTCCAAACCATGATCCAAACAAACAATGCGCCTATCACCAACATCCTGGGCACGAAACAGACAATTGTATGCGTCTTCGTCACGACATTCAAGATCTTATTGATAGTCGAACCATAAAGCCACCAAAACCTGATGGGCAAGCTAACCCACTCCCTACTCATAATGCCGAACCATCACCTCGAAACATCAATCTCATAAATCTCTCTCACAACCCCACATACAATCCCAGCCAATACATTGTCCAAAACAACCAAACCAAACCTACCTTAACCTTCCCCAAGGAGGACGAATGTTTTATGATGGAGGAGGAAGAAGATGATAATTCTGATCAGTCAGAAGTAATCGACATGGATATGTCCGACATAAGCAGCAAAGATCAGGCAGAGGAGGAAAAGCTAAGGAAGTGGAGGGAACACTCTTGGGCGAAACACAATTTGGAGGATCCAGACATTCCGTTTGTAGAGGATGACGAATGGCTTCGTATCTGGTTTGAGAATAGGAAGAAGGAAAAAGAAAGGGTCATCATGATGAGAAGGCACGCTCGCTTCGAGCCTGCCCAAAAAGTGGTACGCATCAACCGTCCCAAAATTCCAACACCGCCCATTGTTTGGGAGACAATCAATCTCATTGAGAAAGTAGAGGAGTTTCAAATGCAACCATGGGTCAACCCTTACGATGAGTGCGACTATAGTCAATGGATAGAGGAAAGAGAAGATCTAGATTTCATGTGCACAGAACCCTATAAAACAGGGGAAAGCGACTTTGATGAAATGGGAGAAGAGTGCAATGATCCGCTAGATGAAATCTCCTTAGCGTCACTATTCAATCGGGAGGAAATAGCTGATGACCACACAATCAATGAGGAAAGGGAAAGGGAGTTTCCTGCCTGCACATCCATCTGGGGATTACTCATGGCTCAAGGAGATAGCTATTGTGCAAAAGATGAATCCGGTTCAAAGGCTCTGTTTGGCAAGGAAGAAGGTGGGAAAGAGTACAAAGTTGCAAAAGACAAGGGAAATGACCCCGACATGCTGCAGTAGCTGAGAAGTCACAACATGGCAAATGAGAAACATTAAAACATTGTTTTTGTTTTAAACAAACTAGAATGAGTTTTGGGCCCCTGTTTGGGCATTTTATTTCTGCTAAGAGAATTCCTTTTTCATCTTCCAGATTATGCTTATCTAAAATCCAAATTTCTAAATTGCAATTGCCATGCACTATGCTCTCATTGCCAAAACAAGAGAAGAATTTGAAGGGATCAAAATCTTTGTACCCCCGACTTTTGGAAAGGAAATGATGAACTCTAATTACTTAGAACTAGGTTTTTTTCAAAACTCAGGAAGAAGACGCTATCTCCGTGAGAACACTTAGGGTTAGCTTGCCCATTGTGAAAGTACAAACGCAACAGGAGATTCATCTCCATCGGCTTCCTCTCCAAAACACAAAACTCCTTGAGAGAAAAATGCTCGTTGGGCAACCTACACACCCAAGCAAAAGTAAGAGCAAAGCCTGCTAGGACGAGGAAAAGCGAAAAACGCAGCCTAGGCAAAAGTCAAGGCATTTGAAGGAAAGCTCGCTAGGAACTCAACCTCTATCAGGCAACCTAGGCAAAACTTAGAGCATGAGAGAAAAACCAAGAGTGAGAACCCAACCCCCAAAGGTGGTGATCCTGGAACTACGTAAAAGGCCTGATTCCCTAATTGGGATACGTAGGCAATCTCGCATCGAGATGCGGCCCAAACATTTGGAGAAAGGAAAACATCAACATGTTTGTACTCAATGATAGGCATAGCTAACCCTGCGTATTGAGCTCACAAAAGATGAGTTAGTCATTTTCCAAGGAATTGGCAAAAGCAAAGACACGTAAGAATTACAGTTCATCATTTCTAAACCAAAAGTCGTCAAACGCAATGGATATGATCCTTCAAAAGACTCTTAAGTTTGGCAATCAGACTGAAAAGCATGGCAAAGGCAAGAGATAGCAAACCAAAAGACTAAGCATAGGAAAGGATGTGAAACAGGATGCCACTTGGCTAAAACAAAACCCTTCTTCCTTGGGAAAATAAATGTGACGGCCGAACAATCAATACCTCGGCCGCGATAAAGATCCTTCGGCCGAGTGATCGATTCTTCGGCCAAACCTTTTTTAACTATCTATCAGCAAAAACTTGTTCGAAAAGCCATGTTCTGACTATCGCATGCAAACTCAAGACATTTAGGGGCAGGAAAAGCATTTCTCATCTCTCAAAAACTTGTTTACAAAACCGTTGCTGTGATTGCTTTTGCTATACAAATATAGTTTCTGCCTACTAACTATGAATAGGGAAAAGAAAAGCCCTAAAAACTAGGCGATCTCTGAGAAGAAGGCAAAGGCTGCTCACTGGTCCCCATGTTCCCCCCAGCAGCCGGTACTCTCTCAGCCTCAAGCTGCAGCCAAGGAAGATATAAACATTCAGACTCAAGGGATAATACATAGCAGATAAAGCCTATGAAGAGAGTCATACCTCGAGGATCCTACGGCGCTGCCTCCGGACCAAAACCTCTGTACTCTGGTAGGCGCGAAGCCATTCCTGCACTATCTCGGCAGGCACCTGTGGAACAGCCAAATATTACAAACATTTAAAGCAAGGATATAATGCGGAATGATGAAAGTTAACATAGGAAGCTAAAAATACCTGTGAGGCCCCGACTGGCAAAGTATAGAGCGGGGTCGTGCAAGGAGTCAGTGTCAGGCGCTCCTCCTCCCCATCGTCTGAGTGGAAGGAAACAAACGAAGGAGCCTGTGGCCAAACAGGAACAACGGGAGGAGCCTCAACAGAGGGGGTCAAGAAAAGACGGCAGTACTCTGTATAGTCGCCTGCCTGGAGGAGTAAACCTGCCCAATCTCTGATCCGGGCATTCTTCAGATCTTCCTTCGACATCAAGGAAGTGGACCTCATGGATACTAGAGGAGAAGGAGGAACAAACTGAAGAGCCTCAGCGCGTGGCCGCCACTGACTGGCCACTCGATCGCCTAAGTACCAAGCTCGGCAAAATGGACCCTCGAGCAAACTACGGGTCCGATCTAGGACTCTACAACGAGCAAGAGGGGCATCCTCTGGTACACCACCCCAAGGGTCAAACCGTACCTGTAAGAGCAAGGACAAATCAGTCTCGACACAAAAATAGGAAAGTCTAAAGGACAAGAAGTGCAAAAGAAAAGGTACCTGATCGACCGTCAGTCGGTCCAAAACTCGCCGCCACTCGGGAAGGCTCAAAACTGGTGACCGTGGCCTCCGTTGCCCCATCAACCATCGCTCGTAACGAGGTATGCAGCCCGCGTCACCATGCCTAGTCTCAGGGGGAAACTGGAGAAGGTGCTCAAAAGCCCAGAGCTGAAAAACAGGATCAACAAAACAAGTTCAGAACTAGGAAAAAGCCAAAGTGAAAACAGAAGTACAAAGGAATGATACGTACCTCAAGCACTCGAAAGTGGCCGCAAAGAATGGGACTCTTGTCCCGCGAACAAGCTCCAAGTCCACCGTACAAAGTGGCCAAAGCAGACGAGCCCCAGTCAAACTCCCGAATGGCCCCCAAGTGCTGCAGAGGGGCCAAAAACTGTGTGTGTACCGAACCATCCTTGTTGGCAAATAACGTTTGCCCAAGGAGGTAAAGAAGGAAGGCTCGCGTCAACTGCTCAGCACTCACCTGGGTCAGAATATCAGCCACCGCGAAAGTCTTGCTTAGCCAAGCAAGATCAATGTGACCCCAAGAACGGACAGGGGGCACCTTGCCCAGAAACCACCTCAAAGCACCGTCTCGCTCCCAAAGCCGGGGGTCAACTCGAAGAGCAACCTCGCCTATCCGCAGGCCAGTCAGCAAAGAGAAGTCACCCGGAGTGATAGTCATCTCGCCAGCAGCAGGGAAGTGGAAGGTATTGGTGGTGTCCCACCACCTCTCAACAAGCGAGGTCATCAGTGACCAATCCATCTTTGGAAGATCGAGGCCCAGAACGAATGTCTCGAAGCCCGCAGCACGTACTAGTTCCCGAGCCTGCTCTGGTAGCTTCAAAAACCACCTATGCACCTCCTTGCCTCCACCGCGAGCTTCCAGCCTCCTATTTCTCTGCCAAAGACAAAAGGGAGTTAATCTCATGATTGCATAAACAAAGGAAATACTAAAGGGCATCGAATTAACATTAAAAAGCATGCATTGCCTAGACAGGGGGCACAGTTATTTTAGTTTCCTTAAACAAAAATAAGTACAACCCCAACATGGGTTCCTCACATTCATGCTCCTAGCCAAAAGGGATTTTCGTCCCGCAAGCAAAAAATTTTATTCTAAATACAAGGATTTCCAAAAACTCCGAATTAAAGTAAACTTTTTACTTTTTCAGGAAAACTCACCGACACGTTCAGAACGCTCAAATGATGCTCAGGCTCTCGACGAACTACCTCGGCCCCTGGGCCACCAACAGGAGGATGGTACTGCAGGAAACCGCCATAACCCAGCCTACGCGAAGGAAGAGCGTAGGTAGTAGGATCAAACAAACCGGGCTCCTCAATCGCCTCCTCGTCGGAAGACGGGTGCTCGCACCTACATGGAGGATGCGAGGACGAACCCGCGACACCTGAAGATGGCGTGGCCATCACGTCCAAACCAAGAAGGAAAGGAAAACCAATGGTTTCAAACAACCAAGGCCAGCAGCAACGACAACGGCGGCGATGGTCGGAGAGGATGGCCGCCGGTGATGATGATGGTCGACGGTAGTGGGGGAAGACGGCGGCGTGTGGTGGTCGTCGAACGAAAGAAACGAGGGAGGAGGAGAAGGAAAGATTAAATGGGCCGTGAGATCGATTTAACTGAACTTAAATCGATTTCCTGACTTTTGGCGTTCTCACGGCCGAGACATGCATTCCTCGGCCGAGACATCAATCCTTCGGCCGAAGGATCGATCCCCTGGCCCGCCAATCAATCTCCTTCAACAAACAGCAAATTTTGCTCGGTGCACCAACTCAAGCGATTACAAACTTCTAAGTCTTCGGTCAACCAAAGTAGCCTTGGGGGCATCCCCGAGCCAATGCAACATGATCAAAACCAGCCTTGGGGGCATATCCAAGCATGAGGAAAATCTCTCTCCACAAACTACTGGCCAAAGCAAGTTGAAACGCCCAGCGGCCCTGTGCCCATTATCTCCATACCACTCAGCGGCTTCAGGACCATCATCTCAAATGGCTCGAAGCCGTACACAAGCAGTCTCAAAGGCTCCAAGCCCATTATCGACAGGCTCTACGCCCTCTATCACAATTCAGCGGCCCTGTGCCTATCATCTCTACACAACTCAGCGGCTCCGAGCCCGCTATCTCAACTGGCTCGAAGCCATAGCAACCATCTTAACAGGCTCAAAGCCCATCACCTCTACGCAACTCAGTGGCTCTATGCCCCCACCTATCAATTCAGCGGTTTAAGGCCCACTATCGACAGGCTCTACGCCTGTACTTATTCACTCATTCAGCAGCTCTACGCTCGCTATCACAATCTCAGCGGCTCCAAGCCCTCGACTCAGCAGCTCTACGCCCGCCATTTTATCAACTCAGCGGCTCGAAGCCCATTTACCTCAACAGGCTTGAAGCCTATGTCTACTATCACTCAGTGGCTCCAAGCCCTCGACTCAGCAGCTCTACGCTCGCTATCACAGCAACAGGCTCTATGCCTGTATCCACACAACTCAGCGGCTCCAAGCCTGCTATCTCAACTGGCTCAAAGCCATAACAACCAATCCAGCGGCTCTAAGCCCATTGTCTCAAACTGGCTCGAAGCCGTACACAATCAAGTTCTTAACAGGCTCGAAGCCTGTGTTCATCATCTCAACTGGCTCGAAGCCGTAAACAACCAGTCTCAACGGCTCAAGGCCCGTTATCAAAAGGCTCTACGCCTGTTATCTCAAACTCAGCGGTTCCAAGCCCATTATCTCAACTGGCTCGAAGCCGTAAACAAGCAACAGGCTCTAAGCCACCCCAACAATCAAGACATCTATTCTCAGGCTCTACGCCTGAATGCTCAAAAATCTAACATTTTTGAATGCTCAAGCTCTACGCTTGGATGCCCAACCACTGTGTACTGGATGCTCAAGTTATACACTTGAATGCTCAAGCTCTACGCTTGGATGCCCAACCACTGCGTACTGGACGCTCAAAGCCTGTACTTTGAATGCTCGGATTCTGCCGTCCGAATGCTCGAGCTCTACGCTCTGAATGCTCAAGTCCGGAACTTGATAGAAGCTCTAAGCTTAAAACAAACACACACGCACGGGCCCGTGCACATTTGCATCAACATTTTCACATCGAGTCTGCATCATATCTGTTCACATCTAACAACCATCGCACATATACACTCTGCATATCTCTCATGAAACAGGTCAACCCTGCAATCAACCGGCACTATGCCTCGGTTTTATTGATCGGTTCAGCGCCTCGATCCTTTGGCTCTACGCCAACACTTATGATGAGAAAGCTCCGTGCACAGACCATCAGAATACAACCAGCTCTACGCTTCAGTTCATATCACGTCAAACTCTAAGCTCCGACAACTCAGGCCCTCGCCTCAAAACTGCATGCAGGCTCCACGCCTCAATCACTTCAGGCTCCATGCCTCAGTCCCTTCATCTCAGGCCCTTGCCTTATACCAGCTCCGCGCTTCGGTTCATCACGTCAAGCTCAAAGCTCTGACGCCATAGGCTCTCGCCTTATGATCAACACCAGCTCCGCGCTTCGGTCCTAGCAAATCACCACAGGCTCTCGCCTTATGATCAACACCAGCTCCGCGCTTCGGTCCTAGCAAGTCACCACAGGTTCTCGCCTTATGATCAACACCAGCTCCGCGCTTCGGTCCTAGCAAATCACCACAGGCTCTCGCCTTATGATCAACACCAGCTCCGCGCTTCGGTCCTATCCAATCTCCTCAGGCCTTCGCCTCAAGATTGCAATAGGCTCCACGCCTCGATTCCATCACTCTCCAGGCTCTCGCCTCATGACTACAACCGGCTCCGTGCCTCGGTTCCCTCACCTCCAAAAGCTCCGTGCTCCAGCTACTGGCCCTGCGCCCCCCACATCTCAAAGACAAACCGGCGTCCAATTCATCCCCAGTAGATGATTTGGATTCCACCCCATTACATCAAACCCTTCCAGCTCATTCGCAAGGATAGGCTACTCTACCGAGCTCCTTTTAGTCAAAGTAAGGATGATCAAGAAAAGCAAACGCACCTGCAGTGTACTGATCTACCCCAAAATAACTAAGGAAGTTCTCCGCAAAAACTCCCCCGGCAGCCCCGTGCTCCTTCAACTACTCTTCGCCAAAACCCTGGCTCAGTCTAGGTACGTCACACTACGGCTTTTTAAGCCCTAAGGTACGTCTTTTGTCTCTAACCCTCCAAACTTTTTGCTTTTCTTTATTGCCCGAACTACGGTTGGTCTGAATTTCCCTTGTGGAATACGTAGGCAGCCTCCCGGCCCGACCATAACAAAACCTTTTTTGAAAACCCCTTGGAATAGTGGTTGGACCAAATTGAGTTGCTTTTTACAGCTTTGACTCTTACTCAAACATGTCTCGCGATCCGTCTGAGTTCAGTCAAAGAGGGGCATCTGTAGACACCCCAATTTGGCCTAACGATTATTTCAAGTCCCACCTTGGGACAATCCCGATGATGAAATGGATACAATGATTGATGATTGCTTCTTTGAGGACCTTAGGACTTTCGGTGAGAACTTTGACCACTTAGAGGACCCAATTCAGAGCCATACAGCCTTTCAGACAGAAATACAGAAGCCTAGGAGAATCCATTTAACGGTCGTGACATCGATCTAATGGCCATAACATCAATCCCTCACCCGAGCAACCTGTTGCCAGCAAAATCTCCCTGAGAGATCAATCCCTCGGCCGCAAGATCTATCCTTCGGCCGAGATATCCATTCCACGGCCGCGACATCTATTGCTCGGCCGCCAGATCGACCTTTTTCCAGACTCTGGAACGTTCTGTCAGACGTTTGGTTTGATCCAACTACACTACCTTTCCGATGCGTTCGGGCTACGTTCGGAGATCACGACGTAGAGTTTGAGATGCATTGCAATTGCAATTACGATCTCGTGATTTGATTGGCCGGAGTGAGTCATCCCTATGCCTATATAAAGGGGCTTTTGGGCTCCGAAATTGACACACAGAAACTGAGATACCCACACACTCAATCAAACCTCAAAACTCTGCAGAAATACTCCCTCAATCCCATACTTCAAAAGCCCTAACCTTCCGAAGGCAGCCGTCAATCCGGCGATCAAACCCCGAAGTTCAAACCCTAACCCTAGGGTTCTCGATCAAGCAATCAATCAATCACACCCAATTCAAAGCAATCAAGCAACTGAGGGATCAAGGTGGTGAGGCCCAACGGCCTCTGGTTTGCCTTATTTACTGTTCTTTTTACTAATCGTAGCATTTTGATTAACTGTCAATCTTTCTGTCTGGTGTGAGGGAGAACACCGACCGGGGCTTCGATCCCTCGGCCGGTACATCAAACCAGGGGGATCTCTCGGCCGTGACATCTATTCACCGGCCGCGAGATCCATCTCCCTGGGACATTATGTTTGTTTATTTGCTTTCTGATGCATGCTTCAATCATCGCACTGGCTCACTTTGCTTACTGTTTAAAGGAATAATTAAACAGACTATGTGTTAGAATTAAATAAAGCATCTATATGTCTTATGTTGAACGATTATGGGCCAGTCTCACGACTGGGCAGAGAGGGGTGCCTAACACCTTCCCCTTACTGTACTTTTGGCTCCCGTATCCAGAATCTCTATATATTTTCCCAGTTTTAATAAACTGGGTGGCGACTCTATTTGATGATAACCGTTATCATGTGGCGATGTTCCTAGCCATGGGAATGTCCATGATTTTGGTTTATGAAGTGAGCAACCAATCGAGCAAACACAACGTGATCAATCTGTATGGCGATGCCCCATTTGGGAGGTGTCCACACCTACAAGCTAGGAACCTACTTGCATTCTACTTGCAAAAATTCTTCCTCACACCCTGTATCACTTGTTGTTGTATTAACTCTTTCTGTGCAGAAGGGTTGGGATTTTCAACCCAAATCCTAACCCTACACAGGCCGAATACTGACTTCCAGGTATTCTATTTTTCAAGCAGGCACAATAGGTAGGTTAAAGAAGCAACCTCAGCCAGTTTTATACTCTTATAATACCCGAAGTCACGCCAAACAGAGGTCTTTACAGTCACCTCATCGGTCACCTTCATCTACCAGAACACTCTCACTGCAACGGTCCCAATCAATTTCAGGGACTTCGCGGTCGTCTCCTCAACAAACCCGATTATCTACCCAATTCCAAGCCTCACCAAGCATTTCCTCTACCTACATCTCAAAAATGGTAGACAATGATGCTACCATCACCGAGCTCCGAGCCCAAATTGCCTATTTACAAGCTGAGAAAGCAGCAAGAGATGCTGAAGACAGGAAAAACGAGGAGGGAGCAGAAAATCCTCATGAAATTATAGAAAACCCTGAATTGGTCAAACAGGTCAAGGAAATCAAGCACGCTTTGGCTCGTTCACAAGGAGACCAAATTCTAGATTTCGAAGGACTCTGCCTTTTTCCAGAATCTCAACTGCCTTTTTCCAGATTTCGAAGGAGACCAAATTCTAGATTTCGAAGGAGTCTGCCTTTTTCCAGAACCTCGGGAGGAATATCGCTGATAGGAGGACGATATCGCAATGAACCACCACGTCCAACCATGTGAACCTGAGGAGCGTATGTGGCAACATCGAATGGGGGTAGAATATCTCCACCAGCATCAGCACCAACCTCGGGCTCCATCTCGGGAGGAATGGATTGCGACGAGCTCCCCCCAACAGTGGCCCTACGCCGACTCGAACGCAAGACGCGGGAACTTGAAACCCCGCCAAGAATCGCGGCCTCAACGGCCGGAGCTTTACATGTGTCTCTAGACGCGGCAGGAGTGCCAGATGGCGGAGGAGGAGGCGGAGATGAGGCCATGGCAGCCAAGGGAAGTGATGGCCGAAACTGCGGGGTCGAAGAAAAAACGACGGGGGTGAACGTAGAAGACGACGGTGGTTGATCGAAGGAGAAGGAATGGCGGCGATCATTCGAAACAGGAGAGGAGAGTAAGGGATAGAAAAAGGAAGGGAGAAATAACCCGTGAGATCGATTAAGTTTAACTTAAATCGATTTTCTGACCGATGGCTATCTCACGGCCGATACATCGATTCCTCGGCCGAGACATCAATCATTCGGCCGAGAGATCGATCTCCTGGCCCCTTAATCAATTTCCTTCAGCAATATCAGATCTTGCTCAGTGCACCAATTCAGGCAATTACGAACTTCTACGTCTTCAACCGACCAAGTAGCCTTGGGGCATCCCCAAGCCAATGCAACATGATCAAAATTAGCCTTGGGGGCATATCCAAGCATAAGGAAGCTCTCTCTCCACAAACTGCTGGCCAAGGCAAGTTGAAACACCCAGCGGCTTTACGCCCATCCATGATCAAAGAACTCAGCGGCTCCGTGCCCATATCAATTCACTAAGCAGCTCGAAGCCCATATCAATTCAGCGGTCCTGTACCTATCATTTCTACACAACTCAGCGGCTCTACGCCCTCATCTATGTCATCTCAGCGGCTCTGAGCCCTCGACTCAGCAGCTCTACGCTCGCTATCACAACAATAGGCTCTACGCCCGTTATCTCATCAAAGCGGCTCTGCGCCCACCATTTCAGCGGCTCCAAGCCCACCGTTTCAACTGGCTCGAAGCCATAACAAGCAATCTCAGCGGCTCAAAGCCCATTATCTCAAATGGCTCCAAGCCATCACCTCAACAGGCTCAAAGCCTATGTTTACTATCTCAGCAGCTCTATGCTCACCATCACAGCAACAGACTCTACGCCTGTTATCACAATCTCAGCGGCTCGAAGCCCATTACTCCAACAAGCTCGAAGCCTGTATCTATCGTCTCAGCTGGCTCAAAGCCGTAAACAACCAATCTTAGTGGCTCGAAGCCGTAACAACCAATCTCAACGGCTCCAAGCCCATTATCTCAACTGGCTCGAAGCCGTAAACAAGCAACAGGCTCTACGCCGCCCCAACAATCAAGACATCTATTCTCAGGCTCTACGCCTGAATGCTCAAAAATCTAACATTTTTGAATGCTCAAGCTCTACGCTTGGATGCCCAACCACTGTGTACTGGATGCTCAAGTTATACAGTTGAATGCTCAAGCTCTACGCTTGGATGCCCAACCACTGTGTACTGGACGCTCAAAGCCTGTACTTTGAATTCTCGGATTCTGCCGTCCGAATGCTCGAGCTCTACGCTCTGAATGCTCAAGTCCGGAACTTGATAGAAGCTCTAAGCTTAAAACAAACACACATGCACGGGCCCGTGCACATATTGCATCAACATTTTCACATCGAGTCTGCACAATCATATCTATTCACATCTAACAACCATCATCACACATGTACACTCTGCATATCTCTCATGAAACAGGTCAATCCTGCAATCAACCGGCTCTACGCCTCGGTTTTTATTGATCGGTTCAGCGCCTCGATCCTTTGGCTCCACGCCAGCACTTATGATGGAAAAGCTCCGTGCACAGACCATCAGAATGCAACCAGCTCTACGCTTCTTTTCAAATCACGTCAAGCTCTAAGCTCCGACAACTCAGGCCCTCGCCTCAAGACTGCAGCAGGCTCCACGCCTCAATCTAATCACCTCAGGCTCCACGCCTCAATTCCTTCACCTCAGACCCTTGCCTTATGCCAGCTCCGCGCTTCGGTTCATCCCGTCAAGCTCAAAGCTCTGACACCACAGGCTTTCGCCTTGTGATCAACACCAGCTCCGTGCTTTGGTCCTATCAATCACCTCAGGCTCTCGCCTTATGATCAACACCAGCTCCGCGCTTCGGTCCTATCCAATCTCCTTAGGCCTTCGCCTCAAGACTGCAACAGGCTCCACGCCTAGATACCATCACTCTCCAGGCTCTCACCTCATGACTACAACCGGCTCCGTGCCTCGGTTCCCTCATCTCCAAAAGCTCCGTGCTCCAGTTACTGGCCCGGTGCCCCCCCTACATCTCAAAAGCAAGCCGGCGTCCAACTCATCCCAGCTGATGGTTTGGATTCCACCCCATTACATCAATTCCTTCCAGCTCATTCGCAAGGATAGGCTACTCTACCGAGCTCCTTTCAGTCAAAGTAAGGATGATCAAGAAAAGCAAACGCACCTGCAATGTACTGATCTACCCCAAAATACTAAGGAAGCTCTCCGTAAAAAACTCCCCCGGCAGCTCCGTGCTCCTTCAACTACTCTTCGCCAAAACCCTGGCTCAGTCTAGGTACATCACACTACGGCTTTTTAAAGCCCTAAGGTACGTCTTCTGTCTCTAACCCTCCAAACTTTTATTTTTCTTTATTGCCCGAACTACGATTGGTCTGAATTTCCCTTGTGGAATACGTAGGCAGCCTTCCGGCCCGACCATAACAAAACCTTTTTTGAAAAACCCCTTGGAATAGTGGTTGGACCAAATTGAGTTGCTTTTTACAGCTTTGACTCTTACTCAAACATGTCTCGCGATCCGTCTGAGTTCAGTCAAAGAGGGGCATCTGTAGACACCCCAATTTGGCCTAACGATTATTTCAAGTCCCACCTTGGGACCATCCCGATGATGAAATGGATACAATGATTGCTGATTGCTTCCTTGAGGACCTTAGGACTTTCGGTAAGAACTTTGAGCTACTTAGAGGACCCAATTCAAAGCCATACAGCCTTTCAGACAGAAATACAGAAGCCTAGGAGAATCCATCTGTCGGCCGTGACATCGATCCCACGGCCATAACATCATTTCCTCACCCGAGCAACCTGTTGCTAGCAAAATCTCCCTGAGAGATCAATCCCTCGGCCGCAAGATCTATCCTTCGGCCGAGACATCCATTCCTCGGCCGTGATATCCTTTCCTCGGCCGTCAGATCGACCTTTTCCCAGACTCTGGAACGTGTTCTGTCAGACGTTTGATCCGATTACACTACTTTCCCGATGCGTTCGGGCTACGTTAGAGGATTGCCATGGAGAGTTAGAATCACACTCTAACTCCAATTTTTATCGTGCATTGCGATTGGCCAGAGTGAGTCATCCCTATGCCTATATAAAGGAGCCTTTGGGCTCTGAAATTGATACACCTTCACACTCTTTCAAGCCTCAAAACTCTGCACAAATACTCTATCAATCCCATACTTCAAAAGCCCTAACCTCCCGAAGGCAGCCGTCAATCCGGCGATCAAACCCCAAAGTTCAAACCCTAACCCTAGGGTTTTCAATCAAGCAATCAATCAATCACGCCTAGTCCAAAGCAATCAAGCAACTGAGGGATAAAGGTGGTGAGGCCCAACGGCCTCTGGTTTGTCTTAATTTACTGTCTTCTTGACTAATCGTAATGTTTTGATTACCTATTAATTTTTAGTCTGGTGTGAGGAAGAACACCGACCGGGGCTTCGATCCCTCGGCCGGTACATCAAACCAGGAGGATCCCTCGGCCGTGACATCCATTCACTGGCCGCGGGATCCATCTCCCTGGGACATTTTGTTTGCTTTTCTGCTGCATGCTCATTTATCGTACTGGCTCACTTTGCTTACTGTTTAAAGGAATAAATAAACAGACTATGTGTTGGAATTAAACAAAGCATCTATATGTCTTATGTTGAATGATTATGGGCCAGTCTCACGACTGGGCAAAGAGGGGTGCCTAACACCTTCCCCTTATTGTACTTTTGGCTCCTGTATCCAGAATCTCTATCTATTTTCCCAGTTTTAATAAACTGGGTGGCGACTCTGATTTGATGATAACCGCTATCATGTGGTGATGTTCCTAGCCATGGGAATGTCCATAATTTTGGTTTACGAAGCAAGCAACCAATAGAGCAAACAAATGTGATCAACCTGTATGGCGATGCCCCGTTTGGGAGGTGTCTACACCTGGGTTGGCCATCACCATGCTTCACGGCCTTGCTCTGCCGAGGGATATGGACAGAGTTCCAGGGGAGCTGCAGCCGAGCATCGCGCATTTGAGCGCTTACCTTGTTTAGGTATTTGACTTGACTTTTGAATTTTCCCTTTTTGAGTTAACTTCTTTCCTCTTTAGCCGAGCTCGATCATCTCACTTTCTTACAGGCTGCGCTGCGCGTGTCCGGCCTGGCCGATCTGTTGGCGGCTGAGAGAACACGATACCGTGATGACGCCAAGGCCGAGCGTGAAAAAATGATGGTTGCCAAGACTGCATTGAAGCTGGCCAAGGCAAGGGTAGCCGAGCTTGAGAAGGAGAGGGACGAGGCGCTGGAGAAGGCCAAGAAGTCTGACCGCAAGCTCGGTCAAGTTGTAAGGAGGGAGAAGAGGAAGATGAAGGAGGTGGACGAGAAGGCCTACCAGGCGGGGTATGATCGAGCTGGAGCAGAGTATATGAGAGATGCTCGGTCGATGGTGAATGAGGCGGTCCAGAAGAGGGTTCCTATTGCGTACCGAGCAGGGTACAAGGCTGGGGTGAAGGCTGCTTGTGGGGTTATGCAGCTGGAGCCTGATATGAACTTGATGAAGACCATCCCTGCCGCCGTAGTGCTACCGTACACGGAGGAGGAATGTGCCCCACTTCCTCCGAAGGAATTTCCTGAGAGTGAAGATGAAGTTGACGATCTCACTGATGCCGATGCCGACGGTGGTGGGGATGGTTCAGGTGGGAGGAAGACGGCCGAGGCTGAAAACGCCGAGCAAGGCACCGAGCAGGCTGAGAAAAATGATGAAGTGGCTGTTGATGCCGAGGATGGTGCTACTCGTGTTGCTGAAGTTGCTGCAGAGGGTGATCCTCCCCAAATTTAGAGTTTCTAGTTTTTAGAGTTGTGTTTTTTTTGAACTTTTAGAAAATTTTGTTGGATTGGGCGGCTCCGAACTTGGGAGTTTGCCGTGCCAGATGTAATAGTTAAATGGGGGTCAACACCGAACGGTTTACTATGCCGTACTTCCCAGCCTAGGACCTTTGGTAACTCTTTTGTTTGAAACTTGAATGCATGCATGGCTCTTTTTGCAACGGCTCTGTTTATGCCGAGCTTGACTGATTGCTTTTATTCCTTCACAAAATTTGAAGGTCTTGCATGTTTTGAATGTGTTGTTGTCCGTAGCCCCCACTTTGGTTTGGGTTTGGCAGAATAGTTGAGAATCTTGCATGATTGAAATGGTTAAGTATAGATATTTCAGCCGAGCCTTGACCAAAGTATTATTGCCCTTCTAACAGGTCGCCGAACATGGGAGTATTGTAAGCTGTCATGATTCAGCTTGTTTTGATTGTAAGAATGTGAGATGCCCCTTGCCAGTGGCTGGGGCTCGGCCAAAGTGTCAGCCCCTGGCCATGGTAAAGGAACGTTGAGAGTAGCTGATTGATTTGTGGGTTTTTTGCTCGCCAAAATGCGAGTGTGGATTTTCGGTGGCCGACCATAGTGTCTTGCCAATCCGAGCCGAAGCCTAAGTTCCATAAGATATGTGTATTTTAGGCTCGGCGGACCGTACGTCCATTGATTGCTTCTTAGGGCGGCTATAGTGGCCGAAGCAAAAAGGCTTTTTGAGGAGCCGTTTGTGGGTGTGACCGAAGTCAACGTTTGAGTTCGGCGTCATAGCCGAAGGTCGAATGATGCTTGAAATGCTTTTGACCAAAAAGATTGTCTTTTCATTGATAGTTCTCGAAGTACAGGTAAAATATTGAAGATAAAAACAGTAACAGTGGGTCGAAGCCCTTCTTTGAATCGTAAAAAACATAGAGAATCAAGCCGAAGCCAGGAAAAACTAAAATTTCTTGGCAATAAGTGTTGGCCGAGGGTAGTTTTCAACCTTGCATGTTGTAGGAGCTTCACATGTATGCCCTCATTAGATTCTGTGCATTCCATGGGTTGGTGAGCACTTTCCCTTTCATGTCTTCAAGGGTGTAAGCCCCTTCACCAGCAACTTTGACAATGCGGAAAGGACCTTCCCAGTTAGGCATGAATTTTTTCTTCTTACTTGCCTGTACGACCTTTCGCCAAACCAAATCGTCAGGTTTGAACTTCTTGATTCGAACACTCCTGTTGTATCCTTTAGCAACTTGCTGTTGATATTCGGTGAGCTTTAGCCGAGCATCATCGCGTTTTTCCTCAGCCAGAATTAGCTCTTGCTCCACGGCTCCATCATTTGTCTGTTGGTTGAAGGTTTCTGTTCAGAGGGTTGGGAACCTTGATTCCAGTGGGATGACGGCCTCCATGCTGAATGCCATCGAGAAAGGGGTTTGGCCTGTGGAGCGACGTGGTGTGGAGCGGTAAGCCCATAAAACTCTGGGGAGTTCTTCTGCCCATTTTCCTCTCTTTGAGTTCAATCTGCATTTTATCCCCGCACAGACTGTCTTGTTTGAGGCCTAGGCTTGGCCATTTCCTTGAGGGTAAGCTGGGGTTGAGTTGAAGAAACGTATGCCGAACTCCTCGCAGAGACTTGTGAGGCCGTCTCCGACGAATTGGGTGCCGTTGTCGAAGACTATGGCATAAGGTACGCCGAACCTTGTCACAATGTTTCTCCATACGAATCGTCGGACGTCTGCTTCTGTGATGGTGACGAGGGCTTCAGCTTCTACCCACTTGGAGAAATAATCTGTTGCAGTGATCAGGAACTTGAAGCCCCCAGGTGCTGTTGGAAGTTTCCCGACGATGTCAAGCCCCCATTGTGCGAATGGCCAGGGACTTGTGATGGGGGAGAGATTCTGAGCCGGTTGCTTGGGGATTGGGGAAAAGAGTTGGCATGGTCGGCATCTTCGGACGATTTCTTCACAGTCTTTTTTCATGTTTTTCCAAAAGTATCCTTGACTCATCGCGCGTTGGCATAACGAACAACTACCGGAGTGGCAGCCACAGCTTCCAGAGTGAAGTTCATTAAGGATCTTGGGAACTTGGTTTGGGTGGACGACGAGAAGATAGGGCCCGGAAATGGATTTTCTATAGAGCTGACCGCTCTCAGAGAGCCAATAGTAAGCGGCCTTGTTCCTGATTCGAAAAGCTTCCTTTTTGTCGTCGGGTAAGGTGTCATTCCTGAGGAAAGCGACAATCTCATCCATCCAGCTTGGACCAAGTCATAGTTGAGCACCTCTGGAGTTGTGTCAAAACTTGGGTGGTCGATGTTGCCAAAGTTATAGTTCGGAACTCAGACGCTTTCGAAGCCGAAGCGAGGCCAGCAAGTGCTTCTGCATGCGCGTTGTGCTCGCGGTTGATCTGCTCGATGTTGAAATTTTTGAAGCGAGTGATGAGTTCTGCTGCCGTTGCCTGGTACTTCATCATCCTTGGGTCCCGAGCTTCGTAGTCTCCCAACACCTGATTGACTATAAGTTGAGAGTCGCAAAACACGGCCAAGTCGTCAACTTTCATTGCAATTGCCGAGCGTAAGCCAGCAAGCAGGGCTTCATATTCGGCCTCATTATTCGTGGCAGGAAAATCGATGCTAATAGCACTCTCGTGAAGAGTTCCGCAAGGTGAGACCAAAACGACTCCGGCTCCTGCTCCGTTGTTGTTGGAGGCGCCGTCAACTTGCAATCGCCAAGTGTCTCCCTAAAAGAGGAGCCACCGTTTCCCTTTTGGTTCATGTTCGGCAGAGGGTTGATTAGGTGGAGGAGTGTTTAGGATCTCGGAGTCTTCTGGAGTTAGCTCGGCAATGAAGTCGACGAGGACTTGCCCTTTGATTGCCGTCCTTGGTTCGAAGCGGATGTCAAAATTTGCCAATTCGACCGCCCATTTTGATACTCTGTTGGAGAGGTCGACTTTTCGAAAGAGAGCTTTGAGGGGGTATTCGGTTAACACCGTGATTGTATGCGCCTGAAAGTATGGCAGAAGTTTTCTCACCGAAGAAACTAAGGCAAGTGCTAACTTCTCCAGGGGGAGATAGCGCGTCTGGGCAGGAAGCAGCGTCTTGCTTGTGAAATAAACTGGCTTGTCGTCGGCTCCCTCTCGGCGAACGAGAGCTGAGCTGATGGCGTGAGGTGAGACTGCTAGGTAAAGGTAAAGGGTTTCAAACTCTTTGGGTTTTACCATTAGGGGTGCCGAGCTTAGATAGTCTTTGAGTTCGGTCAGGGCTTTGTCGCAATCTGGCGTCCATTCGAAGCTTCGGCGGCTTTTGCCTTTTAGGGCGTGGAAGAAGGCGTGGCATTTGTCGGATGACTTGCTGATGAAGCGGTTGAGAGCGGCCGCCATTCCTGTGAGCTTCTGGACTTCTCTGATTGTCCGTGGTGGCCGTAAGTCTGCCACCGCCTTGATTTGAGTGGGATCGGCCTCGATGCCGCGCCTTGTGACCAAGTGCCCCAGGAATTTTCCCGCACTTACGCCGAACGCACACTTCTCTGGATTTAGACGGAGTTTGTGGTGTTTGAGGATCTCGAAAACCTCAGCTAGCTCCGTGAGATGGTTATGCTCCTTTTGACTCTTGACAACAAGGTCGTCAATGTATGCTTCCAGGATGTGGCCAATCTGCGCGTAAAGCATTTTGAAGATTGCTCTGTTGAAGGTAGCACCTGAGTTTTTGAGGCCGAATGGCATGACTCTGTAGCAAAAGATGCCATGTGGTGTAATGAAGGCTGTCTTTTCCATGTCGTCTGGATCCATGGCTATCTGATGATAGCCGCGGTAGGCATCCAAGAAACTCAAACGAGCATGGCCAGCTGTTGCGTCGACTAGTTGGTCAATCTTCGGCAGTGGGAACCAGTCCTTTGGACAAGCATCATTAAGGTTGGTGTAGTCGACGCAAACTCTCCATTTCCCGTTCTTTTTCTTTACGACGACAGTGTTGGAGAGCTAAGTTGGATACTGAACCTCCTGTATAGCGTTGTTGTCAAGCAGGCGGTTGACCTCTTCGATGACGGCGTCGGCGTGCTCAGGTGCCGAACGTCTAGCTTTTTGAACCACCGGTTTGGAGTCCTTTTTGATGTTGAGGGAGTGGCAGATGAAGCTGGGATCCACCCCTGGCATCTACTCTGGGGTCCAAGCAAAAAATTCTAGATTGTCTTTAAGGAACTGGAACATCTCATCTCGCTCAGCCTCGTTTAGTGAAGAGCCGAGTAAGAAGAAGCGAGATCCGTCCTCGTTGATGGGCATCTTCACCAAGTCTTCCTCTGCTTTGTCCTCGGCTTTTTGGCCGACGTCTTCGATTACGGCCATGTCTGGGGCTTCAACCCATTGCACCATTTTTGCCTTGGACGAATTGTGGACGGCGGAGATGTAGCATTTTTTGGAGGCTACCTGGTCGCCTCGCAAATCTTCCTGTCTTCCCGTGGCGCCGATGAAGTGGATGACCTGGTGGTACGTTGAAGCAATAGCTTGCATTCCATGGAGCCAAGTTCGGCCGAGAATGGCATTGTATGGGCTCGGCGCGTTGACGACAATGAATTCGACGGTTAGAGTCTTTGAGCCGACGACGACCGGGAGGAAGATTCGGCCGAGCGGCAATACAGGAGCTCCGTTGAAGCCAATGAGGGGTACTTCGGTGGGCTGTAAAGCCGACTCTGGTAGGTCCAACTTCTTGAAGAGGTCGTAGTACATAACCTCAGCTGAACTTCCTTGGTCGATGAGGACACGCTTCACGTCGTGGACGCCGATTTGGACGGTGACGACGAGGGCGTCCGAATGCGGAGTCTGAACTTGTTCAAGGTCACGCTCGGTAAAGCTTATCGTCCATTTGGGTACTTCTTGTGGTCTTTGACAATTGGATCCACAGCCTACGGAGAGTATCTCCTTTGATGTTGAGGCGTGGTCGATGTCGGCTCTGAGGGCAGTCTCGAATGCCTTCGTTACTGGTCCGAGGATGACGTGGATCAGTGGTCGTTGTTCGTTGGGGTTGGGATTTGTCTGTCGGGCGGGCGTCTTTGATCGATCAATGTATTGATCAAGGTGACCTTGAGCTGCAAGCTTTTCGAGGAGGGCTTTGTATGGTACGCAGGCAGTCGTGTAGTGGCCGAGCTCGTTGTGGTAAGAGCATTTTTTCCTTGGGTTTTGGTCTGGTTGGCCGGTGTCGGTTCCAAGCTTTCCCGTCGGCCATTCGAACCAAGGTTGTCTCATGATTTCCTTCAGAAAAGATCAGATTGGTTCCTTGAAGTGTGTGGTCTCGGCCATGTAGTCATGCACCTTCGGTGGGCGCTTTTTTCCCTCCTTGATGTTGTGGACCTGCTTCTTGGATTGCGGTTGCTGGGTGATTACTGGTGCCGGCAGTTGAGGAGTGGTCGAGGTGAAGGACGATGTCAAGCTCGGGATTCCCTGAGCCGCCCTGTCCGCATAGAACTCCTCAAGAGCGCAGAATCTCTCTACTACGCGCACTAATTCTCCCATGCCGTGGGGTGGGCGGATGGCGAGTTCATCTAAGATTTTGCTGCCGGATTCCAGCCCGTTTTTGAAAATGCGTGCGGCCCAATATTCATCAATTCCTGGAATCTCGTTGAACAGCTGCCAGTAGCGCTCGGCGTACTGTCTGAGAGTTTCGGACGGCAATTTCCTTAACTGAGATAGAGACTCAGGCTCTTTGGCTGTTTTGTTGCTCGTGATGAATCGTGTGTTGAAGGCGCGTTCAAGGTCGGCCAGGTTCCTTATGGATCCAGCGGGCAATTTGTTGAACCACTGGAGTCCTAGGGAGCCTAGGCTGGACGGGAATGCCTTACATTTAATTTCATCCTTTAGTGTGCAGAGCTCAATGGTTTGCCTGAAGTGGATGAGGTGAGTGTAGGCCTCGCATGTCGCCAGATCGAACTTCGTGAATTTGGGTAGATGAAAGGTGGACTCCGGCGGCGTGTTGATGATGTGGGAGGTGAAGGGAGAGACGCCGAGGTCTTTCAGTTGTCTTTCAAATCCTGGGCGCGGCGGTTTGCCGTGCTCGTCCGTCCTTGATCTCTTGGATTCCCTTTCCTGGTTCTCCTTTGCTGGTGTCTTCTCAGCGTCCCTGCGCCGAAGCTTTTCTCGCAGGTCCGTCGTTTGTTCGGCGTGGGCCGTCGATGGTTTTGTCTTTGTTACGACGGGTTTTGTTGTCTTCGTTTCCACCCTCGGTGCGTACGCCTTTACCATTTCGCCGAGCACGATGCTCGTTGTCTAGATTCTCTAGCAGAATGTCACCTAGACATTCAGAGACATGGGGTCTGGTCCGTGCGGAGTCTCGGCTGTGGTGCGAGACCGTTGTGCGAGAGAACTCAGCACGACCAGTTGAGTATGTACTTGTGAATGACTCGGTGTCCCGGGTCCTGGTTCGCTCGTGATGGCTTCTGGAACGGTGAGTTCCAGATGCGTTGGGTTGTTTGTAGAGGATGATTTCTCTGGCGTCGCCTGGTGCTGGGGTGAAACCTGGGCGGTCTTTCACGGATCCGCGTTGGCCTCCCTCGTTCTGACGCCCTTGTGGTGGTGGTGGTGGAGGTGGAGGTGGAGGTGGCGTTTGCCCTCCTTTACCCCTGCCTCCGCCAGATCTTGATGCAGCAGGGGTAGTGTCTTGTTGCATATGTTGCTTCATTTGGGCAACCTCCGCCCTTAGCGCGGCCAGCTCGTTGTCACGTTCGTCGTCGCGACGCTGCAGTAGACGGATGTAGGCCGCCATTACGTCGTCCGAAACCGGTGAGAGTCCAGACCCAGGGGCGAGGGAGATGGACATGTGCCTCTCGGGGGGTGTCGTGGAGATGATGTTTCCACTAGCGTCCTTGGCTCCCGAAATGGCCGCGTCTGCAAGATCTCCGCCCATGGTAGGTGGTTTGGTGGTTGTTTTACGAAGGAGTGAGGGAGTTTTGGAGGATGTGAGAGCCGTTTGAATCAGAAGCGTTCACGTTGGGTTCACCAATTGTGTGGCCCGTGATCCTCGATCCTCAATCCTTCGTTGATGGTTGGATGATGGCTGAGCCTTCTCCTCCTAGCCTGCACAGGGAGCACACGGCTAAGACCTGGCCGGGGGTTGTCCCGACAAGGCCCTCCGGCGAGAGGATGAGTATAGTGCAGAGAGAGGAAGCAGAAAGCTAGAGAGTGTCTCAGTATAGAGTAGCATGTACCTGTTAGGGTTATCATCACTAGATATTTATAGGGCCTCCTGGCTTGCTCTCCAAGTACGATTGTGTGCCTTTCACGAGCCGAGTGACGTCATAGTGACATCAAGGAATAGATCTGGTAACCATTTTCGGGGCTGAGCTGGCACACCCATGTGCGCCCATGATCATCTTCTGTTATAACCGCCTCTGCACGTGGCGGGACGCGTGGCTCAACAGTTAGCCGTCGTCGGCAGCCAACTGTGGTCTGCGGGTGGCCGAACACGGATAATGCCGAGCCTGGCCATGCGTCCAATGGGGGAGGTAACTTACGCCGAGAAACTCGCCGAGGGCAGGGATCGAACATGGACTTTGTCTTCTGCCGAGCCCTTGGCGAGTGGGATATCAAATGATGAACCGCCGACGGCAGCCGTGCACGAAGCCAACGATCGGTACGGAGCAAGTTCGGTCCGCATTATTGCGAACATCTATGTTCGTCCTGCTACAATATTAATCCCCAAGAAGTGATTGAAGGCCATCTTTGCTTGTTTGAGCTCTAGAGTTTTATTCTACTTTCACAACCACTTGTAGCCCTGTTGAGCCAAATATTCATTTATCCTTTCTTTGTTAGCCCCTCATCCAAATTAGCATTGAAATTCTATTTAGTATGAAGTTGGATTTGAAGGGTGGCATCGAAGTTTGTAGTTGTCAATATTAGTGATCTATTTGAAGTCCTTCTCCAAAACCAAAAAAAAACACAAAAGAAGGAGAAAAGTTTCAAGCAACTATCCAAGAGAGAGAGAGAGAGAAGAGAAAAGTTGGAGATCGATACAAAGACTCTTATTTTTCAAGATTGGTGTTAATTTCATGTATACATACCTGGATACACTGTAGACACTCCAATCCGAACCTCAAAGGGTCTTGTCCACCCCGATGATGAAATAAAGGAAACAGTACCTTTGCGAGTTTGAATGAAGGATTCCCTCAGCCCAAATGAACCCTTAGCACCAAATAAACCAAAAGCCCAAAGAAAGCCCAAAAGCCCTGGACTGGACCTAGAACGCCGCACGGGACACTTCTACGTCGCGCGGCATATCGAAATTCATTACACCGCACGCGATTATGAGGTTAGCTGCACGGCATTTGAGGGAAACTTCTGACTGGCTCAGAAAGCTGTCGGCCACGCCTATTTGAGCCACAACTGCAAAATGGCTCAGCCGAAAATACACTTCTGGCCCACCCAGAAAATGCCTCCACCATTTGAAATTCAAAATCCTTAGCTCTTGCCTATAAATACACCCCTCCACTCAAGAGAAAATGGCCCTTGATCACCATTCCACCCTTTCTCTCTCTTCTTGCTTTCACATCCATTCCCCCACTTCTAAACCTTGAGAATGTTACTTTCAAAAGACATCCTCTAGGCATCTTGCCCCATTTTTCTCCTCACCATCAAAGTTAGTCTCTTACTAACTTTGAGACCCCAACCACCCAATATACCCATCTATTACATATATCCATACTTCTCTTTCCTCAACCGACCTTACCAACGCTCATCCACCGTCATCCATCCTCATTCAAGCTCAAGATCAAAGGTAAAAAAAAACAAGTTTCCTTGGGCTAGGCTCTGTCCTAGTCCTGAGGGGACCCTTCTGTTGTCAGGATTAACCCCTTTTGGTTAAGATCTGACCCAAAAAATCATCTTTACAAAGCAAAACAGCCTCTGTGCTGGACAAACTACGCCGCGCAGCATTTTGATGTGACGCATGGCGTAGCATGTTCAGGCGCACGGTATTTTAGTTCACTGTTGTTTTCTCGTCCAAACTATCTGGGTCATGGTTGTTCCTCGTGGGGTTCGTTTCTGTCTGTCATCAATACCTTTAGAATAAGACCATATCTACAAGTCATGTTTTATTAACAAAGATAAGATTTTTTCGATCATACTGAATGAACGAATGCATTAAAAGGGGTGGTTTTCTGTCTGTGGCTTGGAGAAATGGTACTGTTCTAGGGTGATCTGATAGCTGTGAGCTTTCTAGTGTTTTTAAATAATGCCGTGCGTCGTACTCAATATGCTGTGCGATGTCTTGAATACTGTTGACAGCTTGAAGTCAGGATCAGAACGACGCACGGCATATTTTATGGCCGCGCACCATACTATGATATGCCGTGTAGCAGATGACAGTGACCCAGACAGTTTGTCGGATAGCCTTTCTTATCAATATTTTGCTTGCATCATCATTTATCATCTCTGTACAGTGAGCACCACATGCACGCCAATGTGATATATTCCATCTTGTTCCCCTTTCCCGTATGTGTTTTCAAAGTTTCTCAAATGATATCAAATCCCCTATTTAAAATGCTTAGTAGAGACCGGTTTTTGCTGGGCGAGCGGGGTCCTTTTTCAACAAAACCTTCCCCGTTCGTAACGTGGCTCCCGAATCCAAAATCTCAACGTTTTCGCTAGATCAAAATCCTTTTCCTCAAACAAACCCTCGGTTTCTCGGATGATCCATCTCAAAAATCCAGGTGGTGACTCTTCGATCGTGCATCGAGCGCCGAGAGCCCACAGTGGCGACTCCGCTAGGGATATTTATTCGATACTTTACTTGTACTTCTTTTTAAGAAAAGGAATAAAAAAAATTGAATAATCAAGAAGGCCAAGCTTGAGAGGCATTTTTCTTAGGGGATTTAATATTATTTGAGAAACTTAACTTTTTTTTTACACTATGCACCACACAAGCCTCGCTAGCGTGTTTCGGCTATCTTGCCCGGTTTACCGGTGACAAGCTCTCTCGGGACGCCTAGCAACCCTCGACTATGATGGGCCATCGTGCTGTTCGACCATTGTCTTGCAATATACTTGACATGGGGTAGTACATCTTGGCTCTAGTCCGGGGAACCCTTTTGAGACCAAAACTGGCCTTCTGCACTTGTACTTAGCCATAGAACCTTCCCAATTAGGACAGGAACCCGAAGGTTAGGATTTATGTGTTATATTCTACTTATGTGCATTTCTTTTCTGTACATACATATCATTCATACATGACTGCCGCTTGCGGGCTAGAGGATAGGGCTCCCTTAGAATTCTTAAGCTCACTCCGGTCGGTCTAGGAGACCTTAAATCCATGGAGTTTGCAATACCTCTGGTGTTTGCCGTGCTCGAACGACTCCCTTGACTTGGGGACTAACCTTGAGGACATACGTATCTGGATTCTGATGGTCACATTGCTCTGTCTCGAATGGTCAAGATAAGGAGATTGGCTCTGATTCCGAAGCGATCAGAATTTAACCTGCCTGACAGCATCTACCCGGACTATCAGAAATCTTCTGTACAAGTGCCTCAAGTGAGACCAAATCACAGTAGGTCTTAGGATTTAGGAGGCGCGTAGAAGGTAGGACGGTCACTCGGGAAGGGTAATGAGTTGCTCCCTTTTGCCATGTTGCCAGCTCAGAAACATTGATCGCCTGCGAAGAGAAGAGGCTATACCCAATTGGTTTCGTCCGTTCCAAAGATTAGTTCGCATAGACATCCTGAAAGGAACCCAACTGTTCGAGGTCCATATAGAATAGGAGGGGCAGTCGTCGTTAGAAGTTTCAACAAGGCCAGCAATACAGGAACCTCTAGCAGAAGTGTTACCCAAAAATCCCTTGCCAATGGCTGATCAAGGAAATGGGGTAGAAGAACTTAGACAGAACATGGCCGCCATGGATACCCAATTTAGACAGTCCCTTGCTAGTGTAGATGCACAACTCAAGACCTCGGTCGCATCCATGATAAATGACATGAATATGATGATGGAGACCATGCAAGAAATCTGTGACAAGCTCCTAACTAAACCTGACCCGCCTAAGAGTGAGACACCAGCAACGGATCCCAATTTAGCCGCCCTTATGGCTAAGATTGGTAAGTTGGAGTAGTCTGTCCAAGAAACTAAGCGATTGGGGAGAGGGGAAATCGATATGAACAAGTTATGCTTATTCCCCAATGCTAAGTTGCCGAAAAAATTCAAGGGTGTGGATTTTGCAAAGTTCAACGGTACCGGAGATCCAAAGGCCCACCTCCAAGGGTATGTTGGTTCTCTCACTATGAGAGGAATCGAAAAGGAAGCCATGGCTCAACTATTCCACGAGTCTTATCCAGGCCGGCTCTCCAGTGGTTCCTCACTCTTGAACCCTCAAAGAAAAGAACCTGGGAAGACATCGGGACAGCATTTGTGGCTCAGTTTGATTTCAACATCGACCTGAAAATGACCACAAGGGAATTAGAAAGTACCAAGATGGGTGAGAAAGAAAGTTTCACAGATTTCGTAAAACGTTGGAGAGCCAAGGCCGCTCAAATGTAGAACAAACCGGATCTGAAGGAACAAATATGGATCATCACCAAGAACCTGCCAGGCTCTTTTGCCCCATACATGGTTCTTTCCTAAGCCGCTCTGAATTTTGAAACTTTCTACGACTCGGGTTTGGCTGTGGAAGAGGCCTTACGAGATGGTACATTGGAGAAAAAGGAGTCGGGGTCAAAGTCCAAAAGAGCATACTCAGGAAACAGCAATGTCATCTTCGGGAATACCAATCAGGCTGGATCTTCATCCACCAAACCGGCAGAAGTAAACCAAATTTCTGAAAAACCAAAATCCCAAAATCGAGTCTTTACTCATTTCAGCACTCCTAGGTCCGCTTTACTTAAGAAACTTACAGAAGTAGGAGTGTTGAAGCCTTTCTCACCACCACAAACCATCCCACCAAACCTAAACCAAAATGTTTACTGTGATTTCCACCAAATGCCCGGTCACACCACCGACAATTGCATCCGCCTCCGTCATGAG
Source organism: Rhododendron henanense subsp. lingbaoense (assembly GCA_020567845.1). Lineage (NCBI taxonomy): Eukaryota > Viridiplantae > Streptophyta > Magnoliopsida > Ericales > Ericaceae > Rhododendron > Rhododendron henanense. Next base: position 25,261,575 of record CM036317.1, on the reverse strand, counting down.
ATCCAAAATCTTATTGACAACAAAGTCATTGATACCCCTCCTTCAGATAAGCCAAACACCATGAAAAACCCCTTGCCGCAACATAACACCCCCTTCCACATTAACCAAATTGCCCAAACCAAAAGCCAAACCGTCCAGGACTTCGATCCTACCCTTTTCATCATCCCTGATACTGAACCAAAGCCTGTTGTGAAAGTTCCCGAAGAGATTGCTCTCTGTTTCCTTTGGGAATGGGAGAACACATGGGGAGATTTGATCGCTGATTGGGAGGAATTCGAGGCTACCAACTTTCAAAGGAATGTGGAACCATTGTTTGAGCCTGGATGGGAAGTTGACTGGCAAAACATTCACGCTGACCCTCTTGATGGATTTTCTTTGTACATGATGTTCGAAAACCAAAACGAGAACTTTCAAGTCCCTCAAGAACTGCCTGAATGGGAATGGGACCCAACCCCGGATGAATACCAACTCTTGGCCCGGGATGACCATTTGGATACCTTTTCTCTACCCGTGCTATTCGCAGAAGAATACCAGCCCCAGATAGCAGCCTACGATTGGCCCGAACTTGCTCTGTTTCAACCAAACTTCTCTCACTTCAACAACTTTGTCGTTAACGATCCGTACAACAATGTGGGCCTTACCCTGTATCCGGAACCGCCAGAATCCGAAGAAGAGGTGGCTAGCAATGAGTTTGACCCAATGGACTACTTGGTGGATGAAGCTAAATCCGAGTCATCGGTCACTTTCCCGAAGGATGCTGATGTCGCTACGATGAATCTGTGGGAAGATGAACCGGGAGCCAAAACAGACTCATGGGCAAACACGAAAATCATTAACATAAAGGTAGGGAATGAAGAATGGACTGTAAATAAAGCGATAGCAGAAGCTGAGCAATGGAAGCCCGAGGATCTATGGGAAGATTTGGTTATCGCTGACCTGGCCGCCAATCTTCAAGGTACCACTATTGGAAACAAGCACAAGGCCCTTGCTGACTTATGGAGTGAGGAATCAAAGTACCGATAGATTGGTCAGCTGACTAGGAGTGGTCGAATTTATCAACCACCTAATCTTCAAGTCGGGGAACCCTCTAACCCTCCAGCTCCACTAGCAAAAGAACCTTCTAACCCTTTCGTTACCCCGATCAAAGATACTTTCCAACCCTTTGCCCCACCAGTCAAAGAACCTTCTCGTCCTGAGAAAAACCCCAAAGGAATGATCAAGCGCCAACTTGAGCAGACTCAAGCCAAGATGTCTGTTTGGGATGTGCTCGTTCACTCCACTCGCCATCGTGAAGGACTCATTCAAGCCATCTCTCATTTGAAAGTTCCCTCCACCATAACCTCTGATGAGCTCGTACCACTCATCAAGACCATACCCATCAAACACACCATAACTTTTACCGACCGAGACTTACCCGCTGAAGTAACTGATCATAATCGGCCACTCCATGTCACTCTGAAATGTCATGGAAAATGGGTACCAGTAATCCTGATTGATAACGGGTCAGCGATCAATGTTTGCCCCCTTCGTGTTGCCTATTGCTTGGGGTACAAAAATAATGTCTTCTTTCCATCAGAAGTCAAAGTCCGAGCATATGACAATACCCGTCGGGATGTAGTCGGGACCCTCATGCCTCCTATGACATTCGGGTCATATCAAATAGAGGTGTTATTTCACGTGGTAAATATTCTCACTTCTTTCAACCTGTTGTTGGGAAGACCTTGGTTGCATCGACCAGACATCATGGCTGTTCCTTCTACACTCCACCAGAAATTTTGACTGGGACTTGAGACCGGAATGCTCACCATTCACGGCGACTCTGGGATCCGTGCTCCCATTGAAAACAATGCCCCTCTCTTGGAAATACAGCATGGGGAGGAGGATGTTGCTCTAGGAGGCTTCTCGCTTGACACTTCCTGTTGATGCCCAAAACTGGACGGTCAATCCGAGCTCCGTCTTCAAGGAGTTCTTGCAAAATAGCATCCAAGGGCTGGAGGTGTTTCCAGTCGTGGACCCTTCGATGGCTAAGTCATTAAGAGTATGAGAAGGATGAGCTCTGTGAACTTAGTGAGTAGAGTTGACTGCGTACCTTAGACCCATGGACGGACCGCCTATATATAGACGGGGTGGTTCGTGTCCCTGTGAGGGGCACGATGGTGGTGGATCGTGGACCACAATGGCGGTTGAAGTCCCTCGAAGTGGAGGGAGTCCCGCCGGAACTGGAGTGAGTGGTGGACGTGGGAAGCATGGCTCCGCAGTCCAGGAATCCAGGGGACGTGGGGTTAGCCCCTCCACGCCCGAGGATATCGGCGAGTGTAACTGTGTTGACCCAGTCAGTGCATATCCTGTCGTCCCAGCGAGGTTGGAGAAGTCCGACCGAGCGACCTGGATTGAACCGAGCGACCGATGTCCGACCGAACGGGTCACCTTTTGACACGCGTCGAGAGAACAACGCTCGACAGCAAGTGCCTAAAAATGTCCTCATCAGTTGCCCCCCATTCCCAAGTCGAGCAGAGCGAGGTTCGACGCAGGGAATAATTGCACCGTCTGTCGACGCTGGGCTCGAGGTAGTAAATGCGGGAAAAAGAAATCTCCCTTTCCCCAAGGATAATGATGAGAGTAACCGCCAAATCCAAACCCCATGTGAAGTTGGGCTCTTCGAATTTCAAAACTCCCGAGAAACGAGGACGGCTGTGGTTGGGAACTTAGCGACAGATCTTGCCCGTCCACGATCGGACGGTGAGACAAAAAGGGGTTTTCCTTGATTTTTGCACCCACGAAGGGTATAAGGAAAAAACATGCAGCTGTTCCCAAGCACACCTTGCTTCCTGCCCCCCAAGACGATTTGCAACACTGGATCCAGAAAAAGACGCCAATCCGGGTGATCAGATACCCGGGGTTGATTTTCCCCTACAGACGGTTGAGCCAGCTGTTCCCCATCACCGGTTAAGAGAGTTATTTGGCGCTCATCGCGTGTGGAACCAGTTGTCAAGGTCCCGTCTCGAGCGACAAACCCTAAATCCCTTACTCCCTTCGTACACCAGTCAAGGGCCATTTCTGCATCTTGTGAGAGACCTTTCCAACCTTGCTTCCGATTCCCTTGTATCCGATATGGAGGAGGCTGCCCCTACAGATATTATTGACGTGGAGACCGCCGTCAAGGTCCCGTCCTTCAAGGCTGAGGCGCTTGTGAGCGTGATCTATGAGGAGGACCTGGAGACGATAAGAGCGGCCTACCAGATCCCTGATTCTGTGATCCTGTGAGCAGTCCGTCCAGAAGAAAGGGCTTGTTCCTTCACGGAGGGCGAGGTGTGCGTTTATGAGCACGCCTTCTTTGCTGTGCTGTGGCTCCCTTTTCCACGGATTGTTCGAGAGCTGTTGAGCCGCATGAAGCTTGCTCCTGGGCAACTTATGCCGAATGCCTGGAACATCTTTTTTGGGGCGTCATGATGTTCGAGGCACTAGGTGAAGAGGGCCGCCCCATGACGATTGACGACTTCTTTTACTGCTATACCCCAAAGGTGGGAGATGCAGGCTTTTGGTACTTCCAGGCCCTTGATGGTCATCAGATCGTGTTCGGGTACCCTTCTTCCGTCAAGAAGTGGAAGGAGAAGTTCTTTTTTGTCTCTGGAGAAGGATGGGAATACCAGAGCGATGAAGTGGTTGGTCCCAACACCCCAAGGATCCAGACAGTGTGGGGAGACCCCGAGCCGAGCGACTTCAGGCGGGTGGAGAACCCCAACCCGGACATTGATAGACTGATCGCAGCCATGCGAAAGGAGAAGATCCCCTTCGAGGAGCTGGTGAACCCTCAGAAGTTATTCGACCACCTGTTGGGACCGAATCCTGCAAGTAACATTTACTCTTTTCTCTCTGTCTGCCTCTGCCCATTTTTTGATTGCTGCTTTAATGGTTTTCCCCCTTCTAGATATCAAGCCGTTCGACAAGGTGGCCTATACCCAGATGGGCCCGAGCAGCCATTCCAATGAATCCCCCGTCATCGTTTCCCACTAGACCCTCTCGCTTGAGGATTAGCAAGGAGATTTTGGAGAAGACGCTCGAGGCTGCCGGTGGGTTAGCCTTGAGGGCCCTAGGAAAGAAGAAGAGAAAGAGAATCCAGGAGATAACAGAGAGAGAGAGGAGGTCCTTGTTGTGGGGATGGCGGACCCCGATGCTTCGATTGGCCGGGTGATAGAATCCCTTCTGAATGAAGGTGAGCTTCCCGAGCCGACCGAACAAGGAAAAGGAAAGAAAGAGCAACCATCCCTCCCAATGTCGAAGGGCCCGAATCCTCTAAAAAAGGTTGCATTTCAGGCATCCCCTCCTGCACCTTCAGCCGCGTGGACAGAAGCGGAGAGGGCGAGCATGGCCGGGCTGATATATCCAGCGACGAACGATTACGCGACAGTCCCAGTCAAAGGAAGCATTTTGTCGGACCCATCTGCTAGCCACAGAGCGTTGAACGCATTCGCCCAACCCGTCTATGACGGCCTCGCTTCAATGCCGGCGAAGAAGCTGCTGAGGAATTTCGAGCTGCACTTGAGCAGGGTAAGTGTTTTCTTCAATACCAGCTCCTTTGGTAAAGTCCCTTGTCATCTCATGACTATCCTTGTATTTGTAGGCCATCGCTGAAGGAGTAGTTGTTGCCAGGAGGTTGGCCGACCGAGAGTTAAAGCTTCATGGTGCCATGCGCCAAGCCCTGGAGTGCCATAACTCCCTGGAACAACTGGAGAAAACTCATTCCGGCTGCCCTTTAGCACTACAGCAAGCCATGGAGGAGGCCGGCCGAGCGAGAGAGGAGGCGGAGCGGTTGCGTCGAGCGGCCAAGGAAGTCCAGGAGAAGTCTGAGGTAGACTTGAAGAGCTTGAGGGAGGCCCTATCAGGGAGAGAGGAGAAATTGAAGGCACTGAAGCAGGCATCTGAGAATACCACCACTCGGCAATCCACCATGATCCTGAAGCTCCAAAGTGACCTTGGCCAGGCGAAGGCTACCATAACCCAGGCTGTAGAGGAGTACAAGGCTTCTGATGAATGCGCCAGCGAGCAAATGCTGTACTTTTCAGGTGGCTTCGAGCAAGCCATTAAGCGTGTGAAGGCCAAGTACGTCGACCTCGACTTGAGCGAGCTGAAGCCTGAGCCTCCGTCCGATGTGGAGAACACCGAAGTGGGTGGTGGTGGAGGTGATGATGAAGATGATGATGCCCAGAGTTGAACCTGGCTACCTTTGATGTTCGAATTTCTTGTGTTTTTGTTTTGATGTAGCTTGTTTTGTTTATGGAATTGAAAGACTCGTACCACCGTATAACTGGGCATAACATCGTTTCCTTGTCTTTAATGGTGAAGTAGAGAACGGAGTTCGTCCCTTTGGGGGCATGACCATTGCTCTGTTAATGTCAATATTTATCTGTTGCTTGCCTTTGATTCCGACCCAAGAGAGTTTTGGGTGGATTGTGTCACACTGAATGATCCGTCGAGAGCCGAGCGAATAAACAGGTGTCGAGCGAGCAGGCCTGTCAGACCGAGCGAGGCCTCACGGGAGCACTGGATAATTTTGCTGATGGACTAAAAGGTCTCATCAAATCAAGCAGATTTGATCATTGAATGTATTCTTTGTGCAGGGAGGAAAGTAATCATGTGAGATGCACTTAGTTAATGCAGGTTAAGTAATCATGTGGGATGCACTTAGTTAATGCAGGTTATCCTGTACACTTGGGTAGAGCAAACAGACAAGTGAGTGGCAATAATTGTGGCGAGCGAGTAATTGTGAATGCACTGGCAGTTGGTGCGAGCGTATCTCGCAAAACGAGGAGAGCATATCGGCTAAACATTAAAGAAGTTAACGTTCCCCAAGGAGTTTAACAACACTTCCACTTCTACCGCCATTAAGGCAGTTATTAATTAATTTGAACATTCAAATTTTCGTGTTCAAGAGTTGGTTGATCTCTCCTCTATAAAAGCAAACCATTGGTACTCCTTCTCCCCCACAAAACTTTTCATTTCTGAGGGAGCGAGAGAAAGGAAAGGGAAGCCTGAAAAATGTCGAAAGACAGTAACAACATACTGGAGAACCTCTGCCAACAGGTGCAGGGACTGAAAGGCGCTGTGGAGGGGCTGACGGCGAGGGTGGAGGTTATGGAGGACACGGTGCGGAACGCGGAGAAGGTGGTCCGGCTGCTGCTGATAACAGGCTGGAACCCCCTTCACGGCCCCCGGCCGGAGACGCCATCTCCTCCACGGGGAATGGTGACCTCCCCTGAGGGGTTACCCTCTTCCTCCCGCGAGGCCAAGAGAGGACGCGAGGGTGGGCCACACTAATGGCTTCTCGTGGTCTCCCTTAGGCTTTTCTCATTTTCTTCCTTTTTTCTTTTTTGTAATGGGAGTCTTCCCCCTCCTCCCAAAATAAAAGAGGGGGTTAAGTTAATGAAAAAGTTTTTCTTTTGTCTATAACTGCCCATTTATCAAGTTTGTGTAAGGCGTTTGAGATATTCGTGCCGGTGAACATGAACTTTAACTTTCTAGCAACGTAAAATATTGATTATGCAAACCAGTGGGAGGTGCCTAAATCTTTTTGTGAATGATCATATGAAAGGGCGTAAGGTTAAATTCATGCAAAAAATTCAAACGAAAGTGAAGTGGTACCGTTCACCCTTTGAAGTGCTGCAAGAAGGTGTTGCATGCTAACTTGGCTAGATCTCCAGTTCGCCTAGGGTTAAATGTCATCCTGTTTGGGGAGAGTCTGTTGGTTCCTTAGGGCCGTTTGTTTATAGACGAGTTCCGTCTTGCCAGGAGAGCGGGTTAACTCGCGGGCCGACCGAAGAGGGCTATGTTAATCTCTCCAGGTCGCTTTATTTATAGACGAGTTCCGTCCTGCCAGGAGAGCGGGTTACCTCGCTGGCCGACCGAAGAGGGCTATGTTAGTCTCTCCAGGTCGCTTTATTTATAGACAAGTTCCGTCCTGCCAGGAGAGCGGGTTAACTCGATGGCCGACCGAAGAGGGCTATGTTAGTCTCTCCAAGTTGCTTTATATATAGACGACTTCCGTCCTGCCAGGAGAGCAGGTTAACTCGCTGGCCGACCGAAGAGGGCTATGTTAGTCTCTCCAAGTCGTCTACTCGCGGCTTTTCGGGATTTGGGACAATCTTATTAAAGTATTCTCGAGACAATCCTTTTTTGGAAAAGAAAGACTATGATATTCCCATTGACGAATTTAAGAGAGATTACAAATCGATCATCTAGAAACTCATCGAATGAGATAGGGATAGAGGCGCGTAGCCTGGAAAAAGAAAAACACTGGACCCAACTGTACGCGGGTCAGGAAACAAATTTAAAGTAAAATAACTTAGTAAAATGACTTAGATTTTACTGATAATAAATCTTCAGATTGTCTGCATTCCACGGGTGGGGGAGTTTCCAACCAGACATGGTGACCAGTTGGTATACCCCGGGCCTGATGATTTTCTGAACTTGGAAAGGGCCTTCCCACTTTGGATTCAGCTTAGTTAGTTTCTTCTTTTCCAGCACCTTCTTCAAGACTAGATCACCAACTTGGAAAGCTCTGTGTTTTACTTTCTTGTCGAAATAGAACTTTGCCCTCTGTTGGTACGCGGCCACTCCGATTGCAGCAGCTTGCCTGGTTTCCTCGAGCAAGTCGAGGCTTAGGCGGAGGGCCTCATCGTTCTGCTCTGCATTGTAGTGCTAGACCCTGTAGCTTGCGATGGCGACCTCAACTAGGATGACCGCTTCACTGTCGAAAGCCAGTTGGAAGGGAGTTTGTCCCGTTGGGGTGCGTACTGTCGTGTGGTATGCCCAGAGGGTGCTTGGTAGCATTCCTACCCACAACCCTTTGGCATCGTCAAGTCTGGCTTTGATGATGCCAAGGAGGGTGCGGTTGGTAACTTTTGCCTGCTCGTTGGCCTGTGGGTGACCGGGCGTTGCGTACTTGCACTTGGTGTTGAATTGTTCCCAGAAATCTCGCATCATCTCGTTGTCGAACTTCTTGCCGTTGTTTGAGACGATGGCATGGGGAATTTTGAACATGCAAACAATGTTTTTCCAGACAAAATCTCTTGCTGCCTCCTGAGTGATCTTGGCCAGCGGCTTAGCCTCCACCCATTTAGTGAAGTAGTCGATTGCGACTATGGCAAACTTGTGTTGCCCGGGCCCCAACTTGAAGGGGCCAATGATGTCGATCCCCCACTGTGCGAACGGCCAAGGGTTATCGATGGGCGTGAGTGGCTCTGGAGGTTGATGTGGAATGTTAGCGAAGTGCTGGCACTTGTCGCATCGCCGTACAAAGTTGCTGGAGTCGGTCTTCATAGTGGGCCAGTAATAGCCCGCTCGGAGTGCTTTGAACACCAGCGCTCGGCCCCCGGAATGGTTGCCGCAGATTCCTTCATGGATTTCCCTCAGAATGAATTGGCCTTCCACGTCTGACACACACCTGAGGTATGGGTAGGTGTAGCCTCTTTTGTAGAGGATGCCGTCCCTGAGGAGGTATCTTGCCGCCCGGTACCTGAGCTTTTTTGCTTCCCTTCTGTCCGAGGGGAGTTCCCCTTCTTGGAGGAACTTGATGATGGGTTCCGCCCACTCAGCATGGGCATGGATAACTTGGACTTCCACGGGCTCTTTGTCACTGATACTTGGCTCTGCAAGGTACTGGAGGGTAGTTACAGGCCCCAGTTGTTCATCAGGAGCACTTGCCAGGCGAGCCAAGGAGTCCGCCTTTTGGTTTTCTTCTCGTGGGACCTGTAAGAAAGTCACCTTCTCGAAGGTTGCTCGGATCTTGGCGACCAGCTCTGAGTATTTCTTCATCTGCTCATTTTTGGCCTCAGCTTCCCCGTTGGACTAGTGGACAACCAACTGGGAGTCGCTGAGAACTTTGACTACTTTAGCTCCCATCTGTGAGCATAGCAGCAGCCCAACAGCTACTGCCTCATATTCAGCTTCGTTGTTGGTTGCTTTGAATTCGAACCGCAGTGCGTATTCCATCTGCTCGCCGAGTGGTGAGATGAGCACAATCCCAGCGCCACTTGCGGCCCTGTTGGACGAGCCATCTACGTAAATTGTCCAGCATTCCACATCTTCCCCTTCTGTTTTGATCACGTCTTTATCCTGCAAAGGGTTAGTGAATTCTGCCAAGAAATCTGCTATGACTTGTCCCTTTCTTGCCTTACGCGGTTGGTATACAACATCGAACTCGCTGAGCTCGATAGACCATTGGATGAGGCGACCGGACAACTCAGGCTTTTGAAGCACTTGCTTGAGCGGTCGGTCGGTCAGCACCACAATGGTGTGTGAACAGAAATAAGGGCGCAAACGTCTCGCCGAGATAACCAAAGCAAAGGCTAGTTGTTCAATGAGTGGATACCTGATTTCGGGGCCACGGAATGCTCTGCTAACATAGAATACCGGCTTCTGCACGCCCTGCTCCTCCCTGAATAGAGCAGAGCTGACCGCATTTGGGGAGACTGCCAAGTACAGGTGGAGCTGATCTCCTGAGATGGCCCGGGAAAGCAAAGGAGGAGAGCTGAGATAGGCCTTCAGGTGCGCGAACGCCTCTTCGCACTCAGCAGTCCACTCGAAAGCTTTCCGCAGAGTTTTGAAGAATGGGAGGCACTTGTCCGTCGATCGACTGACGAATCGGTTGAGTGCTGCTACTCGCCCTGTAAGGCACTGAACCTCCCTGATTGTTTTGGGGGCTTGCATGTCGATCACCGCTTGGACCTTCTCAGGGTTGGCTTCGATTCCCCTTTGGCTAACCATAAACCCAAGGAATTTTCCTGCCCCTACTCCGAACGCGCACTTGGTTGGATTAAGCTTCATGTCAAACTTCCTGAGGATTTGGAAGGTTTCGGCCAAGTCGGTTGGGTGGTCGCAGGCTAACTTGCTTTTGGTAAGCATGTCATCCACGTATACTTCCATATTCCGGCCAATTTGCCCGGCGAACATTTGATTGACCAACCGTTGGTAGGTTGCTCCTGCATTCTTTAGTCCGAAAGGCATAACCCGGTAACAGAACAACCCCCATTCGGTAATGAAAGACGTACCTTCTCGATCAGCTGGGTGCATCAAGATCTGATTGTATCCAGAGAAAGCGTTCATGAAGCTCAAGAGTTCATGTCCCGCTGTTGAATCAACCAGTTGGTCAATCCTGGGGAGTGGATAACTGTCTTTCGAGAAGGCCTTGTTTAGGTCCTTAAAGTCCACGCACATGCGCCATTTGCCGTTCGCCTTCTTGACCAGCACCACATTGGCCAGCCAGTCCGGGTATTGCACCTCCTGGATGAATCCAGCGTCGATCAACTTCTGGACTTCCTCAAGGATGGCATCACTTCTTTCTTTTCCAAAGATTCTCGGCTTTTGTTTCACGGGCTTGAAGGTGGGGTCCACATTCAGGTGGTGGGTCATAACCCCAGGATCGATCCCCGTCAGGTCTGCATGAGACCAAGCGAAGATATCCTTGTTGTCTTTCAGGAAAGTGACCAACTGCTCCCTCAGTTGAGGGGGGAGCAGTGAGCCAACCTGGAGACTCCGGCCTTCTCCCATGTCGACCTTGTCCAGCTTTTCCACAGGCTCCGCGTAGATCTCATCTCTTTCGTCTCGAACTTCGAGCGCATCCACAACGAAAGTTTCTTGTGGAGTGTTAGCGAAGCGTTTCTCTTTAAGCATTGCGATGTAGCATTCGCGCGCCGAGGCTTGTGTAGACACCCTATTCTGGACTGTCCGGATTAGTTTACTTACGGTCTTTGATTCCCCAATGATGATTAAGGTCGAGAACATACCGAGTTGTTCGATGAGTTTGAGCTTTGAGCGTCCCGAACCTCGTCCAAACCCATTTCAAACCCTTGTCGAACCCTCAAGCCAGAACCAAATGGCCTCAACAAAACCCTGCTGGAGTACGCTGGTGATGGACTAGCGTGCGCAGGAACCACTGCCACGTGTCAGTCATTACCACTATCTGGCGCACGCCACTCAACAAGGGGCGCACGCCAGTCAGTACCAATCAAATCAAACCTTTTTCACCCAGATGGGCGGGAGTCTTGTAGCCGCCTGACGTCAGCTGGCAGCCTCCTGATCATTAATTCGGCCAGAAACTGTTCCCTTCTCTCTCCTACACCTTCCATCAAGCCAAGTCCCATGCATTAAATGCATGGGAGCTTCCTCCAATGTTTTGGCCATCCAAACAGCCCCTAAGGGCAGGCTGATCAGCCTCTCCCTCCTCCATAAATACCTCCCTTGCATTCATTTGCAAAGGGTTGGCATCATTAAGAAAGAATTAGCTCCATAAAGACAAAAACCATCCTTTGTCTTCTTCTCCTTCATTGTTCTTTGCTTCCTTTCTTCCTCATAGAAAGAGTAAGTGAAGAACATACTCTCCACAGTCCTCAAATCTTACCACATACATCTTTCATCCATCTCCTTTCAAGCTCAAAGTTCAAACCATCCATCAAACTCACAAGCAAAGGTACAATACCCCTTGCTCCTGTTTTCTGTTCTGACCCCTGAGGGGGGCTGGCAGGGTCAAGGCTGGTAATCTATACCAGTCCTGGCCCTAATGCTAGCAAGGTTTCAAAACCGTGTGCAATGTTAAGTGGCGCACGCCAGTTGTGAGTACCGTACGCCAGTAATGGTGGTAGGTGCAGAACTGGTGTGGGGATCATGGATCATTGTTTTCTTGCATTATTTAAAGCTTTGATCACCCTACTGCATGCTAAAACCAGTTTACAGCTTTCTGTATTAAGAACTGCTTTCTTTTCTAACTGTATTTATTGCTTAGTTTGGCCTTCTGGGTCCCTCTGGTCCTGTTCCAGAGTCCAGAATGGGCAAAGCCAAAGCATTGGAAACAAGAGAGAACTGGCGTGCGGCCCTTCCTTAGTGGCGTGCGCTAGTTGTCTATTTTCCAGTGGCTTGGCTCTTGCATGGATCTTACATCCAGGCCCTTGATCATCCTCCCCTCACTGTTTAAGGGGTTTTTCTGTCTATTCGGTGGCTTCCAAGCCCATTAACCTGTCTGTAATAGCTTAATAGCCTTTATAAACTGTGTGGTTTGTCCTGGGTGTGCACTGGTCCTTTCCAGAGCCCAGAGGGTTGATAACAGAAGCTGTGGTCTTAAGCTTACCGGCGCACGCCAGTTGTGGTGTGGCGCACGCAGGTCACGACTGCATGCAGTGGCTTGGCCAGTGCATGCAGGCTTGTTCCTGTGTGCATTACCTCACAATCAGTATGTTCTAGTCTACTTAAAATGTCCACAAAAGCTTGTTCTCAATCTATTATACATAAATGCAAACATCCATAAACATTTTGTTACATCTTTTGTACATAAATGCAATCTGTTACAGTTTTAATCCCTATTAACTGTTCCCCCCGCCCTAACTGGTTAAAAGAATGATCAAATAAAGAGAGAAAATACAAATGTTTTATAGAACGCCTGAGTAGAGACCGGTCTCCGGACTGGGCGAGAGGGGTGCCATAAAACCCTTCCCCTCTCGTAATCTGGCTCCCGAACCTCAAGATCGAAGGTGACGACGGTCCAGTCTACAAAAGCCTTTTTCAAAAATCAAACAAACGTAGTCCAAACGTTTTCAAAAGAACGGTTTCTTGGGTACAAACCGCAAAACCCGAGTGGCGACTCTCTGATCTGCGAAGCACTTCGCCGCGCTTTCCGCGAGATAAGGGCGCACCCGGAATTTTATGCTTAAAAATGGGATTTTTGGGGCGTGTGCCCACAGTGGCGACTCTGCTGGGGAATAATCACATTAATCAGCATTTGGAAATTAATACATGAATGAACAATTTTCAAAAGTCTGTCAAAACAGTACGCTCCGCGCTGCTGAAGAACGGGGTGGTAACGTAACAGGATTCCGCATCCGACCATTCCGCACTGGGACTTTTGCTATTGTTCACTTGTGTAGTTTTCTCCAAGTGTCGATTAATGAAGTGAGCCAAGCTTCAAAAGGTGTTTTTCAAAACAAACATTTGCATTTCTCTCTCTCTCGATCATTCTTTCGACACGCGTTCATTTGCATCGGTGTTCTATCAGCCCCGTTGAGGTGTTTTGGGTAACCGGCACAGTTTACTGGAGCCCGGGGTCCTCGAATGCCCAACAACCTTGGACGAGGATGAGACGTATTACCGTTTGACCATTGCTCTGCTGCACGCATTGCGATGGGAGGTATAAAACATCTCTAGTCTGAGGAACCCCTCTAAGCCAAAACCAGCCTCGCCATGCGTACAAAGCAATAGAACCTTTCAAAACTAAGACAGGAACCCACAGGGTAGGATTACTTGCATCTAACCCCCATAAACTGTCTATGTGTTACTGCTTTCCATATCGCATGCCTGTACATACATCCATACCGTTCTGCGTAGGAGCATGCTAGGGCGGCTTTTAGGGTTTCTCGCTTTCAAACCCGTTTTATGCCTGCTCGGGCGCTGCCTGGACCGATGACGAGTCGTGCACCGTGATGGTGCACGTTAACAACTTTCCAATTCCTTGGGTCAACGAGACTTTGGGAAATCGAGACTTTCTAAGTCCTTGTCTAAAACCCAATCAAGGTTTCAAATAGAAAAAATAGGAACAACGGGAGTCATGCCATGATGCTCAAACCGCCCAGGTTAAAAGTGCTAAACACTTACACCATTCGAGGCTCCGGCACAGTGCTGCTTACGTCCTCTTGGTTACAGTATCATGTCGTCGACACCAAGTTGTTCCATTCCAACATTGAAACTTCGAGAACGGGATAGTCAAAGACTTAGGCTGTTTCGACATCTCTTAGTGTTCGTCGATTCCTTCAAGGTACACCGTCGAAAAGAAATCCGAGGACTTGGGCAACGTCCGGCTGTCATAAAACAGTTTTGTCTGTTAGTTCTAGAGTCTAGGAGGACACCGACGACGTTGAGCATTTTTCATTCTCTCTTTCAAATAAAATTGCTGCAGGCTGTCACTGAGCCCTTCTACTTTACTGTCTAGCCATCGCACCGTACAGATTCAGAATCAAGGGCCAAACCTACTTGAGAACGTCCGCCAGGTCCGTCTGTGAGAAGATTTGGGAGGGTCTGTTTCTGAGTCTGCCACGACGGAAGCTCCGGATTGTTTTCTGTTGGGAGAGGCCTCACCTTTCACTCCATCCTCACACCTCAACCGCTCTTCCCAGCCAAGATCGAACCTCTCAACATGGCTGAAACTCCGACTCTTGCCCAGGTCCTCGCCGACATTCAACGCAATTTGGCCATTATGCAAGAAAGGGCCGATCAGGCCGACGCCTCTACGGCCAATCTCCGTGCCTTAATTGAGGAACGCCTCCCTCCGGCAGCTGCAGCTGGAGGAGGTGGTGAAGAACGTGAACGTGTGGCCGAAGAAAACCTTCGAGGAGAAAACCCTGCTCTGAATCCAGAAATGGCCATGCTGATCGCCAAGATGGCCAAACTCGAAGAAACAGTCTCCAAGGCCGAGAAGATAGGTGCTGGTGGTTTAGACATGGATCGTCTTTGCCCTTTCCCTAATGCTAGGCTACCCGAGAGGTTTAAAATGCCCGACTTTGTAAAGTTTGATGGTTCTGGGGATCCTAAGACCCATTTGTTGGCATATCACAGTGCAATGAAACTACACGGAATCGAGGAAGAAACTATGGCTCAACTCTTTCCACAAACTCTCACTGGTCCCGCATTCCAATGGTTTCTGTCATTGGACCTTTCCAAAAGAAAGACCTGGGTCGATATTGGGGCTGCTTTCAACTCCCAATATAGTTACAACGTCCAACTTAAGATGACTACGCGAGAGTTGGAATCAACCAAGATGGGCGCAAAGGAACCCTTTGCGGACTTCATTCAGAGATGGAGGGCAAAAGCAGCCAAAATGACGGATCGTCCCAGCGAGAAGGACCAAATTCGCATTATCTCCCGCAACCTACAACCGGACTTTGCTAAGAACCTTGTGCTGGTCCAAGGGGCGAATTGGGAAACCTTCTTCGACTCCGGTCTCGCCATAGAGGAAGCTCTTCAGAATGGGGTCATCCCAAGAACCGAGGCTGCTCCTGCCTCCTCAACATCGAAATCCAAGCCCCGTGTGTACACCGGAAGCAGCACTGCTCTCTTCGGTGGTAGCAACTATGCCAACGCTGCCACTGCAAGCAACACCGCCACAACCCACAGCTCTAACCATACAGCCGATGTCAACCAAGTACAAGCACCACAGAAAACCCGAAACCGCAACCAACCCCGTGTCTTCGCCAACTTCGAAGCACCGCTCTCTGCTGTCCTTGAGAAATTGGCCAAGTCTGGTCATCTCAGGCCTCTTACCCCAACTCCACTCCCTCAAAATCCACCACCTAGCCATAACCCCAATGCTTTCTGTGCCTACCATCAAATGCCCGGCCATTACACCGACTCTTGTTATCGTCTCCGTCACGCGATACAGGATTTGGTGGATAATGGAACCCTTCCTAACCCACCATCTAAACCCAATGTCATCTCCAACTCCCTCCCGAAGCACCATAACCAAATTGGCCAAATATCCATCAGCTCCACCATAACTTCCCCTAGCTCCACCATATTTAACCCTACCGACTATATAACCTCAATCAATCACCCAAGGCCCGTCGTGGTATTCCCGATCGAACTCGACGTCAACATGACGTCTGCCAGCAGGGAAATGGAAGAAAGGATGAGAGAATGGACGGAACTGGCTCACGACTGGAATGAGCAGTACCATCTGGGTTTCCCTATACCTCTGCAAGCCTATCAAGCATGGCTCGACCAATTGGAAGAAGAGTGGATTGCACTGCAGTCCGACCCGCTCGATGGCCTGTCACTACGCACGTTATTCTATCAGGCCGAACCTGCGCCTATCGTCGAAGAGGAACCGTATCTCTGGGATCCCGAGCCGGCATGGCAGTTCCCGGCCGACTATGATCTGGAGGCAGTCCTGCCCAACTACGAAGCACTCTACATTGAGGAAGAATTCCAACAAGAAGAACCCCTAGAGCAGGTGGCCGAGGAAGAGTTTGACCCGGCTTCCTACATAATTGACGAAGAGCTTCCGCTACCCGTCGTGCCTCTATCTCGAGACGAATGCAGCATCATGACTTTGGACGCTGTGCCCGACGATCTGTGGGAAGTCGACGAAATCGTCGACCTTAACACGAACCCGCTGCCCGCTGACTTTTGGGACGAAGAAAAGGTAGTAGACATCAAAATGGGTAATGAGGTGTGGACCGTCAACTCCGCTTTGGTCGACGCAGGTTTCTGGGATACGCCATTTGTGACCAACCCGGGAGCACCATTTGAAGAAGCTGCAGCACAGGACCCGTTGTTTTGGGAAGACTTAGCAATGCAGAACTGGGAACAGGATCTGGCTTCAGAACAGGACCCGTCTGCAACCGTGGCGGCAACTGATAAGGGAAAGCGTAAGATGGAGGACATTCCCGCGGATTTTTGGGACTTCAATGATTCAACCTCTTGGTGGGATGTCGCCAATGTCACGAGGAGTGGCCGAGTATTTCAGCCCTCTCACTTACAAGCAGGGAGTTCATCCAATCCCCCTGTGTTGCAAACCACCAATCCAGTTGTCCAAAGGGGTGCTCCAAACATCCTTGGCCGGGTCCCAGAAGAGGACATGATTCAGAAGCAACTGGAGAAGATACCTGCTGCCATCTCAGTCTGGGGTCTGATTGCATCTTCAAAGGAACACCGCGACAAGCTGTCTTCATCTCTCTCTCGACTCAAGGTAACCACCGACATCACCCCCGAAGCATTGGTCGCTCTCATCCTGCCACTGCTTGCCAAACACTCCGTTACGTTCACCGAGCGGGACCTACCTGTTGAAGGAGCTGACCACAACCGCCCACTGCACATTACCGTCAAGTGCAATGGACTCTGGGTGCCAACCGTGCTCATTGATAATGGCTCTACCATTAACGTCTGCCCGCTGAGGGTTGCTTACCGCCTGGGGCTTGCAAAGAAGGATTTCACACCGTCTAACCTGGCGGTCAAGGCGTATGACAGCACCCGCCGTGTGGTGGAAGGCACCATCATGCTCAAGCTCAATGCCGAGGGTTTCGAAATGGAGGTGGAATTTCATGTGGTTGACATCCCAGCCACTTTCAATCTGTTGCTAGGAAGGCCGTGGTTGCACAGGTCCGACATCATGGCGGTTCCCTCCACCCTGCACCAGAAAGTCATGCTAGCACTGCCAACAGGGACCCTTACCATCTGCGGAGACTCTGGGATCCGCCCACTCAAGGAGGACGAGCCTGTCCTGGGGATTGCACATGGAGAAGAAGACTCTGACTTTGGGGGATTCTCGTTCGACACTGCAGGCTCCGTTCTTACCGTCGCTGTAGACAAGGACTTCTACGTCAGCTCCGCCGCGATCGATATCATGAGGAAGATGGGCCACATGCCCGGCCTTGGACTCGGGGTCAACCAGCAGGGGGTCGCTGAGTTCCCCATCTTTCCCTCTTCCGAAAGCCGAGCTGGCTTTGGGTACGCACCTCTGGCCAAGAAGGCTAAAAGGGGGAAAGATGCGGGAAAACTTCGAACCCTCTACGGTAACCCCGATAGCTACTTTGTCCGCGAAGGTGGGAGCATCGTGTATGGGGGTCAACCAGAACCATTTTGGGATCCAGAGACTGGGACTTGGCTGCCGGGTTTCGAGATCTTTGCTGCGGACACCTGGTCCGATGATGAAGAGGAGGTAGCCAAGGACAAGCTGGAAGAAGAAGAGTTCAAGAAGCAGCTGGTCCAGACCAAGGAAGAGACAGACTGGGTCATGGCTGTTGATCAAGAAAGCTTGGAGATGCTGTTCTCTCAAGTAGGTTTGGTTGGTGAAGAAGAAGAGGCCGAAGTGCTGATGCTTGGGCCCGACTCGCAGGACGTCATCGAAGATCCCACCTCTCTCATCGTGGAGGCTAAGGGTAGCCTAAATAATTGCTTTTTCACTCCACGCTTGACATGCATTGATAATATGCCTGAGTCTGACACGGAGTCTGTCCGGTCTAGGTCTAGCTCAGAGTCGGAGTTTGTGCCTCTTGGCCCTCCACGTCATAGCTTCTACTTTGAATTCGAGTCAACTGTACTTGGTAACCCGTCTGGGTTTTATGAAATGAATGATCCCGCTTCTGATTATTTTGCTGAATTATATATAAACTGTGTCGACCCCGACGATGAAGGAACAGACTTCGATGGGAGCATTCCCGCTGAGTTGCGTTCCCTCATCGAAAAGGAAGACGAAAGGCATGCTCAGCCTCTAAAAGAAGAAGTAATTTCTATAAATTTGAAAGACGAGGATAACCCTCGAATGATGCAAATTGGTTCAACTCTGTCCCCCGAGGATCGCACGGCGCTGATTGATCTGCTCAAAGAATACTTCGAGGTTTTCGCATGGTCTCACAACGACATGCCCGGTATCGATCCTGAAATCGTGCAACACCGAATTCCGTTAGCTCCAGGGGCTGTTCCAGTCAAGCAGAAGCTCCGCCGAATGAGACCAGATTGGGTGGAAAAGATCAAAGAAGAAGTCACCAAGCAGATTGACGCCGGATTCCTGAGGGTTGCTGAATATCCGAAATGGGTGGCTAACATCGTGCCAGTTCCTAAGAAAGATGGGAGAATCCGAGTCTGCATCGACTTTAGGGATTTGAACAAAGCAAGCCCCAAAGATAGTTTTCCCTTGCCTCACATTGATGTGCTCGTGGACAACACGGCGGGGCATGCCTTGCTCTCTTTTGTCGACGGATTCTCAGGATACAACCAGATCTTTGTGGCACCCGAAGATCAAGAGAAGACTACTTTCGTCACCGAGTGGGGTACTTACTGCTATGTGATGATGCCGTTTGGGTTGAAGAACGCCGGTTGCACTTTCCAGCGGGCCCAGACCACTTTGCTACACGATCTGATCCACAAAACGGTTGAGGTCTACGTCGACGACATGATTGTCAAAGCAAAGGAAAAGGAAGACTTCATTCCAGCGCTCCGGCAGTTTCTCGAGAGGCTCCGCAAGTACAACGTGCGTCTTAATCCACAAAAGTGCACATTTGGGGTCACAGCAGGCAAAATGTTGGGGTTCCTGATCACCGCAAGGGGAATCGAGGTCGACCCCTCTAAGATTACAGCAATTCTCGAGATGGAACCACCACGGTCAGAAAAGGGGGTGCGAAGCTTCTTGGGAAAGGTGCAGTTCATCAGTCGATTCATAGCCAAGCTCACACTGACTTGCGAACCACTGTTCCGTTTGCTCAAAAAGGATGTTCGTTTCGAATGGACAGAGAAGTGCCAAGCTGCTTTCGAATCCATTAAGACGTACCTGAGGAATCCGCCAGTCTTAATGCCGCCTACACCGGGTCGACCTTTGATCCTGTATTTATCCGTCACACCAACGTCTATGGGATGTTTACTAGCGCAGGAGGGAGAAAACGGAGTCGAGAAAGCCATTTACTATCTGAGCAAGAAAATGGTGGGGAGTGAGGAGCGTTACACCCCTCTGGGAAAGACATGTTGGGCGCTAGTTTGGGCTACCAAAAAGCTTAGACACTACATGCTAGCCTATTCGGTGAAGCTGATTTCTCGGATGGATCCTATCAAGTATCTGTTCGAGAAGCCGGCGCTCACCCATAAGCTAGCACGTTGGTTGCTTTTGCTGGCTGAGTTCGATCTTCAACATGTCACAAGGAAATCAGTGAAGGGCCGTGCTGTGGCAGAATTCCTGGCCGACCACCCGATCGACGGACCTGAAGACGTAGACTTCAATTTCCCGGACGAGGATGTGTTAACAATTGTCGAAGAAGTGTGGACGCTCTATTTTGATGGGGCTGCTAATCAAAGAGGTTTCGGAGTTGGGATATTGCTCATTACGCCCGCTGGGGCTCATATCCCGCTCGCTTTCAAATTGAACTTCGACGTCACCAACAATCAAGCTGAGTATGAGGCCTGCATCGTCGGAATGGAGGCTGCTATTGCATTGGGAGTCGAGAAGCTTGAGATAATCGGGGATTCGAACCTGGTGATCTCTCAAGCTAATGGAGATTGGAAAGTCCGTGAGGAAAAGCTGAAGCCTTATCACCAAGATTTGGAAGAACTGATTCCTCGTTTCAATAAGGTGACCTTCACCCACATTCCACGCTTGAAGAATCAGTTCGCCGATGCTTTGGCGACTTTGGCTTCAATGATCGAACTTCCAGTAGGGGTCCGGATGCGACCAATTGTGATCGAACAAAGGGACTTGCCCGCTTATGAATACGTCAACGCCATTGATGATGTCGATGATGGCCTACCCTGGTACCATGATATCTGGAACTTTGTCGAAAGAGGAGAGTTCCCTGCTGAAGCGTCGAGAAAGGATCGGGTTGCTCTGCAAAGGCTGGCTGCTCAGTACATCATTTGTGGAGGGAAACTGTATCGAAGATCTCACTGCGGAATGCACAAGCTGTGTGTCAACGGGGCCGAAGCAACAAGGATAATGGAAGAGATTCACGAAGGAGTCTGCGGTCCCCACATGAGTGGAGTCATGCTTGCGCGGAAGATCCTCAGGCAAGGCTACTACTGGTCAACAATGGAATCTCAATGCATCGACTACGTGCGGCGTTGTTTCAAATGTCAAATCCATGCCAACCTGCAGCATGTTCCACCCTCTAAGCTACATGGCATGACCTCGCCGTGGCCTTTCTCGGTGTGGGGAATTGACGTTATCGGGATGATCTCGCCTCCTGCTTCCAATGGTCACAGGTTCATACTAGTGGCAATAGATTACTTCACTAAGTGGGTCGAGGCTGAATCTTACAAAACCCTGACAACGGTTCAAGTGGCTCAATTCATTCGAAAGAACATCATCTACCGTTATGGGGTTCCTCAGGCGTTCGTCTCCGACAATGGGAGTCATTTCAAGGGAAGGGTCCTGGATCTCTTCGAAGAATTCGGCATCGATATCCACCGGTCAACAACATACCGTCCACAAACAAATGGAGCAGTCGAGGCAGCAAACAAGAACATTGAAGTGATCATCAAGAAGACTATTGAGTCCGCAAGGGATTGGCACGAGCAGCTGCCTCTGGCGCTATGGGGGTACAGGACGTCAATTCGAACGTCAACTGGTGCAACTCCTTTCTCCCTAGTTTACGGAATGGAAGCAGTACTTCCTATCGAACTTGAGGTTCCCTCTCTGAGGATCATGGTCGAAAGCGGTCTCGAAGAATCTGAATGGCTCAGCGGGAGATTTGTTGAACTGATGTTGTTTGATGAAAGGAGACTCCGCGCCCTGTATCACGTTCAAGGTTACCAGCGTCGAATTGCACGGGCATTTGACAAGAAGGTCAAATCCAGGGGCTTGGTCGAAGGAGACATGGTCACAAAGGAGATACGGGCTCCAGTATTCGACGCCCGCGGAAAGTTTCGACCAAAGCGATCCGGGCCTTTCCTTATCAAGACCATCCTATCCGGGGGTGCTGCTCAACTCATCGATCTCGACGGCAACGAATTCAACACTTTGGTCAACCTGGATCAACTCAAACGCTTCTACCCCTGAGAGATGCTCGTTGGACTGAAAACCACAAGGGTGGGCGGTTCCAAGCAAAAGTTAGAGCAGCCTGCTAGACCGAAAACCTGTGAAGGCGGTCTAGGCAAAAATAAATAGGCAATAGTCGAAAGCTCGCTAGGCCGAAAACCTGTTAAGGCGGCGCTAGGCAAAAGTTAGAGCGTAAAAGGAGAGGTAAAATACACGAGTGAACCTTGGCCT
This sequence comes from Rhododendron henanense subsp. lingbaoense, assembly GCA_020567845.1. NCBI lineage: Eukaryota > Viridiplantae > Streptophyta > Magnoliopsida > Ericales > Ericaceae > Rhododendron > Rhododendron henanense. Next base: position 25,239,851 of record CM036317.1, on the reverse strand, counting down.
GAACTACGTTCTGACCTGATTCCTTGAAAAGGGATACGTAGGCAGTCTCACCACGAGGCCCGGTCACATTCAATCAAAGCAATCCAGTGTTCGACATTCCGTTGCCATGTCAAGATCCGAACGAAGTCAAGGAACGAGCCAACATTTCATTAAGAAGTCAGAAGGGGGAAACCCTCCGTCTTTCAACTTTATTTATAAAATTACTACTTCTGATACACAAGCTGAGCATAAAAGCCTTAAAACAACTAAGCATAAAAATAGAACAGATGCTTGAGAAGCCTAACGGCTCACAGTTTATTCTAAAAACAGCAAAGTAGTCCGGAGTCAATCAATGTTTTCCCTTGCTTCCACATCTGCTCTTAGCCACTGTCGATAAACGTTCCTCAGTCTTGGAGTAAAATCCGGAGACTCCGCCTGCAGGGCCCTGTTTGCCCAGCGCCTTTTGTACCCATTGAGAGTTTGAGCATTGAAATTGGGGACTCGGAAGTCCCCGGCAGTGATACGAACATTCCCCTGAGGGATACCCAGCTGACGAAGGACGCGGCCCGGGATGTAGAAAGTGAACTGCGTCAACCCTGCAATCACAACCCTGTCAAAACCATCCGAGAAAACCGTCATCCCCTCCAGTCCCAGCCATGAACACCTCCAAGCAATTTCAGCCGGCTGTATCTCCTGCATGAAAGCAAACCACTCCATCTCATTCATCTCGGGGTACCTCATTTCCCGCTGGTGAATCCTCTTCGAAAAAAGTTCCCAGCCATCTTCCGGAGGATGCAACAAGTTCAGCTTGTCACATAGCCATAGCTGCATGAGCGAAAAGACAAGTAAGAAGCCAGATAAAGCCGAGCGAAAAGACAAGTAAGGAGCCACCAAAAAGCCTAAATCGAGAGTCGAGGTAAAATAAGAAAGTGCGAAAACCGGAAAAAGGTAAGCTGAGTGAGTCTACCTGAAGAAGCAACGGATTGCCGCTGAAGGTACGCGATACCCCAGAATATACCGAGTCTAGGCCGATAAGCGTCTCGGCCAGAACCAAAGGGATAACATTCTGCCGGTCCGGACCAGCCATCTGGAGAGCAACGCTCACAAGCAGGGAGCTAACCCGCCCATCCGCTGGGATAAGCAAGTAGCCGGCTAACAGACAGATCACCAGGGCCAGTCGGCGCCGCGCCTGCCAAGCCATGTCCCCCAAGTCACCCTCAGGACTATATCGCTCGATCAGTTGCAGGATATGAACCTGACCACCCTCCAGCATGGAATTAGCCAAACCTCTAGGAATGTCAAGCGCAGTGGCCAGCAGCCTGGGCATGCTCACCTGATAGGGAGGAACGACGAGCGTCGGAGATGAGTAGGTCCGGAGGTACGCTTGGAATTCCTCGACCGTCGGACATATCTCATCATCACCAAAACGAAAAACATGGACATCCGGATCCCAGAACCGGAGCGCAGCCCTCAAGAGAGCCGGGCGGACTGGCACATGCCGCAAGTACCGGAACGAGGCAAGGCCGTGGTATTGAAAGTTCAACCAATCGACACTTATCATTTCCGCCAACCAAGGCCTGATCATAGTTGGAATTGGGTTTGCCATTTGGGATCAGTAATTCAAATTGGCTGAGTATGGGAGTAGGATATATCAGTGTGGCTTCAATGCGTGCAAACATTCCATCTTATACCAAGCCACGAATCTTACTTCCTATTCTAAGTTCCAAACCAAGAGCTAGCATCCAAACCCTCCTTACAATGAAGTACACTGTCTTCTGAAAGCCAGAAACCGTGTGCAAACCGTGTGTAGGTGAAGACAAAGGGTAACCAGAAAAAGGACAGACAGTCAGACAAGTGGCTCTGTGTCACATTTTACTGGCGCACGCCAGTCATCCATAGGCGCACGCAGGATACCCTACACCACTGGCGTACGTAGCCCAACTACTGGCGCACGCCAGTGAAACCTGCACCAGACAGCAGCAACAGCAGCAACTGTGATCAAGCAACCATTTTCGATTCCGGGGCTGGTTTAGCAAATTTGTCGATTCGTGCAAGTCATAAATGGTATTTGGGACTATGGGGAAGCATCGGTTCGGAAACGTCACGCTTAACGAAGAATTCGGACCTCCGACGGTCCGTATCCTCCAAAATTTAGGATACGAAGACTCCAAGTTCGTGCCGAGGGTCTCGTGCCAAGTTTTCTCATACCGTACATGTCATGTAGGCCTTATGTGACTATACGGGGGTGTCGGTTTCAGTCCGGGACTATATCGAGTCATCTTTGGTGTCTTATGTCTATTTTATGACATTTTTTAGCACTTTGCGGATTATTTTCCACTTTGAGCCGTCTTTCTCGAGTCTTTCCACTCATACAGGCCTTTATACATCTCTGTGGCCTCACAAACGTGTCAGTTTCCCTTTCAGAGGAGGATTGGGCGTTTCAGTCCACTAATACCAAACTGCCGTATCCTCCGCGTGTCTTAAGGATACACGATGTATCCTGGGACTTTCATTCCTTTTTGTTCGAGCTGGGTCAGTTCTACATATATCCTAGTGTTTGTTGATCGATTCAGGACGTTTGTCAATGCATGTCAGGTATTAGTGGTTGTTTCATTTACTTCTATCGTCAATACTGCTACTATGGAAGTCGAATAAACAGGAAAAGCAATTATTATACTATCCAAAGCATGCATCTATAAAAGTAAAAGGTGGAAATGTATCAAGCGGCACAACGGCCCGAGCAAAAGCAAGCTAAAGTATGTACTGGGCAACATCCGCCCGCGAATCAGAAGGCACGCAAGCCCCAAAATCAAAATCAACGGTATCAAAAGGCAAAAGACAGTAAAGTAACTGAGGCTCAGTGGTAGCCCTCACTAGTCGAAAAGCTCGTCAGTATCGCCGCTGCCGTCCTCGCTCTCCTCAGCTGCAGCTAAGTCTCTCTGAGTGGTCCTGTACCTGGGGTCGCTGGCAGAGTCAGAGCCGCTGCTGAGGGACACGGGTTCCTCGTCCTCGTCCTCGTCCTCCTCTCTCCTCTTCTTCCTCGCGGGCCCCTCCGCTGGCTGCTTCCGAGCATCCCTCTTCCGCAACACTCTCTGAGGTGGTGGTGACCCTCTGTCAGGAGCTATCACCACCCCTCTGGCCTCGCGCCGTGTAGTCCTCGCCGGACGCTGGACTGTGGCAGGAGCCTTCCTCTTGCCCTTCTGAGAGGCTGGCTCCGCTGGCCGCCGCCTAGAAGCCGCCCTAGCGTGTCCCTGCATTGTCAATTCAATTCAATATCAATATTGCGCATAGTGTATATGTAAATGCTGAAACAGGAATCAAGAGCAGGTACTTCTAACATGCATTGTAACAGACATGCACAGCAGATAAGTATCGAATTCGGAATTCAGTGTTATACCTGAGGCTGCGCAATAGGCGCTGGAGCTGCCGGCGGGTAGTGCAACTGCAAGGGAGTACCACTGGCTATCTGGTGGAATTTCTTCTCCATGGCAAGCATCAAGCGCATGGACTCCCTCGCCCACTCTAGCGGCACCTGAATTACAAGTATTGAAAGTCAAGGGCAGCTCAAATACAAGGCAAGTATGATGCAGGAAACAAGGAATAAACAAAAGCTGAAAGTACATCATACCGGTCCCGTGACCTCTGCCGGCTCAGTCCTAGCAGGCTCAAAGTGAACCTCTGCAGCCTCCCCCTGAGGGTCACGAACTGGCAACGTCCAAGAAAGCTGAGTAAGCCCGGTCGACTCTGCAAACTCACTCCTCTCCCTGGAACGGCCCGGCCTACTCCGCCGTCCCGACCTCTCCTCACCAGCAACTAACGCCTCCGCCCGCACTGCCCTGTGCTCCATCACTCCAAGCGCCCCCGCCAAGTATCGCCTCTGGTAAACGGCGTAGTCTCGCTCTCGTCTCAGAAAGGGAGCCACAGCAGCAGGAACAGTGAACCTCCTCAACTCTCTCAGAGTGTACCTCCCAGTGTGTGAAGCACGAAGCGGAAGTGGCCCAGGGACGAGGAACTCGGACGAGTCAAGTGACTGTCGCGTCACCCGGTCGCCCAGGTACCACTGCCACCCAAAAGCCGACTCCAGTAGCACCCGGCTCGCTGTCACTACTCTGCTCCGGGCAAGGTATTCAGGCTCAGGCCCTGCAGACCTCCACGGGTCCCACTCCACCTGCAAAGCAATCAAAGGCATCAGCGATAGCATTAAAGCAATTCAAAGACATGAACTACCAAGTAGAAAAGCAAGTCTCACCTGAGAGCCCGTCAAGTGGTCGAGGTACAGCCGAAAGTCTGCAAGCGTCTTCGTCGATTTCTTCTTCCCAACGCGGAGTGGTCCCCAGACCATCGCTCGAGGAAGCACCCTCGGGTCCGGACTCCTGTGCTCCGGAGGGTACATCCTCAGCACCTCGTAAGCCCACAACTGCAAGGTTTTCAAACAATCCAACAGACAAGGCATCAGAAATACAGTATACGCAAGATAAAATGCAAGTATGGAATGGAATTGAAAGACAACATTGATTCCTTACCTCCCACACTCTCCAATACCCAGCAGCTGCCCGGCTCCCTCTGGAGAACTCACCCAAGAAACAGTAGCACGTGCCCAAGGCCGCTCCTCCCCAGTCGAACCGAGAAGCTGACCGCAAGTCAAAGAGGGCAGGCAGGTAAGACAAGTGCACCGTGGACCTCTTGTTCGGGTACAGAGTAGCCCCGAACAAGTACAACAAGTAAACCCGGGCCAGCTGTGCCGACTCTAACTCGGAGACCTCCCCCCCTGCCAACTCCAGCACCGGGACCCTCTGCTCCACGCGCCTCACAAACTGGTCGTATGAGACCATCTCTGAACTCCCCGCCGGCACCATCCCTAAGAACCACTGCAGCGCCTCCCTGTCTCTGTGGATCCCCGAGTCAAACGGGATCGGATCCCCTCCTACCCTCAGGCCCGTGATGGCCGCAAAGTCCGTCGGAGTCACCGTCATCTCCCCAATCGGGAAGTGGAAGGAGTTCGACGTGTCCCACCACCTCTCCGCCAGGGCAGACAACACCGCGTGGTCACTCCTCACCGCTGTCAGCGTAGGGATGAACACGCCAAACCCCGCCGCGTCCACCAACTCTCGTGCCCCTGCCGGCAAACTCAGGTATAGCTCGAGTGAGCGAGCCGGACCGCCATGTCCCCTCGAGCTAGCCACTCCTCTCTGCACATCACAACAACCAAAGCAACAGAAATAGCATCAGTACAGCCGTTCAAATTCAGTGGATAGTCGAATCGAGGATCTAAAGCATCAAGGCATTCGTTCAGTCGATTCATTCAGTCAGTTATCGTTTCAAGGCATTCGTTCGGTCGTTTCATTCAGTCGATTATCGTTTCAAAGTCGATTCAAGCTTCAAGCATTTATTCAGTCGCTTGTCAAGCCACCGGGCATCTTATCGATCAATTCAAGTTATCAAGGCAACGAAAGCATGATTGTTCAGTCGATTATCTTTTCAAGGCACCCTATCGATCGATTCAAGTCATTTGGGCATCCTACAGGGTCAAGTCAGATTTCGGGACAACCTATCAGTCGAGTTACGTTACATGGCATATTACAAGTCAATGTCGGTTATCTACAGGCACTCTATGGTCGAATTGTGAAGTCGAAACACTCTACAGTCAATCCAGTCTATCGCAAGTCGAGATATCACTAGTTCTACACAGTCAATCAAATGCAAAAGGTTCGAATATTATGCATCACAGGTATAAAATGAAGACTAAAGAGGAGTTTTAAAGAGTATACCTCAGTCCAGCCCCTGGACAAGTGCTGCTCACGGTCCCTCAGCACCAGCTCCTCGTCATAGTCTCTCTGTAGAGGGACGTAGCTCTCCGTGCCCGACGCCACAAACACGTGCGGCTCTGGAGGGACGTACATCTCGGCCACAAACGGGGCACGAGTGGCCGACCGTCTGGTCTCCGCTAGGTCAACAGCCACCTCGTACGCCCCGGGACCCTCCTCCTGCTCTCTCTCAGCCTCCTCGGTCTCCCGCACCAACTCCTCCTGGTCTCTCTGCGCCTCCTCGGCCTCTCGCCTCAGTCTCTCGGCCTCGTCGGACCGGGCTATCTCCCTCAGCCGCTCCTCACGCGCCCTCTCAACCACTGCAACCACCTCAGGGTTCTCTCTCATCAACCGGGCAAGCACAGACTCCCCCACAAACTCCGCCAAGTCACGGCTCATGATCGGCTCGTGACTGGACGAACCCGCGGGCGCCTCAAACTCGATCCGCTCAATGTGATCCGCCCTCGGTACGTCCCCCGCCTCCTCAACTAAGGGATCCTTCCCTCTATCCGGACCTCTCGGCGACAACTCCGGCCGGCCCTCACCGACACCGCCACTGCTGCCGATGCCGCCGGCTCCGGCTAAGCCCAAACTAGTCACCACCGAACCCTCTACACTACTCAAAGGATCCAACTGGCTCACTCGCGGACCCTCCGGGTCGGCCGTCACCGGCGTACGCCCCACCTCCTCCGGCGTACGCCGCTCGTCGCCACCACCCTCCTCCTGTGCATGGCCACCATTACCACCGCCGCTGCTCGAAACCACTGCACCTGTGCTCGATATACCCTCGCCTGCGGTCCGATCGTCGATTCGAGGCCCCCCGGCCTCAGCCTCAACAACCACCGGCCGATCACCACGATGGCCGTCACCATTGCGACTGCTACCACCGGTCTCTGCCATGGATGTGCACAAGTGAAGCAGTTTGTGGATGAAAGTTGGGATTTGGGAAGAGTTTGAGAGGGTTGGGAGTTCGAAATCCGAAGTATGGCGGTTCTGTGCCATATACAGAAGTTTATAAGACGTGGGAAACAACTGGGCCGGGTCTGGGCCAGATCTGGGCTCGGATGTTGCAACACATGTGGCGTACGGCACGAATTCACTGGCGCATGCCAGTAATTCTTGGGCCTGAGGCCCAACTCACATCCCGTGATAAAAACGAAGGCCCGTGGTCATCAGATTGGTCCTGTCACTTCAAGTGGTTACTCCCCAAGCAGAGTCCGTCCAAAATTCAAATCAACGACGATCTATCCGTCCAATTTCAAATCAACGACGATCTATCCGTCCAATTTCAAATCAACGACGATCTATCCGTCCAATTTCAGATCAACGACGATCTATCCGTCCGATTTCAAATCAACGACGATCTATCCGTCCAAAATTCAAATCAACGACGATCTATCCGTCCAATTTCAAATCAACGACAATCTATCCGTCCAATTTCAAATCAACGACGATCTATCCGTCCAATTTCAGATCAACGACGATCTATTCGTCCGATTTCAAATCAACGACGATCTATCCGTCCAATTTCAAATCAACGACGATCTATCCGTCCGACTTCGAATCAACAACGATCTATCCGTCCGATTTCAAATCAACGACGATCCATCCGTCTCAATCTCAAATCAAACAGGTGGCCCCGGGTTGCTTACAATGGATTCTTCCCCAGGAGAGTCCCTCAACGAATGACGGCCTGTTCCGTCCAATTTCAAATCAACGACGATCTATCCGTCCAAATTCAATCAACGACGATACGCCCGAAGGACCGTATCTTTCTCAACGGAACCGATTCACGGCTTATCACTCCCCAGCTGAGTCAGCCGCCCCGGCCGCGTAATCAAAAGCCAATGTCAGGTTATTTAAATTTCATGTTCTCATTGACTCGTATATCCTGCTCTGGACGGCCTAGATGTGTGTCTAGAAACCTTTGACGTTACTTACGCCAAATCGATGGCGCTCTAAGTGCCGTCAAAGGGGGGCTACTGTAGACACCCTATTCTGGACTGTCCGGATTAGTTTACTTACGGTCTTTGATTCCCCAATGATGATTAAGGTCGAGAACATACCGAGTTGTTCGATGAGTTTGAGCGTCCCGAACCTCGTCCAAACCCATTTCAAACCCTTGTCGAACCCTCAAGCCAGAACCAAATGGCCTCAACAAAACCCTGCTGGAGTACGCTGGTGATGGACTAGCGTGCGCAGGAACCACTGCCACGTGTCAGTCATTACCACTATCTGGCGCACGCCACTCAATAAGGGGCGCACGCCAGTCAGTACCAATCAAATCAAACCTTTTTCAGCCAGATGGGCGGGAGTCTTGTAGCCGCCTGACGTCAGCTGGCAGCCTCCTGATCATTAATTCGGCCAGAAACTGTTCCCTTCTCTCTCCTACACCTTCCATCAAGCCAAGTCCCATGCATTAAATGCATGGGAGCTTCCTCCAATGTTTTGGCCATCCAAACAGCCCCTAAGGGCAGGCTGATCAGCCTCTCCCTCCTCCATAAATACCCCCCTTGCATTCATTTGCAAAGGGTTGGCATCATTAAGAAAGAATTAGCTCCATAAAGACAAAAACCATCCTTTGTCTTCTTCTCCTTCATTGTTCTTTGCTTCCTTTCTTCCTCATAGAAAGAGTAAGTGAAGAACATACTCTCCACAGTCCTCAAATCTTACCACATACATCTTTCATCCATCTCCTTTCAAGCTCAATGTTCAAACCATCCATCAAACTCACAAGCAAAGGTACAATACCCCTTGCTCCTGTTTTATGTTCTGACCCCTGAGGGGGGCTGGCAGGGTCAAGGCTGGTAATCTATACCAGTCCTGGCCCTAATGCTAGCAAGGTTTCAAAACCGTGTACAATGTTAAGTGGCGCACGCCAGTTGTGAGTACCGTACGCCAGTAATGGTGGTAGGTGCAGAACTGGTGTGGGGATCATGGATCATTGTTTTCTTGCATTATTTAAAGCTTTGATCACCCTATTGCATGCTAAAACCAGTTTACAGCTTTCTGTATTAAGAACTGCTTTCTTTTCTAACTGTATTTATTGCTTAGTTTGGCCTTCTGGGTCCCTCTGGTCCTGTTCCAGAGTCCAGAATGGGCAAAGCCAAAGCATTGGAAACAAGAGAGAACTGGCGTGCGGCCCTTCCTTAGTGGCGTGCGCTAGTTGTCTATTTTCCAGTGGCTTGGCTCTTGCATGGATCTTACATCCAGGCCCTTGATCATCCTCCCCTCACTGTTTAAGGGGTTTTTCTGTCTATTCGGTGGCTTCCAAGCCCATTAACCTGTCTGTAATAGCTTAATAGCCTTTATAAACTGTGTGGTTTGTCCTGGGTGTGCACTGGTCCTTTCCAGAGCCCAGAGGGTTGATAACAGAAGCTGTGGTCTTAAGCTTACCGGCGCACGCCAGTTGTGGTGTGGCGCACGCAGGTCACGACTGCATGCAGTGGCTTGGCCAGTGCATGCAGGCTTGTTCCTATGTGCATTACCTCACAATCAGTATGTTCTAGTCTACTTAAAATGTCCACAAAAGCTTGTTCTCAATCTATTATACATAAATGCAAACATCCATAAACATTTTGTTACATCTTTTGTACATAAATGCAATCTGTTACAGTTTTAATCCCTATTAACTGTTCCCCCCGCCCTAACTGGTTAAAAGAATGATCAAATAAAGAGAGAAAATACAAATGTTTTATAGAACGCCTGAGTAGAGACCGGTCTCCGGACTGGGCGAGAGGGGTGCCATAAAACCCTTCCCCTCTCGTAATCTGGCTCCCGAACCTCAAGATCGAAGGTGACGACGGTCCAGTCTACAAAAGCCTTTTTCAAAAATCAAACAAACGTAGTCCAAACGTTTTCAAAAGAACGGTTTCTTGGGTACAAACCGCAAAACCCGAGTGGCGACTCTCTGATCTGCGAAGCACTTCACCGCGCTTTCCGCGAGATAAGGGCGAACCCGGAATTTTATGCTTAAAAATGGGATTTTTGGGGCGTGTGCCCACAGCTTGGTCTCCCTTCTGAGTCCCCACGCCATTCTCAGTTGGGAACTTGATCACCAGGTGGTATGTGGAGGTAACCGCCTTCATGCTGTTGAGGGCCGTGCGCCCGAGAATTGCGTTATAGGCAGAAGGGCAATCCACCACAAGGAACTTGACCATTTTCACGATCTGGCAAGGCTCAGCCCCCATGGTGACTGGGAGGTCGATTGTCCCCATGGGTTGAACCTTTTCCCCGGAGAACCCAACCAACGGGGACTGGACAAGCTGCAACCTGTCCTTTGGGATCCCCATTTGGTTGAAGGCTCCGGAGAAGAGAATGTCTGCAGAGCTCCCGTTGTCGACAATGACCCTTGTAGACACCCCAATTTGACCTAACGATTATTTCAAGTCCCACCTTGGGACCATCCCGATGATGAAATGGATACAATGATTGCTGATTGCTTCCTTGAGAACCTTAGGACTTTCGGTAAGAACTTTGAGCCACTTAGAGGACCCAATTCAAAGCCATACAGCCTTTCAGACAGAAATACAGAAGCCTAGGAGAATCCATCTGTCGGCCGTGACATCGATCCCACGGCCATAACATCATTTCCTCACCCGAGCAACCTGTTGCTAGCAAAATCTCCCTGAGAGATCAATCCCTCGGCCGCAAGATCTATCCTTCGGCCGAGACATCCATTCTTCGGCCGTGATATCCTTTCCTCGGCCGCCAGATCGACCTTTTCCCAGACTCTGGAACGTGTTCTGTCAGACGTTTGATCCGATTACACTACCTTCCCGATGCGTTCAGGCTACGTCAGAGGATTGCCATGGAGAGTTAGAATCACACTCTAACACTAATTTTTATCGTGCATTGCGATTGGCCGGAGTGAGTCATCCCTATGCCTATATAAAGGAGCCTTCGGGCTCCGAAATTGATACACCTTCACACTCTTTCAAGTCTCAAAACTCTGCACAAATACTCTCTCAATCTCATACTTCAAAAGCCCTAACCTCCCGAAGGCAGCCATCAATCTGGCGATCAAACCCCGAAGTTCAAACCCTAACCCTAGGGTTTTCAATCAAGCAATCAATCAATCACGCCCAATCCAAAGCAATCAAGCAACTGAGGGATCAAGGTGGTGAGGCCCAACGGCCTCTGGTTTGTCTTAATTTACTGTGTTTTTGACTAATCGTAACGTTTTGATCATCTATTAATTTTTCTGTCTGGTGTGAGGAAGAACACCGACCGGGGCTTCGATCCCTCGGCCGGTACATCAAACCAGGAGGATCCCTCGGCCGTGACATCTATTCACCGGCCGCGGGATCCATCTCCGTGGCACAGTTTTGTTGCTCTTCTGCTTTCTGATGCATGCTTCATTTATCGCACTGGCTCACTTTGCTTACTATTTAAAGGAATAAATAAGCAGACAATGTGTTGAAATTAAACAAAGCATCTATACGTCTTATGTTGAATGATTATGGGCCAGTCTCACGACTGGGCAAAGAGGGGTGCCTAACACCTTCCCCTTATTGTACTTTTGGCTCCCGTATCCAGAATCTCTATCTATTTTCCCAGTTTTAATAAACTGGGTGGCGACTCTGTTTTGATGACAACCACTATCATGTGGCGATGTTTCTAGCCATGGGAATGTCCATGATTTTGGTTTACGAAGCAAGCAACCAATCGAGCAAACAAACATGATCAATCTGTATGGCGATGCCCCGTTTGGGAGGTGTCTACAACCCTGCTGGTTTTGTAGTTCCCGATGGTGATGGTGATCACTAGTGGATCATCGTGAGGGTGTTGGACACCTACAGAGTCGCTGACGTGAAAACTGATGGTTTGCTCTTCCATTCTTCTTTCCTTCCAAGGCCTCTCGGTGAGGAGGACCTCTGCTAATCGCAGCCTGCGGGCGTGTGCACGCCTGGAAGTGTTGGACTCGCCGCCTCCGGCATAACCACCAGAGATAGTGTGGATTTCTCCAAGTGCTCTTCGTGGTTCCGGGTTGGCGCGAGGGTTGCGGTCTTCTCGCCTTTCCTGATGCTGGGGCCGAGCGGATGGCTCGGGCTTGTCTTGAATGAACCTCCGCAGGCGCCCGCGTTGGATCAGATTCTCAATTTGTTTCTTGAGCTCAATGCAGTCGGAGGTGTCATGCCCATGATCTCTGTGGAAGCGGCAGCACTTACTTCGGTCTCTAGGGACCCCTGGTTTCATTGCTTTGGGCCAGCGGAGTTCTGGGTCATTGATCAGGTGAACCAGCACCTGCTCGGGAGTCGCGTTTAGCGGTGTGAACCGCTCGAAACGTCCTTGAGCACGTGGGCGGTCTTCCCCTCTTGGCTTCTTCTCCGGTTTGATTTCCTTCTGGGGTTTAGATTGTTCCGCTTCGTGGCTCTGTTTGCCACTTCCTGATGCCTCTTCTGAGTGCCGCCGAGCGGCCATTGCTTCCTCAGCATTGATGTGCTTCTGAGCTTTGTTCATCAGTTCTGCCATGCTAGACGACGGCTTCTCTGAGACGGATTCAAAGAACTTGGTAGGCTGGAGTCCACCAATAAAGGTGGTGAGAGCCACCTTTTCATCTACCTCGTCAATTAAGAGCGCCTCGTTGTTGAAGCGCTTCAGTTAATCGCGGAGCGACTCTCCTTCCTTCTGCTTGACGTTGAGATGGTAGGTGGCCGGTCTGTACTGACGTCGTCCGCTATAGAAGTGCTCGATGAACAGCTTGCTCAGTTCGTCGAAAGTCCCAATTGAGCCGGGCTTCAGCTTCCCAAACCATACTCTGGCCGAGCCCTTCAAAGTGGTGGGGAAGGCTCGACACATGATCTGGTTTGGGCAAGCGTGCAGCGTCATGAAAGCCTTGTATGTTTCCAGATGATCGAGGGGGTCACCCAATCCATCGAAAGGCTCAAGCGATGGAAGGCTGAACTTCTGAGGAATTGGGTAAATAGTTACTTCGGCCGTGAAAGGGAGATTGGTCTTCTGAACCAGGCTCTCCACAGTCCTAGCCCCTCGGTCATTAACTTGCTTCAACACCTGGTCCACCTTCTCCTGTAGCTCCTTGAACGCAGCCCACTGGGCCAGTGATGACCCAGAGTTGGGAGCATTTCTTTGTCTGAAGGCGACGAAGCTGTTATCGCCAGCCGCCGTGGATTGGTGATGATCAGCGGTATCTGAGGGATTCTCACCGTGGTGGGTGCCCTGATTTTCTGGTGAGTCTTCGCTCGCCTCACGATCCTCATTAGGGGGAGTAGGTTAAGGGAGGCATTGGAGAAGCTCTGCGTTCTGCTCCCGGAGCTGATTAACCATCTGTGTGAGCTGATTAACCTGCTCCTGGAGAGGGTTGCCTCGATCTTCCTGATCTGGACCGTTTCGTACACTTCCGGCTCTCGTGTTGACCATTATAAGGGGTTTTGAAACAGTTGAATTTGTGAAGTAAGAAATTCGTCGATTCCCACAGACGGCGCCAAACTGTTGATGCCTAAAACTAGACGGTCAATCCGAGCTCCGTTTTCAAGGAGTTCCTGCAAAACAGCGTCCAAGGACTGGAGGTGTTTCCAGTCGTGGACCCTCCGATGGCTAAGTCATTAAGAGTATGAGAAGGATGAGCTCTGTGAACTTAGTGAGTAGAGTTGAGTGCGTACCTTAGACCCATGGACAGACTGCCTATTTATAGACGGGGTGGTTCGTGTCCCTGTGAGGGGCACGATGGTGGTGGATCGTGGACCACGATGGCGGTTGAAGTCCCTTGAAGTGGAGGGAGTCCCGCCGGAACTGGAGTGAGTGGTGGACGTGGGAAGCATGGCTCCGCAGTCCAGGAATCCAGGGGACTGTAGACACCCCAATTTGGCCTAACGATTATTTCAAGTCCCACCTTGGGACAATCCCGATGATGAAATGGATATAGTGATTGCTGATTGCTTCCTTGAGGACCTTAGGACTTTCGGTAAGAACTTTGAGCCACTTAGAGGACCCAATTCAAAGCCATACAGCCTTTCAGACAGAAATACAGAAGCCTAGGAGAATCCATCTGTTGGCCGTGACATCGATCCCACGGCCCCAACATCATTTCCTCACCCGAGCAACCTGTTGCTAGCAAAATCTCCCGGAGAGATCAATCCCTCGGCCGTAAGATCTATCCTTCGGCCGAGACATCCATTCCTCGACCGTGATATCCTTTACTCGGCCGCCAGATCGACCTTTTCCCAGACTCTGGAACGTGTTCTGTCAGACGTTTGATCCGATTACACTACCTTCCCGATGCGTTCGGGCTACGCTCATAGATTACGACGTAGAGTTAGAGATGCATTGCAATTGCAATTGCCATCTCGTGATTTGATTGGCCGGAGTGAGTCACCAATTGCCTATATAAAGGGCCTTTGGACTCCGAAAATAAACACACGAAATTGATATACCTTCACACTCTTTCAAGCCTCAAAACTCTGCACAAATACTCTCTCAATCCCATACTTCAGAAGCCCTAACCTCCCGAAGGAAGCCGTCAATCCGGCGATCAAACCCCGAAGTTCAAGCCCTAACCCTAGGGTTTTCCATCAAGCAATCAGTCAATCACACCCAATCCAAAGCAATCAAGCAATTGAGGGATCAAGGTGGTGAGGCCCAACGGCCTTTGGTTTGTCTAACCTACTGTATTTTCGATTAACCTTAGCGATTTGATCATCTATTAACGTTTCTGTCTGGTGTGAGGAAGAACACCGACCGGGGTTTAGATCCCTCGGCCGGTATATAAAACCAGGAGGATCCCTCGGCCGTGAGATCTATTCACCGGCCGCGGGATCCATTTCCCTGGGACAGTTTTGTTTGTTTCCTACTTTTCTATGCATGCTTTCAATTACAGTCCTGGCTCACCTTTATCTGTTTAAAGGAATAAATAAACAAACTACGTGTTGGAATTAGACAAAGCATCTATATGTCTTATGTTGAATGATTATGGGCCAGTCTCACGACTGGGCAAAGAGGGGTGCCTAACACCTTCCCCTTGTTGTACTTTTGGCTCCCGTATCCAGAATCTCTATCTGTTTTCCCAGTTTTCATAAACTGGGTGGCGACTCTATTTGATGATAACCGTTATCATGTGGCGATGTTCCTAGCCATGGGAATGTCCATGATTTTGGTTTACGAAGCGAGCAACCAATCGAGCAAACAAACACGATCAATCTGTATGGCGATGCCCCGTTTGGGAGGTGTCTACAGGGACGTGGGGTTAGCCCCTCCACGCCCGAGGATATCGGCGAGTGTAACTGTGTTGACCCAGTCAGTGCATATCCTGTCGTCCCAGCGAGGTTGGAGAAGTCCGACCGAGCGACCGATGTCCGACCGAGCGGGTCACCTTTTGACACGCGTCGAGAGAACAACGCTCGACAGCAAGTGCCTAAAAATCTCCTCATCACTTCCAATTCAGTCTTTACGGTCAGGATCGACAACGACTTTGTCATTAGCAATGTCGCCATAAAAATGATGAAGAGGATGTCCTATATGCCAGGCTTGGGACTGGGAAAGAACCTCCAGGGGCCTGCGAAGTTCGAAGAACAAGGAACTTTGACCCGCATAACTGGCTTAGGATATCACCCTTTCGGAGAGAAGAAAGAGAAGAAGGGGGATAGATTGGAGGACTATTTTGTAAAAGAAGAGGTGAAGCAAGTTTACCAAAGGCAGCCGGAACCATTCTGGGACAAGGAAACCAATACCTTTCTGCCAGGGTTTGAGACATTTGATAATGATGTCTGGCCGGAAAGTGATGATGAATCAGAAGTAGTGATCAAACGGGAAAAGCTGGCTGACTGGGTTGAAGTCTTTGCCATGGGCAGTCTAGCGACCTTATTTGAGGAAGACAAACCAATGGGTACAGCCGTGGAAGCAGAAGTGCAGATGCTAGGGCACGAGGCCCCCGAAGACCCTACTTCACTCATCATGGATGCTGCTGGAGATTACAAGAACTGGACTTTCATACCAAGCGCAACTTGTCATGAGTCCGAGTCCGAGTCTGAGTCTGAGTCCCCTGAGTCTTCTGAGTCTGTTGAGTCTAAGTTGGTGCCTCTCGGCCCAGCTCCTCAGAGTCTGTACTTTGAATTCGAGTCTACCCGTGTGTATGGTGCCTCTGAGGCCTCTGCTAATGATGAAATAAACGTATCTGGTTTTGCTTACTTCCCTAACTTTGAAATAAATTGTGTCGACCCCGATGATGAAGAGATCGATTTCAATGGGGAAATCCCTAAAGAGATTCGATCCCTAATCGAAAGGGAAGACAAGAGGCATGCTCAGCCTATAAAGGAAGAAGTTGTTTCAATAAATTTGAGGGATGAAGAGAATCCCCGGATAACTCAGATCGGTTCCGCGCTATCAGAAGAAGAGCGCCAAGCTCTTGTAAGTTTGTTAAAAGAATTCAAAGACGTTTTTGCATGGTCGCATGCTGATATGCCCGGAATCGATCCTGAAATCGTGGAACACCGGATTCCCCTTTATCTTGACGCAAAACCCGTAAAACAGAAGTTGAGACGCATGAGGCCCGATTGGGTGCTTAAAATAAAAGAGGAGGTCACCAAACAAGTCAATGCAGGGTTCCTAGTAGTAACTGAGTACCCCCAGTGGGTCGCAAACATCGTTCCTGTCCCGAAAAAGGATGGAAAAATTAGGGTTTGTGTCGATTTCAGGGATTTAAACAAAGCTGATCCAAAGGATGACTTCCCTCTGCCACACATCGATGTACTAGTCGATAATACCGCTGGGCATGCCTTGCTTTCTTTCATGGATGGTTTTTCTGGATACAACTAGATCCTCATGGCCCCGGAGGATCGAGAGAAAACCACGTTCGTCACTGAATGAGGAACTTACTGCTACCGGGTCATGCCTTTTGGATTGAAGAACGCTGGCTCCACTTATCAGCGAGCTGCTACAACTTTGTTGCACAACATGATTCACAAGGAAGTAGAGGTATGTTGATGATATGTTCGTTAAGGCGAAAAAGAGAGAAGGGTATCTACCTCCCTCAGAAGGTTCTTCGAGAGAATCAGGAAATATAGGATGCGTCTTAATCCGGCTAAATGCACGTTTGGGGTCACTGTAGGGAAAATGCTCAGGTTCATGATTACCACTCGTGGCATTGAAGTTGATCCATCAAAGATTAAAGCCATTTTGGAAATGGAATCACCGCGGTCAGAGAAAGATGTAAGGAGTTTTCTTGGCAAAATACAGTTCATCAGTAGATTCATTGCGAAATTGACTTCAACATGTGAACCCATATTCCGCCTGCTCAAGAAGGGAATACCGTTTGTGTGGGACGACAGATGCCAACGGGCTTTTGAAGCTATCAAAGCCTATTTGCAAAATCCGCCGGTATTGATGCCGCCTGTAACAGGAAAACCTTTGATCCTATACCTGTCAGTCACTCCGTCTTCAATGGGGTGTATGTTGGCACAGAAAGGAGACGATGGGGTTGAAAGGGCTGTCTATTACCTCAGCAAAAAGATGGTTGGACCAGAGGAACGCTATACTCCGCTAGAAAAGACATGTTGGGCACTCGTTTGGGCTTCCAGAAAGTTGAGACATTATATGCTAGCCTACTCAGTAAGGCTGATATCTCGAATGGATCCCCTAAAGTACTTGTTTGAGAAGCCAGCACTCACGAGGAGGATGGCACGATGGCTGTTAATGTTAGCAGAGTTCGAATTAAAGTATGTCACCAGAAAGTCAGTAAAGGGAAGAGCTGTCGCTGAATTCTTGGCCGATTGTCCGGTTGAGGGAGGGGAAGATGTTGAATTCAAGTTCCCTGACGAAGACATAATGACTGTGGCCGAGGATGTTTGGCAGTTGTATTTTGACGGAGCAGCTAATCAGAAAGGGTTTGGGATCGGTGTGCTATTAATTTCACTTGATGGATCGCACATCCCGCTTGCATTCAAGCTCAACTTTGAGGTCACCAACAATCAGGCAGAGTACGAAGCTTGTATTGTAGGCATGGAAGCAGCCATCGAGATTGGGATAGAAAAATTGGAGGTTGTAGGAGATTCAAACCTGGTTGTCTCTCAAGCAAATGGTGATTGGAAGGTCAAAGAAGAAAAGTTAAAGCCGTATCATCGAGATCTCAAAGATCTCATTCCCCATTTCAGTAAAGTAACGTTCACTCATGTCCCGAGACTCAAGAATCAATTTGCCGATGCTCTGGCAACGTTGGCTTCCATGATTGAAATCCCTGTCGGTGTAAATTTAAGACCAATTGTGATCGAGCAAAGAGATACACTAGTATACCAGCATGTCATGGTCGTCAACGAGCCCGATGATGGTCACCCTTGGTTTTATGACATTTGGAGATTCGTGGAAAGGGGGGAGTATCCCGCTGAGGCTAGTAAGAAAGACAGAATCGCTCTTCAGAGGATGGCAGCTCAGTATATCATCTGTGGAGGAAATCTGTATTGAAGGTCACACTGTGGTATGCACAAGCTATGTATCCATGGTGAGGAAGCAAGAAGGGTAATGGAGGAAATCCACGAAGGCGTATGCGGTCCTCACATGAACGGCATGATGCTTGCCAAGAAAATTTTAAGACAGGGCTACTTTTGGTCCACCATGGAAACAGAATGTGTGGAGTACGTACGACGGTGTCATAAATGCCAGATTCACGTCAACCTCATGCATGTTCCACCGCACGAGTTACAGCAAATGACCTCGCCATGGCCTTTCTCAACATGGGGAATTGACGTCATTGGAAGAATTGTGCCAGTAGCTTCCAATGGCCATAAGTTCATCCTAGTGGCTGTTGATTACTTCACGAAATGGGTGGAAGCCGCTTCATACGCAACCCTGACTGCAATTCAAGTTGCGCACTTCATCAAGCAAAATGTCATTTGTTGGTATGGAGTCCCCCAGGCGTTTGTGTCCGATAATGGGGTTCGTTTGAAGGGGCGAGCCAGGGAAGTCTTAGATGAGTTCCAGATCCAAGTACACAAGTCAACAACCTACCGACCACAGACCAATGGGGCCGTGGAAGCAGCTAACAAAACAATCAAGGCCATTCTGGAAAAGACCATTCAATCCGCAAGAAACTGGCACGAACAGCTGCCGTTGGCTTTATGGGGATATCGTACGTTTGTACGTACACCAACAGGGGCAACTCCGTACTCTTTGGTTTATGGTATGGAAGATGTACTTCCCATTGAGCTAGAGGTTCCATCTCTTCGGACTATGTGTAGACACCCCAATTTGGCCTAACGATTATTTCAAGTCCCACCTTGGGACCATCCCGATGATGAAATGGATACAATGATTACTGATTGCTTCCTTGAGGACCTTAGGACTTTCGGTGAGAACTTTGAACCACTTAGAGGACCCAATTCAAAGCCATACAGCCTTTCAGACAGAAATACAGAAGCCTAGGAGAATCCATCTGACGGCCGTAACATCGATCTAACGGCCACAATATCAATCCCTCACCCGAGCAACCTGTTGCCAGCAAAATCTCCCTGAGAGATCAATTCCTCGGCCGCAAGATCTATCCTTCGGCCGAGACATCCATTCCTCGGCCGTGTGATCTATTACTCGGC
This sequence comes from Rhododendron henanense subsp. lingbaoense, assembly GCA_020567845.1. NCBI lineage: Eukaryota > Viridiplantae > Streptophyta > Magnoliopsida > Ericales > Ericaceae > Rhododendron > Rhododendron henanense. Next base: position 25,220,533 of record CM036317.1, on the reverse strand, counting down.
CGCCAGATCGACCTTTTTCCAGACTCTGGAACGTTCTGTCAGACGTTTGGTTTGATCCAACTACACTACCTTTCCGATGCGTTCGGGCTACGCTCAGAGATTACGACGTAGAGTTAGAGATGCATTGCAATTGCAATTGCCATCTCGTGATTTGATTGGCCGGAGTGAGTCATCCCTATGCCTATATAAAGAGCCTTTGGACTCCGAAATAAACACACGAAATTGATACAACTACACACTCAATCAAGCCTCAAAGCTCTGTCAAAATACTCTCTCAACCCCATACTCCAAAAGCCCTAACTTTCCGAAGGTAGCTGTCAATCCGGCGATCAAACCCCGAAGTTCAAACCCTAACTCTAGGGTTCTCGATCAAGCAATCAATCAATCACGCCCAATCCAAAGCAATCAAGCAACTGAGGGATCAAGGTGGTGAGGCCCAACGGCCTCTGGTTTGCCTTATTTACTATCCCTTTTTACTAATCATAACGTTTTGATTTTCTGTTAAATCTTTCTGTCTGGTGTGAGGAAGAACACCGACCGGGGCTTCGATCCCTCGGCCGGTACATCAAATCAGGAGGATCCCTCGGCCGTGACATCAATTCACCGGCCGCGAGATCCATCTCCCTGGGACATTTTGTTTGCTTTATCTACTTTCCGATGCATGCTCATTTATCGCACTGGCTCACCTTGCTTACTGTTTAAAGGAATAAATAAACAGACTATGTGTTAGAATTAAACAAAGCATCTACACGTCTTATGTTGAACGATTATGGGCCAGTCTCATGACTGGGCAAAGAGGGGTGCCTAACACCTTCCCCTTATTGTACTTTTGGCTTCCGTATCCAGAATCTCTGTCTGTTTTCCTAGTTTTAATAAACTAGGTGGCGACTCTATTTGATGATAACCATTATCATGTGGCGATGTTCCTAGCCATGGGAATGTCCATGATTTTGGTTTATGAAGTGAGCAACCAATCGAGCAAACACAACGTGATCAATCTGTATGTCGATGCCCCGCTTGGGAGGTTTCTACAGTTTTTGGCGACTCTGCTGGGGAATATGAGAGCCATAACCAGAAAGTTCAACATAAGACTAATACATGCCTTGTTTAATTCATCTATCATATGCATCGAGCGGGCAACCCGTTGAGTTCACCTGATATCCCGGCATGACACGGGCTATGTTGGGGGTTCCAGCAAACTCCACAGTCACTCGTACCTAGTGGTATATCAAAAAGGAAATCACCCAATCACCGCCTATGATGGGCTGGTGAGAGGATTGGTGCCCTTTGACAACGGAGCACCCTGAAACTACCAAAAACCTTGCATGCTTTAGAAAGCCATAGAACTTATCAAACTAAGACAGGAACCTACAGGCTAGGAACCTACTTGCATTCTACTTGCAAAAGTTCTTCCTCACACCTTGTACCATCTGTTGTTGTAATTAACTCTTTCTGTGCAGAAGGGTTGGGATTTTCAGCCCAAATCCTAACCCTACAGAAGCAAAGTACTGACTTCCAGGTATTCTACTTTTAAGCAGGCACAATAGGTAAATCAAAGAAGCAACCACAGCCAACTTTGTACTCTTATAACACCCGAAGCTATGCCAAACAAAGGTCTCTGCAACCCTCCCGTCTATCGTCTTCATCTGAAAAAACACCCTCACCACAACAGTTCCAACCGCTCTCAGAAACTTCTCGGTCATCCCCTCAACGGACCCCGTCATTTACTAAATCTCAAGCTTCATCAAGCAACCCTTCTACCTTCATGGCAGACAACGACGCCACTATTGCCGACCTCCAAGCTCAAATTGCTGCACTACTGGCAGAAAAGGCAACTAGAGATGCTGAAGATGAGGAAAGATCAATGGAAGGCGAGAATCCCCATAAAGTGGTATTGGCAGAAAGCCCTGAGTTGACCAAACAAGTCAAGGAAATCAAACAAGCCTTGGCTCGTTCGCAAGGGGATCAAATTCTGGATTTCGAGGGACTTTGCCTCTTCCCAGAATCCAAACTGTCTGAGAATTTCAAAATGCCTAACATTGAGAAGTTCAATGGAACTGGCAACCCTACCAGTCATGTTCGCCATGTTATCAACACCCTGAAGCCGATGGGCTTGAATGACGAGCTCATCGCCCAGTTGTTCCAACGAACCCTCACCGGAAGTGCTCTCGACTGGTTCCTCACTTTGGAGTTTGTACATTATCAAACTTGGCCAGAAATTGCCAATGCTTTCGTCAAGCAATATGCATACAACGTCCAAATTGAATTAACAACTCGAGACTTGGAAATGACCAAACAGGATTCCAATGAGGACTTTGCCACCTTTGTGGCAAGATGGAGGGAAAAGGCTGCCAAGATGAAGAACCGTCCCTCCGAGGAAGACCAAGTGAGGATAGTTGTCAAAAATTTACAACCCAAATATCTCAGGCATATTTATACACAGGCTATCATCGATTTCAAGCGCTTGCATGCCACTGGGTTGCAAATCGAAGATGGAATCAAGCTAGGACTCATTGGGAAAGAAGAGGCCACTCCTCCACCTAAGAAAACCTTCTCTAGCCGTACATCTCATGCCTCCGTAAATGCCCTTGGCTCTTTGTCTCAAGACCCTTTCCAAACTAGCCCATCCCGAAGCTCAAATCGACCTCGTCGCAACTTTGATCCTCTCTATATGACCTTATCCCAAGCCTTAGCCATTCCGAGCCGTTAGGAGCATCTCAAACCTTTAAACAAACCACTTCCTCAGCCACCCTATGGCCCAAACCATGATCCTAACAAACAGTGCGCCTACCACCAACACCCTAGGCATGAAACAGATAACTGCATGCGTCTCTGCCACGACATTCAAGATCTCATTGAAAGCCAAACTATAAAACTTCCAAAACCTGATGTGCAAGCCAATCCACAATGCTGAACCACCACCCCGAAACATCGATCTCATAAACCTATCTCACAACCCCACATACAATCCTGGCCAATACATTGTCCAAAACAACCAAGCCAAGCCAACCTTTACCTTCCCAGAGGAGGATGAATGTTTCATGATGGAGGAGGAAGAAAACAATGAGTCCGATCAATCGGAAGTGATCGATCCCGACATGTCTGACAAAAGTAATGAAGAAGAGCAAGCAAAGGGGAAAATGACTTTGACGAAATGGAAGGAGAATACAATGATCCATTCGATGGAATCTCCTTAGCATCACCATTCAATCAAGTGGAAATAGCTGACGACTACACAATCAATAAGGAGGAAGAAAGGGTGATGAAAACCTAGACCAACACTTCCATTTGGGGACTACTCATGTCTCAAAGAAGTAGCCACCAGTGAAGATGGATCCAGTTCAAAGGCCCTGTTTGGCAAAGAAGAGGGTGGAAAAGAGTATAAAGTTGCGAAAGGCAAATGTTTTGAAAACGACCTCGAAATGCTACAATAGCTAAGAAGTCACAACATGGCAAAGAACATTAAACATTGCTTTTATCAAGCTAAAACATGTTTTGAGCCCCTGCTGAGGCATTTAATTTCTACCAAGTGAATTCCTGTTTCATCCTCTAGACTATGCTTATTCAATGATTTACTTCCTAAATGGCAATTACTAAACACTATAGTCTCTTTGCCAAACAAAGGAAATTTCAAGGAATCAAGTTCCTTGTGTCGTTGACAAAAAGGAAGGAAATGATGAACTTTAGTTGCTTAAGAAACTAGGTTTTTGTCAAAACTTAGAAAGAAGACAATATCTCCATCAAATTCCTCTCCGAAACGCAGAAACCCTCTTGAGAGAAGTGCTCGTTGGGTAACTTGAAAACCCAAGCAAAAGTAAGAGCAAAGCCTGCTAGGGCAAGAAAATGCAAAAATGCAGCCTAGGCAAAAGTTAAGGCATTCAAAGAAAAGCTCGCTAGGGACTCAACCTCCATTAGGTAACTCAACCTCAAAGGTGATGATTTTGGAACTACGTAAAAGGCCTGATTCCCTGATTGGGATACGTAGGCAATCTCACATCGAGATGCGGCCCAAACATTTGGAGAGAAGGAAAAACATCAACAAATTTGTACTCAATGATAAGCATAGCTAACCCTGCGTATTGAGCTCACAAAAGATGAGTATGCTTTTCTCGAAGAATTGGCAACAGCAATAGACACAAGAATTATTGCTCATCCTCTCTAACCTGAAGGTCATTAACACAATAAGCAGGATACCTCGAAAACTCTCGAGTTTGGCAATCGGACTATGGAACATGGCAAAAGCAAAAGGCAAGAAAATCAAAACCAAGCATAAGAAGGAAGAGAAAAGAGGATGCCACTTGGCCGAAACAAAATCTACCTTTGGAAAATCAAAGTAACGGCCGAAGAATCTATACATCGGCCACAATATCGATTTTCCAGCCGAATAATCAATTCTTCGGCCAGTATTTCATTTTCACACAAATTACTGTCTATCAGCAAATACTTGTTCAAAAAGCCATGTTCTGACTATCGCATGCAAACTCAAGACATCTAGGGGCATAAAAAGCATTTCTCATTTCATGAACAAAAGCTTGCCTACAAAATTATCACTGTGGTTGCTTTCACTATACAAATACAGTTTCTGCTTCTTCCTTTACTAACCTGAACAGGAAGGAAAAAGAAAATCCTAAAGCTGGTCGTAAAAACGTCTTCAAAACAATCTCTGAGACAAAGAAGGGGATTGCTGGTTATCCTCCCCACTGACAGCTGGTGCTCATTCAACCTCAAGCTACAAGGAAAAGAATGCAAAACAAGGGGCAAGCACCAAGCGCCTCTTCTCCGTCATCAAAATGGAAGGAGACAAAGGAAAGGGCCCGTGGCCAAACAAGAGCAACTGAAGGAACAGCAGGCAGAACCAAGGAAAAATGGCAGTACTCCATACAGCCACCTGCCTAAAGAAGCAAACCCGCCTAGATCTGAGCATTCTCCAAGTCTACTTTAGACATCGAAGAAGTAGACCTCATCAACGCCAGAGGAGGAGGAGGAACAAACTGAAGATCCTCAGCACGCGGGCGCCACTGGCTGGCCACCCGATCACATAAGTACCAGGCTTAACAAAAGGGACCCTCGAACAGGCTACGAGTACAATCTGGAACCCTGGAACGTGCAAGAGGGGTGTCCTCTGATACACCACTCCAAGGGTCGAACCTCGCCTACAAACAAAGTCTAAATCAGCCACAGCATAGAGGAATGGAGATCTAAAAACAAGGGATGCAAGGGGTACCTGGTCAACCGTCAATCGGTCCAAAACCCGTCACCACTCAGGAAGGCTCAAAACTGGTAACCGTGTGGCTTCCATTGCCCCACAGACCATTACTCGTAGCGAGGAACACAGTCCGCATCCGCATGTCTAGTGTCAGTAGAAAACTGAAGAAGATACTCAAAAGCCCAGAGAGGAAAGGGGCTACCAGTTGGCCAAGTGTAGACACCCCAATTTGAACTCTTCAAATTTCCTTGATTCGTGGCCCGGAGGCTCCCCGATGATGAATTTGGATTAAACAAGCCTCGAACCATGTGAAACTTTGCTCCTTGAAGGATTTTAAAAGGGAAATTAAAAATGGTCAAAATCATTTCCAAGCGCTTGGGAGAAGTCCCAAGCGCTCCAAACCATTTTTAAAAAAAACCTCTGGCCTGGCTCACTCTCGAGCGCTCGGGAGTTAAGTCCCAAGCGCTCGAGACATCTCTCGAGCGCTCGTGTCTCCTGCGCTGCCCAATGGATGGCAGGGTTCCTCATTACCCATGCAATCCATCATTGCGGTCGCCTTGAGCCGGCTGAGGTTCGTTTCAAGCACTCATCACAGTCTGAGATCTTCAGGCTAAAGGGTTTGACCAATTAAAAATGGTTTTTTTCAAATCAATATGATTTTTTAAAAAACCATAGGTTATTTTGCCTATAAAAAGGCCTGATTTCAGCTGTGGCAAAACAGGAGGAGAGGCTGGGCTTGGAGACCACGAACTCTCTCTCTCTCTAAAACCCCCTATTCTGTTCAAACTCTTTCTCAAGCTCAAACTTGTTTTCAAACTTCAAACATTTTCAAAACAAAGCTTGGTAAGGATCAAAACACCAAGAAAATCCAGAGCATTCTAGGCCTCTGACTTCTTGCATTTTTTTCCCATTTCCCTCATCCCTCAAGGTCATTCAAAGAAGCAAGGACTCTCAAGAGGTAGAAAGATTTCTATCTCTTTGGTTCAAACAAAAAGGGCTGTTCTTCCTCTCTGAGGGAGGTGTCTTGGCCCATTCCAGTCCTCAATACTGGAACGTGGTTGGGACACCTTAGTGTAAAAGCAAGAGCAAAGGGGCATGAAAGTGTTTTCAGAATAAACTCACTGGAAGCACTCCCGAGCGCTCGGGAGTACTCTGGAGCGCTCGGGACTGTCTCCAGTCCCATGCATGGCGTTTTGTTAAACAGCAGATTGGGGTGAGGCGCATTCTTAAAATAAATGTTTTTATCATGGCATGCAGACATAGAAAATCACTTCTTTTGGAAACAGAAACATTTCTTACAAGTTTTCATGAAAGAACAAGGCCTCCCCAAAGTTAAAAAGATGATTTCCTCCCGGGAAAGATCAAAACAAAGGTGCATGCATGCTACTGTAATTCATTTCTCCCCAGTCTGTTGTGTTGTCTGAATTCCTGCATGTATAGTTGTGCTCATTTGCTCTTAAAGTCATGTAGCTCCATTTCCCTCAAGGCAAGGACGCATGGTTTGGAGAGGTTGAGGCCCAATATTAGCCTCCAAAGCCATCTGATGAGCCTTCCATATGTTTAACATAGTTTCAGTTTACAGTTTCAGCATTACATCCTGTTTGTGGCTAACCAAGTTTGCAGGTGGGACAACAGAACTCCCAAGCGCTCGGGACCACTCCCGAGCGCTCGAGAGTGGAGTCAGTGACAGGGCTTCAGTTTCCTGTTATTTTGCATTCTACTGCCATCTTATCATCCATCGTACACATGCACATGTATACACCTTCTTATGTGATATACTTGCGGATACGTGCTAAATGCTTAATGAATAAGATCCCTTTTCAAAATCCCACAAACGTTTAGTAGAGACCGACATCGCGTCAGGCGAGGGGGGTGCCGTAAAACCCTTCCCCCCTCGTAACATGGCTTCCGAACCCTCAAAACGATCTCTGGTTTTCAATTTCAAATCAACGGTTTTCCAAACAAAAACGGTTTCTCGGGTGATATACCACAAATCCGGGTGGCGACTCTTTCGACTCTTCAAACGGCATATTTTTCTCGAAAAGCGGAAAAATATATTTTTTCGGGCTGGTAGCCCACAGTGGCGACTCCGCTGGGGAGAAGTTTAATTAATACTTGAGAAAAAGTTGGTTTGTTGATAAAACGGCCTGCTTTTCTTAAATATCAATTAAACCTGTGAGCCAAGCTTGAAAAATGTTTGTGGGATTTTCAAAGGGATTTTGTTTCATTGTCTATTTCTTGTATATATCTTGTGCAACCTCGCTGTTGTGTTTCGGCAATCCTACCCGGCTTGCCGGTGATGGGGAATCCCGAAATGCTCAGCAACCCTCGACCGTGATGAGTCATCCCTACCGTTTGCACCGTTATTGGGTATACGCTCAATATCGGGAGGTATACTTTGACTTTAGTCCGGGGAACCCTCTTCAAGCCAAAACCGGCCTTTGTACGTGTTTAGAAAGCAATAGAACCTTCCAAACTAGGACAGGGACCCGCAGGGTAGGATTATATGCTATATCCTGTCTACATGTTACTGCTTTCTGCGTCTCACCATGCATCTCATCCATGTCATGCCGTCATGCTGTCCGGTCAATTTCGTATCATGCGCTCTTAATCTCACTCGCACGGTCTGTAGAAGGTTGCCGAGGCCCGATGATGAGTCGTGCACCCCGGTGTACGTTGTCTAAACTACATGAGTCCTTAGAACAAGGAGACTTTGGGAAATCAGAATATACTAAGTCCTTGACTAATGCCTAATCGAAATTTCAACGGAGAATAAGGAATAACAAGGAAAACGACGCTGTGATGCCACTTTACTTACACCACTCTGGCTAATGGCACCATGTCACTGACACCACGATGGTTGGGGTATCACATCGTCTATACTAAGTTATTCCAAGTTCAAAATTGAAACTTCGAACGAGGACTAGTTGAATACTTAGTTCATTTTGACATCTCTTAGAATTTGTCGTTCTGAACGAAGGATACACCCTAAAAGAGATTCTGAGGAATGAGGCAACTTTCGAAGGACCGTGATCTTATCCCGCTTGCACATCGCACCTTGCATCTTACGCTTGCTTTCGTGTCTCATATAGAACTCTTAGACTCGCTCGCGCGGCTTGTTTAGGATTGCCTAGACCGATGATGAGTCGTGCTTTTTAAAGGCACGTTGTTGAAATTAATTAGTCCTTGGAATGACGAGATTTTGGGGATATCAAAGTTCATTAAGTCTCCGATACAAGTTTTCAATACATGGATTCAATGAAAATTAACAAAACAATTAGGCTACAATGTCGTGATACCCACACCACCCAGGTTATAGTGCGAAGTCACTTTACACTGCTTAGGCTAATGGCGCCATGCCACTTACGCCGCCCCGGTTACGGTATCATGTCATTTACGCTAAACGGTTTTTGAAACCAAAACAGAAATTTTGAGTGAAAAATGTTGAAGACTTAATTTGTCTTGATATCTCTCAAATCTTGTCATTCCTAATCAAAGGATACACATTCAAAAGAATCTCTGAGGACTAAGGCAATCCTTCATAGGATGTCATTTCTTGAGTCAGGGTCTAGGAGACCATAAATCCATGGAGTTTGGGATAACTCCGGTGTTCGCCGTGCCCGAACGGCCCCCTTTAGCCTCAAGTGCATCTACCAGCAGTCTTATTGCTCTGCCTCGGATGGTCTTAGATAAGGAGATTGGCTCTGATTCCCAACGTGCGGAATTCAACCTGCCTGACACCGACCTACCCGTGACTGCTGGAACTATCCATGAAGTTTGACCCTTTGAGTCGACAATGACAACACATCAACAACAATTCTTTCATTTAACACGTATTTTTCCAATAAATCATAACAGGGGCACATTCTAAGTTCACTTTCTGCTTTACTGTCAGTACTAGGGCCACCCATCCCATTCAAAGCCATACCGCCTTCTCCGACCACCTCGCAATGACAGAGCAAACAGAGCTGGTTGAGCTGAAAAAGGCTATGGAGGAAATGACTCAGAAAATGGATAAGCAGATGACCCTGTTACGGGAGCTAATTGACCTTTTCACCTCCGCCATGTCGAATCCAGCTCGGGGACAAAATGCTGATAAGGCCAGGATCAGAGAAAATCCACAAACCTACCACCCTCCAACAATCGGAACCAAACCACGCTCAAAAGTAAAGCTCTCTGATATGCTCAATGACTTGGCCGAATTCCATGATGCCAGAGCTCACTCATATGAGAATACTGGATCCTTGCCTAAAATTGGTGCTGAAAGGCAAGATGTGCGCATTGATGGAATCAACCCCAAATGCAAAGGTGTGTCATGCAGTTGCGGAGCAAGCAAAGCTTCCACCAAGCGTCCAATTGGCACCACCATGAACCCTCAACCCAGCCACAAAACCCCACCAAGGATCCTCGCCCGCTTCCCTGTACCTTTGTCCTCAGTTTATGACATGCTCCGTGAAGCCGGCCTCATCAAGCCGCTCCCTCCAACTCCCCTACCTCAGAAGCTCTCCTCGTCTCACAACCCAAACGCCTTCTGCGCCTTCCATCAAATGCCCGGTCATGCTACCAACAGCTGCTTCCGCCTCCGTCACACCATCCAAGACTTAATTGATGGAGGGATCATCTCAATGCCGGACCACAGATTTGGAGGAGGATTTTGAGTGCAGTAAGGCATGAGTGGAACTTCTCACGAGTTTGGGAAGCTTTTGAGTTTCAAGTCGAGTCGAGTCTTTCAATTTCGAGTCAGTTTGTATCGTCAGTCTTTCATGCTTCCGTGTCTGTACGCTTTCAAATTCAAGTTTGTAGTAAAAAAAAAAAAAAACAAAATAAAACAAAACCAAAAAAAAAAAAAAGAGAGTCAGTTTCGTAGCCTGAACTACGTTATGACCTGATTCCTTTGCAAGAAGGATACGTAGGCAGCCTTATCCCGAGGCCCGGTCATGTTCTTTCGAGTCGATTCCAAAATTCGGTCACAATCTTTTGAGTCAATCCTTTATCGGTCCGTCCCGTCTTTTGATGTCAAGCCTCTTGAGTCGAAATTGTGATAATAAACTCACGTTTTGTGATAATCCCTTAACTTAGAATTGTTTTTCAAGACACGAGATACTTTGCCCTCTGAAGAAGGAGAATTTCATGGAACCACTCCCAGACGCCATCAAGAAGCAACGCCTTGGTCCAAGAAAAAGCTCGCTAGATCAAAATCTCAAAATGTGATCTAGGCAAAAGTTAGAGCACACAAATCTCTTAACTTGCATCTAGGATCCAGTTATCAAGTTGTGCAATTCAAAGTGAAGAAAGGCATTCTTTTCTTTTATCACACGCTTGAAGATATATATCCATTGATAACCCCCTTTGAGCCTAAATCAATTTCTTTGAAAGAGCCCAGCTAGGCAGCTATCCCCCACACCGGGGTGAAATGAGGAAGACAAAATGTGCCAAACACCTGGTTATCATCGGCACATCAGAATTCAAAGCATGAAAATACATAGGTACAGTGAGATGCAAAACATCGAAGAAAAATCAGAGAAAACTCAGAATCAACGAGAGTGCCGAACACGTCAGCACAACAAAAGGCGAAGCAAAGCAAGTAAAAGAATGCGCCTATCAAAAGCAAAGAGGGCACAAAAATATTCAAGATGGCTGCTAGCTCTCGAAACCCAAAGACAATAAAACTTTTGAGCCTATTATCCTTTCTTTGTTAAGCCAAAACCTTGGCCACGTTACAACCCGAATAAAGTCCTGTCAGATTGAAAAACACAACTTGATAACAAAAATCCTGGACAATAGGAGAAAAACAAGAAGCACCAAGGCATTTTCTAAATCCATGGGTTGTCATCAGCAACCTGGGGCATGATTCCTAATAAAAGTCCTCGTGTTTTGCCAAAACAATTTCAAAACCCAGAATGGGAAAGTCATCAAAACTTGATTTTATCATGACAATTTCAAACAAATAATCAAACTTCTCGTCCAGTCAAATCAAACTTCTTGTCAAGTCAAAGTCATCATGGAAAGTCAGTCCTCTGATAAAGGGTCTTTCTTGTCTTTTGAGTCATCTGGGCCTTGTCCAAATTCACACAAGGTCACGAGGTCCCAACTCGTGAGAGAAGCTCCAGTACATGGAAGAACCCGCACTTGCGCTCATGACAAAGCTGGTCGCCAAAACTATCTATGGAATCAAGGGAAAGAACCAGAACTAAGGTCCGTCACTCAAGGGGGGCACAGCAACCCAATGCCATCAATCGTTGCAAGCGTTCAGCCAATGTCAAGACTGGGGCATGATTGCCCGAAACTCAAGCCCTAACAAAGTCAAACTCAAGCCCCGGGTGCGACTCGAACCCAATTCCCATCAAGCTACAACACAGGCCCCCAAAATACTGAAAATACCAGCCCACTAGTCAAGGACAGTAAAGCAGAAAGGATACTCGAGCATATCCATCGTTTTTCAAAAATAAAAAAGTCATCGTTGTTGTCAAATGTCGAAACACGGGTCTTGCTTTCTAGCCCCGGCCTCTTATGGTCGCTTTCATATTCTGTCAACGTGGTCACTTGACATTCCCGCCATAGACTTGGCACTGTTCGATCGTTTGCTGCCGTAGGCTCGGCATTATCCTCTGGACGTTATTCAAACAACTCCCGCCATAGACTTGGCATGGTCCTCTCAGGACACTCTCTTCAAATCAGGTCCAGCCATAGATTTGGCATCACCTTTCAACTGTTTTCTGCCATGGAAGGACACTTTTCAGCCAAATAAGGGACCACGGGAGACTGCATATATCAGAAGTCCCGAGCGCTCGGGAGTGAGGTCCCAAGCGCTCGAGACCACTCTCGAGCGCTCGAGAGTTCTGCTGTTTTCAGCAGTTTCTGATTCTCAACCTTTCAGCCTCAATACAGCAGTATGAATACATCCAGCTCAGGTCAGTTGACTTTCAGCATGTTCCCAGGGAATAAAACGTTTTCCATTACGTGTTTTCTCGTGTATTCATCCTTTTTCTTCGAAAAAAAACCCAAGGTTTTCAAAGTTTCCATCCCTCGAATATGTCAAATTCCACGTTAGGTGTGTTTGATTGAGTCCGGTGACACGTGTAGGTCGCATTGTGCATTAATGACTGTATGGCATGTTCAAAACGCGCATCAACATTGTTAGTTCAAGTTTTTGCCTTTCAAGCACCCCAAAATCATCATTTTCAAGCACAAGTGAGGGTCAATCTTTGTGACAAGGGCATTTTTGTAAATCTAGCGGTCCTCGCAGGTCACGACACTCATTGCCAGCTGTACAGTGCACTCGATTACGATCAAAAGCCCTTGAGTCTAAATTTCATGGTCGATCGCTCAAAATTTGCTATTATGTGTCAATGTCAAGTTTTCGCTCTTACTTTGAGAATATCGGTTGAATTCGTGTGCTTTTTACTTTCTTTCAAAGCTTGGCAAACATATTTCATAAAATACAATTCTTAAAAGGAAGTGCGAACGAATGGAGAGAACAAAAGTGCAAATTTTCATAAATAAATACAGCGTTTACAATGAGTAAGGAAGGGAGTACAGAAGCTGGGGCAAACACGCGCCCAATCCTATCTACCGGGGCACACAGGCCCAAACAAAGATCAAGGCACGCAGGCCTAGAAGCTACAGCTACGGTGGCACGCAGGCCCATGTACAAGAGAGCTAGCAAAAAGCAAAAACCTGACTCAGACGTGACGAGTCCTCTTCTGCTGGCGGCCCTCGGGCTCTGTGCTCTCGCTCTCATCACCGTCGTCACCGTCGTCTGCACCAGGAGAGCCGGAAGCAGTCTCCGAGTCCGTCGTCCCTAACACACGCGACTCGGAAGACTCCTCTGTCTCCTCCTCCTCCTCCTCCTCCTCTGACTCCACGTGAGCGAGTCTCCGCTGGGACGCCGCCCTAGGAACCACCTCGAACTGTCCAGTCTCTGCAGCGGACCGCGACACTCTATGTGTCCCTCGTCCCCGTGCGCTGCCGGAAGCTGGAGAGCTCGTGGTAGCCTGAGGATGTGCCCTAGCCGAACGTCGTGGCTGCATCTGCATATCACAAGCATATGATCATCATATACGTATTTCAAATTCAGTTGGTGCATTAAAAATCCTATACATGCATGCATTTTTCGTACCTGTGGAGCAGCGGGAGAAGCAGGTATAGGGGCAGGTCTGGTCTGCAGGACCCTCCCTCTCGCACACCCCTTCAACAGGTGGCGCATCCCCACCATCAGCATGATGGCCCTCTCGGCCCACTCTCGTGGCACCTGCAATATTCAAATGTCAGAAACATGCAAGCAATATTCAAGACAATCAGAAGTGCGGATTCATTTATACCTGCTCAGGAAGCCGCATCGGCGGCTGCGGGAGGCGTGGGACGTCTATCACCACCCGTGCCCCCAAAGAGTCCGTCGCCCCTACGGTCCATTCCAACGTCGGCAGTGTAGTAGAAGTCGAAGCCTCCGCTGTCCCCAGGACCCTCGTACCGCTGTCACACTCTCCTCTACCTGGTGGGCTGGCACCTCGCCTCCCAGCAGGCTGCCTACCGCCTCCTCGCCCTCTACCCCGCGCGGATCGGCCACCGCGGCCCCGTGCCCCAGCCTCTCCTCCTCCACCAGGGCCTCGCCCTCCCTCAGCTAGCCTCCTCTCTAACTCGGCGTCCACCCCTAGACTCGTGGCCAAGTACTGGCCTATGTAAGCCGCGTAGTCCAAACCGCGTCGTAGGTACCGCTCCAAGTCCGTATCTGGCACAGTGAACTGCTCCAGCTCCGCACGAGTGTATGTCCCTGTCCGCTGCACGCGTGGAGGAAGAAGCCCAGGTACCACGAACGCTGGAAGACCAAGTGACTGTCGGGTCACTCGATCCCCCAGGTACCACTGCCAGCCCAAGGGACACTCTAGTAGTACCCTGCTCCGTGTCACCTCTCGACTCCTCGGAAGAAAGTCGGCCTCAACCCTCGACCACCTGTCCCAGTACACCTGCATGTCGATTTTCGAAACATCAGCAAAGCATATATCGAATACGGTAAGAGAAATGGGACAAAGGCATATCATACCGTGACTCCGGTCGAGCTGTCCAGCCAACGTCGGAAGGTCATCACCTCTCCGCGTCGCTCCTTCGTTCTCCTGTAAGCCTTGCTCCACGCAAGCCCGCGAGGAAGCAAACCAGGATCTCGGCAGGTATTCTCAGGCGGGAACATCCCGAGAACCTCGTAAGCCCAAAGCTGCAATTGGTCAAATTCGAATCAATTCTAATTCAAGCAGGTATTCAAATCATTAGGCAGTCGAAAGTAGTACTAAAGCAGTGATTCAAACCATACCTCGACGATCCTCCAGTAACCGCCAATCGTGTTGCCCACTCCGCGTGAAGCAGCTCCTAGGAAGCAGTAGAGGGTGCACAAGGCGCCCCCTCCCCAGTCAAACCGTCCAGCGGCCCTCAAGTCAACCAGGCCTGCCAAGTAGCAGAGGTGCACCCGCGACCGCCTAGTCGGGTACAGAGAAGCCCCGAAAAGGTAGAGCAGGTACGCCCGAGCCATCCTCGCCGCCTCCTCGTCATCCGCAGGCTCGTGGTCCCAGTACTCCACGAACTGCCCGTACTCTGCCATTCCTCCGCTGTGCCGTGGGACCCGCCCGAGGAACCACCGCAGCGCTGCGTCGTCTAGTACTAAGCTCGAGTCGTAGGGGATCGGCTCTCCTCCTACTCTCAGTCCTGTAATCGCTGCGAAGTCCAGCGGTGTCAGCGTCATCTCCCCAAACCGAAGGTGGAAGGTGTTGGTGGTATCCCACCACCTCTCGGTCAGCGCTGTAAGCACAGCGCGGTCCACCCTCACTGCCGTCATCAGCTGGATGAACGGCCCGAAACCCGCCGCCTCCACTAACTCCCGTACTCTCCGGGGCAGTGCCTTGAAGTACTTCAGCGAGCTGGCTGAGCCTCCGTGGCCATAAACGTCCGTCGTGCGCTGTTTCAACAGAGTAAGGAAACAACATTTTAATCAATTCAACATTTCATAATTCAAGCGTCGATTTTAAACTCTCAAGCGTCCATTTCATAATTCAAGCGACGATTTTAAACTTTCAAGTTGTCGATTTCATAACTCAAGCGTCGATTTTAAACTTTCAAGTCGTCGATTTCATAATTCAAGCGGCGATTTTAAACTTTCAAGTCGTCGATTTCATAATTCAAGCGTCGATTTTCAAGTTGTCGATCTCGTAATTCAAGTGTCGATTTTAAAAGTTTCATGTCGTCAAGTTTCTTAACTCAAGCGTCGAATTTAAAGTTTCAAGTTGTCGAGATTTACCGTAGTCCAGCCCGTAGAGATGTGCGTGTCGCGGTCTCGGAGCAGTAGGTCCTCGGGGTAGTCAGCCCGGGCAGGGACGTAGCTCACCATCCCCACCGGCTCGAAGAGGTGAACCCGCGGAGCGTAGGTCGCAATCGCGAACCTAGGACGCTCTCCTCCTAAGTAGGCCTTCGCCTCGTCCACTGCGGTCACCCGTGCCTCAACCTCCGCCTCCGGCTCCAGCCTCTCCATCTCCATCTCCTCTATCTCCTCCTCCTCTACCCCGCGCCCGCCAGCACCTGACGCTCCTGCGTCACTCAGCAAAGCCCCTAGCAAGAGCGCTGCGGCCCGCTCCTCCGTAGTCTCAGCACCCCTCAGCACGGCTGCGACCCCTGAGTCAACACCAAGCACGTCTAGTAGGTCCTGTGGCTCCGCAGAGTCTAGAAAGTCGCCCTCCTCGAACGGAACGGGCTGTGAGGCCCCGATTCTGCTGTCCTCCCTCCTCGGTAGTGCCGCTGTCGACCTCAAGGCAGGAGTGGCCGTGACGCGACCACCCACTACCACCTCGTCAGCTAGTCCCTCGTCGCGGGCCCGATCCACAGCCGCGAACAACTCCTCCACAGTAGGAGTGGGAGGAGTGCCCGTGGCTCTACTGCCCGTACCACCACCCTGACTGCCCGTGGCATCTCCACCACCGTCGACCCTCTCCCTTTCACCACCGACATTAGTCTCACCCCCGCTACCACCTCCAGCCACCATCGCATCTCCGACGACCTCCATTGCCACCGTAGGGTCGCCAGCAGCACCTCCTACTGCTGCCAAAATCCCGCTCTCACCCATCTCAGCCGTGACATCTCTGACACCCCCAACCGCCGTAGAACCCCTATCACCGCCGTCCACCGTCTCTAAGCTCCCACCAGTTGGTGCCACCGCTGCTGGGTTCTCACCGACGTCACTCATCGCTGTCGCAGCAACCATCGATGCCACCAAGCAGCCGTCAGGCGCAGCGGCGCCGCTGCAGTCCTCTCCCACCGTCGCCCTCTCCCTAGGGTCGGCCATTGCCCTCCTTTCCTCTTCCTGAAGCTTCTTTTTCCCCTTGAATCAAATTTCAGAGCACACAATAGCCCAGTCGAAGATCGCAGATAACTCGAGGTCTCGATATCGGTCCGTGGTTTCTCTGGAAAGAAAGGGATCGTCGGACTGTGAGAGGGAAATCAGTCGAGAGGAAGAGAGAGGTTCAGTCGAGAGAGTGTGAGGGAGGGTTATCGAAGATCAAGGATGCTCAGAATCGTCGAACTCTCTGGTTCTCGAGCGCTCGAGAATTGGTATTTGTGCACCAGATCGAAGAAGAGGATGAAAAGACAGTGGACCCCGCCAGGTTGTCCCGAGCGCTCGACACCAGTCCCGAGCGCTCGGGAGTGGTTCTAAGCGCTTGAGACTGTTCTTCGTGTTCCGTGCCGAGTCGTCGACCCCCCCGAGCATTTCTCATTTTGCAAACTTTATTGTTTTGCAGTTCTTACGAGATCAATCTCAGTCCTGTTTTCAGAACGAAGTGTACAGGCAGTCGATTACGAACTTCTTTTGATAACCCGCAGTTGGTTCACGCTTAAAAATTGATACTTTATGTCGAAATCGTCTAATCATTTCATTCGCAGAAGGTTTTAGCCTTGTATTGCCCGCGAAACAGAGCAACATGCGGATTTCTCCAGAAGCCTTGTATTGTCCGCCAAACAGAGCAACGCGTGGATTGTCCGCCAAACAGAGCAGCAGGTGGATTTGCCCGGAGGCCTTGTGGTGTCCTCCAAACAGAGCAACGGGTGGATTTCTCCAGAAGCCTTGTATTGTCCTCCAAACAGAGCAACAGGTGGATTTGCCCAGGAGCCTTGTGGTGTCCTCCAAACAGAGCAACATGGGGATTCCTCATGCACTTTTCTCATCAATGTCTTGTCGATGCTTTTCTGGTGCATGCATTACACGTGTTTGTAGTTGCCCCAATAATGGTACAAACGGTAGGTTTGGCACCGTCTTGAGGGACATCTTCTAATCGCTTCCGTTGTCATAGATTTGGCACCGTCTTGAGGGACATCTTCTAACCGATATCCGCTGTCATAGATTTGGCATTGTCCTGAGGGACATCTTCTAATCATCATCCGCTGTCATAGATTTGGCACCCTTCGAACGTCTTCTGCCATAGAGTTGGCACCTTTCTTTTCAGCCATAGATTTGGCACCACCTTTCTTTCCGCCATAGATTTGGCACCGCCTTTCTTACCTGCCATAGATTTGGCACCGTCATGAGGGACACCTTTCCATCATTTGCTTGCATGTCTGCATATCTACATGTTTGCATTTGCCCCAAAGAACTACGCTGGTCTGATCCTTGCAGAAAAGGGTACGTAGGCAGTCGGAAAAGACGCGACCACATGCATCAGATGTTGGTGTCTTTACTTGCATTTGATTTTGAATTGAGGATTTGATCTGGCTTGAATTGGGCTGTCCCGATCTTTGGACGGCACTCGTATCCAGACATGATGCCGAGCATCGCCCAAAGAGGGGCAACTGTAGACACCCCAATTTGAACTCTTCAAATTTCCTTGATTCGTGGCCCGGAGGCTCCCCGATGATGAATTTGGATTAAACAAGCCTCGAACCATGTGAAACTTTGCTCCTTGAAGGATTTTAAAAGGGAAATTAAAAATGGTCAAAATCATTTCCAAGCGCTTGGGAGAAGTCCCAAGCGCTCCAAACCATTTTTAAAAAAAACCTCTGGCCTGGCTCACTCTATAGCGCTCGGGAGTTAAGTCCCAAGCGCTCGAGACATCTCTCGAGCGCTCGTGTCTCCTGCGCTGCCCAATGGATGGCAGGGTTCCTCATTACCCATGCAATCCATCATTGCGGTCGCCTTGAGCCGGCTGAGGTTCGTTTCAAGCACTCATCACAGTCTGAGATCTTCAGGCTAAAGGGTTTGACCAATTAAAAATGGTTTTTTTCAAATCAATATGATTTTTTAAAAAACCATAGGTTATTTTGCCTATAAAAAGGCCTGATTTCAGCTGTGGCAAAACAGGAGGAGAGGCTGGGCTTGGAGACCACGAACTCTCTCTCTCTCTAAAACCCCCTATTCTGTTCAAACTCTTTCTCAAGCTCAAACTTGTTTTCAAACTTCAAACATTTTCAAAACAAAGCTTGGTAAGGATCAAAACACCAAGAAAATCCAGAGCATTCTAGGCCTCTGACTTCTTGCATTTTTTTCCCATTTCCCTCATCCCTCAAGGTCATTCAAAGAACCAAGGACTCTCAAGAGGTAGAAAGATTTCTATCTCTTTGGTTCAAACAAAAAGGGCTGTTCTTCCTCTCTGAGGGAGGTGTCTTGGCCCATTCCAGTCCTCAATACTGGAACGTGGTTGGGACACCTTAGTGTAAAAGCAAGAGCAAAGGGGCATGAAAGTGTTTTCAGAATAAACTCACTGGAAGCACTCCCGAGCGCTCGGGAGTACTCTGGAGCGCTCGGGACTGTCTCCAGTCCCATGCATGGCGTTTTGTTAAACAGCAGATTGGGGTGAGGCGCATTCTTAAAATAAATGTTTTTATCATGGCATGCAGACATAGAAAATCACTTCTTTTGGAAACAGAAACATTTCTTACAAGTTTTCATGAAAGAACAAGGCCTCCCCAAAGTTAAAAAGATGATTTCCTCCCGGGAAAGATCAAAACAAAGGTGCATGCATGCTACTGTAATTCATTTCTCCCCAGTCTGTTGTGTTGTCTGAATTCCTGCATGTATAGTTGTGCTCATTTGCTCTTAAAGTCATGTAGCTCCATTTCCCTCAAGGCAAGGACGCATGGTTTGGAGAGGTTGAGGCCCAATATTAGCCTCCAAAGCCATCTGATGAGCCTTCCATATGTTTAACATAGTTTCAGTTTACAGTTTCAGCATTACATCCTGTTTGTGGCTAACCAAGTTTGCAGGTGGGACAACAGAACTCCCAAGCGCTCGGGACCACTCCCGAGCGCTCGAGAGTGGAGTCAGTGACAGGGCTTCAGTTTCCTGTTATTTTGCATTCTACTGCCATCTTATCATCCATCGTACACATGCACATGTATACACCTTCTTATGTGATATACTTGCGGATACGTGCTAAATGCTTAATGAATAAGATCCCTTTTCAAAATCCCACAAACGTTTAGTAGAGACCGACATCGCGTCAGGCGAGGGGGGTGCCGTAAAACCCTTCCCCCCTCGTAACATGGCTTCCGAACCCTCAAAACGATCTCTGGTTTTCAATTTCAAATCAACGGTTTTCCAAACAAAAACGGTTTCTCGGGTGATATACCACAAATCCGGGTGGCGACTCTTTCGACTCTTCAAACGGCATATTTTTCTCGAAAAGCGGAAAAATATATTTTTTCGGGCTGGTAGCCCACACCAAGGCAGATGCTCCCTAATCAAACTCCTAAACAACCTCCAAATACTGCAAAAGGGGTTAGGGGCTGTGTATGTGCTGAACTATCCTTGTTGGCAAACAACGTTTACCCAAGGAGGTAAGGAAGAAAGGCCCGTGTCAGCTACTCAACACTCACTTGAGTCGAGATATCAACCTTCATAAAAATCTTGATCAGCCAAGAGACGTCAACATGACTACGCGAGTGAAGAGGGGGCACCTTGTCCAAGAACCACTTCAAAGCCCCTATCCGCTCCCAAAGCCTGGGGTTAACCCAAAGAGGAGCTCCACCTACTCACAGGCCGGTCAGCAAAGAAAAATCACCTGGCGTGATCATCATCTCACCAACAAAAGGAAAGTGGAACGTGTTGGTAGTATCCCACCACCTTTTAACCAACGAGGTCATCAACGACCAATCCATCTTCGGAAGATTGAGGCCCAAAATGAACGCCCCGAAACCAGCAGCACGTGCTAGCTCCTGAGCTCGCTCCAGCAACATCACAAACCATTCCACTGCGAGCCTCTAATCTCCTATTTCTCTGCCAAAGACAAAAAGGGAGTTAATCTCACGATTGCATAAACAAATAAAAAGCTAGGGGCATCAAATCGACGTTTAAAAAGCATGCATTGCCTAAACAGGGGGCACAGTTATCTTAGCTTCTTTAAACAGAACAACTTCGACCCAACCATGGGTCCTTCTCATTCACGCCCCTGGCTAAGAGGGATTTCATCCCGCAAATCAAAACAAAAAAACTCACTTTTGATCATGCAAATTAAAACTCCGAACTAAAGTAAACCTTTTACTTTTCAGGAAGCTTATCGAAACATTGAGGATGCTCAAGTGCTGCTCAGCGGCTCTACGCCCACACCTCAACAGCTCTATGCCACGCCATGTGCACAACCTCGCGCTCAGCAGGCCAGCAAAACAATCCTGCGGCTTCCACTCAATGCACCCTCCAGAAGGCGTTTATGTTACTAGCTTCCAGAAAGCGTTGCCAACTTGCAGAAAGCATTTAGCCACCAAAAGACATTTGAGTCGCTAGAAGGCGTTTGGCCTCCGGAAGGCACTCCCAGTAGTGGAGGTAATGGAAATCTCCCTAACAAATTGGAATATGGTCAAGGACTAGCCTTGGGCATATAGAACTAGCCTTGGGGGCAATCCCGAGCATATTCAAGAACTAGCCTTGGGGGCAATCCCGAGTATACTCAGAACTAGCCTTGGAGACAATCCCGAGCATGTGGAATCTAGCCTTGGGGGCAATCCCGAGCATACTCAAAACTAGCTTTGGAAACATCCCAAGCATAACCCTGTGGAAGATGGAAGATGGAATACTCAACAGCTCAGCAGTTCTACAAGCCCGCCATTTCATCAACTTAGCGGCTCAAAGCCGTAATCCTCTATCAGCGGCTTTACACCCGCCATCTCATCAACTCAGCGGCTCGAAGCCCACCATCTCGACTGGCTCAAAGCCGTAAACAATCAGTTCTCGACAGGCTCTACGCCCGCCGTTTCATCAACTCAACAGCTCGAAGCCCACCATCTCAACTGGCTCGAAGCCGTAAACAATCATCTCAACACCCGTATTTATCACCTCATCGTCTCAGCGGCTCGAAGCCCATTACCTCAACAGGCTTGAAGCCTACATCTACTATCACTCAGTGGCTCGAAGCCCTTTATCTCAGCAGCTCTATGCTCGCTATCACGGCAACAGGCTCTACGCCTATAATCACTCAACTTAGCAGCTCCAAGCCCATTATCTCAACTGGCTCGAAGCCGTAACAACCAACCCAGCGGCTCTAAGCCCATTGTCTCAACTGGCTCGAAGCCATACACAATCAAGTTCTTAACAGGCTCGAAGCCTGTGTTCATCATCTCAAACTGGCTCGAAGCCGTAAACAAGGAACAGGCTCTAAGCCGCCCCAACAATCAAGACATTTATTCTCAGGCTCTACGCCTGAATGCTCAAAAATCTAACATTTTTGAATGCTCAAGCTCTACGCTTGGATGCCCAACCACTGTGTACTGGATGCTCAAGTTATACACTTGAATACTCAAGCTCTACGCTTGGATGCCCAACCACTGTGTACTGGACGCTCAAAGCCTGTACTTTGAATGCTCGGATTCTGCCGTCCGAATGCTTGAGCTCTACGCTCTGAATGCTCAAGTCCGGAACTTGATAGAAGCTCTAAGCTTAAAAACAAACACACATGCACGGGCCCGTGCACATATTGCATTATCACATCGAGTCTGCATCATCATATATCTAACCACTATCATCATATACACACTCTGCATCTCTCTCTTATTCATGGAACAGGTCAATCTTGCAAATCAACCGGCTCTACGCCTCGGTTTTATTGATCGGCCCGGCGCCTCGATCCCTTAGCTCCAAGCCAAAATTTATGATGAGAAAGCTCCGTGCACAGACCATCAGAATGCAACCGGTTCTACACTTCGGTTCAAATCAAAACAAGCTCCAACCCCTTTGGCTCTACGCCAAAACTTATGATGAGAAAGCTCCGTGCACAGACCATCAGAATACAGCCAGCTCCGCGCTTCGATTCAAAACACGTCAAGCTCTAAGCTCCGACACCTTAGGCTCTCGCCTTATGATCAAATACCAGCTCCGCGCTTCGGTTTTATCCGGCTCACCTCAGGCCCTCGCCTCAAGACTACAACAGGCTCCGCGTCTCAATCCAATCTTCTCAGGCCTTCGCCTCATGACCACAGCAGGCTCCACGCCTCAGTTCCATCACCTCAGGCTCTCGCCTTATGACTACAACCGGCTCCGCGCCTCGGTTCCACCACGTCAAAAAACTATCACTCCTCAGGCTCTCGCCTCATGACTACAACCGGCTCCGTGCCTCGGTTCCCTCATTCCGCAAAGCTCCGTGCTCCAGCTACTGGCCCTGCGCCTCCCCTACATCTCAAAAGCAAACCGGCGTCCAACTCATCTCCAGCAGATGGTTTGGATTCCACCCCAATTACATCAATTCCTTCCAGCTCATTCGCAAGGATAAGCTACTCTACCGAGCTCCTTTCAGTCAAAGTAAGGATGATCAAGAAAAGCAAACGCACCTGCAGTGTACTGATCTACCCCAAAATAACTAAGGAAGCTCTCCGCAAAAGCTCCCCCGGCAGCCCTGCGCTCCTTCAGCTACTCTTCGCCAAAACCCTGGCTCAGTCTAGGTACGTCACACTACGGCTTTTTAAGCCCTAAGGTACGTCTTCTGTCTCCAACCCTCCAAACTTTTTACTTTTCTTTATTGTCTGAACTACGATTGGTCTGAATTTCCCTTGTGGAATACGTAGGCAGCCTCCCGGCCCGACCATAACAAAGCTTTTTTCAAAAACCCCTTGGAATAGTGGTTGGACCAAATTGAGTTGCTTTTTACAGCTTTGACTCTTACTCAAACATGTCTCGCGATCCGTCTGAGTTCAGTCATTGAGGGGCATCTGTAGACACCCCAATTTGGCCTAACGATTATTTCAAGTCCCACCTTGGGACCATCCCGATGATGAAATGGATACAATGATTGCTGTTTGCTTCCTTGAGGACCTTAGGACTTTCGGTGAGAACTTTGAACCACTTAGAGGACCCAATTCAAAGCCATACAGCCTTTCAGACAGAAATACAGAAGCCTAGGAGAATCCATCTGACGGCCGTAACATCGATCTAACGGCCACAACATCAATCCCTCACCCGAGCAACCTGTTGCCAGCAAAATCTCCCTGAGAGATCAATTCCTCAGCCGCAAGATCTATCCTTCGGCCGAGACATCCATTCCTCGGCCGTGTGATCTATTACTCGGCCGCCAGATCGACCTTTTTCCAGACTCTGGAACATTCTGTCAGACGTTTGGTTTGATCCAACTACACTACCTTTCCGATGCGTTCGGGCTACGCTCAGAGATTACGACGTAGAGTTAGAGATGCATTGCAATTGCAATTGCCATCTCGTGATTTGATTGGCCGGAGTGAGTCATCCCTATGCCTATATAAAGAGCCTTTGGACTCCGAAATAAACACACGAAATTGATACAACTACACACTCAATCAAGCCTCAAAGCTCTGTCAAAATACTCTCTCAACCGCATACTCCAAAAGCCCTAACTTTCCGAAGGTAGCCGTCAATTCGGCGATCAAACCCCGAAGTTCAAACCCTAACTCTAGGGTTCTCGATCAAGCAATCAATCAATCACGCCCAATCCAAAGCAATCAAGCAACTGAGGGATCAAGGTGGTGAGGCCCAACGGCCTCTGGTTTGCCTTATTTACTATCCCTTTTTACTAATCATAACGTTTTGATTTTCTGTTAAATCTTTCTGTCTGGTGTGAGGAAGAACACCGACCGGGGCTTCGATCCCTCGGCCGGTACATCAAACCAGGAGGATCCCTCGGCCGTGACATCAATTCACCGGCCGCGAGATCCATCTCCCTGGGACATTTTGTTTGCTTTATCTACTTTCCGATGCATGCTCATTTATCGCACTGGCTCACCTTGCTTACTGTTTAAAGGAATAAATAAACAGACTATGTGTTAGAATTAAACAAAGCATCTACACGTCTTATGTTGAACGATTATGGGCCAGTCTCATGACTGGGCAAAGAGGGGTGCCTAACACCTTCCCCTTATTGTACTTTTGGCTTCCGTATCCAGAATCTCTGTCTGTTTTCCTAGTTTTAATAAACTAGGTGGCGACTCTATTTGATGATAACCATTATCATGTGGCGATGTTCCTAGCCATGGGAATGTCCATGATTTTGGTTTATGAAGTGAGCAACCAATCGAGCAAACACAACGTGATCAATCTGTATGGCGATGCCTCGCTTGGGAGGTGTCTACACTATGATCGAATGTAATGTTCAAGAGGCAGAATGGCTAGGCAACCGATTCGAAGAACTTATGTTGTTCGATGAACGCCTTTTGAGGGCTCTTTATCATATTCAAGGGTACCAAAGGAGAATTGCGCGTGCGTTCAACAAAAAGGTGATGCCTAGGGATTTGGCAGAAGGTGACATGGTTTTGAATGAAATCCGGGCACCAGTCTATGATCCACGGGGAAAGTTCCTACCAAGGTGGTCTGGGCCTTACATCATCAAGACCATCCTATTCGGAGGAGCTACGCAACTCATTGACTTGGACGGAAACGAATTCTCAACCTTGGTCAACCTGGACCAACTCAAGCGCTACTACCCCTGAGAGAAGCTCGCTGGGCCGAAAACCGCAAGGGCGGGCAATCCCAGGCAAAAGTTAGAGCAAAAGCCTGCTAGGTTGAAAACCCACAAGGGCATCCTAGGCAAAAGTTAAGGCATACAATAAATGAGCTCGCTAGGCCGAAAACCCAAAAGGGCGGTACTAGGCAAAAGTTAGAGCGCAAAAGGAGAGTGTCAAAACCAGAGCAAACCCTATCCTTGAACTACGTTATGACCTGATTCCTTCACCAAAAGGATACGTAGGCAGTCTTGCTCCGAGGCCCGGTCATAATCAATCAAAACAAAAATCCAGGTTGAAAGAATCCAAAGATATGGAATCAGAGAGGGGAAACCCTCTATAACTCACTTTATTAAAATAACTGCTTCTAATACAAAAGGCTGAGCATGACTTTCGGAAATAAAAATGCAACATAATAAGAGCAGGTCCATGATTTATTCAACGATCAGGGTGGTAGGATTGAGTCAGTTTCCTTGAGCCCCAGCTCTTGCAGCAATGTCTCTTCTGAGCCACTTCCGATAGCTCCCGCGTACTGCCACAGATGGATAGGGATGAGCATCTATCACTTCACGAGTTCTCCAGAATCGCTGGTAGTTACAAAGGACTGAGTGGCGGAAGAAAGGCAGAACTACATCCACCAGGACCTCCGCAGGAGCCTCTTGTCTCAAACCGAGCTGACACTGAATCCGATAGGGGATGTAGAAGTTAAAAGCTTCCAAGCCAGCAAGAACAACCCACTGAGGACCCATGTAATGCACTGTCATAGGCGGGAGGTCGAGCCACGAGCACCTCCAGGAAATGGTCTCAGCCCGCTGCCGCTTGAAGAAGTTCACCCACTTAGAAGCTCGTCTGTTCGTAAATTCAAAGCACCGAGAAGACAACAACCCAGCCTCATACAACAAATTGCCGGGAGGGAGAGTCAACACATTCACCATGTCACAGAGCCAAATCTGCCAAAAAGAGAGAAAACAAGTGAGAAACCGTAGAAAGCCAAGCCAAGTGTTGAGGTAAAATGAGAATGAGAGAAAAGCCCGAAAAAGGAGAGCTGAGTGAGAAGCCAACCTGTAGGAGGAGAGGATTACCGCCAAAAGTCTCGGTCTCTCCAGAGCAAACCTTGTCTAAACCCATCAATGTCTCAGCCAATACCATCGGGATCACATCCTTCCTAGCCTCGATCTGCACAGTAATGCTGGCCAATGCCGAGCTAACATGACCGGTGGAAGGAACCAAGAGGTAAGCAGCAAGCAAGCACATGCAAAGAGTGGTCATGCACCGAGTTTGGTAGGTCGTGTCCGCCAGATTGCCAAGAGGGGAGAACATCTCAATGAGGCGCATCACGTTAAGGTGACCATTGCTAACCAAGTAACGAGCAATACCGCCATTCAGCCCAAGGGACGCAGCCAAGACCTTGGAAACGCTCTCGCGCACGGGAGGGATAATGACCTCTCCAGAGCCGAAGCCACCAAGATAGGCGCGGAACTCTTCTATGGTGGGACAAAGCTCATGTTCGCCAAAGTGGAATACGTGCACTTCCGGGTCCCAAAGACTTGTGGCAGCCCTCAAAAGCTCGGGACGGAGACGAATGTTGCAAAGGTGCCTCATGTAATAGAGGCCATGAGTCCGAAAGTTGAGCCAGTCGACACCTTCCATGGAAATCAACCATGGGCGGAGAGAACCGGTGAGAGAAAGAGCCATTGAGAGGAAGGAAAAGCTTAAGAAAGATGAAAGATTAAGAGGAGTGTGGAAAGTTTGAGGTTTCAAGGCCTGAATTTATAGGAGGGATGGAGGAGACAACTTCAACTTTCAAATAGCCTCGGGTGTCCAAAAGTGCAAGTTTTCCATGAGTCTTGTGTGGGAAAAGGCTTGGTCATACCCTAAAGACTCAGTGCAGACATGCATTGGTTCGGAAATGCCATTGTAGGAGTCAAACTTCAACCATCGTGCAATCTGTCTTAGGAAGCAGCAAACTGCAAACTGTGAGGAAAATAGTACCGCACGGCGTATTGAAGCAACGCACGGTACACCAAAACTGAGGAAAAAGCACGGCATAACATTGATACGCCGCGGAATCACGCGAAACCAAGCACGGCATTTCAAAGCCACGCACGGCATAGTAAGTCTGCATTTCTGCAGATTTTGACAGCATGGTTTGAAATGAATTCTAGGCACTTTGAGGCATCACCAACCCCCAGAACACACTTCAACGGGTATTTTGGACTTCGGGGAAGTTTCGCTTCGAATCAACTCTTAAAATTCGAGGTTGTGGCATAAAAAGTCGATAAAATCCATTTCTTAAGCCGTGTCGGGGTATCAAAATCTGTTTCGAGCCATTTCAAGTCGCTTCATTGAGTCACACAGGTCATAATGGTCAAAAGTGACTTAGTCCAAGTCCTAGTTCGAGTCCAAAGTTGAAATATGAGAATGTCACCCTCTAATGTCAACATTTCCTTACTTTTTCAAGTATTTTCAAACATAAGGTCAAGTTCTCGAGATACACATCAAACTTTGAGGGTCACCATTGTCATACATAGTCGTGTTCGATCCAATAGCCAAGGTATTCATGTAAATTTTTGTATATATTGTCAATTCTCAAAGATTGTCCAATTACCTTTCTTACGATTTCTATTTCTTTGTCAATACGTTTCTCTTTCTAAGACCGTTACCCGTCGAGCATTTCATGGCAGATTCAGTGATTTATGGCTGGTTGTGCATTTTGGTTGGTGTTTATGTTACTCAATCTTCTTTATATCACAGCAATAGAGGAAATTGAATGACACAAAACGTTGAAATAACAGTTTTCCCATATCATCTCAATAACATCCATGGGTCGAAGTACATAAACTAAAGAAGGCGTGCAAGCCCGATGCTCAAAATCCTATCTAGTAAGGGTAAACAGGCACCCTATAAAAAGAAGCACGCAGGCTCTACCAAAAGGCAAAACAAAAAAAGAAAAAAAGGGACAAAAGAAGAAGCTTAGCTCTCATCCTCATCCTCGTCCTCTTCGTCGCTCTCCTCGGAGACCTCCTCCGCCTGGGAGCTGGCCACCTCCTAAGTCCCTGTCGCCCTAGGCACATTGCTCCCCGAGGTGTCCTCCAGGTCGACGTCCGTAGGCTCCTCGGTCTCATCAGAGACGGCGATAGGCTCATCCTTAGTCCCCTCTGAGAGTTGTGGCCTCTTTGACGGAGGCTCCTCCCGAGAGCTAGCAGAAGAAGCCTATTGCGCTTGCATTCGAACAGACTTCCTGCGCAGCCCCCGTGAAGCCTCTCCTCCAGCCTGTAATAACATGACATTCATCATTTAAATCATAATCATGATATAGGCGATAAAAGTAAAGTAAGTAGCCAGAGTTTGAGGGTTTTACCATAGTCCTGCCAGCACGGAGAAGCACCTCCGGAGTATGGCCCATGGCATATTGCCGCACCAGCTGCTCCAGGCCCATCATGGCCTCCGCCATCTCCTTCACGTACTCCGGAGTCGCCTGCACAATGGAAAAACCGATTAGAATACGCAGTGATAATAGCAAGTACATGAAAAAGAATAGAGGCATGTCATACCTGAGCAAGAAACTCCGGAGCTGTGGCTGTGGGACGTGGCACCACCACTACACCAGAAGCCCCTTGGGCGGTCACCACGTCCACTGTCCAGGAGAGCACGGGCAAACTGGCCCTGCTTGAGCCCGCGCCGTCACCGCCGCCTTCACTTCCTCTTCCTCCTCTTCTTCCCCTTCCACCTCTTCCACCTCTACCACCTGACGCCAATAGCGTCGCCTCCCAGGCAGCTCGTATCCTAAAACTCGGCATCAACCACCGAGCCTGGTACTCAGCGTAGTGGCTCCAGCTCAGGGTCTGGTCGCACAAACCGCTCGACCTCCTCCCTGGTGTACAGGTTCGACCTCCTCCCTGGTGTAAAGGTTTCCAACCTCAGCGGCTGACGTGACACCCGGTCACCCAGGTACCACTGCCAGCCATAAGGGGACTCGAGAAGCACCCTCCCCCTCGTCACCTCCCTGCTCTGGGCCATGTAAGGGAACTTAAAGTGGTCTCATACACGCCAGTAAACCTGCAATCAAGGGTAGGCAACATTAGCATGACGTTCAAACAAAAATGGACTTAAGCATGTAAAGTATAGTCATACCCTGTCGGGATGCAGCTCGTCCAGGTATAGGCGGTAGGCGTTCAGATCGCCCTTTTCCTTTCTTCACCCCTCGGAACTCCTTTGACCAACGCAGATGTAGACACCCCAATTTGGCCTAACGATTATTTCAAGTCCCACCTTGGGGACCATCCCGATGATGAAATGGATACAGTGATTGGTGATTGACTTCTTGTGAACCCATGGACTTATGGTAAGAACTTTGAGCCACCTAGAGGACCCAATCCAGAGCTATACAGCCTTTCAGACAGAAATACAGAATCTTAGGAGAATCCATCTGTTGGCCGTAACATTGATCTCACGGCCTTAACATCCTTTCTTCACCCGAGCAACCTGTTGCTTGAAAATCTCCCTGAGAGATCAATCCCTCGGCCGGAAGATCTATCCTTCGGCCGCAACATCCTTTCCTCGGCCGCCAGATCCTTTGCTCAGCCACCAGATTGTTTATTTTCCAGACTCTGGAACGTTCTGTCAATTGTTTGATCCAACTACGCTACCTCCCCAATGCGTTCGGGCTAAGCCCAGAGATTACCACGAAGAGTTTGCATTGGATTGCAATCGTGCGTTTTGATTGGCCAGAGTGAGTCACCAATTGCCTGTATAAAGGGCCTTTGGGTTCCGAAAATACAACAACGAAATCATCAGATTCGTATACTTCCACACCCTCTCAAGCCACGAAACTCTGCAAAAACACTCTCTCAAATCCCCTCTTCAAAAGCCCTAACCTCCCGAAGGCAGCCATCAATCCGACGATCAAACCCCGAAATTCAAACCCTAACCCTAGGGTTTTCCGAAAAGCAATCAGTCAATCACAATCAATTCGAAGCAATCAAGCAACTGAGGGATCAAGGTGGTGAGGCCCAACGGCCTCTGGTTTGATTTACTTTCTGTCTATAAATCTTAATCGTAGCGTTTTGATTATCTACTAACTTTTCTGTCTGGTGTGAGGAAGAACACCGACCGAGGCTTCAATCCCTCAGCCGGTACATAAAACCAGGAGGATCCTTCGGCCGTGACATCCATTCACCAGCCGCGGGATCCATCCCCCTGGGACAGCTTGTTTTGCTTTTCTACTTTCTGACGCATGCTTTAATTATCTCACTGGCTCACCATTAATTGCTTAAAGGCTAAAAACAGACTACGTGTTAGAATTAAATAAAGCAAGTACATGTCTTATGTTGAATAACTATGGGCCGGTCTCACGACTGGGCAGAGAGGGGTGCCTAACACCTTCCCCTTACTGTACTTTTGGCTCCCGTACCCAGAATCTCTATCTGTTTTCCTAGTTTTAATAAACTGGGTGGCGACTCTATTTTGATGATAACCGCTATCGTGTGGCGATGTTCCTAGCCATGGGAATGTCCACGATCTTGGTTTATGAAGCAAGCAACCAATCGAGCAACAGACGATCAATCTGTATGGCGATGCCCCGTTTGAGAGGTGTCTACAGCAGAGCCCGAGGGAGTATCGTGTCACTAGGACAGGAGGTCTCGGGAGGGTACATGTCAAGTACCTCGTACGTCCATAGCTGCAGAGCAAAGTATTAAGGATTAGCGCAGGATATGCAGTGAATGAATGGGAAGTCAAATAAGCATAAAAGAAAAGTTTAAAATATACCTCTCAGACTCTCCAGTAACCGCCGAGGCTCTTCCCCGCACCTCGAGAGAGAGAGCCCATGAAGGCGTAGCACGCCCCCAAGGCTGCACCTCCCTAGTCAAAATGGGCGATCCCCTCGATGTCTCTCAGTGCTGGCAGAAGTGAAAGGTGTACTCAGTTGCGCCTGTTAGCAAACAGAGACGCACCGAGCACGTACAACAAGAAGCACCTCGCCATCTGCTCCAGCTGCACTCTGTTCGTGGGGACCTCCTCCGTCCAAAACCCTAACAGCTGGGCGTATTGGGCATTCTCCTTCTCTGCCCTCAACACGTACCCCAACATCTCTCGCTGGAGCGCCGCACTCCTCCCTGTAGTGGCGTCGTAAGGGATAGGGTCACCCCCGACCCTCAGACCAGTGATCGCTGAGAAGTCTAAAGGCGTCACTATCATCTCACCGAAAGAGAAGTGGAACGAGTTTGTCGTGTCCCACCACCTCTCGGTGAGTGCCCTCACTACCTGGCGGTCGTTGCTCACCCGAGTCAACACGCTCAAAAACGCCCCAAAGCCAGCCCGCCTCACCATCTCCCTCGCGGCCTTAGGGAGCCTCTCCCAGAACTTCAGCACGTCGGCCGCACCACCGTAGCACGAGATCATAATCTCATGTTGCAATGAATTGACAATATTCAGTAAACAGACACAATATATAAGGCAGGTATGATATTCAAAGCAATGGATTGAAAGCATCATATGTTGAAATTGAAATGCAAACATTTAAAGTATACCTCGTCTCGTCGCGCAGAAAGGTGCTACTGCGGATCCCTCAAGACAAGGGACTCATCGTACGTGGGACTTTCCGGCCTGTAGGCATCCAGAAGAGAAGGCACCACTACGTGCTAGAAAGGCACGTAGGTCGCCTCGTCGTAAGCCCCCCGGCCTCGTAAGGCCTCTGTCGCCTCGTCTACCACACTCCTCCGTGGGATTGCCTCACCCCCGGCCTCCTTTGTACCCTGTGGCCCTCCAGCGGCCTCCGCCCCGGCCTCCGCCTGAAGCTCTGTCCCTCAAGCCTCAAGTAAAGCCTCTGCTAGCCTGGGCACTCCCCGTAGGGTCTCAACTAGGTCGTTAAGAGACGCCACCTCTAGGTAGTCACCTAAACCTGTAGGCCGCGACGACCCTGCGCCCTCACCGCTGCCAACAAACATGGCCGGCGTCTCCCGCTCCTCCGTCGGCTTCTCCTCGACAATGGGGTCCTTCCCCAAGTCAGCCCGAGGCTCTCTCACAAGAGAGGCCTCCGTCTCTACCTCCACTCCCTCCAACCTGCCGCCACCGTGAGCCTCCGTGGCCCTCTCTTCCAAACCAACTGCACCCTCCGCTCGACCCATAGCCTCGTCCTCACCCCTAGGCCCCACTGCACCCGAACTCTCTGTGCCCTGGCCATAGCCGGCCACTACCTCGCTGCCACCGTCACCACCACTGCTGCAGATCACCTCGGCAGCCGAGGTTGTGGCCCCCTCGGCCATGGCCGTCTGAGCCAAGACCCCCACGGTCTCCAGCACCTCCCCGACCACCATGTCACTCTTCAGAGGGACCGGGGGCGGTGTAACCTTGACCCTTGGTGGTTGATCACCACCGGGTACATCTATATCGTCCATGATCAGAGAGAGAAAGAGAGAGACGAGAGAAAGAGAGAGAGAGAGAGCGAGGGAGTGAGAGAGAGCGACGAGAGAGAGCAGAGAGAGAGATGCGAGAGAGAGAGAGATATGATCGTGAGAGAGAGAGAGAGAGACGTTGAGAGAGCAGAGAGAGTGAGGGAATTTTGAACGGTGTGAGGCGTATTGTATATGCCTCACCCGTATATACCCCCTTTGAACCGGTTCATCTGGAAATAAATCTGGACCGGGTCCGAAACCAGATGTGCCGCACGGCATAATGGCTTGACCGCATGGCATAATAACTTGAGTGCACGAATTTTTTTTTGATTCGCTACGACGCACGGCATTTCGCATGCCACGCATGGCGTATTGGGTTATTTCGACAGTGTGGATCCTGAGAGCAGTTCTTAATGATCAAGGCAATGACGTTTGGGTTTGTTCGTTGACGGAAAAAAAAAAGCAGATGACAGACATGAAAAGAAAAAGGGACTTTTTCATTCCATAAAACCCGAGGTAACCTCAGGGATTTTCGTTACATTTTTTCAAAAAAAGAAAAAAGAAGAAGAGAAAACAAAAGAAAAACGGAAAAATAATCCTACTGCCCTTTTTTCTCTTCCTTCTTCGTCCCTCATCTTCAGTCGCTTCCCCTGCCGGAAGCGTCATTCCCACCATCCGAGCGATCGTCGGAACCATTCAGATTCCCCTCCGAGTTTTCCGCGGTCTTGTCCAATTCACGCCCCGGTGCATACTCTGGATCATGCTTGTCATCCAGTTGGTCGAACGCGAAGTCCTGAAGGTTGGACACCGCACGACGAAGGGTGCGAATCGTAGAGATGAGCCTCACAATCTGTCAGTTGAGCAACTCGATCTCCTCCCGGTAAAAACCCATCTCGGCCTCCAGAGACGGCACTCGTGCTGCCAAGTCACCGTCCGCCATGGTCATATCCTGAAGACAACCTGTTTTGTAAGAATGTAGAGAGACTTGAGAGAATTTCTTAGTGATGCATAGAATGAAGCACCACCATCCCTTAAAAGGAAGTTACAGCCGTCGAAGGGGCACGCTTGTATTAATGGGTGCCCTTGAACCAGCCGACTATCCTTGGAAATCGAAGAGTTGCATGGGAAAGAGAAATACCGCGCGGCGTTGCAACTAGCCGCACGACATTTTGATTGAATCCAATTTTCTCGGGAATTGATCATCCCAGCCACCAAAATCTTTTTGGGAGTCAAATATTCCAGTCGTTGTTAATCCAAAATCTCCTTGGATGTTGTGCTTTGGTTAAAGAGTTGCTTAATTCTCATCCCCCGGGACTCGTGGAATTTTTCATCCCCCGAGGCCTCGCTGTATCCGCACTTTTCACAGTATTCGTCTTCCGAGACTCGCCATCGCTCTTTCACCACCAAAACCTTTCCAATCTCGCCTCCCAAAGGCTCGTCTTGACTCTTTAGCCTCCCGAAGGCTCGTCTCGAATTTTCAGCCTCCCGAAGGCTCGTCTCGAATTTTCAGCCTCCCGAAGGCTCGTCTCGTATTTTTAGCCTCCCGAAGGCTCGTCTCGTATTTTCAGCCTCCCGAAGGCTCGTCTCGTATTTTTCACAAGATTTGCATTTGTCACGACACTCTGCACCACTGGCACTCAGTCCTCATAAGTTTATGACATGATTTCGCTAGTTGTCCTCCGGGACTCGTTTTGCTTGCATTGTCCTGATTGAACTACGTTGGTCTGATCCCTGCAAACGGGGTACGTAGGCAGCTCCACGAGCGCGACCACCTTTATCATTCGCTTGCATTTCAATTTTCGTACAGATTTGTCTCCGTTCAAAGACTCTAGAGCAACAGATTGGGATGCCTATTCTTTAAGCGTCACTCGTACCAAACCGATGGTACCCGAGTTACGTTAAAGAGGGATTACTGTAGACACCCCAATCCAAACCTCGAAGGGTCTTTGTCCACCCCAATGATGAAATAAAGGAAATAGTACCTTTGCGAGCTTGAATGAAGGATTCCCTCAGCCCAAATAAACCCTCAACACCAAATAAACCAAAAGCCCAAAGAAAGCCCAAAAGCCCTAGACTGGACCTAGAACGCCGCACGGGACACTTCTACGTGCGTGGCAAATCGAAATTCATTACACCGCACGCAATTATGAGGTTAGCCGCACGGCATTTCAGGGAAAGTTCTGACTGGCTCAGAAAGCTGTCGGCCACGCCTATTTGAGTCACAGCTACAAAATGGCTCAGCCGAAAATACACTTCTGGCCCACCCAAAAAATGCCTCCACCATTTGAAATTCAAAATCCTTAGCTCTTGCCTATAAATACACCCCTCCACTCAAGAGAAAATGGCCCTTGATCACCATTCCACCCTTTCTCTCTATTCTTGCTTTCACATCCATTCCCTCACTTCTAAACCTTGAGAATGTTACTTTCAAAAGACATTCTCTAGGCATCTTGCCCCATTTTTCTCCTCACCATCAAAGTTAGTCTCTTACTAACTTTGAGACCCCAACCACCCAATATACCCATCTATTACACATATCCACTTCTCTTTCCTCAACCGACCTTACCAACGCTCATCCACTGTCATCCATCCTCATTCAAGCTCAAGATCAAAGGTAAAAAAAAACAAGTTTCCTTGGGCTAGGCTCTGTCCTAGTCCTGAGGGGACCCTTCTGTTGTCAGGATTAACCCCTTTTGGTTAAGATCTGACCCAAAAAATCATCTTTACAAAGCAAAACAGCCTCTGTGCTGGACAAACTATGCTGCGCGGCACTTTGATGTGACGCACGGCGTAGCATGTTCAGGCGCACGATATTTTAGTTCACTGTTGTTTTCTCGTCCAAACTATCTGGGTCATGGTTGTTCCTCGTGGGGTTCGTTTCTGTCTGTCATCAATACCTTTAGAATAAGACCATATCTACAAGTCATGTTTTATTAACAAAGATAAGATTTTTTCGATCATACTGAATGAACGAATGCATTAAAAGGGGTGGTTTTCTGTCTGTGGCTTGGAGAAATGGTATTGTTCTAGGGTGATCTGATAGCTGTGAGTTTTCTAGTGTTTTTAAATAATGTCGTGCGTCGTACTCAATATGCCGTGCGATGTCTTGAATACTGTTGACAGCTTGAAGTCAGGATCAGAAAGACGCACGGCATATCGTATGGCCACGCGCCATACTATGATATGCCGTGTAACAGATGACAGTGACCTAGACAGTTTGTCGGATAGCCTTTCTTATCGATATTTTGCTTGCATCATCCTTTATCATCTCTGTACAGTGAGCACCACATGCACGCCAATGTGATATATTCCATCTTGTTCCCCTTTCCCGTATGTGTTTTCAAAGTTTCTCAAATGATATCATATCCCCTATTTAAAATGCTTAGTAGAGACCGGTTTTTGCCGGGCGAGCGGGGTGCTTTTTCAACAAAACCTTCCCCGTTCGTAACGTGGCTCCCGGATCCAAAATCTCAACGTTTTCGCTAGATCAAAAGCTATTTCCTCAAACAAACTCTCGGTTTCTCGAATCATCCATCTCAAAAATCCAGGTGGCGACTCTTCGATCGTGCGTCGGGAGCCCACATACACCAAGATGTGCTCTATCATTTTCTTGACTCATTCCCTACCTCTTCACCATACCCCTACATTACAACCTAATAAAAGTCCTACTTGATCTTGGGGAGATGATATAGATACCATTATAATTGATGGGATAATAATGTGGTACTACTTTTTTCTCAATATTTGGCATTCTTTCCATGAGACTATTCATTGATTTCTACAATCTACCGTCTTTCTGAACAAGGTCATATGCGAGATATTTTTTATTTGTTTTACATAAACTCCACTCGCATATATTGAGAGTAGTCATGCACCAGTTTCAGAGTGATTCATTTGTTGAGTGAAAATAATGGTGAGATTTGAGTCAAAGCGCATTTCAGATAGAAAATTGAGTTATATTATGTTATGAGATTGAGATTGTGTTCATATATTTTTTTCCTTGGTTTAGAGTATTTTCATACTCCGCAAGGGTTTTTTTTTTTTTTAACACTTTCACTTTTTTTTTTTGAAGATTTTTTTTTTTAACGGAAAGGAAATATAGTGCTAATTGACTAAATGCATGAATGACGAAAAATTCATAGTAATGCGTGCACGAAGTCCTTTAGCTGTACATAAGAGTGGTATACCCAAGGCTCCATTTCACTATAAATCTCAATCTCTCAGCAAATCGAACAATCTGTGTCACACCCCGAAATGGGAAGTGACCGGCCATGAACCACAAGACTGAAACTCGTAGAACATGTAGCCTAAAAAGAAATTTGATTAAAAACCAAGGCAATGAACTAATAAATGGTCAACCATTTTTTTATTAAGAACAACTCCAACCAATTAAGTTCAACAAAAAGTATGGGGCACAACCATCCCATGAACCAACCAATAATAAAAAAGATTCGTTATCTGACAATTGTTTCGAATGTAGCAGCGATTTATTAAAATAAAATTAAGATGAGACACCCTAAGGAGGTCAAACAAAAGAATCCCCGAGGTGCCGCCAGAGTCCTTGCCTAACTCCCCAACTTGCCTGAAAGAGAAGTTGGAATAAATCCGTCAGCTGACGAGCTCAGTGAGTAGCAAAGCATGTATAGTAAATAAAGTTGAAAGCGGGGATGAAAATAATTTACCATTAAACATAATTTGGCATTCGGGTAAACAACAAAATAATCAATTAATCCAATCAACGATTCATCTGATAAGTCTTAAAGGTGATCACAATCCAATCTCCAACAACAATGGGGAACCACAACCAAATCAATAGTACCAAGTGCCAATGAATAAATATCTCAAAAATTGGATCCAATATCGAAACTTAGGGTCACCACGAGTAGGCAGCCCCTGGAACTTTTCCCTAAGAATGATCCGGTCAATAACGACCGTTGAGCATTAGGGTCACCGGCCTAATCCGGTCTCTTCCCTAATGGCTAGAGTCACCCGCACAAAGAGGATTAATTTCCCTGGACTTCCAAAATATGTTCCCAATAATATCCACAAAGTTCTCACCAAAAGATTATCTAAACAATAAATAGTTTCACCAATCCGCATGCCAATTTCAAGAACCAAATAAAACAAATACATATTTCCAATTTCAATTATTAATTTTCTAAAACAATAATTTAAGGGATATGGGGAAGTTCACAAGTACGTAACATGCTTAACCACTCACCTGGATCCAAAAATAATGCAACTCGAACACGCAAATGAGACTAACCTGTAAAAATAAAGCATATAAATTAACTAATTAATATATATCTATCACTGACCATTGAAGTTAGAAGTATCATTAATTAGTAAAAGGCCCAAACCTAGAATCTAATCCTACCGTGCTAAACCAACAATGGACACCAACACAACCACCACTCAAGCCTATTCCCAATTAGCTCACATGCATCACCAAATTGAAGCCTTTTTTGCCTGTACAACACAGCACCAAAACTCATGTACGGCAAATCCAAGAAACACACAAAGAGACAAGTCCTGCTCTGGTAATTACCTCCATGATCAAATCCCCACTTGGGCTCCCTGTTATTCAATCTCACACACACGCACATCCCGAACGACATTCGGACCCTCCACTTTACACTAACCACAAAAACACTTGCACACCCATCTGCCGTCTCTCTCTCTCAACCACTCGCACCAAAGTCACCATTCACATCACACAAACTCCTCCACTACTCCATATTTCATCAGCAATAAAACAAATCAATCGGTGACAGTAACTTAACTTTTACAAAACCCATCTAACCTCTCAGCAAGGAAATAAAAGAGAAGCGAGAAGGGAACAAGAATCGCTTACCCCAATGATCATCAATCTACCGAAACCTTAACTATGGCTTCTCTCTCGTCCGCACTAAGTTCTCTCAACCTCTTATCTCAATTGCTCTGCCCAAATAAAATCCTACACTGTGAAAATATCTCCTAACTTTGTAAAACTACCCACTACTCCCTATATTATAGCTAATTAGTTAATTAGTATTAGATAGTACGTAACACAATTTATAAAATTACCATCCGGTACCACTATTTTACCCAAAATCAATCTCATACCCCAAATATTACAATCGTGTCAACAATATCCATAGTGCGCACAAAATAATTACTTGGGACCCAACCACAACTCCAATTTAATAAATGGCCAATATAATTAATTAAATAAATAAAAATGCTAGGCCGTAACATTCTTCCCCCCTTAAAATAAATTTCGTCCTCGAAATTGCATACTAACCTCAAGCATATAAACATGGTTATTTTGTGTGCATTACCTCTTCATGCTCCAAAGTAGCTTCATAAACCGAGTGCTTACCACAACACTTTAACCAAATGAATTTTTTTTTTCGAAGTGCCTTTCTCTTTGTATCAAGTATCTGAATGGTTTGCTTATCATAGGTCAAATCATCTTGAACATGAAGTGGCTCTTAATCAATCACATAGGACGGACTATGCACATACTTCCTTAACATCAATACATGAATTTTATTTTTTTTAACCCTAGCCAAACTAGACGGCAGAGCCTAACAATATGCTACCTCACCAACCACCTCAAAAAGCCCAATTTAGCGAAGACTTAACTTCCTCTTTTTGCCAAACCGAATAACACCTCTCCATGGGAATACCTTGAGAAACACAATATCTCCTATTGTAAACTCCAAATCCCTCCAATGACTATTCGAAAAAGAATCTCTTATACTATGCATAGCAATTTTTCCAATAATTGAACTCACCCAAATCTATCAAGAAAGTTAATCACCAACCTCATCAATCAAATTAAGATTACCAGGATTGTAAAGGATCCTCAAACTAATAGTCACTAGTTTACCATCATTTTACAAGTAATCATAGGGCCACCTAGTTACTCCAAATAAAATTCTATAGCAAATAAAAGCATCTTTTTTTTTGTACAAATTTAATTACTACGAACAGTATAGCAACGTGAAAAGATATGAAAATTACTACTTCAAATAAAATAGTTGGGGCATCAATTCCTTATTTTAGTGAAAAGTTTTGATCTAAGAATTGGTTTACATCATTAGAGTACAATCTTAACATAAGGAAAAATCGGTATATCAAATTGTCCACACATTTTCACTAGTATCATCCTCAAATGTTTCAAAACATAGTTTAGCACAATTGTAATTGGAATTGAAAATTTTCAGTGAAAAATTTCCTTGGATCAACGTTTAAGTCAAATAACAACCTTAAATTTTGTAGTGCATACAACCAATATTTTGAAAGTGAATGCCGATTAAAATACTTTGAAAGTTAAAGTATACATCATTCAATGCAAACGCTAATAATCCCCTCTTTTTCCTTTTTTTTTAGTAGTTAGTCATCAAGCCCAAATACAATTCTCATCACAAGGAATCCGAACCAAAATTTGAAATCACCATAAGAATTCCCGAACTCCAAAAACTCCATAAGATTGAACTTGTCAACTTTCAGTAACTCCCAAACTATACCCATTCAATAATTATGTGACTTAAACCGCTTACTTCCTTATTGTATTCCGTAACATTGCATCTAAATGTATCTAATGTAGTTTCTTGCTAGTAGATCATAACCTGACATCAACAAACTCACTCACACCATAACTAATAATAATATCAAGTCCTCTAACAAAAATTGAATCTCCATAACTTGAATCGGTGCTCATTTTTTCCTGTGAAATTAAATATATAACTAACCACTCATCAAACCGTGCCAAATCTCTTAACCAAATCTAATTCTCAAAGATCAGAACAAACTGCGCCACTGTAGACACCCCAATCTGGGTCTCCCGTTTGTTTTACTTTATTTTCCAGTTTCTTGTTTCCCCGATGATGAGATCGGATCAAACAGGTTTGGATGTGGAATGGATTGGACTTGGAACCCTTTTTGAAGCCTTCGAACCCTTTGAACCCCTAAAAAACCTTCAGTCAAAACCCTAACCGAGGTTTGACCGTCGCGCGACGATCTGGTCACTCGCGCGACAATAAGCTTGCCAGGTGTTGGTCAAAGTCAAAGGCTGACTGTTGACCCTCGCGCGATGGTCCCAAACCCTCACGCGATGGTTTGCACCTGTCACTTTCACCGTAATCCAGCTGGATTTTTGTGATCATCAGGGCCACATGGGCTGGAACCCTATTTTCCTTGGCTGAACAGCGTTCTGGCAGGTTCTTGGAGCACCACCCTCACAACCACCCCCACTCACCTTGGTGGCTCACTTCTCCACCAAGCAAGGGTGACCAACCTTGTTGGCTGGTTGCTAGGCCAAGCCTTCCACCCACCTTGCACCTTCCATCCTCCTATAAAGCCCCCATTAGTCTTCCATTGCAAGGGTTACAAAATTTTCAACAAGAAAGAATTAGCAAGTCTAGCACAAAGTTACAATCCCTAACCACATTTGCTAGTCTTTCAATCAAGTGTTCTCCATACATTCATTTGCAAGGCTATACCACTTGATCCAATCCTTTTCCAAAAATCATTCAAGCAAAGGTATAAAATTTACCTGTTCCTGTCTTGATCCCTGAGGGGGGCTGGCAGGGCCAAGGTTGGTAATCAATACCAGTCATGGCCCTAAATTTAGCAGAGTTACAAGAAACTGTGATCAGTAAAACCCTCGCGCGATGGATCCGAACACGCGTGCAACAATTCTGTCTGCAAGAGATTGGTCCACGTGGGGAAGGGACGCTGGTCATTTCTTGTTTTATTTATGAGCATGCTTGTTGTAGTGTTGTTTTGATATATAGATCACTGATATGCATGTTAAAACAAGTTCAGTCCCTTAGCTTGTTACTCTAGTTAGATTGGAATGCCCTTGGGATGTTTCTGAATATGTCTCAGAGCCCCAAGCATGCAAAGCAATTCCTGGAAGTCCAGTCAGAACCCTCGCGCGAGTCTTTCACTCTGTCGCGCGATGGTTCACTAACTTCCAGCGACTGCCCTTGCATGGGCAACTGGGTTTTAAGTGGTTCAGTTCCTTAGCTTGTTACTCTAGTTAGATTGGAATGCCCTTGGGATGTTTCTGAATATGTCTCAGAGCCCCAAGCATGCAAAGCAATTCCTAGAAGTCCAGTTAGAACCCTCGCGCGAGTCTTTCACTCTGTCGCGCGATGGTTCACACTGATTTCCAGTGACTGCCCTTGTATGGGCAACTTGGCCTTTGGCCTCTGATATTTTCCCCCACTGTTTAGGGGTTGTCTTTCCATTTATTTCAGTTGGCTTGTAATAATTATTTACTTTTCAGTACATACAAACTGCTTGGTTTGCCCCCTGGGTGTGCACTGGTCCTTCCAGAGCCCAGAAGGGGATGAAGTTCAAAATGTTGGTGAGGCACTAACACTCGCGCAATGGTATGGAAGTATCGCGCGATGGTTCTCTTGCATGCAGGTTGATCCATGCATGCAAGTTGGCCACTGCTTGTGATAATTTCATACCAGGCCACTGTTTTGGTGTTTTCCCACCATTTTGAACTTTGTTCCATTTATTACTTAATATTCCATCCATCCATGCCACTTGATCACATCTTGCAAACGTGTTACAGTCTTAATCCCCGATTAATTGTTCCCCCGCCCTAATTGGCTAAAATTTGGTTAATGAAAGAAGAATCGTAAATATTTTCAAAATGCTCAAGTAGAGACCGATCTCCGGATTGGGCGAGAGGGGTGCCTTAAAACCCTTCCTCTCTCGTAACCTGGCTCCCGAACCCAGATATGGTTATGACGGACTGGTGCTTTCACTTTTTCAAATCAAACAGCGCGGCAGGTGCTTCGAAATACGGTTCCTTGGGTGTCGGACCTTCAAACCCGAGTGGTGACTCTGTATTTTTTAGCGCTCGCGCTCCCTCGATTTCCGCGAGGGCGCTTGCCCGGAAGAGTTTTGTCGGAAAGGGAACGGAATCCCTTCTCCGAGGGCATGCTGCCCACAGTGGCGACTCTGCTGGGGATAAATCGAACCAAAATTAATTCATACTTAGGATTTAATACACTTGCGAATAATCCCTTAAAAGTATGTCAAAACGGTGAGCTTCGCGCTGCCGAAGGTTGGAATGGTGATTTAACAGGACCCCGTGTCCGGCCAATCTAATCTGGGACTTTTTCGATTGATCACTTGTGTAGTTTCTTCTAAAGATGAACCAAATAAAGTGAGCCAAATTTGAAAAAGCATTTTGCAAAATTACGATTCTTCTTCTCTTAATCAAATTCTAGCATTTCATTTGCATCGATGTGGGATAAGCCTCGTTGGATCGTTTTGGCAATCCGGCACGGTTTACCGGAGCCCGGGGACCCCGAATGACCAACAACCTTCGACGATGATGGGTCATACTACCATTCGATTGTTACTCTGCGGTTATGCGGGTAACGGGAGGTATATCTGTGGCCCTAGTCCGAGGAACCTGTTACAAACCAAAACCAGCCTTTGCATTTACAAAGCATTAGAACTCTTCAAACTAGGACAGGTACCCACAGGTTAAGATCTATTTGCATCTAACCCCATATACTGTCTACGTGTTACTGCTTTCCCTACAGCATGAACTGTACATACATCCCGTTCTGCGTAAAAGCATGTCTAGGACGCCTTTTAGGTCCTTGATCTTTCCAGGTCTGTCTTTAAGATCATTAGGACACTGTGATGGCCCGATGAGGAGTCGTGCATCTCAATGATGCGCGTTTTCAGTTTTCCCAGTCCTTCGGACAGTGGGACTTTAGGAAATTAGAAGCCTTTCTACACCCTCGTCTATAAACCTGTTTAGGATTCCAAACAAAAAACGAGGAACAATGGAGTAAATATCATGATGCTTACACCAAAAGGTAACAAGTGCCTCGTCACTTACACCGCCCGGCTAATAGCACAGTGCTGCTCACGCCAACCTGGTTATAGTATCATGATATTCATACCGAGTTGTTCTGACTTCAAGTTTGAAATCCCAAACGGCGGAATGGACGAAGGTTTAGACTTCTTTTGACATCCTTTAGGATCGCTAGTTCCAACCAAGGATACACATTTGAAAAGAATTCTGAGGGCCTCAATCAATGTCCGAATGTCTTGAGACAGACTTGTCTTCTAGTTCTAGAGTCTAGGGCGACACCGACGACGCTGGCTGCATCCGCACTTTAGTCTTTTATTTAGATTAAAGTTTCTGCAGGACCCCTATTAAGCCTTCTCTTATTTTGTTGCAAAGTTCTGAATCATTGCACCGCCAAGGAAAGTATCGAAGCAAGTTGCCAAACCCGCTTGGGAACGTCTGCGACTCAATCCGGTTCAGAGGCTCGTTAGGTTACAGTCCCAGTCAGTCATCACGGAAGACTCTCCGCACTCACTTTCGGCAGCACAACACTCAGATTCCCAGTCAGGTTCACCGTCAGATTCACCACCAGTCTTACAGGAAGGGCGACCAGCCTCCCCATCATCCGCATCAAGCATCTCCGAACCTCCCATCATGACAGAGCAGCCACATCCAGAGCCTCTTACCTTGGAAACCATGCTTATGAACCTTCAGGACAGCATCACCGCCATGCAGCAGAGGGCAGCTCAGACAGATACTAACATTGCCCACTTGAATGACCTCATCAACACTCGCCTTCCACCCCCTTTCGAAGAGG
This sequence comes from Rhododendron henanense subsp. lingbaoense, assembly GCA_020567845.1. Taxonomy (NCBI): domain Eukaryota; kingdom Viridiplantae; phylum Streptophyta; class Magnoliopsida; order Ericales; family Ericaceae; genus Rhododendron; species Rhododendron henanense. The sequence continues at coordinate 25,176,380 of CM036317.1, read as the reverse complement.
AGGGCGAGGACGATGAGTCTGACCAGGAACAACCCATTTTGGTTCCGGATCCCCTTCACGCAGGACGTCTCATTGCACTGAATCCAAGAGAAGGCCGTAGGTCTGCTGCAGATCTCGCGATTGGCAGAGCTGCTAATGAAGGGCCAACTCAGAACCCCGACATGACTGCACTTATGGCCAAGATTGCCAAGCTAGAGGAATCCATTTCCAAGACCGAAAAGATCAATGCTGGGGGAATTGATTTGGACCGTCTCTGTTTGTATCCCAACGCCAAGCTTCCTGAGAAGTTTAAAATGCCCGACTTGGCCAAATTTGACGGGAGCGGTGATCCCAAGACCCACCTCTACAGTTACCATGCCGCTATGAAGCTACTCTCTGTTCAGCCGGAAGCTATGTCTCAGTTTTTCCCTCAGACCCTTTCGGGCCCTACTTTCCATTGGTTTTTGTCGCTCGACATTGCCAAAAGGAGGACCTGGGAGGATATTGGGGCTGCGTTTATTTCGCACTATAGCTAAAACTCCCAACTGAAGATGACCACCCGAGAACTCGAATCCACCAAGATGGAAGCTAAGGAGTCTTTTGCTGACTTCGTCAAAAGATGGAGGGCCAAGGCCGCTTTGATGACAGATCGCCCCAGCGAGAAGGACCAGCTCTGTATCATCTCTCGCAACCTCCAGCCCGACTATGCTAGACATCTGGTGCTTGCTCAAGCGTCTGCAAACTTTGAGACCTTTTTCGATTCCGGCCTGACCATCGAGGATGCACTGCATAGTGGAATTCTAGCAAAGGGGGAATCCTCTAATCCTCCTAAAACCAAGACTTGGGCATACTCAGGGAACGCTAATGCGCTGTTTGGAATGGGGACTTACTCTAACACGACAACCAGTGGTACCAATGCCTCTTCCTCAAACACAACCAACCACATTGCGGATGTCAATCAGGTCCAGGCTCCGCAGAATAACCGGCCTCGAAACCAACCCCGCAGCTTTTTCGCTATCGAGGCACCTCTGTCCTCAGTCTTGGAAAGGTTGGTCAAGTCAGGGCATCTCGAGCCCCTGGATCCAACTCCTTTACCTAAGAACCCTTCACCTGGCTTCAAGGCCAACCTTTACTGTGCTTACCATCAAGGAGCGGGTCATCTCACTGACTCCTGCTTTCGTCTCCGCCATGCGATTCAGGATCTCATTGACGATGGCACGCTTGAAACCCCTCCGCCACCTCAAAAGCCTAACGTCATTGCCAACTCCCTTCCCAAACACAATGCGGTTCCGCACATCAACCAAATATCTCTCAGCTCCACTCATATCAACCCCAGCTCCACTACATTCAACCCAACCGACTATATAGCCTCAGCCGATCAGCCCAGGCCGATTGTACCCTTCCCGCTCGAACCTTCTGTCGAGGTTTCTTATATACACGTGGTCGAAGGCCAGATTGTTGACATTGATGCACCTCCGGAACCTTTGCAAACTGGATCATCTGTCTCCAATGACTCTATCAGCTCCCTCTTCCATCAATCAATTCCTGCCGTGCAGCTTGATTCGGCCTCATCACTTGACAGCCCGTATGCAACTAATGCCAGCCCGTTCTCTGACTCTTTGGACCAACACCGGCCTTGGGTGCCTCTTTCAGATATCAGTATGCAGGCCACTGGCTGGGCCATAGCAGACAACCTGGACTACGCCATCCCTTTGCTCAACGAATGGTCAAGCCTCGAAGCGGATGGGTTTCCTCCACAGCCCGAAAATGTCCCGTTTGATCAAGCTTGGTATGATGGCTGGATGGCCGGTTATGAAGCAGCTATGCTCGATCCTTTGGATGGCTTCTCCTTATACATGTTGTTTCACCCAGTCGAGCCTTCGGTTCCCGAAGAAGAGTACTACTGGGATCCCGAGCCAACTTGGCATGCTCCCATGGACATTGACCCGAATCCCCTCCAAGGATATGCTATACCAGATTACATGCTACACTACGCAGAGGACGAACTTGTCCAGGAAGATCCACGGGTTCTGGGAGACCACGTTTCCCTCTTTAGTTCGGTCTTTTATTCAGTTTGTGATACTGATCCCGACACTGACTGCGACCCATGCTCTTACATTGTTGATGAAGGATACCCGCGCCCTTTAGTGCCTTATCCGAATAATAGGGACTGCAGCATCATGGTTACGGACCTTGTCCCGCCTGCCAATCTTTGGGAAGTTGATGACATAGTGGATGTCCAAGTTGGGAATGAAGTCTGGGCGGTCAATCGTTCCCTGGCTGACACTGGTCTTTGGGATGTTCCCTTCATTACAAACCCGGAGCCTGTCGTTGAAGTGGCTGCCGTGAAAGACTTGAACTTCTGGGACTCCCTACTAATGAAAGATCTGGCTGAGGACCTGGGCCTGGACATGGAAGTGCCTGTTTCTGCGCCAACTACTGACAGAGGGAAATGCAAACTGGGAGATGTTCCTGCTAATCTCTGGGATGTGAATGAAGACCCTCAGGTCGTGCCCTCTTTGGGGAACGTTCACAACGTTACGAGGAGCGGACGAATTTTTCGGCCTGCTAATCTGCAAGACAAGAGTTCGTCCAATCCTTCTAACCAAAGGAACGAACCCATTACTTTCCCAAGGTCTGCATCTCCTGAGGTTTTGTCTGGGCCACCAACTGCTGATTCGGTTCAACGACAGCTGGAGCGCATCCCGGCTGCTATTTCAATCTGGGGACTGATCTGTTCGTCCAAGGAGCACCGTCAGAGGCTTTGTCACGCACTTTCTCGTCTTGAGGTTCAAGCGGATGTCACGCCTGACGCAATGATATCTCTCATCCTCCCTCCAACCTCCAAACACACCATGGTCTTCACTGATAAGGACCTTCCAGTCGAAGGGGTCGACCACAACTGCCCCTTGCACATTACTGTCAAGTGTCGAGGACTCTGGGTTCCGACTGTTCTCATTGACAACGGCTCTGCGATCAATGTCTGCCCCCTGAGGGTTGCTTATCGTTTGGGACTCACCAAGAAGGATCTTGCACCTTCCAACCTGGCTGTTAAGGCATATGACGGCACTCGTCGTGTGGTCGAGGGCACTTTAATGCTCAAGCTCGATGCTGAGGGCTTTGAGATGGAGGTGGAGTTCCATGTTGTGGACATTCCCGCAACCTTCAACCTTTTGCTAGGCAGGCCGTGGCTCCATCGACCCGACATCATGGCTGTACCATTTACCCTCCACCAAAAGGTTATTCTAGGACTGCCTACCAGTACTTTGACCATCTGTGGGGATTCTGGCATTCGCCCGCTCAAGGAGGATGGGACTCCTATTTTGGGGATCATGCACGGCGATGAGGACGTCGACCTCGGGGGTTTCTCTTTTGACACTTCTGGTACCGTGATGGCTATCAATGTGGACAGAAAACTTTCTCATAAGCTCTGTCGCGCTGGACATTATGAGGAGGATGTCTTATTTTCCGGGCATAGGCTTAGGGTCTCGCCGGCAAGGGGTCCCGGAGTTCCCTACTTTTCCTTTTAACAAAGGCCGCTTTGGTTTGGAGTATATCACCTCTGCCAAAGTGTAGACACCCCAATCTGGATCTCCCAATCGTTTTACTTTGTTTTGCGGTTTTCTTGTTTCCCCGATGATGAAATCGGATCAAACGAGCTTGGATTGGGAATGGATTAAGCTTGGAGTGTTTTGAACCCCGCTTGAACCTTTTGAACCCCTCTGAACCTTCGGTCAAACCTTAGGTTTAGGTTTGACCGTCGCGCGATCCTTCATGTTCCTCGCGCGATACTCAGCTTGCCAGGTGTGGTCAAAGTCAAACTGTTGACTGTTGACCATCGCGCGATAGTTTCTAACACTCGCGCGATAGTTCTCTCCTGTCCCTATCACAAAATCCAGCTGGACTTGTGATGATTGGGTGTCACATGGGCTGGAACCCCGTTTTCCTCAGCTGAACAGGGTTCTGGCAGGCTACACCCTCACACCCTCACAACCACTCCCCACTCACCTTGTTGGCTAGCCTCACAACCAAGTTGTGACCAGCCTTGTTGGCTGGTCCTAAAGCCATGTTTGGCCACTACCTAGCCCTTACACTCCCCCTATAAATACCCCCCTTCATCCTCCATGTTAAGGGTTCCAAGAATTTGATTAAGAAGTTCATTTATCATTTTACAAGGCAAACAATAGCTAGCACAAAGTTACTAATCCAAACCACATCTTAATCTTCCAAACTTAGTGTTTCAATGTACACTTAGTTGCAAGGCCACACCAATCAATCCAATCCATTTCCAAACCCTTTCCAAGCAAAGGTATAACATTTAACATGTTTCTGTTTTGATCCCTGAGGGGGGCTGACAGGGCCAAGGCTGGTAATCAATACCATGTCCTGGTCCTAAAGCCAGCAGAGTTACAAGAATTCGTGGCAGTTACACCCTCGCGCGACGGTCAACCATACTCGCGCGACACTTGTGTCAGCAAGAGAATGGACCTCGTGGGGAAGGGAGGCTAGCCCTTGTCTGTTTTGCAATATTAACATGCCTGTTGTACTTTATTTAGATTTTTAGATCACTGTATTGCATGCAAAAACAAAATACAGTAGCTAGTTTATTTGTTTTAAATACCATGGAATGCCCTTGGGATCCCCTGAATCTGTCTCAGGACCCTAAGTATGTAAAGCAATTCCTGGAAGTCCAGTCAGGAATGTCGCGCGAGCCTCACTTTCTGTCGTGCGACAGTTCTGTGATTTCCATGAATAGCCCTTGCATGGGCAACTAGGCCTTTGGCCTCTGTTTTAACACCCCCTCTGTTTAGGGGTTGTGTTTCATTTCATTTGGCTCCCTTTGAAGCAATCTATAATAATTAGTATTCTTACAGTTCCATATAAACTGCTTGGTTTGCTTCCTGGGTGTGCACTGGTCCTTCCAGAGCCCAGAAGGGGATGAACTTGGAACTGTGGTGAGATGACAACACTCGCGCGAGGGTTCACGTGTCTCGTGCGATAGTTGGCTTGCATGCAGATCTGTTCATGCATGCAAGTTGGCCATCGTGCAGGGCAAGTCTGTCCCGAGCCTAGTTTTGGCATCTGATCGCTATTTCAAATCCATCCCATTTATTACTCGTCATGCCATCCATCCATGCTATCATTTGATCACATCCTGCAAAATGTTACAGTTTTAACCCCCGATTAACTGTTCCCCCGCCCTAATTGGCTAAAATTAATTAAAAGAAGAAGAATCACAAAAGTTTTCATAAAAATGCCTAAGTAGAGACCGATCTCCGGATTGGGCGAGAGGGGTGCCATAAAACCCTTCCCCTCTCGTAACCTGGCTCCCGAACCCAGATATGGTTATGACGGACTGGTTTCCTTCACTTTTTCAAATAAAGCGCGGCGGGTGCTTCGAAATACGGTTCCTTGAGTGTCGGACCTTCAAAACTCAAGTGGCGACTCTGTATTTTTGAGCGCTTGCCACCTGCGCTCGCGCTCCCTCGATTTCCAAAAAAGGGCCGCAATGGCGAAAGGAACGGAATCCTTTTTCCAAGGGCATGCTGCCCACAGTGTAGTCCCTCTTTGACGGCACGCGGAGCACCATTGACTGGTACGGGTAACGTCAAAGATTTCTAGACACCCACCAAATCCACCCAAAAGCCGATTAAATGGAAAATGCAGACGAGTATATAAAAATACCGTGCACCAAGGGGAATTGAAGATCGGACGGATAGATCGTCGCTGATTGATGATCGGACGGATGGATCGCCACTGATTGATGAACGGACGGATGGATCGTCGCTGATTGATGATCGGACGGATGGATCGTCGCTGATTGATGATCGGACGGATGGATCGTCGCTGATTGATTGATCGGACGGATGGATCGTCGCTGATTGATTGATCGGACAGATGGATCGTCGCTGATTGAATATCGGACGGATGGATCGTCGCTGATTGATTGATCGGACGGATGGATCGTCGCTGATTGATTGATCGGACGAATGGATCGTCGCTGATTGAATATCGGACGGATGGGTCGTCGCTGATTGATTGATCGGACGGATGGATCGTCGCTGATTGATTGGCGGACCACTGCTGGGGATGCAAAAATGCTCTAAGTCGAACGTGACACTTCCATAGTGACCCTCAAGAACATAACAACAATCCATGGACCCAAAAGATGGCTAAATGAGACTGGGCCAGGTGTAGAACCTGAATTGGGCCTGAGGCCCAAAGTGGAGTGTCGCGCGACACTTGGGAACAATCGCGCGAGGGTTTCCGGCTAGGGCTTGGATCTGAACAAGCCCAGACCCGTTCCAATCGTTTAAACGTCCGCGGGACGTTATAGAAACAGTGCCAAAACAGTTTCGAAACTCTCTCAAACTCTCATCTCTCCTCTCAAATCCCTCTCAAATCCTCTCAAACCTTGATTCCATCCATAAACCCATAAACCCAACCTTGATCATCCACTCATGGCAGACCACGGCAGTGGGGAAGGCGGGGGAGAAGTCGTGGACGAGTCGGAGGACCGAGGAGGCCCAATGGTTGTCGAAATAGGGGACCAAGCACCGGTGGAGGCCACCGCAGGGGCCGGTGCAGTAGTTGCAGGCGGCGGAGACGGCGAAGAGGGTCGCGAGCAGGCGACTGGTGGCGGCGATGAGTGTCACGCGACCGAGCCAGGGGCTCGCGCGACTGTTGATACAGGGGCCGTGGGCCACAGCGTTGAGCGGTTGGATCCGGTCACGGCCGTAGAAGGGTCAGTGGTGGCCAGAGTGGGTCCAGGGGACACAGGAGAGGCTGGTGCTGGAGAGCACCCTCGCGCGACAGAGGAGGAAGCTCGCGCGAGGGTCGAAGCTGGAGGAGGCAGTGGCAATGGGGCTGGAGATGATACCGTTGAGCCGACCGGGTCCCCGCCGAGGGATTCGGCGAAGGGCAAAAGTGTTGTAGACGCCGAGGAGGAGGTCACAGAGACTCCGGTTGAGGTCCGAGAGGAGGACATTTTGTTTCGGCCTGCGGTGACGTCGTCGAGTCATAGGCCAATCACAAAACACGACGTCGCCGAGTTCTTGACAGACGAGGCACTGGCGAGGCTTCTTGAGGACAACCCCCTGATTGGGGAGTTAGTCCTAAAGGCCAGGGAGGATCGTGCCCGGGCCATTGAGGCGTCGGAGGCCGCGGAGAGAGCCGAGAGAGAGAGACAGGAGAGAGAGGACCTTCTGAGAGAGGCGGAGGCCGAGGAGAGGGCCAGAGCGGAGGCGCAGGGGCCTAGGGTTACGGCCGTGGTGGAGGCGAAGGACACGAGTCGCCCGGTCTTTTCAGCGGGAGCATATGTACTTCCCACGCCACACCTTTTTGTGCCGTCGGGCATTGAGGCACACGTACCGTCGCGGAGAGACTTCGACGACGAGTTGGTGTTGAGAGATCCCCGGGCCCACATTGCAGCGTCGTGGATGGAGGTATATTCCCAGAAAACACCCTTTTGTAATTTGATATCGATATTATTGCTTGGATAGTTCACATTTGACACTTGCTTAAAATATGCTTCAACTTTAGAATTGCACAGACGACTTGCGAGTCAAAGCATGCTAAACCCACGTACTTCTTGCAATGTAGGCCCAATACGTAATAACTTGAACCAACCATCCGTTGTATGCTTCATTGATTACCTAGAACCTGAAAATGAGGACTCTGTATGCACGGGCATTTAGAATAGCGCGCCAAACTCCCGAGTCGAGCCATGGCATAGAATTAAAGCCCAACGTGCGTCCTAGGCTTCATTGATTACCTAGAACTTGAGAATGAACTTCCTGTATACTGATAAACCCTTTTGCTGCTTGTCTTTGTGTCTGAAACAGGCTGGAGCAGGACAGAGGGATATCCGCGGCTTCAGGGGTGCGTGCATGTCCTTACAGCTGTACGAAGGGCTGCCCGAGAGAGTGAGGCGGTTGGTAGACGAGGCAGGCTTTGGGGTGTTTGTACAGACTTTGACCCCTGCGAGGAATGACCACGCCGTCCTCGTAGCGCCTGCTGAGAGGTGTAGGGATACCACCAATACCTTCCACCTACCTCCTAGGGAGATGACAGTGACGCCTGCAGACTTTGCAGCGATCAAGGGGCTGAGGGTTGGAGGTGAGCCCATCCCGTTTGACTCGGGGATCCAGGAGGATCGGGCTGCTCTGGAGTGGTTTCTGGGCAAAGCGCCCAAGATAGAGGAGGGGATGGCGAGGTATGACCAGTTTAAGGATTACTTGAAGAAGGATGTGACGAATGACCGGGAGGCGGAGCAGATGGCCCGGGCGTTCCTGTTGTACCTGTTTGGTGCCACTCTGTACCCAAACAGACGAAGTAAAGTCCACCTCTCCTACTTGCCAGCGTTGAGGGACTTGAGGACAGCCTCACGCTTCGACTGGGGTGGAGCTGCTCTTGGGACGGCCTACCACTTTTTTGGCCACTCGTCGAGGACGGGCAAGAGCATGGCCGGCTACTGAAGGGTTTGGGAGGTACAATTCTAACCCTTTATTAAGCACAATTTGATTATGCTTGTCAATTGTTTAGTCCGCTTGACTGTTTCGATTTCAAATACTGTATGCCTTGACTAATGTTTGAATTTGTCTAAACGTTGTGCAGCTTTGGGCCTACGAGGTTCTGCGGATGTATCCGCCGGAGTGCAAACATCCAGACTTGAGCACCCTCCCTCGCGCATTGAAGTGGAGTAAGGCGAGTACGGGGAAGAAAGAAGGGAGAGGTGAGCTCAACGCCTTCAGACTGTACTTGGACGAGCTTAGGGCTTCACAGGTACGAACACGTAATCGTAAGCATTTAGACATGTGTTCATTTCCTTGCTTTAATGTTGTCGCTGATCAATTGCTTGTATTGCTTGTTCGCCTTGAATTGCAGGTCAATTGGGATCCCTGGAGGAGAGCGGGACCAGAGCCAGAGTACTTGGCCCGGAGCAGGGTTGTTACAGCCAGCAGGGTGTTACTGGAGTCGGCCTTCGGTTGGCAGTGGTACTTGGGGGATTGAGTGACGCGCCAATCGCTTAATTACCCTAAGTTCCAGGTGCCAGGGCCGCTCCCACCTCGAGCTTCACACACGGGAGAGTACACACGGGCTGAGCTGGAGAGGTATACGAGGCCGGACACTGAGCTTGCACGCTACCTGCGTCCTGAGAGGGACTACGCAGCCTACCAGAGAGACTTCCTGGCGGGTCCACTGGGGATCCGTGGCCTGAGAGAGGTGCGGGGCCAGGCCGCAGGGGCTGCCGAGGAGAGGAGAGCAGCTGGAGAGGGACGGAGAGGAGGTGAGAGCCGGGCAAGGCGAGCCCTGAGCGGACCGGTGGTTGGTGGACCTCCTGCGCTACTTTGGAGGATTCCTGTGGTTGACAGCCAGGGGAATCCCGCGGAGTTGCAGTTAGTGCCTGCGAGAGCGGAGCCCACTCCTGTGACTGAATAAGAGAAAGTAAAACCCGCCACTAATACCAAACTTGCATTGATAACACATCGAGACCACTCACAGACACATATGAGTGTAAAAATTGGCCTAGCTCTGAAAGAAATAGGACAAGTACCCTAGGATACGGCTAGGATACGAGGATACGAGAAATAATGAAGTTTTGGGCATTAATACGCCAAAACTCACAATACTCCGTCGAAGACAAAACTGACACTCACGAAAGGTTAATGACGGTCAACATGACCTGTACCAATCAATGGAACCGAACAAAGCGTCTCGAGAAAAGACTTACGCCGAAAAAAACGCACAAAAAGACGCGAAAATGGCATAAAACGCCGAACGTGACTCAATTATGTCCCGGACTGAAACCGACACCTCCACACAGTCACTTAAGGTCTAGGTGACCTGTATGGCATGACCAAAATGGACTAGAGCCTCCATGGCGAGTTTCAAAATTTCGAAACCTCGATTTGAACTTGAAACGGGCCTCCGAGGGTCCAAAATCTTCGTTGAGCATGGCATTTGGAATCCGATGCTTGGATGCAGTCACAAATACTTATAATGACTCGCTGGAATCATTAAAAGTGCATGAAGACCCTTGGAATGAAAAATGACCAAAGTTGGACAGTAGCTGTTGGAAACTGTCAATACTGCAGACCAACCATCGCGCGATGGTTTGGAAGTGTCGCGCGAGTAATCTCTGTCGCACGATGCTTTGGAAGTGTCGCGCGATAGTCAAATCCTGTTAAGCTGCCTTGTTTTGACCAAATTATTGCCATTATCCTGTTCATTGTTCCACGTCCTGGGAGCTGTTCTGATGTTGCAGAAAGAGGAGAGTCCTTGCATGGCAAGGTGGTGGGACACCTAAGCCTCAAATCCACCACATTTGGCCTATAAGAAGGAAGGCTTCTTAGGAGAAATGTAGTGTACATCCCTCTTTATCACCGAAATGGGAGATGCGTTAACAGAATTACTCGACTTTTGGTTACTGAGAGAAGAGACCATAAATTGGGCGAGCCCCCGGTCTCGATGCTTGTCCTCAATTCAAGACCTCCGATACGCTCGACCGTGTGTCGAGCTCCTCCAAGCCGCATTGCCTTTTTGGGATCCGATCGTGCATGTCTTCCGATTCCGACAAGACGAGATGTGCCCTACCATAGAAGAATTCCAAGCGTACGTGCCAGGCTTTGCCAACCTAGACGTTCTTGCGATTCCGCCCGTTCACGAAGACATGGAGCAAATCCTGCAGGCGAGACTCAATATTCCAGAGGCACTGACGGCCAGTATCATTCAGAATGGCGAACTCAACATCTTCCGCTAATTGAGCTGTACGGGCCCGAGGGAGCCCTGGGAGACTATGTGGGGGAAGCTCACAGACGCTTTGTTTTGTCCATATGCGCACTGGCTGCGTATATGCTGATTCCCATTGAAGGAGGAGCGAATCCCAAATTAGTGAGCATTGCCTTGCAAATGGATGCCCAGAAAATATCATGCCGGTGATTTTAGCGGAGACGCTCCTGGGTTTAGACAAGGTGAAACTTGAGCAAGCCGACTCCTTCAGCGGATGCCCTATCCTGCTCCAGGTAGGTTCCCATTCGACACACTTTCTTGCATCTTCATTTTTACCCCAAATACTCAGGCTGTATTCGATTTCTGATTTGACCTCCGCTCCTATGCAGCTCTGGCTGGCGGACAAAGTGGGGGTTTTAGAAGAGCCACAGGCTGGCTTTGAAGAGTTCCCAAGGCTTTTGGTGGAAAGACCAATGATATTCCCCGACCTGACGGTGGACATATGGTTTGCGTTCCTGAATGATCTGCAATCTGAGGACATAGTCTGGAGATGCCTCTGGTTGAACCTTCCAGCCATGACGCTCAATTCAGCTGGGTTCAAGAGAGTGATAATTGCCGGCCTATCGAGCTTCACATTTTACGTTCCAGGGCGTACACTCCGACAGCTCGGAAGAAGCCAAGGGTATAAGCGTTACGGGGCAGAAGATTTCGACATCCCTGCATTTGACTCGTGGCAATTGCGCTGCTACAAAGATAACTGGGGCGATAGGACGTTGAAGGAGCCAATCCCAGAGTTCAAGACATGGTTGGAGAGTCGTTACATAAGGTGGCTTCGCGTTGAAGTCGAAGCAAGGCTGAGGGGATATTTCTGAATCCCGTGGAAAAACCCAGTTTGTAATTAGTAAAACCAGCAGGCTGCCTGAACTTCTGGCTCTGCTTTTTAATACTTGCTTTGTAAATCGTACGACCCTTCGCCCGGCTTGACCGGCTAAATAACGACTTTGAATATGAACCACCCGGCCGTTATTCATTCGAGGGACTGAAATCGTCACCAAACGTGCAATTTGAACAAACAACGCTTCGACGTAGTCACAATTACCCATAATGACCTACTGGAAGCATCGGAATTTCAGAATCTGGCTCGAGTCAAAGTCCGGAAAATAACCTCAAAAAGACAGTAGCCTGCCTTATTGCCGAATTTAAACTTAACCCTCGCGCGAGCAAACAAAACCATCGTGCGAGTACAAATAGTCACGCGACACTTCATGACCATCGCGCGATGGAGAACTCCTGTTACAGTGGCCAGCCTTGACCCATTCGGAAAGAAAAAGGTGGCAGGCTTTGTCAGCAGGTCTGAACGTGCAGGGGCTTCTGGCTCCTCCCAGAGGTGTTCCCTTGATCTTTAATAAGCAAAAGGGACACCTTGCATGGACACATCATTCAAAGGAAAGGCATTACCTCCCCACTTGGCCTATAAAGAGGAGTAACTCCCTGAATGAAGGGTGTGCCTTCCGTGGAAAACTTCAGACACTTTCCCTAAATGGCAAATCATCTCCCCACATTAATCAGCCCGTGGCTCGAAGAATTTGTCGCGAGCGATTGGCTATGCTTCCGTTCTCACGGGCTGGCCGCCTTTCGCTTCTTAAAAAGTGTAAGGCTCCGTCCCGAAATCCTGAAAGCAGCCCTGCAGTTCTGGGACCGGGACGTCCATGTGTTCCGATTCGGGGACAACGAGCTGTGCCCGACCGTAGAAGAATTTTGGGCATATCTCCAAGGCTTTGCTTCGAGCGTGATTGTCGTGCCACCTTTCAGGCAAAGCATGTCAAAGCTGTTGAAAACCTGTCTAGACATTTCCAGAGGTGCGGTGGAGGGCCTACTGATTGGCGAACAGATTAACATCGTGCGCCTAATGGAATGGTACGGGCCCGACGGCGACCCAGCGGACACTGTTCTGCAGGCTCGACGTCAATTTGCCATGTCAATTGGCATACTGGCCGCATATTTGCTGGTGTCTCCGCATGGACGGCCCGACCCCTCGCTGGTTTACGTGGCTACACAGATGGGTGTTCGAAAGAACGTAGCTCCCATGGTGCTTGCCGAAACGCTCATCGGTTTGAATTTGGTGGCCACCGGTCAAACGAACACGTTCGGCGGCAGCCCACTCCTGTTGCAGGTAAATCTCACTCAGCTCACCTTTTTCCGGCTTTCACACAGTCTGTTTTTACCTCAACTCTCGGCTAAGGCTATATAGAAGCTCCTTACTTGTTTTCTTTCGCTCAGGCTTATGTGGCTCCTTACTTGTCTTTTCGCTCATACAGTTGTGGCTGTGCGACAAACTCGGCCTAATCTCGGCTCCTGGAGCGAACTGGCCCCGCCTGCCCGGGCGAATGCACCAAAGGGGAATGCTATACCCAGAGATGTCTGAGGAGGAGTGGTACACCTTCATGAGAGAGATGTCTCCGCGCGAGATCGTCTGGCGGCACGCAGCCCTGAACATCCCGGACATGGCTATGCACTCTGCAGGTTTTGAGAGAATGGTGATTGGTGGGCTGTCCAGTTTCACGTTCTACATTCCAGGTCGTATTCTGCGGCAACTAGGCATAAGCCAAGGCTTTCATCGAGCTGGGATAGAAGATTTCCAGATTCCAGCATTCACAGCCCAACATCTGGTAGGTTATGAGCGTAACTGGGGCTTGAGAGAACTCGGAGGAGTGGAAGATGACTTCAGCACAAGACTCAAACGCCGCTATGTAGCATGGCTAAGAGAAGAGGTTGCGAGAAGACAAAACACAGACTGACTCCTGACACGACTCCAATGATCTAGAATAAACTGTGAGCCCGCGAGGGCCTCTTAGCATTTCGTTTTGTTTTTGATGCTTTACTATTTTTCTTAGGGCTCTGCTCAGCCTATGTGTGGGAGCGTGATTTATCCTTGAACCTCCTGATCCCCTTCTCGATGCTTGAACCGTGCTGATCTTGAGCGACGACGCCGTGTACCTGCAAACCGGAGGGTGGTGTACCTCCGGGTAGAAGCTCCGACGATCTAGTCAGAATCGGAGGGAGGAAGAAGAAGAAGTTTTAAGGGAGAAAAATATGTTTAAGAGAGGAGAATATCTAACCCTTTTCCCAAAAAGGGGTAGCTTGCTATTTATAGGCAAAAGATTTGGAGTGCTGAGCAAGGTGGAAGTGTATTGTACACGCATCGCTACGCTCGGATGACGTCAAACGTCAGAAGCACTCGATGGATATTTGACTTCAAGATCTGCAGACCCAGGCTGACCCACGTGGGCCAGAGTCAGAGATGTCCCATCGGTTATCAGAAAGGCGTACACGCTTATCTCTGCCACTATCAGCAGAAGCTTCCAAAACGTTCTGCCGTGGCCTAAACCAGCCGAGGGATCCATCCGAGCAGAGGATCAGCCGAGCACAAGACCTGCTCGCCAGATAATTCCTTCGAACAGGAAGACTGCCCATCCGGGTAAACAAGACATATACCGAGCAGGGGCGTTGTGTTTTCGTTCGGAGAACCAGCTAACGCTCGGCAAACGCCCGCAAGGACGACTAACGTTCAGTGAGTAACTGGGATAACGTGTCGCGTTTGACTTTTCTCACACAGACGAATTGAGACAACTGGACCGTGGGCCCACAAGGTTAACCTGTTGACCCCTTTGGTCCTTCGGATATTTCGGCCCACTACAATAGCCCCTCAACTCCTGCTTTACATGTTCCGAAGGAAGGAGGAGTTGATAGTAGTGGCCGAACAAATAAGTATGCCGAACGAAGAAGTATCCTACAAGCCGACGGCTCATTAGCTTCCTTTCAAGCCGAACGAAGAAGTATGCCGAACGTTAGCCGTTCGCTTAACCCGAAGCAGACAAGCTCTGGACCCGCATTTAATGCTTCTGAAACCGCCAATTTCAAATTTGATACGTGTCATTAATCCATTGGATAGCGAAACGGCGTTGTACAAAGTCCTCCACGTGTCAGTCATCGCGCGGAGCATCAATCTCCCGCTTCAATCTAACGGCTGGGGGCTCTGCGTCGTTTCGAATTCTCCCCTTGGTATAAAAGGGGTGGAAGGAGAGAGAAAATCACTTTTTCTTTCCTTCCATCAGACGCTTCAACTGCTTCTCGACGGTTCTCGCCCCAACATCGCTTGAAATCTGAAGATCTACACCACGAATCACAGATTTCTCTTGATATTCAGGTATATTTTACTTCTCTTGATGCTTTCTTGCATTTTCAGTCGTTTTCACGCATATTTCGACCACAAAAGTGGGTTTTTCTTTCCGTTCTGTCCGTCCTCGTTTCTACATGCTGTAGAACAGGTTGAACATGTTCATGCGTTCTTTCGAGCCCATGAACGTCTTCGACCAGTGTTCTTCCGAACACAAATCAACTCCGAAGAACAAGTAACCAAAAATACTTTCGATTCGAAGTACCGAACAAATAGTCATCCAAATTGGCATCTGAAGCATAACTGCGCTCGGAATCCTCCTATCGACACATAGTCGTTCGGGGTTGACATGTTTGTTCGGTCAACATAGGGCACTGAAATTAGGCACCTTTAGGAGCAATGACCTTGCCCTTCGCTAACGGTCTTATCCCATGCACTTTGTTTTAGGTATGGAGTCGTCGTCAACTTCCTCGGGAGAATCTTATCGTTCGACCGATTCTAAGGCTTCAGGCTTCGGCGAGATGGACCCCCGAATAGCCGAAGCGATTAGAGCCGAGGCTCGGAAGTACCGCGTGGGATCTGGATCCCCATACGTTGGAATCGAGGGGATCGATTTCCCCTCGAACGTGGCACCTCTTCGGTCATTGGCCCCTGATATCGTCGAGATTGACGATGACGGTTCTTCGGATAGAGCCGAAGAAGACCCAGATGAAGAAGGGGACTTAGAAGAGGAGGCAGCAGATGGGGATGAGGAAGACCAATCCGAGAGAGGCACACCTGCCGCTTCGTCTAGTCGGCCGAAAGGAGAAGCTGCTGTCCTCGGCGAATCATCTTCCGCTGTTCCGAAGAAGAAGGTCAAGAGGAAGATTATTCCCTTGGACCCAGATTTGATCCCTGACCAAACAGGAAAGGATCCCTGCCCTTACTGGGACTGTTTCTATGATCAAGATCTCTTTCGGCGAGCCTACAAAATCCCAAACGACGTTGTGATTACTCCCGTCGAAGGGCCCCGAATCTTGTTCAGTGACGAGCACGTCACGGTTCCCCTGATGGCAATCACCGAGGGAGGGCTTCGGTTCCCAATGCATAAGATCTTGAGACAGATCCTGCATCAATTTAGCCTCACGCCATGCCAACTGAGCGTGAACTCCTACCGCATCATTCACTCGGTGATTAAACTCGCCGAGGTGAAGATGTTCAACCTGGAGTTCCACCACCTCTTCGAGAACTACATGATGTCGAGGAACGTTAGACGTTCTCGATACTTCTTGTGCTCTCGGAGAAACATGAAAAAGATAATTCACGAGGGAATGTACGACTCGGAGAAGTGGGCTTCGGACTACGTCGAAGTCCGAGGCAACTTCCAATATCCCCCATACGAGTATGGGCAATTCGAGATTGCAACCCACAGGGGAGATCCTTGTAAGCATCTTGCACTTTTTAGTTTCCTTTCTATTTCTCCTTGTAGTGCTTTCCACTGTTTTCCAACTTGCAACTGATATTCACAATTTGTTCAACTTTTTAACCTCGGCAGATACTTCGAAGCTCAACAAAGACCTGTTAAGGTTAGCGAGGGGGTGCGGGCTTGCTTCGAGCCTTTTGACAATTCCGAGTGCAGAAAGAGATGCTCCAACCATCCTTCAGTACGACCCATCTTACGGGGGAAGAATCCGAAGAAAGGTGGTGGAGAAAGAGAAAGCGGCGGTGCTCCCCGAAGAACTCCTACCGAGCAAGGAAAAGCCGCACCGAGGAAAAATAAGAGTGCCAACCGAGGACGAACCCTTCACCGAGGACGAAACGATGCCTCCCTGAAGCATGAAGGCCGTGTTACAGAAGAGGCTGGATGACGAGGCGAGACAGTTGGCCGAGCAGAAGAAGGACGGTGCCCCTGGGGCTTCAGGCTCAGCACCGAGCAAGGGTGGCACCGTTCCTCCTCAGGCACAAAAGCGGCCCCCTTCCATCACCCCCTCATCCGAGGCTGTTCCTCCGGCAAAGAGAACAAAGTCTCACGCTACCAAGTCATCTGGGGTCGGCCCTCCGAGGGTAGAGGAGAAGGAGAAAAATAAGGCCGACGAGGGAGAAACACGAGCTTCCTCGGATGCTGACGTCCCATGGCTCCCGAACTTTGTCACTCCGGGCAAGAAGCAGATCCTCAAGTCTGACAGCCTCCAAGAGGACCCCTCCCTCGCCTTCACGCTGCACTCGGGGCTTATGCTTCCGAAGGACATCATTGCTCCCCCATCACTGAAGACAGCATTGAATGATTACTATTTCCATGTTGGGAGAGTGAGTCCAAATTTCCGTTATTTCTTTCCTTTGTACATTTGTTGTTTCTGCACCTTGAATAACTTACATTCCCTTCATTTTCAGGCAACACAATCGATCATGAGTGCCCAGCTGCACCTCTCCGAGCATGACAAGCAGACAAAGTTGCTGAAGCAAAAGGTGGAGTTCGGCCAGCTGACGCTGGAGGAGTACAAGAAGACCCTGGACCACTCGGAAGGTGTCCGCCGAGCCCAGGAGGTCCAGATAAAAACTCTCAATGAACTGGTCAAGGGCCACCAAGATGCTGCCGAGCACACGAGGGCCGAAGGAAAAGCTGAAGGTCTTGAGGAGGGACGAGCCCTGGGTAGGAAGGAGATGGAAGAGGAGATGCAGAAGTTGCTCCAGGAGCAGTTCGATAAGGGGTATTACCAAGCTGAGGAGGACTCCGCGGATCAAATTATGGTCCTTCGGACTGAAATGAGGGAGGCGCAGCACCGAGTAAGCTTCAAGCTCGGATTTAACACGGGTTTCGACGAAGCTGGTGTTGAAGCTGACGACGAACGTAGAAGCCTCATCGAAACTCCCCCTCTTCCTGCTGAAGAAGCTGTGGCCGAAGAGCCCATTGTCGACGAGGCTATAGCAAGCCCAACCGAGCAAGAGAGCACTGCAACTCCAGCCCCTGATTCCACCAACCTTCCCCCAATCACTACTACTCCCGAAGCATAAGAGTTGTTATTTTTTCCATTTTTGTTTTAGTAAATTTCATTTGGAAAGGTCGGCACCGAACAATTGGTTTTAGCCGAACCGTATGTAATTAACGCAGGTAGAGGGTGGCCAAGAACAATTTACCATGGCCACTCCTCGGTAAGGTTGTCCAGGGATGGCACCGAACGATACACCACTCGCCATCCCCTGGCGACATTTGTTTAGAAATTTTTCCAAGTGTTCGTGCTCGGTGAATCCACTTTTTGCAACGCAACAATTTCATGTTAGTATTTGTGTTCGGTGTATGTGCCTTTAGCATTTTATAATGTTTTTCTTCAAATGCCCACAAACGCGTACAAATAAGTATAATTGCTCGTCCAACCGAATGTGTTTAAGGGGTCCGAATGATGGATGCCTCCTTAACGTACAAATAAGTATCCTTGGGGGTCCGAACGATGGATGCCACCCGACCATACGAAGTACTTTCTTTGGGGGTCCGAACGATGGAAACCACCCACGCGAATTTGCTTTCTTCTCATGTTTACCCATAGGAGCCCCCCTGTCTTAGTGTATTACCGAAGTGAGGGAAAACACTAAGGCAGGAAAGTGGGTAAACAAAGGAACACATTTGCCGAGCCCCCTTCTGATGGAAAACCAAGGGCAGAAGTGCCTCGTACCGAAGGTTATGGGCGAGATAGTATACCCAGTTAACCAAGCGCATGATCCGAAGAGACAATAATGCAACAATAGGAAACTTTCATTATCAAAGACGCCCGAAGGCTTACATTCCGAAGAAAAGTAAAAATGAAACAAAAATCAAAAAAGGGGGGAGACCCGCCGAAGCTACCCATGGAACTTTCGAAGTTTTTGGGCGTTCCAGGGGTTTGCAATCGGTGTTCCATCCATTTCGGCCAGCTTATAGACGCCGTGACCAATCTTCTGAGTTACTCGGTAGGGCCCCTCGTAGGGGTCCTTGAATTTTGTCAACTTCTTTGCTTCGACCACCATCCGAAGGACCAGGTCACCGACGTTAAACGGCCGCGCCCGAACATTTTTGTTATATCCCCGAGCAACCTCTTGCTGGTAAGCAGCGTGCCGAAGATTGGCATTGTCACGAAGCTCCTCAGCAAAATCCAGCTCCGCACCAACCAAAGCGTTATTATCCACTGGATTGAAATTTTCAGACCGAACGGTAGGGATAAGGGTGGAGAGGGGCAAGACCGCTTC
This sequence comes from Rhododendron henanense subsp. lingbaoense, assembly GCA_020567845.1. NCBI lineage: Eukaryota > Viridiplantae > Streptophyta > Magnoliopsida > Ericales > Ericaceae > Rhododendron > Rhododendron henanense. The sequence goes on along the minus strand of CM036317.1, from coordinate 25,157,296 downwards.
CATACCATACACCATGGAGAACGGTGTTCGGCCGGTGGAACGCCGAGGTGTAGTGCGGTAGCTCCACAGAACTTGTGGAAGCTCGTCAACCCATTTACCGAGCTTGCGATCCAAACAACGTTTCAGCCCCCGAGTAATAGCCTTGTTAGATGCTTCGGCCTGGCCGTTTCCCTGAGGATAAGCAACGGACGAAGTATGAATGGTGATGTGATGCTCTCGGTAGAAACTTTGGATTGCCGAAGCAACGAACTGAGAACCGTTATCTGAAAGGATAGCGTACGGTACGCCGAACCTGGAGATGATGTTCTTCCAAATAAAGCGTTCGACATCCCCGGCCGTAGTCTTTACTAGCGGAGAAGCTTCGACCCACTTTGTGAAGAGATCGGTGGCAGTGAGCATATACTCGAATCCTCCGAGCGCCTTCGGCAGCTTTCCCACTATATCGCAGCCCCAGACAGCGAACGGCCAAGGACTAGTGATCATCTTGAGAGGAAAGGCTGGCTGGTGAGGGATGGAAGCATGCTTCTGACATCGAACGCAGCGTTTCACGTATTCCTCGGATTGTTTAACCATCTTGGGCCACCAATAGCCCTGTGTCAACGCCCGCTGGGCCATCGTTCGGCCACCCGAGTGACCTCCACAGCTTCCCGAATGAAGTTCATCAAAGATACAGATTTCCACTCGGATCAAGGAAGTAGTTAGCTGCTCGGCAACGAATCTTATGAGCTTCCTTCTTGTTTTCGGGGAGGGTTTGATGCTTCAGATAGGCGATAATGGGATCCATCAGGCTTGGTCCGAAGGTGATAACGTTAACCGAGCAAGTGACAGGTTCGAAGCTCGGTGAATCGACCTCATCAAAAATAATTGTGCGACCACCTGAAGTTCGGTATACCGAAGCGAGACCCGCTAGAGCATCGGCATGTGCATTATGTTCCCGGGCAATCCACTCTATCTCAACGCGTCCAAACTGTTTCAGCAGAGAGAGAACATGACTGACGTAAGCGTTCATCCGTTCATCCTTGGCCTGATAATCGTCGTTAAGGTGGCCCACAATTAGTCTGGAGTCACAGAAGACATGGACCGAGTCGGCTTCCATCCGAAGGGCAAGCTTCAACCCAGCAATGAGAGCTTCGTACTCGGCTTCGTTATTTGTGGCAGGATAGCCGATGGTGACCGAGCTCTCGTGGAACGTCCCAGCCGGAGAAACGAGAACAATACCAGCCCCGTTGATGTTCGAGGCTCCGTCAACCGTCATCCTCCAAGCGTCCCCAGAGAACAACTTCCATTCCTTCCTCGGCCTTTTCGTTCCCAAGGTGAACCGAGCCCGAAGAGATTCGGGGGGGGGGGGGGGGGGGGGCGGGGTTGCTCCATTCAACAAATTCCTCTTCCTTTGCAATCCGAGCTTCCTCAGCAGCAGCTGCTAGAGCGTTCTCCTCGTCCTTCAACCCAGGCGTTAGCTCGGCGAAGAAGTCAGCTAAAGCTTGGCCCTTGATTGCTGTCCTCGGTTCGAACTGAATGTCATAATTGGCAAGGTCTTATGGCATTGGAAGTAGGGCATAAGGCTCGTTTTGGCCGAAACGAGCACTAAAGCCAACTTTTCCATAGGCAGATACCTCGTCTGAGAGTCCGTCATCGTCTTGCTCGTAAAGAAAATCGGCAAGTGGTCCATTCCTTCTTTCCGAACGAGCACAGCACTCGTCGCATGATCCGAAACAGCAAGGTATAGATACAGATCTTCGTCGGGTTCGGGAGTGACGAGGAGCGGAGCGTGGGAAAGATAATCCTTTAAGGACTGCAAAGCCTGCTCACACTCCTCAGTCCACTCGAACCTACGCCGACTAGTCTTGATGGCTTGGAAGAAGGGCCTGCAAAGGTCACTTGAACGTCGAATGAATCGGTTCAATGCTGCAACCATCCCTGTCAGTCATTGAACCTCTTTGATTGTAGTTGGAGCTCGGAGGTTTTGCACGGCGGTAAGCTGGGTTGGGTCAGCTTCTATCCCTCGGCGGCTAACCATGTAACCGAGGAATTTGCCCGAACCCACGCCGAACGCACATTTCTCAGCGTTGAGGCGAAGGCAGTATTCCTTGAGGATGTCAAAGATCTCTCCCAGATCCCGAAGATGATCAATGCCGAGCTTGCTCTTGCAAACCATGTCGTCAATGTATGCTTCCAGGGTTTTGCCGAGCTTGGGGAGGAACATATTAGTGATTGTTCGTTGGAAGGTTGCCCCGGCATTCTTCAATCCGAAGGGAATGACGTTGTAGCAAAACGTTCCTCGGGGAGAGATGAACGCCGTCTTCTCTTGATCACCTTTGGCAAGGGCAATCTGATGATAGCCTCGGTATGCATCCATGAAGCTCAGACGCTCGTACCCAGCCGTTGCATCCACCATTTGCTCTATCCGAGGAAGAGGGAATCGATCCATTGGACAAGCATCGTTGAGGTTGGTGTAATCGACGCAGACCCTGAGCTTTCCATTTTTCTTTGGAACAACGACGGGGTTAGCGAGCCAAGTCGGGTATAATATCTCCCGAATGGCTCCAGCTGCCAGCAGTTGATCCACTTCAGCCATGACCGCCTCCACATGCGAGGCCGCCGAGCGACGAACCTTCTGTACTATGGGGCGTCTGTTCGGATCCACATTAAGTGAGTGAGAAGCGAAGGACGGGTCCACCCCGGGCATTTCCTAAGGAGTCCAAGCAAATACTTCCATGTTTGCTTTTAAGAAATTGAACATGTCCATACGCTCGAACTCACTCAAGGAACTGCCGACGAGGAAGTATCTTCCCCCATCCTCGGTTATCGGCATCCTTACGAGTTCTTCGGCTGGTAATCCCACTTCCTCGGGCTCGGGGACGTCAGCCCTTTCAACACATTGTACCTCCAGGAAGCTCCGCTCGTTAGTCACTGTACTGACATAACACTTCTTTGACTGGATTTGGTCTCCCCGAAGGCTCACCTACCTTCCATTCCAGCCGATAAATTTCATAACCTGGTGGAGGGTAGAGGCGACCGCCTTCATTCCGTGTAGCCAGGTTCGACCGAGGATGATGTTGTAGGGGCTAGGAGAGCTCACCACCACAAATTCGACATCAATCACTCGGGAGCCGGCTCGCACAGGAAGAGTGATCAGCCCCTGAGGCCACACGGGTGCTCCAGTGAAGCTAACGAGGGGTGTGCTTGCTGTTCGAAGCTGGTTTGGGCTGAGACCGAGGTTTTTGAACGTAGAATAGAACATAACCTCCGCCGAGCTCCCTTGGTCCACCAACACTCGTTGAACTTTGGAGGAGCCAACTGCGACCGAGACGACCAGAGCATCGGTGTGTGGCATTTGGACCCCTTGCAAATCTTCGGATGTGAAGGTTAGCGGGCCATCAAGGCTAGGATCAACCCATTTCCTCTTTGCCGAGATTCCAACGTTGCAAACGGCCAAGGCAGCAACTGCTTTGTCAATCTCGGAGTATAGCTCGGCCGCTCGTCCCTCGGATACAATGCCCTGGATGACCCCAACGAGATTTCCGACTGGAAGGGGTGGGGGAGGGGGCAGTGGATTTCGCCGAAGGTCGATCCACTGATTGAGGTGCCCTGCCGCCGCAAGTTCCTCCAGATAGCGCTTGAATGGTTGGCACTGGGTGGTGTAATGGCCACGCTCCTTGTGGTACGTACACATCCCAGCACCACTGCCCGCTGTTCCTAAGAGTCCCGTCGGCCAAACAAAGAATGGCATCTGCCCAATGATACTCAGCAATTTATAGATTGGTTCGGTAAACGCAGTTCGCTCGGCAACATACTCATCTGGCCTCGGATCCCTCTTCGCCTGCTGCCATTGAGGTTGTTGCTGCGGGTGTTGGGGAGGTTTGTTCCGATTGCTCGGTTTGCTTGTCCCAGCGCCATTCTGACCCGATTGCCCCTGGCGAACGTTAGCCACTTGCTTCTTTGCAGCAGTTGTCTTCGATGTTTCTGTTCCCTTCGGTACGTTACGTTCGGCCACCGCCTCCTCATGCACACAATCCTTTTCGATAATCACCATAAGCTCCCCCATTGTCTTCGGCGGGTTCCGGGACAAATCTCTGAACATTGCCGAGGCTAGATCCAACCCGTTCATAAATGACTCGGCCGCCACGCTCTGATCACAATCGGGAATGAGGTTGTACACTTCCCAATATCGTTCGGTGTATAACCGAAGGGTTTCGCCTGGCGCCCTCTTCATATTCACCAACATTGAGAGTGTCTTCGGCTGGATGTTGCTCGTTACGAACCGCTTGGTGAACTCTAATTCCAACTCGTTGAAGCACTTAATGGACTTCAATTTTAGCTGATTATACCATATCATTATAGGCTCACTTAGTGTAAGAGGGAAAATCTTACACATAAGCGCGTCGGAAAAGTTGTGGAGGCTCATCGTTTGCCGGAATCGGCAAACGAACGCAACTGCGTCCTCCTTGGCCTCGTAACGCTTGAGCTTCGGCAAGACAAAACGATCCGGAGGTCGCTCTTGCTGTATGGCGTCGGTGAAGGGAGAGGCCTTGGCCTTACCGAGCTTAGAGTTATCGACCACCTCCGGGACGCTCGGAACAACGGGCCGAGGAGCTCCGAGGCGGTTGGTTCAGTCTTCCCGAGGTTCCCTGCGGTGGTGTCGTGGCCGCCTATTCTCCTCTCGCTGCTGATACCTAGCACCTTCCGAACATTCTAGTTGCTCGATTCTTGGATCCTCAAGACGAGCTCGCCGAGGATCGAAATCCTCGTTGACCGGTCGGTATATCGTAGGCATTCCTGTAAATTGGTCATACAGATAATGGTGTCATCTTGCCTCCGTTGTTCCCCACTTTCCGCTCGGCGGTGGCTAGACGAGCCAGTCGGGCGTCGCCCATCCGGGTAGCGATCCATGTGTGATCTCGATTGCTCAGTACGCTCGGGGCGTTCATTGGTCCGAACACGCCGAGGCGGGTCATTGAGATCCAAGAGCCTTTTCCCATCCGCGTGCTCCTGGTACCGTCGAGAAACATTGTTCGTTCTCCCGGAAGCTTCCATCCTGCGCGTCCCTGCTGTAGAGCTCGTCGCCGAAGAGCGAGTGCTCTCGTTGCGAACGACACTCTCCAACCGTGGGCGAAAGGCCGTGGGTTGGATCCTGGAAGCAGGTTCGAGCCGATCAAAAACAGTACGACGCTCAGACGGGGCACCTTCGGACGTGTGCGCCTGTCGGGATTTCCTACTTCGCTTGCGAGTTTTCTTTGGTCGACTTGGTTCGGCAGGGTGGCCATGCACAGGAGTCGTGGCCACGCCTCCGTCCCGCTCTTCAAGCCGTTGTTGGAGGAGTGCAATCACCGCAGCCTGACGCTTTTGTTCTGCCAAAGCAGCCTCAAGCTCGGTTGGGGGGTAGGAGAGTTGCCGTGCGACTGGCAAGGTGGTTCTCGCGGCTTGGCTGGGGTCAGCGTTTATGGAACCAAACCCAGATAAACCGAGAGTGAAGTTCTCCGGACCCGGAGGGGGAAGACGTTGTGCCATTACTCAAACGGGTGGTGGTGTATGGCGAAGAAAGGAGGAGGAGGCCTGAGATGGACCACGGCCCACGGTGTTTTGCTAGGAAAGCTCTTGTACTTCCCCAGCAGAGTCGCCAATTGTGGGAGCGTGATTTATCCTTGAACCTCCTGATCCCCTTCTCGATGCTTGAACCGTGCTGATCTTGAGCGACGACGCCGTGTACCTGCAAACCGGAGGGTGGTGTACCTCCGGGTAGAAGCTCCGACGATCTAGTCAGAATCAGAGGGAGGAAGAAGAAGAAGTTTTAAAGGAGAAAAATATGTTTAAGAGAGGAGAATATCTAACCCTTTTCCCAAAAAGGGGTAGCTTGCTATTTATAGGCAAAAGATTTGGAGTGCTGAGCAAGGTGGAAGTGTATTGTACACGCATCGCTACGCTCGGATGACGTCATACGTCAGAAACACTCGATGGATATTTGACTTCAAGATCTGCAGACCCATGCTGACCCACGTGGGCCAGAGTCAGAGATGTCCCATCGGTTATCAGAAAGGCGTACACGCTTATCTCTGCCACTATCAGCAGAAGCTTCCAGAACGTTCTGCCGTGGCCTAAACCAGCCGAGGGATCCATCCGAGCAGAGGATCAGCCGAGCACAAGACCTGCTCGCCAGACAATTCCTTCGAACAGGAAAACTGCCCATCCGGGTAAACAAGACATATGCCGAGCAGGGGCGTTGTGTTTTCGTTCGGAGAACCAGCTAACGCTCGGCAAACGCCCGCAAGGACGACTAACGTTCAGTGAGTAACTGGGATGACGTGTCGCGTTTGACTTTTCTCACAGAGACGAATTGAGACAACTGGACCGTGGGCCCACAAGGTTAACCTGTTGACCCCTTTGGTCCTTCGGATATTTCGGCCCACTACACTATGTAATAGAAATAATAATTTTGAATAAAGGTGAAAGATTAAGAATTTTCCCCTTTTTGGTCCAAGTGTTGAACGCCACGCCGTTCGAACGTCGAGGCACACCCTGGAATAAGAACCCTGGATCGAGTTGATTGATTGTGACCGAATCTCACAAAGAGACTGTCTACGTATCCCAAGCTAGGGAATCAGGTCAAAACGTAGTTCAGGCTAAGGTTCGCTCGTGTATTTTGGCTCTCCTTTTGCGCTCTAATTTTTGCCTAGAACTACCTTTGCAGGTTTCCAGTCTAGCGAGCTTTGATTGAATGCCTATTTATTTTTGCCTAAACTGCCCCCTTGGGTTTTCAGTTTAGCAGGCTTGCTTTAATTTTTGCTTGGGACCGCCCACCTTTGTGGTTTTCGGCCCAACGAGCTTCTCTCAAGGATAGTAACGCTTAAGTTGATCCAGGTTGACCAGAGTGTTGAACTCGTTGCCGTCTAGATCAATGAGCTGAGCCGCCCCACCCGAGAGGATGGTCTTGATAATGTAAGGTCCCGCGCGCTTCGGGCGGAACTTACCACGTAGATCGAAGATGGGAGCCCGGATTTCTTTTGTGACCATATCCCCTTCAGCCAAGTCACGAGACTTCACTTTCTTATTGAATGCCCGAGCAATTCTGCGCTGATACCCCTGAACATGATACAAGGCATGAAGCCTCCTCTCATCAAAGAGCATGAGTTCAACAAATCTCCCACTAAGCCATTCGGACTCCGTGAGTTCACATTCAGCCATGATCCTCAAAGTCAGTACTTCAAGCTCGATGGGAAGCACAGCTTCCATCCCATAGACTAGGGAAAAAGGGGTGGCCCCTGTTGACGTTCGAATTGACGTGCGGTACTCCCAAAGAGCTAGAGGCAGCTGCTCGTGCCAGTCCCTGGCGGACTCTGCGGACTTTTTAATGATAGTCTCGATGTTCTTGTTGGCTGCCTCGACCGCCCCATTCGTCTGAGGGCGATAGACCGTTGAGTGATGAACCTGAATCTGGAATTCCTTGAAAAGTTCTAACACCCTGCCTTTGAAATGAACCCCATTGTCAGAAACGAACGCCTGTGGAACCCCGTATCGATAGATAATGTTCTTTCGGATAAACTGAGCAACCTGAACCGCCGTCAGGGTCTTGTAGGATTCAGCCTCGACCCACTTGGTGAAGTAATCTATTGCCACCAAAATGAACCAATGCATGTTCGAAGCAGAAGGCCTGATCATGCCGATGATGTCGATACCCCAAACAGAAAAGGGCCAAGGCGATGTCATGCCGAACAGTTTAGAAGGAGGGACATGCATAAGATTGGCATGGATTTGACACCTATGGCAGCGGCGCACATAATCCACACACTGAGATTCCATGGTAGACCAAAAGTAACCTTGTCGCAAGATTTTCCTGGCGAGCATGACCCCGCTCATGTGAGGGCCACAAACTCCCTCGTGAATTTCCTCCATGATTTTGATGGCCTCCGCGCCACTGACACAGAGCTTGTGCATTCCGCAGTAAGATCTCCGATATAGCTTCCCTCCGCAGATAATGTATTGAGCAGCCAACCTTCGCAGTGCTGTTTGATCCTTCTTAGTGGTGTCAGGCGGGAATTGACCACTTTCAACGAAATTCCAAATGTCATGATACCAGGGTAGGCCGTCATCAACATCATCGACGGCGTTGATGTACTGATAAGCAGGCAAGTCCCGCTGTTCAATCAGAATGGGTCGAAGCTTGACCCCAATCGGAAGCTCGACCATGGAAGCCAGAGTTGCTAGAGCATTAGCGAACTGGTTCTTCATCCGAGGGATGTGCGTGAACGTGACTTTGTTGAAACGAGGAATGAGGTCCTCCAGGTCTTGGTGATAAGGCTTTAATCTGTCCTCCCGAACTTTCCAGTCCCCGTTAGCCTGAGAAACGACAAGGTTGGAATCACCAATGACTTCGAGTTTCTCCACACCGAGCGTAAGAGCGGCTTCCATACCAACGATGCAGGCCTCATATTCAGCTTGGTTGTTCGTGACATCGAAATTGAGTTTAAATGCCAACGGAATGTGAGCACCTTCGGGGGTTATGAGCAAAACTCCAATCCCGTATCCCTTCTGATTGGCAGCTCCATCAAAATAAAGGGTCCAGGTGTCCTTGACCACCACCATTATCCTTTCATCTGGAAATGCAAAATCTGAGTCCTCTGGCCCACTGACAGGATGATCAGCCAGGAATTCGGCGACCGCGCGTCCCTTGACAGACTTCCTAGTGACATACTCGAGGTCAAACTCTGCGAGCAAAAGCAACCAACGTGCTAGCTTACCAGTAAGCGCAGGCTTCTCAAACAGATACTTGAGAGGATCCATTCGAGAAATCAACTTCACTGGGTAAGCCAGCATGTAGTGTCTTAATTTCTTGGATGCCCAAACAAGAGCCCAACATGTCTTTTCGAGAGCGGTGTAGCGTTCTTCAGCACCAACCATCTTCTTACTCAGGTAGTAAATGGCTTTTTCGACTCCCTTTTCTCCCTCTTGAGCTAGCAAACACCCCATAGACGAAGGATTTACAGACAAGTAAAGTATCAAGGGTTTTCCCGGCACTGGTGGCATTAAAACCGAAGGGTTCTGCAGGTAGGTTTGAATGGAGGTGAAGGCCGCCTGGCACTTGTCTGTCCAAACAAACGGAGTATTCTTCTTCAATAGACAAAACATCGGCTCGCAAGTTAGAGTCAACTTGGCGATGAATCTGCTGATGAACTGTACCTTTCCCAAAAAGCTTCGCACCCCCTTTTCGGAATCTGGTGGCTTCATATCAAAGACTGCTTTGATTTTCGACGGGTCGACCTCAATTCCACGGGAAGTGATCATGAAACCAAGAATCTTACCAGCTGTAACCCCAAAGGTGCATTTCTGAGGATTTAGACGCATACGAAACTTTCGTAATCTCTCGAAGAACTTCCTAAGCACAGGAACGTGACCTTCTCGAGTTTTGGATTTGGCGATCATGTCATCGACGTAGACCTCGACTTCTTTGTGCATCATGTCATGCAGGATGGTGGTAGCGGCTCGCTAATAAGTGGGCCCGGCGTTCTTCAAGCCGAAAGGCATGACAAGATAACAATAAGTCCCCCACTCGGTGATGAACGTGGTTTTCTCGCGGTCTTCGGGCGCCATGAGAATTTGGTTGTAGCCAGAGAAACCATCCATGAATGAGAGCAAAGCGTGCCCCGCAGTATTGTCGACGAGCACATCGATGTGTGGCAGGGGAAAATTGTCTTTGGGGCTCGCTTTGTTCAAGTCCCGAAAATCGACGCAAACTCGAATTTGGCCATTTTTCTTAGGAACAGGGACAATATTGGCAACCCATGTGGGATACTGAGAGACCATGAGAAAGCCAGCGTCAATCTGCTTAGTAACCTCCTCTTTAATCTTCTGAACCCAATCTGGCCTCATCCATCGGAGTTTCTGCTTCACCGGCTTGGCATCCGGAAACAAAGGAATGTGATGCTCCACGATCTCGGGATCAATTCCGGGCATATCTCGATGAGACCACGCAAAAACGTCACTGAATTCGGTGAGCAGCTCTTTGAAATCGCGATGCTCCTCTGGTGAAAGTGTGGAGCCCACTTGAACCATCCGGGGATCGTTTTCATCTTTCAAATTTATAGAAACTATTTCTTCTTTTAATGGCTGAGCATGCCTTTCGTCCTCCCTTTCGATGAAGGCACGGATTTCCTTGGGAATGTCCCCATTGAAATCTATCCTCTCATCGTCAGGGTCGACACAGTTTATATAAAGATCATTGAAATAGTCAGAGGATGCTTCGTTCATTTCACAAGCCCCTGAAGGGTCACCAAGTACAAGAGAGTCAAACTCGAAATAAAAGCTATGACGTGGAGGGCCTAGAGGCACAAACTCCGACTCAGAGCTAGACTTAGAGGACGAAACAGACTCTGACTCAGACTCAGACCCAGACTCAGACTCAGACTCAGAAGTGTCGTCAATGCAAGTCAGGCGTGGCTTGAAAATGTAATTATTCAAAGAGCCCTCGGCTTCCACAATGAGAGAGGTGGGGTCCTCGAGGGCGTCGGGCCCGAGCATGAGCACTTCGGCCTCTTCAGCTTCCACAGCCAAACCCACTTGGGAGAATTCCTGGAACAGCAGCTCCAAATTCCCCTGATTGATAGATCCCAGCCAGTCAGTCTTGATCTTCACCTGATTAAACTTCCTCTTGAATTCTTCCTTTGCTGGTTCATCATCACTGCTTGACCAGGTGTCAGCTCCCCGGTTTCGGAATGAATAAAGGGCTCAGCCTGCCCAGTGTAAGCGGCATTTCCCACTTCACGCACAAATTTGGGACCGCCGCAGAGGGTCCGAGGTTTTCCCATATATTTCCTCCGCTTAGCATCTTTGGCAGAGGCGATATACCCCAAACCAAAGCGGCCCTCGTTGAAAGGAAAAGTAGGGAACTCCGGGACCCCTTGACGACGAGAACCTAAACCAATGCCCGGAAAATAAGACATCCTCCTCATAATGTCCAGCGCGACAGAGCTTATGAGGAAGTTCCCGTCCACATTGATGGCCATCACGGTGCCTGAAGTATCAAAAGAGAAACCTCCGAGATCGACGTCTTCTTCGCCGTGTTGAATTCCCAAAATAGGAGTCCCATCCTCCTTGAGCGGGCGGATGCCAGAGTCCCCGCAGATAGTTAAAGTACCAGTAGGTAGTCCCAAAATAACCTTTTGGTGGAGGGTAGACGGCACAGCCATGATGTCGGATCGATGAAGCCACGGCCTGCCCAACAGAAGATTGAAAGTCGCGGGAATATCCACGACATGGAACTCCACGTCCATCTCAAAACCCTCAGCATCGAGTTTGAGCTTTAAAATACCCTCGACTACGCGACGGGTGCCGTCATATGCCTTGACAGCCAGATTGGAAGGTGCCAGATCCTTCTTGGTGAGTCCTAAACGATAAGCGACCCGCAGAGGGCAAACGTTGATGGCGGAGCCGTTGTCAATAAGAACAGTAGGGACCCAGAGTCCTCGACACTTGACGGTGATGTGCAAAGGGCGGTTGTGGTCGACCCCTTCGACTGGCAGATCCTTATCTGTGAAGATTACTGTATGCTTGGAGGTTGGAGGGAGGATGAGAGATATCATTGCCTCTGGCGTGACGTCGGCCTGGACTTCAAGGCGGGATAGGGCGTGACACAGCCTCTGACGATGCTCCTTGGATGAACAGATCAGTCCCCAGATAAAAATTGCAGCAGGAATCCGCTCAAGTTGCCGCTGAACTAAATCAGGAATCGGATTGCCAGCTGATACCTCAAGAGGTGCAGACCTTGGGAAAGAAACAGGTTCGTTCCTTTGATTAGCAGGATTGGAAGAATTCCCGGCCTGCAGATTAGCAGGCTGAAAAATCCTTCCACTCATTGTAACATTGTGAACGTTCCCCAAAGAGGGCACAACTTGAGGGTATTCCTTGACATCCCAGAGGTCAGCAGGGACGTCTCCCAGTTTGCGCTTTCCCTTGTCAGTAGTTGGTGCAGAGACGGGCACTTCCATGTCTAAGCCCAGATCCTCAGCCAGATCTTTCATCAGCAAGGAGTCCCAGAAGTTCAAGTCTTTCACAGCAGCAACTTCGGCAACAGGCTCCGGATTTGTAATAAAGGGAACATCCCAAAGACCAGTGTCAGCCAGGGTACGATTGACAGCCCAGACTTCATTTCCAACTTGGACATCCACTATGTCGTCCACTTCCCAAAGATTAACGGGCGGAGCGCGGTCCGTGACCATGATACTGCAATCCCTGTTGTTGGGGTAAGGCACCTGAGGGCGCGGATTTTCCTCGTCGATAATGTAGGAACAGGGGTCACAGTCAGCATCGGGATCAGTGTCACAAACCGAATCAAAGACCGAACCAAAGAGGGAAACGTGGTCTCCCAAGGCCCGTGGATCTTCCTGGACAAGTTCATCCTCTGCGTAGTGAAGCATGTAGTCTGGTATAGCATAACCTTGAAGAGGGTTAGGGTCAATGTCCATGGGAGCAAACCAGGTTGGCTCAGGATCCCAGTAATATTCTGCTTCGGGAACTGGAGGCTCGATTGGGTTGAACAGCATGTATAAGGAGAAGCCATCCACAGGATCGAACATGGCTGCTTCATTACCAGCCAACCAGCCATCATACCAGGCTTGGTCAAACGGGACATTTTCGGGTTGCGGAAGAATGCCGTCCATTTCAAAGCTTGACCATTCGTTGAGGAGAGGAATGGCGTAGTCCCAATTGTCTGCTATGGCCCAGCCAGTAGCTTGCATGTTACCGTTTAAGGGAGGCACCCAAGGCAGGTAAGGATCAGGAAACGGGCCAGCGATGGTCGCGTACGGGCTGTCAAGCGACGAGGCAAAGTTGATCTGTACAGCAGGGATTGATTGATGGAAGAGAGAGCTGACAGATTCTTCGGAGATAGGTGATCCAGCTTGTAAAGGTTCTGAAGGTGCATCTGTGTCAACAACCTGGCCTTCAATCACATGTATATAAGAAATCTCGGTGGACGGTTCGAGCGGGAAAGGCACGATGGGCCTGGGTTGATCGGTTGAGGCTATATAGTTAGTGGGGTTGAATATGGTGGAGCTAGGGTTGATATAAGTGGAGCTGAGAGATATCTTGCTGATATGTGGTACAGCATTGTGTTTGGGAAGAGAGTTGGCAATGACATTGGGTTTCTGAGGTGGTGGAGGGGTTTCCAGCGTGCCATCGTCAATGAGATCCTGGATCGCATGACGGAGGCGAAAGCAGGAGTCAGTGAGATGACCCGCTCCTTGATGGTAAGCACAGTAAAGGTTGGCTTTGAAGCCGGGTGAAGGGTTCTTGGGCAGAGGAGTTGGATCCAGGGGCTTGAGATGCCCTGATTTGACCAACTTTTCTAAGACCGAGGATAGAGGTGCCTCGATAGCGGAAAAGCTGCGGGGTTGGTTTCGAGGCCGGTTGTTCTGCGGGGTTTGAACTTGATTGACATCCGCAATGTGATTAGCAGTGCCGGAGGAAGTGGTGTTGGTACCGGCGGTTGCCGTGTTGGAGTAAGTCCCTGTTCCAAATAGTGCATTCGCGTTCCCCGAATAAGCCCGAGGCTTTGCCTTGGTGGCGTGCGAGGATTCTCCCTTTGATAGAATCCCACTCTGCAGAGCATCTTCGATGGCCAGGGCAGAGTCGAAGAAGGTTTCAAAGTTGGCAGACGCCTGAGCTAGGACCAGATGCCTAGCATAGTCCGGTTGGAGATTGCGGGAGATGATGCGGAGCTGATCCTTCTCACTCGGGCGATCAGTCATCTGCGCAGCTTTAGCTCTCCACCTTTTGACGAAGTCCGCGAAGGACTCCTTAGCTTCCATCTTGGTGGATTCAAGTTCCTGGGTAGTCATTTTCAGCTGGGAGTTGTAGTTGTACTGCAAAATAAATGCAGTCCCAATGTCCTCCTTTTGGCAATGTCGAGTGACAAAAACCAATGGAAAGCAGGGCCTGAAAGAGTCTGGGGAAAGAGCTGTGACATGGCCTCCGGCTCGATAGACAGAAGTTTCATAGCGGCGTGGTAGCTGTAAAGATGAGTCCTGGGGTCACCGCTTCCATCGAACTTAGCCAAGTCCGGCATTTTGAATTTTTCAGGAAGTTTGGCATTGGGATACAGGCAAAGGCGATCCAGATCGATCCCTCCGGCACTGATCTTTTCCGTTTTAGCAATGGATTCCTCCAGCTTGGTCATCTTGGCCATGAGTGCGACCACATCCGGGTTCTGAGCCGGTTCTTCTTGGTTTGGAGGCAGTCTGCCACCCGCAAGGTTCGTAGCGGGCCTGCGGCCTTCCCTCGGGTTCAGCACCATGAGACGTCCTGCGTGAAGCGGATCTGGAACCAAGATAGGTTGCTCCTGGTCAGACTCATCGTCCTCACCTTCTTCCTCGAGGGGGGGTGGAAGGCGAGTGTGGATGAGGTCGTTCAGGCAGGCAATGTTAGCATCGGCCTGAGCTGCCCTCTGTTGCATGGTGGTGATGCTGTCTTGGAGGTTCATGAGCATGGTTTCCAAGGTAAGGGGTTCTGGTTGTGGCCGTTCCATTGTGACAGGTGGTTCAGAGCTGCTTGATGCAGATGCTGGGGTGGTTGGACGTCCTTCCTGTAAGACTGGCGGTGAACCTGCCTGAGAATCTGACTGTAGAGCAGTCAACAAAGTGTGCGGAGAGTCTTCCGTGGCGACTGGCTGGGATTGCAACCTGACAAGCCTTTGAACGGGATTTAGATGCAGACGTTCCCAAGCGGGTTTGGCGACTAGCCTCGATACTTTCCTTGGCGGTGCAATGATTCAGATCTTTGCTTGCTAGGCAAAAGGAGGTTTAATAAGGGTCCTGCAGTAACTTTAATCTAAATAAAAGACTAAAGCGAATGCAACCAACGTCGTCAGTGTCACCCTATACTCTAGAACCAGAAGACAAGTCTGTCTCACGACGCTTCGGACACTGTTTCAGGCCCTCAGAATTCTTTTTGAAGGTGTATCCTTGTTTGGAACGAGCGGTCCTAAAGGATGTCAAAAGGATTCTAAACCTTTGTCCATTTTGATGTTCAGGGTTTCAAGTTTTTTTTTTTTGGAGCCAAAACAACTCGGTATGAATATCATGATGCCATAACCCGATTGGCGTGAGCAGCACTGTGCTATTAGCCAGGCGGTGTAAGTGACGGGGCACTTGTTACCTTTGGGTGTAAGCATCATGGCATTTTACTCCGTGGTTCCTCATTTTTTTTTTATTTGAAACCCTAAACAGGTACACGGGCAAAGGTGTAGAAAAGCTTCTTGATTTCCTAAAGTCCCACCGTAAAAGGACTTAAAAGACCAAAAACGTGCATTACTGAAATGCACGATTCCTCACCGGGCCATGACAGTGTCCTACTAAGCCTAAAGACAGACTCGGAACAGATCAAGAACCTAGGAGCCATCCTAGACATGCTTCTATGCTGAACGAGATGTATGTACAGTTCATGCGATAAGAAAAAGCAGTAACACATAGGCATTTACGGGGTTAGATGCAAGTAGATCTTAACCTGTGGGTACTTGTCCTAGTTTGGAGAGTTCTAATGCTTTGTATATGCAAAAGGCCGGTTTTGGTTCGTAACAGGTTCCTCGGACTAGGGCCACAGATATACCTCCCGTTACCCGCGTATTCGCAGAGTAACAGTCGAACGGTAGCATGACCCATCATCGTCGAAGGTTGTTGGTCATTCGGGGTCCCCGGGCTCCGGTAAACCGTGCCGGATTGCCAAAACGATCCAACGAGGCTTTTCCCACATCGATGCAAATGATATGCTAAAATTTGATAAAAAGAAGAAGAATCACAAAGTCGTAAAAATGCCTTTTCAAATTTGGCTCACTTTATTTAGTTCATCTTTAGAAGAAACTACGCGAGCGAATAATCGAAAAAGCCCCAGATTAGTATGGCCGGACACGAGGTCCTGTTAAATCACCATTCCAACCTTCGGCAGCGCGAAGCTCACCGTTTTGACAGACTTTTTAAGGGATTGTTCCCAAGCGTATTAAATTCTAAGTATGAATTAATATTGGTTCGATTTATCCCCAGCAGAGTCGCCACTGTGGGCAGCATGCCCTTGGAAAAAGGATTCCGTTCCTTTCGCCATTGCGGCCCTTTTTTGGAAATCGAGGGAGCGCGAGCGCAGGTGGCAAGCGCTCAAAAATACAGAGTCGCCACTTGAGTTTTGAAGGTCCGACACTCAAGGAACCGTATTTCGAAGCACCCGCCGCGCTTTATTTGAAAAAGTGAAGGAAACCAGTCCGTCATAACCATATCTGGGTTCGGGAGCCAGGTTACGAGCGGGGAAGGGTTTTATGGCACCCCTCTCGCCCAATCCGGAGATCAGTCTCTACTTAGGCATTTTTATGAAAACTTTTGTGATTCTTCTTCTTCTTTTAATTAATTTTAGCCAATTAGGGCGGGGGAACAGTTAATCGGGGGTTAAAACTGTAACATTTTGCAGGATGTGATCAAATGATAGCATGGATGGATGGCATGACGAGTAATAAATGGGATGGATTTGAAATAGCGATCAGATGCCAAAACTAGGCTCGGGACAGATTTGCCCTGCACGATGGCCAACTTGCATGCATGAACAGATCTGCATGCAAGCCAACCATCGCGCGAGACACGTGAACCCTCGCGCGAGTGTTGTCATCTCACCACAGTTCCAAGTTCATCCCCTTCTGGGCTCTGGAAGAACCAGTGCACACCCAGGAAGCAAACCAAGCAGTTTATATGGAACTGTAAGAATACTAATTATTACAGATTGCTTCAAAGGGAGCCAAATGAAATGAAACACAACCCCTAAACAGAGGGGGTGTTAAAACAGAGGCCAAAGGCCTAGTTGCCCATGCAAGGGCTATTCATGGAAATCACAGAACTGTCGCGCGACAGAAAGTGAGGCTCGCGCGACATTCCTGACTGGACTTCCAGGAATTGCTTTACATGCTTAGGGTCCTGAGACAGATTCAGGGGATCCCAAGGGCATTCCATGGTATTTAAAACAAATAAACTAGCTACTGTATTTTGTTTTTGCATGCAATACAGTGATCTAAAAATCTAAATAAAGTACAACAGGCATGTTAATATTGCAAAACAGACAAGGGCTAGCCTCCCTTCCCCACGAGGTCCATTCTCTTGCTGACACAAATGTCGCGCGAGTATGGTGGACCGTCGCGCGAGGGTGTAACTGCCACGAATTCTTGTAACTCTGCTGGCTTTAGGACCAGGACATGGTATTGATTACCAGCCTTGGCCCTGTCAGCCCCCCTCAGGGATCAAAACAGAAACATGTTAAATGTTATACCTTTGCTTGGAAAGGGTTTGGAAATGGATTGGATTGATTGGTGTGGCCTTGCAACTAAGTGTACATTGAAACACTAAGTTTGGAAGATTAAGATGTGGTTTGGATTAGTAACTTTGTGCTAGCTATTGTTTGCCTTGTAAAATGATAAGTGAACTTCTTAATCAAATTCTTGGAACCCTTAACATGGAGGATGAAGGGGGGTATTTATAGGGGGAGTGCAAGGGCTAGGTAGTGGCCAAACATGGCTTTAGGACCAGCCAACAAGGCTGGTCACAACTTGGTTGTGAGGCTAGCCAACAAGATGAGTGGGGAGTGGTTGTGAGGGTGTAAGGGTGTAGCCTGCCAGAACCCTGTTCAGCTGAGGAAAACGGGGTTCCAGCCCATGTGACACCCAATCATCACAAGTCCAGCTGGATTCTGTGATAGGGACAGGAGAGAACTATCGCGCGAGTGTTAGAAACTATCGCGCGATGGTCAACAGTCAACAGTTTGACTTTGACCACACCTGGCAAGCTGAGTATCGCGCGAGGAACATGAAGGATCGCACGACGGTCAAACCTAAACCTAAGGTTTGACCGAAGGTTCAGAGGGGTTCAAAAGGTTCAAGCGGGGTTCAAAACACTCCAAGCTTAATCCATTCCCAATCCAAGCTCGTTTGATCCGATTTCATCATCGGGGAAACAAGAAAACCGCAAAACAAAGTAAAACGATTGGGAGATCCAGATTGGGGTGTCTACACAAAGATGCCAAAAGGAGGAAATATACAGGAAAACCTCGGACCCTCTGAGGTGGTCCCAACAGCTACTTTGTGCGTGAGGTGGGAAATGCCGCTTACACTGGACAGCCTGAGCCGTTTGTTCATTCTGAAACTGGGGAGCTGCTGCCTGGATTTGAAGTTTTCGCTAATGACACCTGGTCAAGCAGTGATGATGAGCCAGCAAGGGCAGAATTCAAGAGGAAGCTTAATCAGGTGAAGGTCAAGACTGACTGGCTGGGATCCGTCGATCAGGGGAATTTGGAGCTGCTGTTTCAGGAATTCTCCCAAGTGGGTTTGGCTGGGGAAGCTGAAGAAGCCGAAGTGCTCATGCTCGGGCCCGACGCCCTCGAGGACCCTACCTCTCTCATTGTGGAAGCCAGGGGTAGCCTTAAAAATTGTGTTTTCAAACCGCGCCTAACTTGCATTGATGACACCTCTGAGTCCGAGTCCGAGTCCGAGTCTGAGTCTGAGTCTGATACAGAGTCTGTTGCGTTGTCTAGGTCTAGCTCTGAGTCGGAGATTGTGCCTCTGGGCCCTCCACGTCATAGCTTTTATTTCGAGTTTGATTCTCTTGTACTTGGCGACCCTTCAGGGTCTTGTGAAATGAACGAGGCGTCTTCTGACTACTTCAATGATATTTATATAAACTGTGTCGACCCTGATGATGAAGGGATAGATTTCGATGGGGATATTCCCAAGGAAATCCGTGCCTTCATTGAAAGGGAAGACGAAAGGCATGCTCAACCATTAAAAGAAGAAGTAGTTTCTATAAACTTGAAAGATGAAAACGATCCCCGAATGGTTCAAGTGGGCTCCACGCTTTCGCCAGAGGAGCATTGTGGTTTCAAAGAGCTACTCACTGAATTTTGCGATGTTTTCGCGTGGTCTCATCGAGATATGCCTGGTATTGACCCCGAGATCGTGGAGCATCGGATCCCTTTGTTGCCAGATGCTAAACCTGTGAAACAGAAACTCAGACGGATGAGGCCGGATTGGGTTCAGAAGATCAAGGAGGAAGTCACTAAGCAGATCGACGCTGGTTTTCTCATGGTTTCTCAGTATCCCACATGGGTGGCCAACATTGTCCATGTTCCTAAGAAAAATGGGCAAATTAGGGTCTGTGTTGATTTCTGGGACTTGAACAAAGCGAGCCCCAAAGACGATTTTCCCTTGCCACACATCGATGTGCTTGTGGATAATACTGCGGGGCACGCATTGCTCTCATTCATGGATGGCTTTTTTGGCTACAATCAAATTCTTATGGCACCCGAGGACCGTGAGAAAACCATGTTCATCACTGAGTGGGGGACTTATTGCTATCTGGTCATGCCGTTCGTCTTGAAGAATGCTGGACCGACTTATCAGAGGGCCGCTACAACTATCTTGCATCATGACATGATGCACAAAGAGGTCGAAGTCTATGTCGATGACATGATCGCCAAATCTAAAACTTGAGAAGGCCACATTCCTGTGCTTAGGAAGTTCTTCGAGAGGTTACGTAAGTTCCGCATGCGCCTTAATCCTCAGAAGTGCACCTTCGGTGTCACAGCGGGCAAAATGCTTGGTTTCATGATCACTTCTCGTGGAATTGAGGTTGATCCATCTAAGATTAAGGCTGTGCTCGACATGAAGCCACCGGAATCTGAAAAGGGAGTGCGCAGCTTTCTGGGAAAGGTTCAGTTTATCAGCAGATTCATCGCCTAGTTAACTTTAACTTGCGAGCCGATGTTTCGTCTACTCAAGAAGAATACCCCGTTCGTTTGGACCGACAAGTGTCAGGCGGCGTTCACTTCTATTCAGAACTACTTGCAAAACCCACCGGTCTTGATGCCACCGGTGCCTGGGAAGCCCTTGATACTTTATCTATCGGTGAATCCTTCTTCTATGGGGTGTTTACTGGCTCAGGAGGGAGACAAAGGAGTTGAGAAGGCCATTTACTACTTGAGTAAGAAGATGGTTGGTGCTGAAGAACGTTACACTGCTCTTGAAAAGACGTGTTGGGCTCTCGTTTGGGCATCTAAAAAATTGAGACACTACATGCTGGCTTACCCAGTGAAGTTGATTTCTCGAATGGATCCTCTCAAGTATCTGTTTGAGAAGCCTACGCTTACTGGTAAGTTAGCACGTTGGTTGCTCTTGCTCGCCGAGTTTGACCTCGAATATGTCACTAGGAAGTCTGTTAAAGGGCGTGCGGTGGCAGAATTCCTTGCTGATCATCCTATCGATGGGCCAGAGGACTCAGACTTTGTGTTTCCAGATGAGGAGGTGCTAGCAGTCGTCGAAGACACCTGGACTCTTTACTTTGATGGAGCGGCTAATCAGAAAGGATATCGGATTGGGGTTTTGTTGATATCTCCGGATGGTTCTCATATTCCGCTTGCGTTTAAACTCAATTTTGACATCACTAATAACCAAGCTGAGTATGAAGCCTGTATAGTTGGCATGGAGGCTGCCCTCACACTTGGTGTTGAAAAGCTTGAAGTCATTGGTGATTCCAACCTTGTTGTGTCTCAGGCCAATGGGGACTGGAAAGTTCAGGAGGATAGATTGAAGCCTTATCATCAAGACCTGGAGGATCTCATTCCTCGTTTCAACAAAGTGACCTTCACGCACATCCCCCGTCTAAAGAATCAGTTTGCTGATGCCTTGGCAACTTTAGCTTCCATGGTCGAACTCCCGCTGGGTGTCAAGCTTCGTCCAATCCTTATTGAACAGCGGGACTTGCCTGCTTATCAATATGTCAACACCGTCGATGATGTCGATGACGGCCTACCCTGGTACCATGACATATGGAATTTCATTGAGAACGGCAGTTACCCGCCTGACGCCACTAAGAAGGATCAAACCGCTTTACGAAGGTTAGCCGCGCAATACATTCTCTGTGGAGGGAAGTTGTACCGGAGATCTCACTGCGGGATGCACAAGCTTTGTGTTAATGGCACTGAGGCCATCAGGATAATGGAAGAAATCCACGAGAGAGACTGCGGCCCTCACATGAGTGGAGTCATGCTCGCCAGAAAGATCCTTCGGCAGGGGTACTTTTGGTCTACTATGGAGTCCCAGTGTGTGGATTATGTACGCCGCTGCCATAGGTGTCAAATCCACACCAATCTCATACATGTCCCCCCTTCTAATCTCTTTGGCATGTCATCACCTTGGCCCTTCTCTGTTTGGGGAATTGACGTCATCGGCATGATTAGGCCCTCCGCTTCGAACGGTCATCGGTTCATTTTGGTAGCGATAGATTATTTCACCAAGTGGGTAGAAGCTGAGTCCTACAAAACGTTAACTGCAGTTCAGGTTGCTCAGTTCATCAGGAAGAACATTATCTATCGATACGGGGTTCCTCAGGCTTTTGTGTCGGACAATGGGGTTCATTTCAAAGGCAGGGTTTTAGAGCTCTTCGATGAGTTCAAGATTCAGATTCATCACTCGACGGTCTATCGCCCTCAGACGAATGGGGCAGTCGAAGCAGCTAACAAGAATGTCGAAACAATTATCAAGAAATCCGCAGAATCCGCCAGGGACTGGCACGAGCAGTTGCCTCTAGCTCTTTGGGGGTATCGCACGTCAATTCGAACATCGACAGGGGCAACCCCCTTTTCCCTAGTCTATGGGATGGAGGTTGTCCTTCCCATCGAGCTCGAGGTGCCGACTCTGAGGATCATGGCTGAGTGTGAACTCACGGAATCCAAATGGCTTAGTGGGAGGTTTGTTGAACTCATGCTCTTTGATGAGAGGAGGCTCCGTGCCTTGTATCATGTTCAGGGGTATCAGCGCAGAATTGCTCGGGCTTTCAACAAGAAGGTGAGGTCTCGTGACTTGGCTGAAGGGGATATGGTCACAAAGGAAATCCGGGCTCCCATTTTCGATCCATGTGGTAAGTTCCGCCCGAAGCGCGCGGGACCTTACATTATCAAGACCATCCTCTCAGGTGGAGCGGCTCAGCTTATTGATCTGGACGGCAATGAGTTCAACACTCTGGTCAACCTGGATCAACTTAAACGTTACTATCCTTGAGAGAAGCTCGTTGGGCCGAAAACCACAAGGGTGGGCGGTTCCAAGCAAAAATTAGAGCAAGCCTGCTAGACTGAAAACCCAAGGGGGCAGTTTAGGCAAAAATAAATGGGCATTCAATCAAAGCTCGCTAGATTGAAAACCTGTAAAGGCAGTTCTAGGCAAAATTTAGAGCGCAAAAGGAGAGCCAAAATACACGAGCAAACCCTAGCTTGAACTACATGCGACCTGATTCCTTGAAAAGGGATACGTAGGCAATCTCTCTGTGAGATTCGGTCATAATCAATCTACCCAATCCGTGGTCCCAAGGAGTGCCTCGACATTCAAGCAGCGCGGTGTTCAACACTTGGACCAAAAAGGGGAAAGCTTCACCATCTTTCATCTTTATTCAAAACTACTATTTCTAATACATAGGCTGAGCAGAGTCCTTAAAACAGTTAAGCATAAAAACAGAATGAAATGCTAGAGGCCCTCATGGGCTCATAGTTTATTCTAGATTATTGGAGTCATGTCAGAAGTCAGTTTGCGTTTTGCCTTCTTGCAATGTCTTTTCTCAGCCATGCTACGTAGTGGCGCTTGAGTCCTGTGCTGAAGTCTGGTTCTGCTCCGCCAAGCTGTCTCAAACCCCAGTTATGCTCATACCCAACCAGATGTTGGGCAGTGAATGCTGGAATCTGGAAATTTTCTATCCCAGCTCGATGCAGACCCTGGTTCATACCTAATTGCCGAAGGATGCGGCCTGGAATGTAGAAGGTGAAACTGGACAGCCCAGCAATCACCATCCACTCGAAGCTCGCAGAATTCAGGGCCATGTCTGGAATGTTCAAGGTTTCGTGCCGCCAGACAATTTCACGCGGGGACATCTCTCTCATGAAGGTGTGTCACTCCTCCTCAGACATCTCTGGATACAGCATCCCTCTCTGATGCATTCGCCCGGGCAGATGGGGCCAGTTCGCCTCAGGAGCTGCGATTAGCCCGAGTTTGTCGGACAGCCACAACTGCATGAGCGAAAAAACAAGTAAGGAGCCATATAAAACTTGAGTGAAGAAAAGACAAGTAAGGAGCTCCGATATAGCCTTTAGCTGAGAGTTGAGGTAAAATCAGACTGTGTGAAAATCGAAAAAAGGTGAGCTGAGTGAGAGTTTACCTGCAACAAGAGTGGGCTACCACCGAATATGTCTGTTTGGCCGGCAGCCACCAAATCCAAACCCATGAGCGTTTCTGCAAGAACCATAGGAACCACGTTCCTTCTGACTCCTAGCTGGGTGGCCACATCCACCAGCGAGGGATCGGGCTGTCCATTCGGAGACACCAACAGATATGCGGCTAGTACGCCAATTGACAGAGCAAAACGGCATCGGGCCTGCAGGGCAGTGTCCTCTGGATCACTGTCAGGCCTGTACCATTCCATCAGGCGCAGGACGTTTATTTGCCCGCTAGCCAGCAGGCTATCCGCCGCTCCCCTCGAAATGTTCAAGCAGGATTTCAGGAGCTTCGGCATGCTTTTTCTATAGGCTGGCACGACAAGCACGCTAGAAGCAAAACCCTGGAGGTATGCCTGGAATTCCTCCACGGTTGGGCACAGCTCGTTGTCCCCGAATCTAAACACGTGGACGTCTGGATCCCAAAACTGCAGGGCCGCTCTCAGGATTTCGGGACGGAGCCTTATGCTTTTAAGAAGCGAAAGGCGGCTAGCCCGTGAGAACGGAAGCATAGCCAGTCACTCGCAACGAATTCTTCAAGCCACGGGCTGATTAGTGCGGGGAGGTAGTTCACCATTGGAGAAGTGTATTTGGCGGTGTTTCTACTGAAGGTATACCCTTCGTTCAGGAGGCTCTGCCCATCTTATAGCCAGAGAAGGATGAAATATCCTTTACTTTGAATGAAGTGTCCATGCAAGGTGGCCTTGTGCCTTTAGTTCAAGGACATAACTCTGAAGCCCTCAGATCACTTCTGAACGTCCAAAGCAGATGACAGGGCTTGCCACACTTTAACTTCTGAATAAGTCAAGGCTGGCAGCTGTGTCAGGCTCTCTCCATCGCGCGATGGTTTCGTTCTGTCGCGCGAGGAATCAGTTTATTTGGGCCAAGAAAAATAGGCTACTGTCTTTTGGAGGGTGGTTTTTCACGTTTTGTTTTGAGCCAGATTTTGGGCGTCTAACACTTCCAGTAGGTCATTATGGATGATTATGACTACGTCGAAGTTTTATTTGTTCAAATTGCACGTTTGGGGGATAATTTCGAGCCTCGAAGGAGTCATGTTCAGGATTATAACCTTGGCACAAGTTTTATTTCAACTGGTCGAGCCATACAGAAGGTCTTGCCGCTTACAAAGTTAACACACGAGATAAAGATAAACAGCCCGGATAACCCAATGGTTTCCGAACTTTTTCCAATTACAGGTTTGTTACACAAGGGATTCAGGAACTTCCCCCCGATCTGGCCTTGACTTCTTTGCGAAGCCATTTCACATAGTGGCTCTCCAACCATGTGACCGAACCCGGGACTGGTTCCTCCAGCTCTCTTTCGTCCCAGCTATATCCGTAGATGTACAGGTTGCTGGCGTTAAACTCTGGAAGCTCGAACGAATCCCTTCCAAAGCGTCTGTTTCCTTGACTTATCCCCAGCTAGCGGAGCATGCGTCCCGGGATATAGAATGTGAAGCTTGTCAACCCTGCTATCATTACTCGTTCGAATCCAGCAGAATTTACGGTCATCTCCGGGAGATTCAGCCACGGACATCTCCAGACGAGATCTTCGGGGTACATGTCGTTCAGGAAGACATGCCATGCTACAGCTGACAACTCCGGGTACACCATCGGCTTTTCCACCAAGTTTCTGGGGACAAAGTCGAAACTAGCCTCCAGAGGTTCAAGCACGCCTACCTTGTCCGAAAGCCAAATCTACATGAGAGTTAAAAACAAGTAAGAAGTCAGATATGGCCCGAGTGAAAAAACAAGTAAGGTCTACCGAGCGATCCTCACCCGAGTGTCAAGGTAAAATGAAAGTGAGCAATAGAAAGAGGAGAGTTGAGCGAGAACCTACCTGGAGCAGGAGGGGGCATCCGCTGAATACGTTCGCCCGGCCACTTTCGATCAGATCCAAACCCATAAGGGTTTCCGCCAGGATTATGGGCATGATGTTTTTCTGGGCGATCATCTGGCAAGCAATACTCACCAGTTTGGAACTGACCTTCCCGTCAGCAGGAATCAGCATGTAAACAGCAAGCGCACAGATGGAGAGCACGAGGCGTCGTTGAGCTGGCCCGACATAGTCTCTGAGGCCTCCTTCCGGGCCATACAATTCGATAAGTCGGGCGATGTTGAGCTCATCATTTTGGAGTATGCTACAACTCTTCGGAGATGTTGAGTTTCATCCGTAAGAGTTGCTCCATATCTTCTTGAAGGGGTGGAATGGCGAGAGCATTAGCGTCAGCAAAGCCCCGAAGATAGGCTTGAAACTCCTCTACCGTCGAGCACATTTCGTCATTATAGAACCGGAACACATGCATAACTGGATCCCAGTAACTCATGGCCGCTTCAAGAAGCGTAGGGCATCGCCTAGCATGGCGAAGGTCCCGAATGGAGGCCAGGCCTCGAGATCGGGGACCCTCCCAATCGACGGTTTCCGACAATAGCCAAGGATCGAGCATGGCTGCAAATGGACTTTCCATCTTGGGTGTTTAGAAGGGATTTTGTGTCTATAAGAAGAGGGGAATGCCCTACATTGCTTCTTTTGCTCTTCATTTATAGAAAAAAAGCCCACAAATATTGCCCTCGTTTTCCGTGCCATGGCCTAACTCCATGCAAGGTGTCCTACCACCTTGCCAAACCAAGGACATCCTCCCCTGAAACCACAGAGTAGCCTGCAAGACGTGGGGAAGATGATAAGGCTTCAGGCAGTGATCTGGTCAAACAAGGGCAGCTTAGCAGGGTCTGACCGTCGCGTGATTGTTTCAAATCGTCGCGCAAGAGAGCTTCCCTCGCGCGATGGTTCCAATCCCTCGCGCGAGGGTTTGTCTGCAATTTTGACAGTTTTCAGTTGCTACTGTCCAGTTTTGGTCACTTTGGTTTCCAAGGGTACTTTTGCACTTTTGATGATTCCAGCAAGTCATTATGGACATATGTGACTGTATCCAAGCATCGGATTCAAAATGTCGCGTTTAACGAAGATTTTGGACCCTCAACAGCCCATTTCAAGTTCAAATCAAGGTTTCGAGAGGCCGAAACTCGTTCTAGAAGTTTTAGACAAAGTTGGTCATGCCATATAGGTCACTTGGGCCTTATGTGACTGTATGGAGGTGTCGGTTTCAGTCCGGGACCTAATCGAGTCATGTTTCCCGTTTTAGGCCGTTTTTGCGTTGTTTTTTAGCATTTTCGTGTCCAAATCTCTTTTTGGGGCGTTTCTTTCAATTCCGTCAATTGGGACAGGTCATGTTAAGTATACTTGGTCTTGTATAAGAGTCAGTTTTTTCTGGATCGGGTTATTTTGGATTTTGGCTCATTAATGCCCAAAATTTCATTATTTTCCCGTATCCTCGTATCCTAGCCGTATCCTGGGGTATATTTCTGTTTTCTTCGCAGTTCGGTCACGTTTTGTACATACACGTGTGTCTGTGAGCAGTTTTGGTGCATTGTCAATGCAAGTTTTGGTACTAGCGGTTGGTTTTACTTTCTCTTATTCATAATGAGAAACAATAAGCCCGAAAATGTAAGTTTTATAGCTAAACCGTGATCTACCCATATAAGCAAAAGGAAACTACTGTATCTCTGGCACTTCGGCCGATCAAAAGCTATCAAAGCGGTCAGGGCACAAGCGCCCGCTAGTTAAAAGGCACGCAGGCCTCCAAAAACCTACATCAACTAAGCTATCTACTTGGGCATGCAGGCCCGAAATCAAAAGTCAAAACGCAAGGAAGGCTCCGTGGTGACCCTCAGTGCTCTCCAAGCCAGTCATCGCTCTCCACTCGCTCTTGGGGATCGTCCTTGTACGGAGGATCGTCAGCAGAGTCGTCGGAACCGCTGCTAGAGGAGGGACGTCGCTCTACCTCTTCTTCTTCTTCATCTTCATCTTCTTCGTCCTCCTCTTCTCCCTCTTCCTCTTCTTCCTCTTCCTCCTCTTCTTCCTCGGGAAGATCTGACAAGATCAATCGCCTCTTGCGGGCCGGCTCCTCTTGCGTCGGCTTCTCTCGCATCTTGATTTGGAATTGCAGCTCAACACGTCTAACGGCCTGCCTAGCAGCCTCCCGACTCGTAGCCGCTGGCTACGAACTCCTGGTCTGTCGCCGCGAAGTGGTGGCTGGAGGCGTGGGTTTCTTTGCCACCACCTTCTTGGGTGGCGGGTCTCGCGTGCTCTTCCTCCTAGGAACCACCCTCCCCTGTGCCTGCATTGTCATTTCATTTCAAAGCATGAGTATAGATTGTGCATATTGCATTTCATATGTTGAAAACAGGTACATTCTATAATCAAAAGCAGGAATGTATCAAAAGCAAGAATGCATCGAAAGCAGGAATGTATCGAAAGCAGGAATGCATCGAAAGCAGGAATGTATCGTTTTTTATACTTGTGTCCTCTGAACAACGGCTGGTCAAGCTAGCTGTGGTGTCGACGCCGGGTAGTGTAACTCCAATGGCATACCGCTCGCCGCTCTCCTCACCACATTCTCCAAAGCTAGCATGCGCCGGACGGCCTCGTTCACCCACTCAGACGGCACCTGTATGCAATTTGAGTTCATCAGGCCAATCAACAGTAATTTGAGCATATTGAATTGAAAAGTAATAATGGAAGCTAAGTCTTACCGGCACGGTCACGGGGGTAGGCTCAGCTCTCGCAGGCACTAAGCGCAACTCTGCAGAATTCCCCTGGCTGTCAACCATAGGAATCCTCCAAAGTAGCTCTGGAGGCCCGCCAACCACAGTTCTGCTCAGGCCTCGCCTCACACGGCCTTCGCCTCCTCTCTATCTCTCGCCAGCCGCTCTCCTCTCCTCCGCAGCTCCTACGACCTGGCTCCGCATCTCTCTCAGACTACGGATCTCGAGCGGGCCCGCCAGGAAGTCTCTCTGGTAAACGGCATAGTCCCTTTCAGGACGCAGGTAGTGTGCCAACTCAGTGTCCGGTCGCGTATACCTCTCCAGCTCAGCCCGTGTGTACTCTCCTGTATGCGAAGCCCGGGGCGGAAGTGGCCCTGGCACCTGGAACTCGAGACGGCCAAGTGACTGACGTGTCACCCGGTCTCCCAAGTACCACTGCCAACCAAAGGCCGACTCCAGTAGCACCCTGCTGGCTGTAATAGCTCTGCTCCTAGCCAAGTACTCCGGCTCTGGCCCTGCTACTCTCCAAGGGTTCCAATTGATCTGCAGACAGTGCAGTCAAGCAACAGGCAAGCAATTGATCTGCGACAGCATTCAATCAAAGAAAGGAGTGCATATTGAAAGATTTGTGTTCTGTGTCATACCTGTGAAGCCCTAAGCTCGTCCAAGTACAGCCTGAAGGCGTTGAGGTCGCCTCTCCCCTCCTTCTTCCCCATATTGGCCTTACTCCATATCAGCGCGCAGGGGAGGGTGCTCAGGTCTGGATGCTTGCATTGCGGCGGATACATCCGCAGTACCTCGTAAGCCCAAAGCTGTGCGATGTTTAGACAAGTACAAGCATTAGTCACAAGATATGCAATGTTTGAAATTAAAGCAATCAAGCGAGCTAAGCAATCAAATAGACAAGTATAATCGAAATTATGTTTTGCAAAGGGTTAGAATTATACCTCCCAAGCTCTCCAGTAGCCAACAGTGCTCTGACCTGTCCTCGACGAGTCACCAAAAAAGTGATAGGCTGCAATCAACGCTGCACCACCCCAGTCGAAGCGTGAGGCTCCTCTCAAATCCCTCAACGCCGGCAAGTAGGAGAGATGCACTTTGCTCCGCCTGTTTGGGTACAAAGAAGCACCGAACAGGTATAACAAGTATGCCCGGGCCATCTGCTCCGCCTCCCGGTCATTGGTCACCTTCTTCTTCAGGTACCCCGTGAACTTGTCATACCGTGCCATCCCCTCCTCAATCTTGGGCGCCTCACCCAGAAACCACTCCAAAGCCACTCTGTCCTCCTGAATTCCTGAGTCGAACGGGATAGGCTCTCCTCCAACCCTCAGCCCGGTGATCGCCGCAAAGTCCGCAGGCGTCATCGTCATCTCCCCAGGAGGTAGGTGGAAGGTATTGGTGGTATCCCTCCACCTCTCCGCAAGTGCAACCAGGACCGCGTGATCCGCCCTCACCCGTGTCAGTGTCTGTACAAACTCTCCAAAGCCTGCCTCGTCTACTAACCGCCGCACCCTCTCCGGCAAGGCCTCGTACAGCTCTAAGGACCTACACGCGCCCCCGAAGCCGCGGATGTCCCTCTGACTCGCTCCTGCCTGTTTCAAACGCAGAGACAAGCAGCAAAGATATTGTCAGTATACAGGGATTTCATTTTCAAGTTCTAGGTAATCAATGAAGCCTACAGCATATGGTTGGTTCAAACTGTTATACGCAAGATGTAGAGGATGTCTCGTTATGCCATGATTCAACTTGGGAATGTGGTGTGTTATCCTAGGTTCCCGTACATACAAAGCTTTCATTTTCAAGTTCTAGGTGATCAGTGAAGCCTACGGCATATGGTTGGTTCGAGTTACTACATGCAAGGCATATGTCACCAATGGTATATCGTTTTGGCATGGTTTGGCTCATAAGTATCGCATGCAATTCTGAATTCAAGTGTTTCAAGCAAAATATCAAAATTGAACTACGAAGAGCAAATATCAAATGGAATTACAAAGGGAATTTTCTGAGAAAGTACCTCCATCCAAGTGCTGGCAATGTGGGCCCGGGGGTCTCTCAACACAAGCTCGTCGTCATAGTCCCTTTGTAGCGGTGCGTAAGCCGCAAAGCCCGACGGTACGAACAAGTGTGGTGTGGGAAGTACGTACGCCTCCGTTGAGAAACCAGGGCGTCTCATACCCCTCGCCTCTGCCACTGCGGTCACTCTAGGCCCCTGCGCCTCCGCTCCGGCCCCTCTCCTCGGCTTCAACGTCCCTCAAAGGCTCCTCTCTCTCCTTTCTTTCCCTCTCGGCCCACTCCGCGGCCTCTGACGCCTCAATGGCCCTGGCACGATCCTCCCTAGCCTTCAAGACCAACACCCCGATTGCGGGGTTATCCTCAAGAAGCCTCGCCAATGCCTCGTCACTCAAGAACTCGGCGACGTCATGTTTCGTAATCGGTCTGTGACTCGATGACGTCGCCGCGGGCCGGAACAAGATGTCTTCCTCCCGGAATGGTACCTCTGTGGTCTCCTCCTCAACGACGGTCCCTTTACCCTTCGCCGAATCCCTTGGCGGGGACCCGGTTGGCTCAACGGCATCATCTCCTGCCCCACTGCCACTGCCTTCCCCAGTCTGAACCGTCGCGCGAGGCTCCTCCTCTGTCGCGCGATGGTGCTCTCCAGCACCAGTGTCTCCTGCATCTCCTGGACTCACTCCGGTCACCACCGAGCCTCCAACGGCCATGCTCGGGTCCAATTCCTCAACACTGTGGCCCACGGCCCCCATTTCAACCGTCGCGCGAGCCTCTGGCTCAGTCGCGCGATGCTTCTCTTCGTCACTATCCTCTCGCTCGCGGCCCTGTTCTCCACCTCCGCCGCCCGTGGTCACTGCACTAATCCCTGTGATGGCCTCCGCCGGTGGTCGGTCCCCTTATTCAACAGCCATTGGACCTCCTCGGTCCTCGGTTTGATCAACAACCTCGCCTCCGCCTCCTCCATCACTGTGATCTGCCATGGCTGTAATGGGTGTTCGTGGTTTTGTTGATTTTGTGGATGAATCGAAGGTTTGAGAAGGATTTGGGAGGAGAGATGAGAGTTGGGAGGGTTTTGGAATTTTTGAAACCGCTCTATAACTGTTCCTGTAACGTCCCGCGGACGTTTAAACGAATAACACGGGTTTGGGCTGGGTCTGGGCCTTTTCAGGTCCAAGCCCTAACCAGGAACCCTCGCGCGAGTGTTTGTAACTGTTGCGCGACAATTCCTTTGGGCCTCAGGCCCAATCCGGGTTCTAGGTTTGGCCCGGTTTCGTTTATCCCTCTTTTGGGCCTATGAACTCTCGTTGTGTTCATATATTAAATTTGAGGGTCGTTATGGAAGCTTTGCCTTCATCCCAAGAAATTTTACATCCCCAGCAGTGGTCCGCCCAAATCAGCGACGATCTAACCATCCAAATTCAAATCAGCGACGATCTAACCGTCCAATTTCAAATCAGCGACGATCCATCCGTCCAATTTCAAATCAGCGACGATCCATCCGTCCAATTTCAAATCAGCGACGATCTAACCGTCCAATTTCAAATCAGTGACGATCCATCCGTCCAAATTCAAATCAGCGACGATCTAACCGTCCAATTTCAAATCAGCGACGATCCATCCGTCCAACTTCAAATCAGTGACGATCTAACCGTCCAATTTCAAATCAGCGACGATCCATCCGTCCAATTTCAAATCAGCGACGATCTAACCGTCCAATCTCAGATCAGCGACGATCTAACCGTCCAACTTCAAATCAGCGACGATCTAACCGTCCAATCTCAGATCAGCGACGATCTAACCGTCCAACTTCAAATCAGCGACGATCCATCCGTCCCACTTCAAATCAGCGACGATCTAACCGTCCAATTCATCAAAATCTCCTCAATTGGTGCACGGTATTTTTATATACTTGTTTGCATCTTCCATTTCATCGGCTTTTGGGCGGATTTGGTGGGTGTCTAGAAATCTTTAACGTTACCCGTACCAGTCAATGGTGCTCCGCGTGCCGTCAAAGAGGGACTACTGTAGACACCCCAATCTGGGTCTCCCGTTTGTCTTACTTTATTTTCCAGTTTCTTGTTTCCCCGATGATGAGATCGGATCAAACAGGTTTGGATGTGGAATGGATTGAACTTGGAACCCTTTAAACCCCTAAAAAACCTTCAGTCAAAACCCTAACCGAGGTTTGACCGTCACGCGACGGTTCTGGTCACTCGCGCGACAATAAGCTTGCCAGGTGTTGGTCAAAGTCAAAGGCTGACTGTTGACCCTCGCGCGATGGTCCCAAACCCTCGCGCGATGGTTTGCACCTGTCACTTTCACCGTAATCCAGCTGGATTTTTGTGATCATCAGGGCCACATGGGCTGGAACCCCGTTTTCCTTGGCTGAACAGCGTTCTGGCAGGTTCTTGGAGCACCACCCTCACAACCACCCCCACTCACCTTGGTGGCTCACTTCTCCACCAAGCAAGGGTGACCAGCCTTGTTGGCTGGTTGCTAGGCCAAGCCTTCCAACCACCTTGCACCTTCCATCCTCCTATAAAGCCCCCATTAGTCTTCCATTGCAAGGGTTACAAAATTTTCAACAAGAAAGAATTAGCAAGTCTAGCACAAAGTTACAATCCCTAACCACATTTGCTAGTCTTTCAATCAAGTGTTCTCCATACACTCATTTGCAAGGCTATACCACTTGATCCAATCCTTTTCCAAAAATCATTCAAGCAAAGGTATAAAATTTACTTGTTCCTGTCTTGATCCCTGAGGGGGGCTGGCAGGGCCAAGGCTGGTAATCAATACCAGTCCTGGCCCTAAAGTCAGCAGAGTTACAAGAAACTGTGATCAGTAAAACCCTCGCGCGATTGGTCCACGTGGGGAAGGGACACTAGTCATTTCTTGTTTTATTTATGAGCATGCTTGTTGTAGTGTTGTTTTGATATATAGATCACTGATATGCATGTTAAAACAAGTTCAGTCCCTTAGCTTGTCACTCTAGTTAGATTGATACCCTTGGGATGTTTCTGAATATGTCTCTGTAACGCCCCCAAATTCGGGTACGTTAAAGGGATAATTTTATTGAATAATCAAAGAGAGTCTGGCTCTTTATTACATCATAACTCTCACAAGAGTGTCTTAATTACATATGGTTAGGAAAACTAGGGTTCCTAACTACAACTCCGCCTGCTTCCTCCATCCTAGCCAGCTCCTCAGCTCCAAAATCCTCCAAGGCGTACTGCTTATCTTGATTATCTACAAAGTCTGACACATTATACCAGCGTCGCCACCGATATAATATGTCAGGGTCACCAAAGGTAACACCATGAGCTACAGAAGCTCAGCAGAATAATCCTATACCCACCAACCCATAACATACACATAGCAAGGCACATATAATAGTAATGAATCGTGCAGATAATGACATCTACGCAGTACGTGTTTATTCAACAACTATCAACAATAACATAACCACATTTTCTATTAACTATCGTTGGTGTTCGTAATATCAGAGTTTCTCCTACGCAGCATTTCGTAGACCATGTCACCATTTTACCTTTCATTTCCCAAATCAACATTTTGAAAATCATTCTAACACACCCTAACCTCAAAATGGTTCCACCACCACGGAGTCCCATTGGAACACACACAACCTCACAATGGTTCCGCCACCACGGATTTCCATTGGAACACACCCAACCTCGGTTCCGCCGTTCCGGGTTCCCGAGTATCCTCACAATGGTTCCGCCGCACCGGGTTCCCATTGGCACACAATTGCATTGGCTCCTCTCCGCGGATAATCGAGCCACACCTCACCATGGTTCCGCCGCTCCGGGATCCCATGGGAACGCACACAACCTCACAATGGTTCCGCCACCACGGATTTCCATTGGAACACACCCAACCTCGGTTCCGCCGTTCCGGGTTCCCGAGTATCCTCACAATGGTTCCGCCGCACCGGGTTCCCATTGGCACACAATTGCATTGGCTCCTCTCCGCGGATAATCGAGCCACACCTCACCATGGTTCCGCCGCTCCGGGATCCCATGGGAACGCACACAACCTCACAATGGTTCCGCCACCAAAGATTCCCATTGGAACACATTTGCATTGGCTCCTCTCCGCGGATAACCAAGCCATACCTCACCATGGTTCCGCCGCTCCGGGATCCCATGGGAACACACACAACCTCACAATGGTTTCCCATTGGAACACACGCAAATCTCCCATTGGGCAAACGGCCACAATGTACTTTCAAAAAAATTTACCCAATGTCATAAATCTTTCTTTTACACACTCACACCACACAATGGGCAAGTCTGGCCACATTGCGGTTTCAAAATATTTTATCCAATGTCATAAATCTTTCTTTTACACACCACACAATGGGCAAGTCCGGCCACATTGCGGTTTCAAAATATTTTATCCAATGTCATAAATCTTTCTTTTACACACCACACAATGGGCAATTCCGGCCACATTGCGGTTTTAAAACATTTTCCTTTTTCCAAAATCACACCTTTTCATTAGCCACACCCTAGGCGTCATGTTTCTATTTTTCTTGATTCTCGTGTCTCATTATCATGCATAGACTCCGCGGCAGGACCTTAACCTTTCATTGAAATCTTAACTAACAAGATCATCCAACTCTAGATTATTTAGCATGCTCATTCTAATCATATTCGAACATTTAGCACAAGCACTAAAGCATAGTGCCACATGGACGGACACCTTTGGAGTGGTAAACCACTTATGCTTTATCAACAACAAGTAGTCAAGCAATCACACAACAAGCTCATCACCATCCTTATAATTGAAACTAAGCGGTACATTCCTATCTTTAAAAGAAGTTTAAAACAGCATATGTTTATTGAAGATAAGGTTTGTTATTCAACATGCATTTGGACAATAAGTAAGGTATCATTTTCATCAAACGTATAAAGATAATACTACGTTTCAAAAGTATGCATATTTCTAATTATATTCGAGGAAAGTAGATATGGGAATCTACCGTTCTTCTTGGCGGTAGGTCGATCTAAGGGATTGGTCGTCGGTTTTGGTGGATCGGCGGCGTAACGGCTCCGGATTGCTTCAAAAGGAAGAGAGATGGATGTTCTCTTCCTAGAAACAACTTTAAGAACTAGACTAGACTACTTTACAGATCTAAGGGTGGTTTTGGAAGTGGTTTGGTGGTGGCTCTTCAAGAACAAGGAAGAACTTTCAAGAACAAGCAAGAACACTATGCTTTCTAGAGAGAGAAGTTGTGGAATGGAAGGTGTGAGTTGAATGGTGAGAATGGGGTGCTATTTATAGCAAAACTTGGCTTATTATCCAATGGATAAATTTTTCCCTAACAATTATTGTCCAAGGGACAATCTTTGAAAGGTATGGCTTTGAAAGCATGCATGACTTGTCTTGTCCAATCTTTTTAGGCTTAGGGCTAAGATCCTAGGTTATCATGGAAGGCTTAAGGTCTTGTCTTGTCTAGAATTGGTTGGCATGAAGGATAGGATCTCATCATTGGATTTGGAAAGGCTAGAATGGTGACACATGGAGCTTTAGGCTTAAAGCTAAGCTTGTAGCTTGGTGAGGTGCCCAACACACAAGCACACACCTCACACACTCTCTCTCCCTCTCTCCTTGGCCGAAATCTCTCTCCCTCTCCCTCCCATTGTCTTGTCAAATCATGCTTAAAGTATGTCAAGCATGGCTTCCAAATTTAGGTTAGGTTCTAGGTTATCATGAGAGGTTAGTCCTAAAAGGGGGGACAAGTGGCAAGGCTAGTTGTCACTTTGGTAGGCTAGGGTGAGTTGGCTTTGCAAAAGATCAAAGAAGATCCTAAAAGGTTTGTACTTTGGTTGGCTAAAGTGGGATCATGAGTGTCTAAAGTGAGATCTTCCTCACTCTCTCCCCTTTCTCTCTCTCTCTCTCTCTCTCTCTCTCTCTCTCCCTCTCCCTCTCCCTCTCCCGTACTTGGTTAGGTCCTAATATATTTATAGGTCTATATATGGAAAGAGCAAGGAAAAGGCAAAAAGGTAAAAAGGTAAAAAGTAAAAAGTAACTTTCTAAAAGTGACTTTCCTAGAAAGTAACTTTGCTTTAAGGGTGATGATTACCTTAGGGCATGTGTTCTACTTTTGGAAGCAAATGATGAGATTTGGTTTTGGACTAGTCTAATCAAGCTTGGGTATTCTTGGCATTCTTGGCATGACTAACTTTTATTATCCAAGGGGTAAAGATTTCCCTAGCAATTCTTGACCAAGGGATAATGAATTTCCTAGAAAGTGTACTCTAGACAATTAGGCATGATTATGCTAGGTGTGCATGCATGGCAAGGCTAGGTTTGTTTCTTTTGGGAGCAAAATGATGGCTTCCTATGGTTCAAGGATTTTTAAGTGACTTGTCTTGTCAAACCTAGGCTTTCATTGTCAAGACTAACTTCTATTGTCCAAGGGATAAAGATTTCCCTATCATCTATCGTCCAATGGATAAAGGAATAAAGGTGGCATGGGCTTGAATGACTAGTCAAGGGATATAATATCATTACCTAGTAGATGGGAGATCTTATTTCTATTATCCAAAGGGTAAGAAGTTCCCTAACAATTATAATACCATGGGTAAAAGGGAAAGGTTACACTTTGGAAGATGTAATGATGAAGAATAAAGTCTAGTAAAGTAAAAAGGTTAAAGGTGAAACTTACTTTCCTAGAAAACAACTTTTGTCATAAAGGCAATCATTACTCCAAGCCATGTGTCTTACTTTTGGAAACTCATGATGATTCCTATTGTCCAATGGTTCTAGGATGTTAGGAGGATGTAACTAAGTCAATGGATACTTAGGTTAGGCTAACTAACTAGTTGGAACTAATTCTACTTGCCAAGTAGGATATTTAGCCAATAAACATAATTTTAAGACTTTATTTCAAATACTAGGAAAATATACAAGTGCTTTCATAAGCGTACTTGTCTTTAGAAAGTGACCAAATAATTTTATATGAAGCAAACTATTTTTTATAAGTCTAGAATCAATAACGACTGATTTTTGGGATTTAAAAAGAAATTTTAAATGGAACCCAAGTAATTAAAATAAAATTCAAATATTTAACGAAATTTTTATTTACCAAAAATCAGGGTCGTTACAGTCTCAGAGCCCCAAGCATACAAAGCAATTCCTGGAAGTCCAGTCAGAACCCTCACGCGAGTCTTTCACTCTGTCGCGCGATGGTACACTAACTTCCAGCGGCTGCCCCTGCATGGGCAACTGGGTTTTAAGTGGTTCAGTTCCTTAGCTTGTTACTCTTGTTAGATTGGAATGCCCTTGGGATGTTTCTGAATATGTCTCAGAGCCCCAAGCATGCCAAGCAATTCCTGGAAGTCCAGTTAGAACCCTCGCGCGAGTCTTTCACTCTGTCGCGCGATGGTTCACACTGATTTCCAGTGACTGCCCTTGTATGGGCAACTTGGCCTTTGGCCTCTGATATTTTCCCCCACTATTTAGGGGTTGTCTTTCCATTTATTTCAGTTGGCTTGTAATAATTATTTACTTTTCAGTACATACAAACTGCTTGGTTTGCCCCCTGGGTGTGCACTGGTCCTTCCAGAGCCCAGAAGGGGATGAAGTTCAAACTGTTGGTGAGGCACTAACACTCGCGCGATGGTATGGAAGTATCGCACGATGGTTCTCTTGCATGCAGGTTGATCCATGCATGCAAGTTGGCCACTGCTTGTGATAATTTCATACCAGGCCACTGTTTTGGTGTTTTCCCACCATTTTGAACTTTGTTCCATTTATTACTTAATATTTCATCCATCCATGCCACTTGATCACATCTTGCAAACGTGTTACAGTCTTAATCCCCGATTAACTGTTCCCCCGCCCTAATTGGCTAAAATTTGGTTAATAAAAGAAGAATCGTAAATATTTTCAAAATGCTCAAGTAGAGACCGATCTTCAGATTGGGCGAGAGGGGTGCCTTAAAACCCTTCCCCTCTCGTAACCTGGCTCCCGAACCCAGATATGGTTATGACGGACTGGTGCTTTCACTTTTTCAAATCAAACAGCGCGGCAGGTGCTTCGAAATACGATTCCTTGGGTGTCGGACCTTCAAACCCGAGTGGCGACTCTGTATTTTTTAGCGCTTGCCACCTGCGCTCGCGCTCCCTCAATTTCCGCGAGGGCCCTTGCCCGGAAGAGTTTTGTCAGAAAGGGAACGGAATCCCTTCTCCGAGGGCATGCTGCCCACAGCCACCATAGAAAAAAAAAAAGACATTATCCATACTCCACTACGACATGCACTTCAAGGACCACCAACCAATGACTAACTGGTACTCTCTTAAAATTATTTTACAAACCGGTGCATAAGATAGACAGTCACCTATTCCACACACAAAAAATTCAGTACATCATCCTAATCTCTGAAGGTACTGTAGACACCTCCCAAATGGGGCATCGCCATACAGATTGATTGTTTGTTTGCTCGATTGGTTGCTTGCTTCATAAACCAAGATCGTGGACATTCCCATGGCTAGGAACATCGCCACACGATAGCGGTTATCATCAAAATAGAGTCGACACCCAGTTTACCAAAACTGGGAAAACAAGTAGAGATTCTGGGTACGGGAGCCAAAAGTACAGTGAGGGGAAGGTGTTAGGCA
Organism: Rhododendron henanense subsp. lingbaoense; assembly: GCA_020567845.1. NCBI lineage: Eukaryota > Viridiplantae > Streptophyta > Magnoliopsida > Ericales > Ericaceae > Rhododendron > Rhododendron henanense. The sequence continues at coordinate 25,118,775 of CM036317.1, read as the reverse complement.
CCCCTCTCTGCCCAGCCATGAGACTGGCCCATAGTTATTCAACATAAGACATATAGATGCTTTGTTTAATTCCAACACATAATCTGTTTAATTAAGCCTTTAAACAGTAAGTAAAGTGAGCCAATGCGATAAGTAAAGCATGCATCAGAAAGCAGAACAAAACAAAGCTGTCCCAGGGTAATGGATCCCGCGGCCGGTGAATGGATGTCACGGCTGAGGGATCCTCCTGGTTTGATGTATCGGTCGAGGGATCGAAGCCCCGGTCGATGTTCTTCCTCACACCAGATAGAAGGATTAACAGATGATCAAAACGCTACGGTTAGTCATAAATACGGTAAATAACACAAACCAGAGGCCGTTGGGCCTCACCACCTTGATCCCTCAGTTGCTTGATTGCTTCGGATTTGATTGTGATTGACTGATTGCTCCTCAGAAAACCCTAGGGTTAGGGTTTGAACTTCGGGGTTTGATCGCTGGATTGATGGCTGCCTTCGGAAGGTTAGGGCTTTTGAGAAAGGGTTTGAGAGAGTATTTTTGCAGAGTTTCGTGGCTTGAGAGAGTGTATTCACTTGTTAATTTCGTGGTGCAAGGGCCTCTTTATATAGGCAATTGATGACTCACTCCGGCCAATCAAATGGCACGATTGCAATTGCAATTGCAATGCAATTCAAACTCTTCGTTGCAATCTCTGAACGTGGCCCGAACGCATCGGAGAGGTAGTGTGGTTGGATCAAACAATCGACAGAACGTTCCAGAGTCTGGAAAAAGGACGATCTGGCGGCCGAGTAATGGATTTGGCAGCCGAGGAATGGATGTTGCGGCCGAAGGATAGATCATGCGGCCGAGGGATTGATCTCTCAGGGAGATTTTCTAGCAACAGGTTGCTCGGGTGAGGAAATGATTAAGGCCGTGAGATCGATGTTACGGCCGACAGATGGATTCTCCTAGGCTTCTGTTTTTTCTGTCTGAAAGGCTGTATGGCTCTGGATAGGGTCCTCTAAGTGGCTCAAAGTTCTTACCGAAAGTCTTAAGGTTCGCAAGAAGGCAATCAGCAATCACTGTATCCATTTCATCATCAGGATGGTCCCCAAGGTGGGACTTGAAATAATCGTTAGGCCAAATTGGGGTGTCTACAGATGCCCCTCTTTAACTGAGCTCAGACGGATCGCGAGACATGTTTGAGTAATAGTCAAAGCTGTAAAAAGTAACTCAATTTGGTCCAACCACTATTCCAAGGGGTTTTCGAAAAAAAGGTTTTGTTATGGTCGGGCCGGGAGGCTGCCTACGTATTCCACAAGGGAAATTCAGACCAATCGTAGTTCGGGCAATAAAGAAAAAAAAATTAAAAGTTTGGAGGGTTAGAGACAGAAGACGTACCTTCGGGCTTTAAAAAGCCGTAGTGCGACGTACCTAGACTGAGCCAGGGTTTTGGTGGAAGATAGTTGAAGGAGCGCTGGGCTGCCGGGGAAGTTTTTGTGGAGAGCTTCCTTAGTATTTTGGGGTAGATCAGTACACGGCAGGTACGTTTGCTTTTCTTGATCATCCTTACTTTGACTGAGAGGAGCTCGGTAGAGTAGCCTATCCTTGCGAATGAGCTGAAAGGAATTGATGTAATTGGGGTGGAATCCAAGCCATCTTTTGGGGATGAATCGGACGCTGGTTTGAGATATGGGGGGCGCAAGGCCAGTAACTGGGGCACGGAGCTTTGGGGATGAGGGAACCGAGGCACAGAGCCGGTTGTAGTCATGAGGCGAGAGCCCAGAGAGTGATGGTTTTTGACGTGGTGGAACCGAGGTGCGGAGCCGGTCATAGTCACAAGGCGAGAGCCTAAGGTGATAGAACTGAGGCGTGGAGCCTACTGTGGTCATGAGGCGAGGGCCTGAGGAGATCGGAGCTTTGAGCTTGATAGAACCGAAGCGCGGAGCTGGTATTGATCATAAGGCGAGAGCCTGAGGTGTCGAAGCTTAGAGCTTGACGTGATTTGAATCGAAGCGTAGAGCTGGTTGCATTCTGATGGTCTGTGCACGGAGCTTTCTCATCATAAGTTTTGGCGAAGAGCCAAAGGATCGAGGTACTGGACCGATTAATAAAACCGAGGTGTAGAGCCGGTTGATTGCAGGGTTGACCTGTTTCATGAGAGATGTGCAGAGTGTATATGTGTGATGATGGTTGTTAGATATGAACAGATATGATGATGTAGACTCGATGTGATAATGGTGATGCAATTGATGCAAATGTGCACGGGCCCGTGCGTGTGTGTTGATTTAAGCTTAGAGCTTCTATCAAGTTCCGGACTTGAGCATTCAGAGCGTAGAGCTCGAGCATTCGGACGACAGAATCCGAGCATTCAAAGTATAGGCTTTGAGCATCCAGTACGCAGTGGTTGAGCATTCAAGCGTAGAGCTTGAGCATTCAAGGTATAAACCTTAAGCATCCAGTACACAGTGGTTGGGCTTTCGAAGAGCTTCGAGCATTCAAAATGTTAGATTTTGAGCATTCAGGCGTAGAGCCTGAGAAAAGATGATGTCTTGATTGATTGGGGCGGTGTAGAGCCTGTTGAGATAGTTGTTACGGCTTCGAGCCAGTTGAGATAATGGGCTTGGAGCCGTTGAGTTGATAGAGATGGTGGGCGTAGAGCTGCTGAGTTGATGAAGCTGCTGGAGTGGCAAGCGTAGAGCTCCTGAGATAATCATTTACGGCTTTGAGCCAGTTGAGGTAGTGGGCTTGGAGCCGCGGAGATTGCAAGCGTGGAGCTGCTGACGGTGATTGGCGAGTGGGTGAATACGGTAATGGGCTTCGAGCCGCTGAATGATGGGCGCAGAGCCGCTGAGTGATAGTGAGTATAGGCATAGAGCCGCTGAGTGAGTTGATGGTTGTATGGTTGCTGGGGTGGCAAGTGTAGAGCTGCTGATAGCGAGCATAGAGCCGCTGGGACGAAGGATGCGGGCATAGGGCCACTGAGACGGTGAGTATGGGTGTGGAGTGATGGGCGTAGTGCCGCTGAATGGTAAGCGTGGAGCCTGTTAAGTTGTGGTGAAGCTGTTGAGAAGGTGGACACAGGCATATAGCCGCTGGACGGCTTGATAGTGATGAGTTCGAAGCTGCTGAGCTGTCGGTGATGCAAGGAGCATGGTGTTGTCGAGTGACTTGTGCACAAGGCTACCGAGCGTAGAGCTGCTGTGGTAATGAGCTCAGGGCTGCTGAGTGTCTTGCTTTGCTTCGGCCAGCAGTTTGTGGAGAGAGAGCTTCCTTATGCCTGGATATGCCCCCAAGGCTAGTTCTGATTGCGTTGTATTGCATTGGCTCGAGGGATCCCCCCAAGACTGATTCAATCACTGGCTTTGCTGGTCAGAGCTTAGAGCTGCATATTTGCTTGAATTGGCGTGTTAAGCAAAATCCAATACTGCTATGGGAGATTGATTAGGGGGCCGAGAGATAGATCACTGTGGGCTACCTGCCCGAAAAACGAAAACGAAAGGTTTGTTTTTGGTGTTTTATATTTCCCGCCGCTTTGAAGAGAAATACGCCGTTTGAAGAGTCGCCACCCGGATTTGTGGTGTATCACCTGAGAAACCGTTTTGTTTGGAAAACCAATTGATTTGAAGTTGAAAACCAGAGATCAGTTTCAAGGGTCCGGAAGCCATGTTACGAGGGGGGAAGGGTTTTACGGCACCCCCCTCGCCCGATTCGAAATCGGTCTCTACTAAACGTTTATGGGATTTTTCAAAGGGATTTTGTTTCATTAGATCATTTAGCAAGTATCCACAGTTATAACAGGTAAGAACTGCATGCATGTGCTGGTGTACAGTGAATGATTAAATGAAAGTGAGCAAAATGCATGATCACAGAAACTGAAGATCTGCCACTGGCTTCACTCTCGAGCGCTCGAGATCAGTCCCGAGCGCTTGGGAGTTCTGATACCCAACCTGCGAGCTTTGTTAGCACAGACAGAATTCAATGCTAAAATAGGAACTGAAGTGATATTAAACACACTACTGGCTCAGCAGAGGACTTGGAAGACTGAGCTAAGCCTTCAATCTTTCAAATCATGCATCCCTGCCTTAACAAAGCTAAATCTATGAATTTAAAAGAGCAACAGGCCACACTAATGCATGCAGAGACCAGATAACACGGCAGACTGGGAAATGGGAAGCAATGGCATGCATGCACTCCCGAGCGCTTTGGAATGGTTCGGAGCGCTTGGGAGTGAGCTGCATGTCAGCTTTCTCTCAAACAGGAAATGGTACCATCTTGACATGCAAACACCCTTGTTTTGATGTTTCCCAAGAGGAGAACATCTTTTAGCTTTGGAAATACCTTACTTTACATGGAAACTTGAAGGAAATGCTCCTGTTTTGGGGAAAATAGTTTTCTGTGCATGCATGCCAAAATGCAACTATTTCTTTTAAGATCACACATCATTCCTGACCCACTGTGTTACGAAAGGCCATGCATGAAACTGGGAACAGTCACGAGCGCTCAGGAGTACTCTCGAGCGCTTGGGAGTAGTTCCAGTAAGGGTTTTGTGAAAACATTTTCTTGTGCCCCATTGCTCTTGTTTTTACACTAGGGTCTCCCAACCATGCACCCAGTATTGAAGACTGGGTCAGGCTGAGAGACCCCCCTCAGAAGGGATGAATAGCCCTTTAGTTGTGATCAAAGGTAAAATTTCTACCTTTTCCTTGAACCTTGCTCCTTGGTGTGCCTTTGAGATGTGGGTGAAGTGAGAAGAGTGCAAGAGATTAGAAGAGTATTCTGGATTTCTTGCCCTTCTCCTTGGTGATTTGCAAAACCTTTGGAGTTTGGAAAGAGAGTTTGGAGGTTTTTGGTTTTGAGCTAGAGAGAGAGAGCAGAGAATGAGAGTTCTGGTGGAGTGAAAATTTTGTGGTCCCTTTCTAGCTGAAAAACCAGTCATATTTATAGGCCAAGACCTCAAATAGTTTTTGAAAATCAAATGGTTTTGATAAAACATTTTTTAAAGGGAAAATCTTTGGCCTGAATATCTTTCACCAGAGGTTGAGTGTGGACTGAGCCATCGGCAGGCTCAAGGTGGTTATAATGATGAGTAGCATGGTGAGTGGGTGATACTGCCATCCATTGGGCAATAGAATAGTCTCGAGCGCTTGGGATCACTCCCGAGCGCTTGGGACCTCACTCTCGAGCGCTCGATAAAGAGCCAGGCCAGAGGTTTTGTGAAACAGTTTTGAGCGCTTGGGATTGCTCCCAAGCGCTTGAAAATGCCCTTTTACCATTTTTAATCCCTCTTCAAATCTTTCAAGGAGTAAAGTTCTGATCGGTACCAGGCTTGTTTCAATCCAAAGTCATCATCGGGGAGCCTCCGGGCCACAAATTAAGGATTTTTGAAAAGTCCAAATTGGGGTGTCTACAGTTGCCCCTCTTTGGGCGACGCTCAGTATCCTATCTAGATACGAGTGCCGTCCAAAGATTGAGACAGCCCAATTCGAGCCAAATCAAATCCTCAATTCAAAATCAAATGCAAGTAAAGATACAAACATTTGATGCATGTGGTTGCGTCTTTTCAGACTGCCTACGTACCCTTTTCTGCAAGGATCAGACCAGCGTAGTTCTTTGGAGCAAATGCAAACATGCAGACATGCAAGCAAATGATAGAAAGAAGTCCCTCAGGACAGCGCCAAATCTATGGCGGCGACGGAAGGGTAAAACCGGGGATGAAGGGTGCCAAATATATGGCGGCGGAAAGGAGGGGTGCCAAATCTATGGCAGACAAGATGGGTGCCAAATATATGGCGGCGGAAAGGAGGGGTGCCAAATCTATGGCAGACAAGATGGGTGCCAAATATATGGCGGCGGAAAGGAGGGGTGCCAAATCTATGGCAGACAAGATGGGTGCCAAATCTATGGCGGCGGAAAGAAGTGGGGGGGGTGCCAAATCTATGGCAGACAAGATGGGTGCCAAGTATATGGCGGCAGAAAGGAGGGGTGCCAAATCTATGGCAGACAAGATGGGTGCCAAATATATGGCGGCGGAAAGGAGGGGTGCCAAATCTATGGCAGACAAGATGGGTGCCAAATATATGGCGGCGGAAAGGAGGGGTGCCAAATCTATGGCAGACAAGATGGGTGCCAAATATATGGCGGCGGAAAGGAGGGGTGCCAAATCTATGGCAGACAAGATGGGTGCCAAATCTATGGCGGCGGAAAGAAGGGGTGCCAAATCTATGGCAGACAAGATGGGTGCCAAATCTATGGCGGCGGAAAGAAGGGGGGGGTGCCAAATCTATGGCAGACAAGATGGGTGCCAAGTATATGGCGGCGGAAAGGAGGGGTGCCAAATCTATGGCAGACAAGATGGGTGCCAAATCTATGGCGGCGGAAAGGAGGGGTGCCAAATCTATGGCAGACAAGATGGGTGCCAAATATATGGCGGCGGAAAGGAGGGGGGGTTATAATGATGGGTGCCAAATATATGGCTGCGGATGAAGGAGAAAACCGGGGATGATGGTGACGACAATGACGAGAGTGACGGCGGAGAGCCCGAGGGCCACTGGTGGAGAGGGATTTGTCGTGCCTGAGCCTTAGGTTTTTGCCTTGCTAGCTCACTCATACATAGACCCGAGCGCCGAGGTAGTCGTTGCTTCCAGGCCTGCGTGCCTTGATTTTGTTTAGGTCTGCGTGTCCAGGTATTTAGGATTGGGCGCGTGTTTCCCTCAGCTTTCGCACTCCTTTCCTTGCTCATCGTGTATACCGTACTTCATCTATGAGAATTTGCACTTCGTTCTTCGGTGTTCGTTCGCACTTCCTTTAAGAATTGTATTTTATGAAATATATACGTCTAGCTTGCAAGAAAGTAGAGAGCACGCGAATTTCAACCGATACTCTGAAAATCTGACATCGACACACGGTCAGTAATACACCTTGCGAATTATCGTTGGGTTCAATGAAACATGCTTTACGTGGTATTCAAGAGACGAAAATCTTGGGAATTTTCACATTTTTTTTTTTTAAGGAACGGGAACAGATACGCAAGAAAACATGTAACGGAAACCGCTGTATCCCCCGAGAATACATTGAGAACTTTCTGATTGGAGTTGGGCGCATTTGTGGCGTCGGGCTGAGACTGGAACACCGGGATCAGAATCCTCTGTAAAATAGTAAAATTCTCGAGCGCTTGGGAGAGGTCTCGAGCGCTTGGGTCTTCATTCCCGAGCGCTCGGGACTTCTGTCATTGGCAGATTCAGAGTTGCTTCCCAATGCCACTCATTAGCTATTCCCATGTCGTTTTCTTCTGGATGCACCCTTCCAAGACGTCTCGTAACTTTGCACCATCTGTTTCCCAGCAGAAGCAATTTCCCAAAGCAAGACTTGGGCTTTCCCACCATTTTTTCAAATTTCCAAAGTTTGAAATTTTGAAATTGTCTTGGAAATGTTGAGCTTTGAAGAGTTCCAAGGGTAATGTGGGCTGGCATTGCATTCTCCAGACCTCTATAAATAGAGAGCTCCTGCCTTGGCCATTCCTTCACACTTCATTTCATTCTTCTCCTCCCAAATCCTTTTTCCTTCCAAAAATCCATTCCTCTCATGGCCTTGCTAAACCAAGCCTTACTCCGTCCCTGGTTGGACAGCCTCGAAGGCATCGATTGGCTGAACTTCCGCGGTCACCGGCTTTACGCTCTTAGGCATCTTCGGGAAATTGCCATTCGTCCTGTCTTGTTACACGCGGCGGTGCGCTTTTGGGATTCTGAAGCGCACGTCTTTCGCTTTGGTTCTCAAGAGCTATGCCCTACTATCGAGGAGTTCCATGCTTACCTTGGAAGTCACGACTCCACGGAGCCCATTGTCCCGATGCTTAGAGAGAGTATGAAGAATATTCTGAAAGCTAAGCTGGGTGTTAGTGGAAACGTCGCTGAGTTTCTTACTCGGGGCAATGCCATCAACATCGTGCAACTGTACGAGAGATTCAGCCCCCCCGGGGATTTGACAGACTTCGAATACCAAGGCCGACGAATGGCGGCCTGTTGCATTTGTCTCTTGGCGGCTTTTCTGTTGGTTCCTTCAGTTGGTTAGCCTAGTTCTCTATTGGTAGGCGTCGCTTCTCAGATCGAGGCTCGCAAAGATGTCGCGCCCCTAGTGCTTGCCGAGACTTTGATGGGTTTAGACGCGGTCAATGCTGGTCGGACGAGGGTTTTTGGTGGTAGCCCGCTGTTGCTGCAGGTTAGGGACCTCACTCGGCTCTCCTTTTTCTATTTCTCTCACTCATTTTACCTCATCGCTCGGCTTAGGCCTTATTCTGACTTCTTACTTGTTTTCTCTCTTTTTGGGTAGATGTGGCTTTGTGACAAGTTGAGCCTGTTGACGCCTCCGGTGAATGACTGGTGGTATCGTGCAAGTGGATGGAACCGCCCTTTTCTAGCGACGTACAGCAATGAGGATGACTGGGCTGATTTCTTTGCTTCTGCCGAGGAAGATGACGTCGTTTGGCGGTGCCATTGGCTGAGGCTCCCTGCCATGACTGCTGGTAACATGGGCTCAACGCACGTCCTTGTGGCTGGCTTGACCGGCTTCTCTTTCTATTCACCGTTTCGCATCCTCCGTCAATTTGGACTCAATCAAGAAGTGCCACCGTCGGGTTCTGAAGTGCTTCGTCTCCCTCCCTTCACCATTCCGGGCCTTCGGAGTTATGTTCGGTCGTGGGAAACTCGCAGGACTGAACCAAGTGATCCACTTTTCTCTATTGCTACGACCGGAAGGTATCGCAGGTGGCTGAGGAGAGATGTGGAAGCAAGGATGGGTTGACCACTTACTTTGCCGCTTTTTGGAATAAAAGGCGTGTATTAAAAAAAATGTGCGTTTTCATTTTCATGCTCAGCTTGTAATAAAGAGATAATCTGAATAAAATTTGGCTGATTAAGGGTTTCCCCCTTTTGGTTGGTTAATCGCATGCGCCTCTGAGAAAACGTTCTGATTTGTCAATTTGGATTTTGATTTTAGAGATATTTAGGACCGAACCTCAGCGTGAGATTGCCTACGTATCCCTCGTGAAAGGGAATCAGGCCCATACGTAGTTCGGGCTAGGGTTCGCTCGGGTATTAACGCTCTCCTTTTGCGCTCTAAATTTTGCCTAGAGCCGCCCTTTCGGGTTTTCGGCCTAGCGAGCTCTTTTTCGGGTTTTGCCTTAACTTTTGCCTAAGCCACCCTTTCGGGTTTTTGACTTAGCAGGCTTGCTCTAAATTTTGCCTGGGACCGCCCGCCCTTGCGGTTTTCGGTCCAGCGAGCTCTCTCAGGGGTAATACCGTTTAAGCTGATCCAAATTGACAAGATTAGAGAACTCGTTGCCGTCAAGGTCGATGATTGAGGCTGCTCCTCCAGAGAGAATGGTCTTGATGATGTATGGTCCTGCCCATTTAGGTCGGAACTTTCCTCACAGATCAAACACCGGCGCGCGAATTTCCTTAACTACCATATCCCCCTCTTGCAGGTCCCTTGGCTTCACTTTCTTGTTGAACGCCCGGGCGATCCTTCGTTGGTAACCCTGAATGTGGTACAACGCCCGTAGCCTTCTTTCGTCGAATAACATGAGTTCTTCGAATCTCCCACTGATCCATTCAGCCTCGTTCACTCCGCTCTCAGCCATGACTCTCAGCGATGGAACTTCTAGCTCGATAGGGAGAACGGCTTCCATACCGTACACCAAAGAATAGGGTGTTGCCCCCGTCGGTGTACGAATAGATGTCCGGTATCCCCACAGAGCTAGCGGTAATTGTTCGTGCCAATTCCTAGCTGACTGAGTGGTCCTTTCAAGGATCGTCTTGATCGTCTTGTTCGCTGCCTCAACTGCCCCATTCGTTTGTGGCCGATAGGTGGTCGAATGATGCACTTGGATCTTGAACTCGTCGAAGAGTTCCAAAACCCTTCCCTTGAAGTGAACTCCATTATCAGACACGAAGGCTTGAGGGACTCCATACCGATAAATGATGTTTTGCCTGATAAAATGAGCCACTTGAACGGCCGTCAATGTCTTATACGAGGCTGCCTCGACCCACTTGGTGAAGTAATCCACTGCCACCAGAACGAATCTGTGACCATTGGAAGCCGCAGGAGTGATCTTTCCAATAACATCGATGCCCCAGGCGGAGAATGGCCATGGTGTCGCCATTGAGTGTAACTCTGAGGGCGGGACATGGATAAGATTGGCATGAGTTTGGTACTTATGACATCGGCGCACGTACTCGATGCAATCTGTTTCCATGGTTGAACAATAGTATCCCAACCTAAGAACCTTCTTTGCTAGCATCATTCCGTTCATGTGGGGTCCACAAACACCTTTATGTACCTCTTCCATTACTGCTCTTGACTCATCGTCGTGAACACACAACTTGTGAACTCCGCACGGAGATCGTCGGTACAATTTCCCACCGCAGATAATGTATTGAGATGCGAGCCGCTGTAAAGCGATCCGGTCTTTCTTAGTTGAATCCGCGGGAAATTCTCCCTTCTCGACGAGGTTCCAAATATCATGGAACCAAGGTAGACCATCATCTGGTTCGTCGATGTTCATAACATAGTCGTACACACGTTTCTCCCTCTGCTCAATCATGACGGGTCTTAGCTTTACCCCGATTGGAAGTTCCAGCATGGATGCTAAAGTAGCCAGCGCGTCCGCGAAGCGATTCTTCATCCTTGGCACGTGCATGAAGGTCACCTTCTGAAAGTTCGGGATAAGTTCGTCGAGTTGCTGATGATACGGCTTCATTTTCTCATCCCTTACTTTCCATTCCCCATTTGCTTGTGATACGACCAAGTTGGAATCTCCGACAACTTCCAGTACCTTGACCCCAATCTCTAATGCAGCTTCCATTCCCACGATACATGCTTCGTATTCTGCCTCGTTGTTTGTGACTTCGAAGTTTAGCTTGAATGCGAGGGGAATGTGCGACCCCTCAGGCGAAACTAGCAGTATGCCAATCCCAAAGCCCTTTTGATTAGCGGCTCCATCGAAGTACAACATCCACGTTTCGTCAACTGCTGTCATTACATCCTCATCGGGAAATTGAAATTCGGTGTGTTCCGGGCCCTCAACTGGACAATCCGCCAAGAATTCTGCTACTGCTCTTCCTTTCACTGACTTGCGAGTGACATACTTGATTTCGAACTCGGCCAATAAGAGCAACCAACGTGCTAACTTACCGGTAAGTGCCGGCTTCTCGAATAGATACTTGAGGGGATCCATTCGAGAAATCAGTATCACCGAGTAAGCCAGCATGTAGTGTCTCAATTTCTTCGTGGCCCATATCAGTGCCCAGCACGTCTTTTCCAATGAAGTGTACCGCTCTTCGCTTCCCACCATCTTCTTGCTCAAGTAGTAGATTGCCCTTTCAACCCCATCTTCTCCTTCTTGTGCCAACATGCACCCCATTGACGAGGGCGTGACGGACAAGTACAGGATCAAAGGTTTTCCCGGGATGGGTGGCATCAAGATTGGAGGATTCTGGAGATAAGTCCGCACTGCTTCAAAGGCCTTCTGACACTTGTCATTCCACTCGAATTTCACATCTTTCTTGAGCAGTCGAAACAGTGGTTCACAGGTCAAGGTCAACTTGGCGATAAATCGGCTAATGAATTGGATCTTCCCTAAGAAGCACCGGACCTCTTTCTCGGATTGGGGTGGCTCCATTTCGAGAATGGCTTTGATCTTGGAGGGATCCACCTCAATCCCCCTGATTGTGATCATGAACCCGAGCATCTTGCCAGCCGTGACTCCGAATGTGCATTTCTGTGGGTTGAGACGCATCCTGTATTTCTGAATCCTTTCCAAGAACTTTCTCAATGCTGGGAGATGGTCTTTCCACTCCTTTCCTTTCACTATCATGTCATCGACGTATACTTCGACCTCCTTATGAATCATGTCGTGGAGCAGTGTCGTGGCACCCCTTTGATATGTAGGACCGGCGTTTTTCAACCCAAATGGCATAACCCGATAACAGTATGTCCCCCACTCAGTGATGAATGTTGTCTTTTCCCTGTCTTCCGGAGCTAGGAGAATCTGATTGTACCCTGAGAAACCATCCATGAAGGATAGTAGAGCATGCCCTGCAGTGCTATCAACAAGTATGTCTATATGTGGCAATGGGAAATCGTCTTTAGGGCTTGCTTTGTTCAGATCTCTGAAATCGACGCACACTCTAATTTTTCCGTCCTTTTTGGGGACTGGAACGATGTTTGCGACCCAAGTGGGGTACTCTGTTACGATTAGAAAACCGGCGTCAATTTGTTTTGTGAGCTCTTCTTTTATCTCAAGCACCCAATCGGGCCGCATTTTTCTCAGTTTCTGCTTAACGGGTTTTGCATCTGGGAAGAGAGGGATTCTGTGCTCGACGATCTCCGGGTCGATTCCGGGCATGTCCGCGTGAGACCAAGCGAAAACTTCTTTGAACTCTTTTAGCAAATCGGTGAGCTCTTGAAGCTCATCGGGGGACAGCCCGGAACCAACCTGAACCAATCGAGGGTTCTCCTCATCACCCAAATTTATAGAGATTATTTCTTCTTTTAAAGGCTGAGCATGCCTTTCATTTTCGCGATCGATGAGGGAACGGATCTCCTTGGGGACGTCCCCATCGAGGTCTATTCCTTCATCGTCGGGATCTAAACAATTTATTTCAAAAATCGGCAAGTAAGCGAAAGCATCATTCATTTCATAAGCAGCCTCCTCAGAAGGGGGGAATACAGCGGTTGACTCAAACTCAAAGAAAAAGCTACGCTGTGGAGGGCCGATAGGCACAAACTTCGACTCTGTGCTAGACGATGAACTAGTGTCGGACCCGGATTCAGACTCAGTGTAGGTGCTGTGAGTGCGAGTTACATGTGGTACGAAAGTGCAATTATCATAAACGCCTACAGCCTCCACGATGAGTTTGGAAGGATCTTCTACCTCTTCTTCATTTCCAAGCACCAGCACAGCAGCGTCTTCGACCATACCCTCCGGATCTTCACCCTCGAACAGGAGTTGGAGACTGCCCACTCCAAAAGCCTCTAGCCAGTCAAGTGCCTCAGATACCTCTTCTACCTTGGTCACTACCTCATCTTCTTCCCAAGTGTCGTTGGCGAAGATTTCAAACCCCGGGTACTTCATTTTCGTTTCAAGATCCACAAAGGGTTCGGGTTCTCCTTGGTACAGCGCTTCTTCCTTTTTCGGCTTAATCCCGGCTGCATGAGCCCGGGCACGGCTGCGCCACTTTTTTGCTGGATCGCTCTTCTTGGCCTCATATCCTAGACCAAAGCGTTCGTTACTTCCAGGAAAATCAGGGAACTCCGGGACTCCTTGACCATAAAGACCCAAACCCATGCCCGGTAGATATTTCATCCTTTTCATAATTTCCAGCGCTGCGGAGCTCACCAAGAAGCCGTCCTCGGCCCGGATAGTGCACACTTTCGAAGTCATAACCGCAAAGCCCCCCATGGTAACGTCTTCCTCTCCATGCATAATCTCTAGTAGTGGGGAGTTGTCTTCTGAGTGTGGACGGATGCCTGAGTCTCCATGGATGATGAGGGTTCCAGAATCTAAACCCAGAATGAGTTTCTGATGCAGCGTCGAGGGCACACCCATGACATCCGACCTGTGCAGCCACGGCCTCCCCAGCAGGAGGTTGAACGATGCAGGTATCTCTAACACACAGAATTCGACAGTGGTTTTAAACTTCCCCGTCACGAGTTCCAAGTTGATTGTCCCCAAAACGTCGCGGCGCGTATTATCATAGGCGCGGACACCCAGATTCGATGGTGCAAAATCCTTGTTTTTGAGGCCCAAGCAATAAGCGGTGCGAAGTGGGCACACGTTGATGGCTGAACCATTGTCGATGAGAATTGCAGGGACCCATTTTCCGAGACACTTCATCGTCACGTGCAGTGGCTTGTTATGGCCAGCTCCCTCCGGCGGGAGATCCTTTTCTGTGAACGACAGGGTGTGCTGGGTGAGGTTCATTGGGGTTATGAGGGCAATGAGAGCTTCCGGGGCTATATCAGAGGGGACCTCGAATTTAGAGAGAGTGTTTACGAGCCTGCGGCGGTGCTCGCGGGATACAGCTAACACTCCCCACATAGACATACGAACGGGGGTTTCTTGTAGCTGTTGGATTATGGGGTCGGTGGTGGTCGCTGGGTTTTGTTGTTGGGAGGCATCAGGGTTTGAATTTATGGAAGGGTTGAGATGGACAGGCGGGTTTGTGGAGTTAGGAGGGTTGTTTTGTGGAGCTTGAGGGGTGTTCGGGTTTGTCGAGTTGACGGGGTTGTTCTGCCGCGGCGGAGGGGCTCGGGACGAGCTTCCCCGCTGAAGATTGGTTGGCTGGTACACTCTTCCACTCCTGGTAAGATTGCTGACCGTTTTGGGAATGGGCTCCCACCAAGTACCTTCCCAAAAGTTGGAGAAGTCAGAGTCGCAAGAGTCAGCCTTACGTTTTCCTTTGTCAAGTGTAGTTTTCTCTAAGGTTTCGTTGAGGGTTTCCATCTCCAGAGCGTGCCACATATTCCCTTCCTCTAGGGAACTCCAAAAGTTGACGTTGTTGTTACCGTTGTTGTTGTTGTTGTTGTTGTTGTTGTTGTTGTTGTTGTTGTTGTTGTTGTTGTTGTTGTTGTTGTTGTTGTTGTTGCTGCTGTCGTTAATCTGCAGAGAGCCTTCATCTATCATGGCTCTATTGACGGTCAGTTCCTCGCCATTAATCCACACATTCACCAATTCAGATTTTCCCCACAGCTCTTCAGAGTTCAGTACACAGATAGCGGGCTCATCGGGGGTTTCGACTACGGGCTGCGGAAGGTGCTCCCCAATAATGTATTCCTGCGGGATGAAGGCTTGATCCATGATATGGTCCAGAGCGTCGGATCCTCTAGCAATATTGATGATAGCGCTGACAGTAAGCCCCGAAAACATGCGGGGGTTCATGAGGTCCACTTCTTCACGAACTTCTCCCTCTAGGAAAAGGTATGCCAATGACGTCTCGTCTAACGGGTCGGAATCATCCATCCAAAGCCACCCATTGGGTTCGGGCTCCCATGCCCATTCATCCTCTTCTTCTATCAGTTCTGGCTCCAAAAACAGAGCAAACAGGGAGTACCCGTCCAACGGGTCGGTCAACACCTCTTCGAATTCTTGCCTCCAATTGCCATGTTCTAATTCTGCGACCTGGTGAGCATTGAGAGCCACAGGCCATATTCCAGTTACGATAGCCCGGTTTTCCACTGCCAGAAAATCACTTGCCAATCCTTCCCACTCTCTTTGGAAATCCCAATCCACAGTTTCAAGGGCACAGACGGTATCCTCGGTTGGCAACTCGACAATTGGTCTGGGTTGGGTGGTAGGGAGGATGTAAAGGCTCGGGTCAAAGGGATGGTCTAGGGAGATATGGTTGGTGCGGGCGTTAGTGTGTTTTGGGAGTGGGTTTGAGACGGTGTTTGGTTTTTGTGGTGGTGTGGGGATAGTCTTATTGTCTATGAGATCTTGGATAGCATGGCGCAGGCGGAAGCAATTGTCGGTTGAATGGCCCGGGCCCTGGTGGAAGGCACAGTATACGTTAGGGTTGTGGGATGCCGGGAGTTTTTGTGGTAGAGGAGTAGGGGCAAGTGGTTTAAGCATACCATCTTTGACCAACTTCTCGAGCACAGCAGAGAGGGGTGCCGAGAATTGAGCAAAGGCGCGAGATTGGGTACGGGGTTGACTGACTTGGGTCACAATCTGATTGACGGGCTCGGCTTGAGCTGTGTTTAAGAAAGTGTTCGGGAGGTTGGTGTAGTTCGAATTGCCATACAGGGTGTTGCTACTTCCGGAGAAAACCTTCCTGGGCTTGGGCGTAGGCTCGGGTTTGTCAAGGATCCCCAATTGAACTGCCTCTTCGACGGCTAAGCCTGTGTCGAAGAATGTCTTAAAGTCCGAGCATGCTTGAGCCATAATCATGTGCCGTGCGAGAGTCGGTTGAAGGTTCCGGACAATCATCCGGATTTGGTCCCTATCACTTGGCCTGTCTTTCATCTGTGCGGCCTTAGCCCTCCACCTTTTTACAAACTCGGCGAAGGCTTCCTTTGCTTCCATCTTTGTTGATTCTAATTCTCGGGTGGTCACCTCCAACTGAATGTTGTAATCGTATTGCGCCACAAAAGCCGCGCATATGTCTTCCCATGAGCGTTTCTTTCTTTCATCCAGTATGGTGAACCAGTGCAAAGCATGCCCCACTAGAGTCTGCGAGAACATCTGCGCCATAGCATCCTTCTCTACTCCCCACATGGAGAGTGCCCCGATGTATCCGGTCAAGTGAGCCCTTGGGTTTCCTGTTCCGTCAAATTTAGCGAAGTCGATCGGCCTGAACTTTTCCGGAAGCTTTGCATTAGGAAACAAGCAAAGCTTGTTGATGTCAAAGCCGGTTGATGCTATCTTCTCATTTCTTGCCACAGACTCCTCCAACAGGGTGATTTTTGCTAATACCGCAGCCATCTCGGGGTTTTGCGGGGTTTCCAATTCAACAGCCAGCTGCTCCGGGTTCGGCATCGGATTCGGGTTAGGATTTAAGTTGAGATTAAGATTCGGATTTGGGACCAGATTCGGGATTGGGTTAGGATTCGGATTCGGGTTCAGTGGTGAAAGACGTCGTGCGACCCCAGTGATCATCATCATAAGCTGAGCGATTTGGTTATCAGTGCGCTCGCCGAGGTGTTGGATACCTTCCCTTATCTGTCCCATTCCTCCGTACAAGTTTTCCAGACTGGGGTTAGGAATGGGGTTAGGATTAGGAATGGGGTTAGGATTTGGGTTCGGTTCGCCTCCGTTTGGGTTACCTCCATTTGGGTTTGGGTTTGGATTGCCGGCATTTGGGTTTAGGTTGCCCCCGTTTGGGTTTGGATTGGGGTTTGGGTTTAGGTTGCCTATCAATAGATCCATCTCCTCCCTCAAATCTAACGTACCGACAGAAACTGCTTGAAGTTGAAGCCGTTCCAATCTCTGTCCCAAGGGTCTGGTCCAGGAGGGTATGGTGTCCTTCTTCTTCGGCCCAATTGCTCAGTACTGACAGCAAAGCAAAAACCGTGCTCAGACGCGATTCCTGTTTTTATTTTCATGAACTATGTGCATAGGTTTTTAGAAAATGTGCATCATCGTCACCGTCATCGACTCTGATTTTCTAAGAATGATCGAGTATCTTCCACACGAGGTTGCCTTGATCCTCAGATTTCTTTTAGGGTGTATCCTTCGTTTAGAACGACAAATTCTAAGAGATGTCAAAATGAACTAAGTATTCAACTAGTCCTCGTTCGAAGTCTCAATTTTGAACTTAGAATAACTTAGTATAGACGGCGTGATACCCCAACCATCGTGGTGTCAGTGACACGGTGCCATTAGCCAAGATGGTGTAAGTAAAGTGACATCACGGCGCCGTTTTCCTTGTTATTCCTTATTCTCCGTTGAAATTTCGATTAGGCATTAGTCAAGGACATAGTATATTCTGATTTCCCAAAGTCTCCTCGTTCTAAGGACTTACGTATCCAAACAACACGCACATGGAGTGCGTGACTCATCATTGGGTCTTGGCAACCTCGCGAAGACTGCGCAAGCGAGTCTCAGAATTCTATATGAGACACAAAAGGAAAGCGTAAGATGCAAGGTGCGATGTGCAAAGGTGACAAGATTACGGTCTTTCGAAGGTTGCCTAATTCCTCAGAATTTCTTTTTAGGGTGTATCCTTCGTTTAGAACGACAAATTCTAAGAGATGTCAAAATGAACTAAGTATTCAACTAGTCCTCGTTCGAAGTCTCAATTTTGAACTTGGAATAACTTAGTATAGACAGCGTGATACCCCAACCATCGTGGTGTCAGTGACACGGTGCCATTAGCCAAGGTGGTGTAAGTAAAGTGACATCACGGCGCCGTTTTCCTTGTTATTCCTTATTCTCCGTTGAAATTTTGATTAGGCATTAGTCAAGGACTTAGTAACGTCCTGATTTCCCAAAGTCTCCTTGTTCTACGGACTCATGTAGTTTAGACAACGTACACCAGAGTGCACGACTCATCATCGGGCATCGGCAACCTTCTACAGACCGTGCGAGTGAGATTAAACGCGCAGGACTCAAAAATGAACGGACAGCATGACGGCATGACATGCATGGTGAGATGCAGAAAGCAGTAACATGTAGACAGGATATAGCATATAATCCTACCCTGCGGGTCCCTGTCCTAGTTTGGAAGGTTCTATTGCTTTCTAAACACGTACGAGGGCCGATTTTGGTTTGAAGTGGGTTCCCCGGACTAGAGTCAAAGTATACCTCCCACTATTGAGCGTACACCCAATAATGGTACAAACGGTAGGGATGACTCATCACGGTCGAGGGTTGCTGAGCATTCCGGGATTCCCCATCACCGGCAAGCCGGGTAGGATTGCCGAAACACAACAGCGGGGTTGCACAAGATATATACATACAAGAAATAAATAATGAAACAAAATCCCTTTTGAAAATCCCACAAATGTTTTTCAAGCCTGGCTCACAAGTTTAATTGATATTCAAGAAAAGCGGGCCGTTTTATCAACAAACCAACTTTTTCTCAAGTATCAATTAAACTAGTCCCCAGCGGAGTCGCCACTATGGGCTACCTGCCCGAAAAACGAAAACGAAAGGTTTGTTTTTGGTGTTTTATATTTTCCCGCCGCTTTGAAGAGAAATATGCCGTTTGAAGAGTCGCCACCCGGATTTGTGGTGTATCACCCGAGAAACCGTTTTGTTTGGAAAACCAATTGATTTGAAGTTGAAAACCAGAGATCAGTTTCAAGGGTCCGGAAGCCATGTTACGAGGGGGGAAGGGTTTTACGGCACCCCCCTCGCCCGATTCGAAATCGGTCTCTACTAAACGTTTATGGGATTTTTCAAAGGGATTTTGTTTCATTAGATCATTTAGCAAGTATCCACAGTTATAACAGGTAAGAACTGCATGCATGTGCTGGTGTACAGTGAATGATTAAATGAAAGTGAGCAAAATGCATGATCACAGAAACTGAAGATCTGCCACTGGCTTCACTCTCGAGCGCTCGAGATCAGTCCCGAGCGCTTGGGAGTTCTGATACCCAACCTGCGAGCTTTGTTAGCACAGACAGAATTCAATGCTAAAATAGGAACTGAAGTGATATTAAACACACTACTGGCTCAGCAGAGGACTTGGAAGACTGAGCTAAGCCTTCAATCTTTCAAATCATGCATCCCTGCCTTAACAAAGCTAAATCTATGAATTTAAAAGAGCAACAGGCCACACTAATGCATGCAGAGACCAGATAACACGGCAGACTGGGAAATGGGAAGCAATGGCATGCATGCACTCCCGAGCGCTTTGGAATGGTTCGGAGCGCTTGGGAGTGAGCTGCATGTCAGCTTTCTCTCAAACAGGAAATGGTACCATCTTGACATGCAAACACCCTTGTTTTGATGTTTCCCAAGAGGAGAACATCTTTTAGCTTTGGAAATACCTTACTTTACATGAAAACTTGAAGGAAATGCTCCTGTTTTGGGGAAAATAGTTTTCTGTGCATGCATGCCAAAATGCAACCATTTCTTTTAAGATCACACATCATTCCCGACCCACTGTGTTACGAAAGGCCATGCATGAAACTGGGAACAGTCCCGAGCGCTCAGGAGTACTCTCGAGCGCTTGGGAGTAGTTCCAGTAAGGGTTTTGTGAAAACATTTTCTTGTGCCCCATTGCTCTTGTTTTTACACTAGGGTCTCCCAATCATGCACCCAGTATTGAAGACTGGGTCAGGCAGAGAGACCCCTCTCAGAAGGGATGAATAGCCCTTTAGTTGTGATCAAAGGTAAAATTTCTACCTTTTCCTTGAACCTTGCTCCTTGGTGTGCCTTTGAGATGTGGGTGAAGTGAGAAGAGTGCAAGAGATCAGAAGAGTATTCTGGATTTCTTGCCCTTCTCCTTGGTGATTTGCAAAACCTTTGGAGTTTGGAAAGAGAGTTTGGAGGTTTTTGGTTTTGAGCTAGAGAGAGAGAGAGCAGAGAATGAGAGTTCTGGTGGAGTGAAAATTTCGTGGTCCCTTTCTAGCTGAAAAACCAGTCATATTTATAGGCCAAGACCTCAAATGGTTTTTGAAAATCAAATGGTTTTGATAAAACATTTTTTAAAGGGAAAATCTTTGGCCTGAATATCTTTCACCAGAGGTTGAGTGTGGACTGAGCCATCGGCGGGCTCAAGGTGGTTATAATGATGAGTAGCATGGTGAGTGGGTGATACTGCCATCCATTGGGCAACAGAATAGTCTCGAGCGCTTGGGATCACTCCCGAGCGCTTGGGACCTCACTCTCGAGCGCTCGATAAAGAGCCAGGCCAGAGGTTTTGTGAAACAGTTTTGAGCGCTTGGGATTGCTCCCAAGCGCTTGAAAATGCCCTTTTACCATTTTTAATCCCTCTTCAAATCTTTCAAGGAGTAAAGTTCTGATCGGTACCAGGCTTGTTTCAATCCAAAGTCATCATCGGGGAGCCTCCGGGCCACAAATCAAGGATTTTTGAAAAGTCCAAATTGGGGTGTCTACAATCACGCGGCCGAACAATCGATATCTCGGCCGAGGAATTGAAGTCTCGGCCGCGCAATCGCTTGATTTCCAGAGCTCTATAAAAGCCGAGCCTCGGCGTTCTTTCATTTCATTTTCCTCTCTTCTCCTTCCATCCTCTACGTCCGAGACTTCCACCGAAAGCCCCCTTTCGCTTCCCCTCGTTCCTGACGGCTCCGGGCCATGGATGATGCACGGCCAGAGATTGCGGAGGGAGGCCGCGCTGTTCTTGGTCCTGTCTTGATGCTTGATTAGGGACCCTCGCATGGGTGGCTTGCTTCCGTGACGCGGAGCTCCTGGGGTGGCGGTGGGATGCGGTGTGGTGATTTTTCTGGGCCATGTGGTGATTCTTTTGAGCCACGTGGTGTCCCTTCTGCACCGTAGTACTCCTCTGGTATACACTGCCCCAGGGGTGTCTGTTTCTTTTTTGCAGCTGGTCTCTGGTGTTCAGACCACCAGAGGATTCGGCATCTTCCTCTCCTTCCTTTTTGCTTTTGTTTTTATCTTTCCTGCATAGGTTAGTCTTAACAGGAAATCTGATGTATAGTTTGTTTAGGAAATGTGGGATGATCCTCCTTGTGATGTAAAAAGCTTTCGTTATATGAAACAAAAACCTTTTGCTCTGCTATTGTGATTGTGTATGCTATATTTGCGTTGTTTGTGTATGATATTTTGTTAATCTAGTGAAACGAACAGAACCGTGGAAACAGTCTGTAAAACAGCCGTTCTGGCGGCCGACCTACTGATTACGCGGCCGAGGCTTGGATCTGACGGCCGAAGGATCGTTTTGTTTGCCTGGGTTTGACTTTTAGGTCAACCCTGATTTTCATGGGCCGATGGATTGATCCTACGGCCGACGTATCGAAGTGCCGGCCGAGAGACCGACCAAATTACCGAGGATTAAGAATCCGATTCCGATTCGAACTAAGACTCGACTTAGTCCTATAAATACGCGTTCTACGAACCCGATAGCATTGTTAGTAACAATTCCTTGCATATGGCACAACCAGTCCTTGATCAGTGGTTGAATTCCTTTAATGGCCTCGACCGTTTACACTTTAAGTCCTTTGGTATGGACTTTCTCTTCTCCCTTCGCCAAATTCCTATGAATTTTGCTTTCCTTAAGGCAGCCACAAGTTTGTGGGATCCTGCTTTTCATGTCTTTCGATTTAGGAGAGAGGAATTGTGTCCTACTATCGAGGAGTTTGCTGCCATCATGGGTCATTCGGATAGAGAAGGTTTCATTGTCCCTAATCCTTTGTTCAACCGAGGTGATCTCTTGAAGGATTTGCTCCAAGTTCATAAACATGAAGCTAGGTTCTTCCTGGTGAAGGGAAGGCTGGAGGTTCTACAGTTTGTCCAGCGTTTCGGTACAACTGAGGCTCATCGTCAGGTTTCCCAACAGAAAGCATGCTTTCATGCGTTGTGCATTTGTCTCCTTCATTATTACTTGCTTGGCCCTTCCTCTGGCCATGCTGATCACATGCTGCTTAACCTTGCTCAACAAATTGGAAACCGTGTGAGTTTCGCTGGCTTAGTGTTGGCAGAGACCTTGATGGGTCTAGATGTGATGAAGGGTAATCCTACAGCTCAGTTCTCAGGCAGTCCTTTGCTATTGCAGGTTCGCTCTTTGTTTGTTTATTTTGTCAAGTTATCTTTTCATTCATCACTCTTTTGTTTTGACTCACGTGTTCTCTCAACTCACAATTTTCCCTGGTTCTCTAGGTGTGGTTATTTGAGAAACTAAAGGTGTGGGATGCGCCAGAGCGACTTCCTTATAATCCAGACCAGTGTACGAAGCGTCGCATGATTAGACAGTTCCCAACTGAGGCTGCTTGGGAAACATGGATGAAAACTTGCAGAGGTGATTGGATTCAATGGGTTTGCCCCTGGTATGGTGTTGAAAGCATGACTGCGAGTACTATGAACCACTTTGGTGTAGCAGTGATCGATATTACTCGAGTCGTCTTCTACTTTCCTGCTCGCTTTCAAAGGCAGTTCGGGGCTGAACAAATCGCAATCCTGGGTGACCCTGAGTACGCTGTTTCCAAGGTCCATGATGCCAACTTTTGTCGCAATATGCTGCGTTTTTGGCCGAATAGAGTGATGCAGGAGGTTGCTGAGAACTTTATTGTCAAGCTATTAGGTTCTTACAAACGCTGGTTGAAGAAAAACCTTTTGGAGGATAGTAGTGCAAAGAGAAGGAAGACCTAGAGATTGACACTTTGCTTATGTTTTTCAAAAGATGTTTGTTTGATTCTAGCTTTCATAGACTGAGAATTGTTTAGGTTTGCTTTTTCCTTTTCCTTTGGAAATAATAAAACATTTGGTCGTTTTATTTGAAGATGTTACTGTCATGGTTTGATAGTGAACATGCTTTAGGATAGACCTAGAAATTTCGGAAGTAATGATGATAGCAGTGGCCAGATCTCAAATTTGGAGATTGCCTACGTATCCCATGGAGGGAATCAGGCCATAAACGTAGTTCCAACAAAGGGGATTTGTTTTATTTTTAGTTAGGGTCCACTCGGGTATTTTCCTCTCCTTTTGTGCTCTTAATTTTGCCTAAAACTGCCCTTACGGGTTTTCGGTTTAGCGAGCGTTTTATTTATGCCTTAGTTTTTGCCTAAGCCGCCCTTGCGGGTTTACGACCTAGCAGGCTGCTCTAATTTTTGCTTGGGTCCGCCCACCCTTGTGGTTTTCGGCCCAACGAGCATCTCTCATGGGTAATACTTCCTCAGCTTGTCAATGTTGACTGGCGTTGCGAATTCCATTCCATCCAAGTCTGCAATGTATGCTGCTCCTCCAGAAAGTATGCGTTTGATAAGGTAGGGGCCTCCCCAGTTTGGTCTAAACTTGCCCCTTGGGTCTGAAACGTGGCGACGGATTACTTTGAGCACCATGTCTCCTACTTTGATGTCTCTCAGTTTTACTCTTTTGTTGAATGCTCGTGCAATGCGGCGTTGATACCCTTGTACATGGTATAACACTCTCAGCCTCCTTTCGTCTAGCAGTGCCAACTCGTCGTAGCGGTTTTGAACCCAATCTTCTTCGATCATTCCAGTCTCAGCCAGAACCCTTAACGAAGGTAATTCTAGCTCGATAGGCAAGACAGCTTCCATTCCATAAACCAGAGAGTAGAGAGTGGCCCCAGTTGAAGTTCTTTCAGTTGTTCAATAGCCCCATAGTACCAAAGGTAGCATTTCTGGCCAGTCTGTGTAGATGTCGGTAGTCTTTCGTAGAATCCTCTTGATATTCTTGTTTGCAGCCTCCACTGCTCCATTAGTTTGGGGTCGATAAGTAGATGACCGATGATTCTGTATCCCAAATTCGGCAAAAAGCTTCTTTGTCGCTCCCTTGAAGTGCGATCCATTGTCACAGACGAACTCGTGAGGTACACCATATCGATAGATGATATTAGTGCGAATAAATTTGGCCACATGAGTGGCATTGAGGGTAGCATAAGAAGCTGCTTCTACCCACTTGGTGAAGTAGTCGATAGCCACTAGAATGAACTGATGCTTGTATTTTCCCTTTGGATTTATACTTCCAATGACGTCTATCCCCCAGGTGGAGAATGGCCAAGGGGACGTCATACTATATAATTCCGTAGGGGGAATACGCATGTGATCAGCGTGAGTTTGACATTTGTAGCATCGGCAGACATAGTCAGCACAGTCGGCCTCCATTGTGGTCCAGTAATATCCCTGATGCAGGATCTTCTTTGCCATTGTTGCCCCATTCATGCGTGGCCCACAAATTCCTTCGTGTATTTCCTCCATTACCTTACGGATGTCCTCCGTTGTGACGCAAAGTTGACTTGGACCCAAGTGTGCCCTTCGATACAATGCTCCTCCACAGATTACAAATCGGGCGGCAAACTTCCGCAGAGCTGTTTTGTCCTTTGAGGTGGCCTCGGATGGGTATTCTCCTTCTTCCAGAAATTTCTTCACGTCTTCGTACCATGGCTTGCCATCATCTTCACCTTCTTCGGTGAAGGTGCATTTGCATGCTGGTTTGACTTTTTGTTCGATCATGAGAGGCCGCATTATGAATCCCAGGGGTATTTCGACCATAGATGCTAATGTTGCCAGTGCATCTGCAAATCTATTGCTCACTCGAGGAGTATGCGTGAAGATAACGGAATCGAATTGTGGAATTAGATCTTCCAGCACAGAGTGATATAGTTTCAGTGTGTCTTCCTTGACCTTCCAGTCTCCTCTTGCTTGAGATATCACCAGGTTTGAATCCCCAATGACTTCTACCCTTTTTGCCCCTAGTTCCAGGGCTGCCTCCATTCCAACAATACAGGCCTCGTATTCAGCTTGGTTGTTGGTGACTTCAAACCTCAGTTTATATGACAAAGGGATATGAGAGTCGTTTGGGGAAACTAGCAATACCCCTATGTCATATCCACATTGGTTTGATGCTCCATCAAAGTAAAGCTGCCAGGTGTCGTCTAAGAGACATAAGATGTCCTCGTCGGGGAACATGAAGTCTTCTGCCTCGGCTTCTGTCACAGGATGATTTGCCAAGAATTCTACCACAGCTCTTCCCTTTACTGATTTCCTTGTCATGTATTTGAGGTCGAATTCTGCTAGCAGCAATAACCACCTGGCTAGCTTTCCGATAAGTGCTGGCTTTTCGAAAAGATATTTGATTGGGTCTAGACGAGAAACCAGCACCACCGGATGTGCTAACAGGTAGTGCCTTAGTTTCTTTGTGGCCCATACTAGCCCCCAACAGGTTTTCTCGAGGGGAGTGTACCTTGTTTCATAGTCCATCATTTTTTTGCTGAGGTAGTATATGGCGCACTCTACTTTGGCATCGTTCTCTTGCGCTAGCATACATCCCATGGATGTGTCTATTACTGAGAGATACAGAATCAATGGCTTCCCAGGGATGGGTGGTGACAGTACAGGTGGATTCTGAAGATATTCTTTGATTGCCTCAAATGCTTGCTGACAGTCTTGGCTCCACTCAAAGTCAGTACCTTTCTTTAGTAGCTTGAAAAGGGGTTCGCAGGTAGTTGTGAGCTTGAAAATGAACCTGCTGATGAATTGTACCTTCCCCAAGAAACTCCTTACTTCCTTTTCTGTCCTAGGCGGTGATATTTCCATGATAGCCTGTATCTTGGAAGGGTCTACCTCGATTCCTCTTTGAGTGATGAGAAATCCCAACATTTTTCCAGCCGTTACCCCAAAAGTGCATTTTTGAGGATTAAGACGTAGCTTGTATTGCCTAATCCTCTCAAAGAACTTCCGAAGCGCTTCATGGTGTCATTCCCTTTCCTTTGATTTGACTATCATATCGTCGACATACACCTCAACCTCTTTGTGCATCATGTCGTGCAGTAGTGTTGTTGCCATCCTTTGGTAAGTGGCTCCAGCATTCTTTAACCGGAATGGCATCACTCGGTAGCAGTAGGTTCCCCAAGGTGTAGTGAAGGTGGTTTTCTCTCTATTCTCAGGAGACATAAGGATTTGATTATACCCAGAAAATCCATCCATGAAGGATAGCAATGCATGGTTTGCGGTGTTGTCTACTAGTTCGTCTATGTGGGGTAATGGGAAGTCATCCTTTGGACTGGCTCTGTTGAGATCTCAGAAATCTACACAAACCCTAATTCCTCCAGTTTTCTTTGGTACGGGAACGATGTTAGCTACCCATTGTGGATATTCGGTGACTATGAGAAAACTGGCGTTGATTTGTTTAGTGATTTCTTCTTTTATCTTTAAGACCCAATCAGGGCGCATACGTCTCAGTTTTTGTTTAACTGGTTTTGCATCAGGATGAAGGGGAATTTTATGCTGAACAATTTTAGGGTCTATTCCAGGCATGTCCTCGTAAAACCAGGCAAAAATATCTTTGTATTCTTTTAGCAAAAGGATTAGTTTTTCACTTTCTTGAGGGGATAGTGTGGTACCAATTTTAACCATTTTGGGCTCATTTTCAGAGCCTGTGTTTGCTGTGATTATTTCCTCAGAAAAAGGTTTAGCGTGCCTTTCTTCTTCTCTCTCGATGAATTCTAGAATTTCTTTTGGAATTTCTTCTTCAAAATTTGGTGTGTCGGAATCCATACAATTGATTATAGGCAAAGTAAAATACTCTAAATCTTCCTTCTCATTGCTAAGATTATCAAAAGACATTTCAGAGTCAAACTCAAAGTAAATGTTATGCTTTGGTGCTTTGACCAGGTTTTTCTCACTAGACTCAGTAGTTTCAAAAGATGAAAAGCTTGACTCGGACTGAGTCAACTCGGAGTCGGAATCAGAATCGGAACTAAGATCAGAATTAGCGCTTTTCATTTTGTATTTTAGGGTATGTTCCACGGTCCAATTAGGGTAAGCCCCTTTTTCAGCATCCACAATCAATTCAGAGCAATCTTTTTCATCACCAAGGTTGATCATCAGCACTTCACTGTCACCTTGATTCGCACTTTCATCATTGTCACCCTGCAAGTCTTGGAGGGCCATTTGATTTGCTATTGCTGTTATCTCTTCCAATTGAGCTTCAATCTCTGCTTCGTCACTGTTGTCGACTCTTCGTGTGCCAACAAAGTCCCACCAATTACCAAAGCTATCCGTGATGGGGTGGATCACCCTTATTTCATGGTCGGTGACCCCCTCATCAAAGAGTAGGTTCAGTGATATTTCGTCTAGTGGGTCATTGTCGACAGACTCTTCTTCCTTTGCCTCTTCAGTTTCGAGGTTATTGACCTCGTCTATCGGCCAATAGTCGTCGGTAGGTGCATAGGGGTCATAAAAATAGATTGGGACCCTGCGAAGCCCTTCTTCTTCAATCATGTCTTCTACTTCTTCTTCATAAACCGTTCTAGCGAACATGACATGGTTGTCTTCAATGATAGTCACCACAGGCTTTGGTTGATTTACCGGAGTGATGTATTCAGAGGGGTTGAAATCTTCAACAGCAGAGTGGAGCGGACCAGACAGCTCGGTGACAACTTGAAAGTGCGAATCAGACGTGAACAGTGATGCAGTCATTTTTCCTGAAAAGATTTTTGTTTTAGTTAGATTGATTGATCTTTACTGTTCATTTGACTTAGAGAGATTCCTAAGGTTTAACTTGCAAAAGAAAAACTTTACAACATACATATATATAATGGGTGTGAGGAAGAACTTTTGCAAGCAAAATGCAAGTAGGTTGCATTTTCGACAGACTCTTCTTCCTTTGCCTCTTCAGTTTCGAGGTTATTGACCTCGTCTATCGGCCAATAGTCGTCGGTAGGTGCATAGGGGTCATAAAAATAGATTGGGACCCTGCGAAGCCCTTCTTCTTCAATCATGTCTTCTACTTCTTCTTCATAAACCGTTCTAGCGAACATGACATGGTTGTCTTCAATGATAGTCACCACAGGCTTTGGTTGATTTACCGGAGTGATGTATTCAGAAGGGTTGAAATCTTCAACAGCAGAGTGGAGCGGACCAGACAGCTCGGTGACAACTTGAAAGTGCGAATCAGACGTGAACAGTGATGCAGTCATTTTTCCTGAAAAGATTTTTGTTTTAGTTAGATTGATTGATCTTACCTACTGTTCATTTGACTTAGAGAGATTCCTAAGGTTTAACTTGCAAAAGAAAAACTTTACAACATACATATATATAATGGGTGTGAGGAAGAACTTTTGCAAGCAAAATGCAAGTAGGTTCCTAGCCTGTAGGTTCCTGTCTTAGTTTGATAAGTTCTATGGCTTTCTAATACATGCAAGGTTTTAGTAGTCTCAGGGTGCTCCGTTGTCAAAGGGCGCCAATCCTCTCACCAGCCCATCATAGGCGGTGATTGGGTGATTCCCTTTTTGATATACCACTAGGTACGAGTGACTGTGGAGTTTGCTGGAACCCCCAACATAGCCCGTGTCATGCCGGGATATCAGGTGAACTCAACGGGTTGCCCGCTCGATGTATATGATAGATGAATTAAACAAGGCATGTATTAGTCTTATGTTGAACTTTTTGGTTATGGCTCTCATGTCCCCAGCGGAGTCGCCAAAAACTGTAGACACCTCCCAAACGGGGCATCGCCATACAGATTGATTGTTTGTTTGCTCGATTGGTTGCTTGCTTCATAAACCAAGATCGTGGACATTCCCATGGCTAGGAACATCACCACACGATAGCGGTTATCATCAAAACAGAGTCGCCACCCAGTTTACCAAAACTGGGAAAACAAGTAGAGATTCTGGGTACGGGAGCCAAAAGTACAGTGAGGGGAAGGTGTTAGTCACCCCTCTCTGCCCAGCCGTGAGACTGGCCCATAGTTATTCAACATAAGACATATAGATGCTTTGTTTAATTCCAACACATAATCTGTTTAATTAAGCCTTTAAACAGTAAGTAAAGTGAGCCAATGCGATAAGTAAAGCATGCATCAGAAAGCAGAACAAAACAAAGCTGTCCCAGGGTAATGCATCCCGCGGCCGGTGAATGGATGTCACGGCCGAGGGATCCTCCTGGTTTGATGTATTGGCCGAGGGATCGAAGCCCCGGTCGATGTTCTTCCTCACACCAGACAGAAGGATTAACAGATGATCAAAACGCTACGGTTAGTCATAAATACGGTAAATAACACAAACCAGAGGCCGTTGGGCCTCACCACCTTGATCCCTCAGTTGCTTGATTGCTTCGGAGTTGATTGTGATTGACTGATTGCTCCTCAGAAAACCCTAGGGTTAGGGTTTGAACTTCGGGGTTTGATCGTTGGATTGATGGCTGCCTTCGGGAGGTTAGGGCTTTTGAAGAGAGGGTTTGAGAGAGTACTTTTGCAGAGTTTCGTGGCTTGAGAGAGTGTACTCACTTGTTAATTTCGTGGTGCAAGGGCCTCTTTATATAGGCAATTGATTACTCACTCCGGCCAATCAAATAGCACGATTGCAATTGCAATTGCAATGCAATTCAAACTCTTCGTTGCAATCTCTGAACGTGGCCCGAACGCATCGGAGAGGTAGTGTGGTTGGATCAAACAATAGACAAAACGTTCCAGAGTCTGGAAAAAGGACGATCTGGCGGCCGAGTAATGGATCTGGCGGCCGAGGAATGGATGTTGCGGCCGAAGGATAGATCATGCGGCCGAGGGATTGATCTCTCAGGGAGATTTTCTAGCAACAGGTTGCTCGGGTGAGGAAATGATATTAAGGCCGTGAGATCGATGTTACGGCCGACAGATGGATTCTCCTAGGCTTCTGTATTTTCTGTTTGAAAGGTTGTATGGCTCTGGATAGGGTCCTCTAAGTGGCTCAAAATTCTTACCGAAAGTCCTAAGGTTCGCAAGAAGGCAATCAGCAATCACTGTATCCATTTCATCATCGGGATGGTCCCCAAGGTGGGATTTGAAATAATCGTTAGGCCAAATTGGAGTGTCTACAAGTACAGCAATAAAGCTCCATCAACAACGGAATCAAATGTCTGAAAATTCATTGTGTCCAATATTCACATTTTTAGCTATGAAATTAACTATCTCTTCCACGTCTAACTTGATAACAGTTAAGTTTCCAGAATACATATGGGTCCTCCCAAGGTGAGTTTCTTTTTCCTTTTTTAGTTTTTTTTTTTTTTTTTTGGGGCAACATCTTACCACCGTCCTCATTATGAACCAAAGACAAATCGACAAGATTATCTCCAAAATTGCATTCTAGCTTCACCTAAAATGACTATCTAAGATAATTAACAAATAGTCATGGAAAGAATCAAACTAATTCCAGCCCAAACCGAGTAAGCCAATCTCTAAGTATTCGACGTCTACAATTGCTTACTATTATCCGTACAACCTCAAAAAACCCAAACTTATGCTATCCAACTTCTTAATCCTTAAAGATATTAATATTTACCTTAGTATCACAGATCCTATGGTGACCATACTGTCCAAACATATTGTAGACACCCCAATTTGGCCTAACGATTATTTCAAGTCCCACCTTAGGGACCATCCCGATGATGATATGGATACAGTGATTGCTGATTGACTTCCTGTGAACCTTAGGACTTTCGGTAAGAACTTTTAGCTACTTAGAGGACCCAATCCAAAGCCAAATAGCCTTTCAGACAGAAGTACAGTATCCTAGGAGAATTCATCTGTCGGCCGTGACATTGATCACACGGCCTCAAAATCATTTCTTCACCCGTGAAGCCTGTTGCTTGAAAATCTCCCTGAGAGATCATTTAGCCGGCCGCCAGATCTATTTCTCGGCCGCAACATCATTTCCTCGGCTGCCAGATCATCTATTTTCCAGATTCTGGAATGTTCTGTCATACGTTTGATCCGTTCACAAAACCCAAGCAGCCAAATCCCGATGCATTCGGGCTATGTTAGAGGATCACCTTAAAGAGTTTGTATCACTCTATAACTCCAATTCCAATCGTGTGTTTTGATTGGTTGAGTTGTGTCATCCCTATGCCTATATAAAGGGGGCCTTTGGCTCCAAAATTAACAACACAATTCATTCTCTACAGCCACGAAACTCTGCCAATATACACTCTTATATCTCCTCTACAAAAGCCCTAACCTTCCGAAGGCAGCCACTAATCCGACGATCAAACCCCAAAGTTCAAACCTTAACCTAAGGGTTTCAAGAAGCAATTAGTCAATCACCCTCAATCCGAAGCAATCAAGCTACTGAGGGGTGAGGCCCAGGGGCCTCTGGTTTGATTTATTTTTTGTTCATACCCTTAATCGTAACGTTTTGATTATCTGTTAACTGTTTAGTTTGGTGTGAGGAAGAACATCGGCCAGAGCTTCAATCCCTCGGTCGGTACATTGAACCAGGAGGATTCCTCAGCCGTGAAATCCATTCACCGGCCGCGGAATCCATCCCATGGAACAGAGCTGTTTTATTCTGCTTTTCTAATGCATTCTTTCAATTACAGTCTCGGCTCACCATTAATTGCTTAAAGGCTAAATAAACAGACTATGTGTTGGAATTAAGTAAAGCATGAATTAATCATATGTCGAACAACTATGGGCCAGTCTTACGACTGGGCAAAGAGGGGTGCCTAACACCTTCCCCTTATTGTACTTTTGGCTCCCATACCCAGAATCTCTATCTATTTTTCCTAGTTTTTATAAACTAGGTGGCGACTCTGTTTTGATGATAACCGCTATCGTGTGGCGATATTCATAGCCATGGGAATATCCATGATCTTGGTTTATGAAGCAAACAACCAAACAAATAGCAATGATCAATCTGTATGGCGATGCCCCGCTCCCAGGGAGGTGTCTACACAGATTCATTGAACCATTCTCAAATAAGTCTTCATAAGAGTCCAAACAAATTATCAAATCCAGATTAAATTTTTGGGTAGCAACAAGGCTTGCGTAATTCATATCTATTCCACATATTCAACAATGATGGCTAGAGCAGAATTAGTCAATAAATGCACTCTAATCTGATCACCTCAACCAAAGTTCAAGACGGCTAACTATAATATTGCTCAAGTATAACCAAGATTTTACTCCACTGAATCATCCAGAAATTTCAAGGGTCATTATACACATATCTACAGCCTTTATCAATTACCCAAACTCAATGGTATCTTCAAAACTAATAATCGAACTAATTAGCTGCTAGTCTCACTTCCCAAATAACGTACAATACACATCATCGCCTAAAGATCCTAACATTCAACTTGCAACTTGAAGACCATCTCCATGTACTAACCCAAACTTAACACCACAGAATATTCTCTTGTCATTTTAAAACCATGTCTCTAAATTATCCCCAAAAGTAAGAGTTTTAACCTTTCACAAGAAATAAATTAAGAACCTCAAAACTACTAATGACCAAGTCCGTAATACTCCATATTTACTTCACAAGGCGAGATAACAGCTCGAATCACATAGGTTTACCCACATAAATTTTCTCTTTCATAAATTTCCAAAATTCCACGATAGTGATACCATAATGCATTAAACTTCCAAATCACCACTGGTATACTCCATAACTTTACTCTCTAATCAACAAACAACAATAACAATCCCCTTTCATATAATTTTACAAACCCAAGCACTCACATCCTCATATAGTCATAGCCCATTGCATGCCAATACTAATCAAGTGATAGTACCCTTCCCAAAGCCTATCTATTTATTGTCAAATCCTCAAAACTGAACATCTACTACTATGTTTAGAAAACCCACTTTCAACGATCAACTTCTCCCACTTTATATCCACCTGGTTGTCTAAATATATATTTTTTTATTATGGATTGAGACGAAACATAGGAATCCTGACCATCAACGAGTTCATAGGGTATTCACCTAATAACCATCAAGGAATTCATAGGGTAGTTCCTCAGACAAGCATAATTATTGACCTCTCCTAATGGAATATAACCAAATCTCTACTAGGATCTCAACCATAGGAATGAAGGACCGATCAAACAACAACAATTCAAGACTATCCGGGATGTACCGAGTACAACAAGTAAGAAACTCTTGGCACACCCTCACACAATTAAGCTAGCCCATCGTCAATACCAAATTGAAGCAATCCTCTAAGTTACATTCTTCAAGTCAATTTCCAACAGTACTACCACCAATACTTCTTAAGATTCAATAACATACTCCAGCTACATTCCGTGACCAACGTACTTGTAAAATAATTGTGATGATCCCAATAACGAATAAAAATCACTTATGCTACATTCTCCTCCAATGCCCAATTCAAAGTCTACAGAAAATAATGTTCCCAGCAAATGACTTTTATCTCAATAATACTATGCGGTACCGATGCACATCAAATAACAAAAGTTCTTACAAATGGCAGTAGGACTCTAGGGACTTGGACCTCCACTAAATGAACATGATACAAAATGAATGCAAAACATTTTTTTTTTCAAACCAAGGCTTTGATACCACAATTGTCACACCCCAAAATGGGAAGTGACCGGCCATGAACCACAAGACTAAAACTCGTAGAACATGCAGCCTAAAAAGAAATTTGATTAAAAACCAAGGCAATGAACTAATAAACGGTCAACCATTTTTTTATTAAGAACAACTCCCACCAATTAAGTTCAACAAAAAGTATGGGGCACATCCATCCCCATGAACCAACCAATATCCAGTGATCCAACAATAATAAAAAGGAGTCGTTATCTGACAATTGTTTCGAATGCAGAAGCGATTTATTAAAATAAAATTAAGATGAGACACCCTAAGGAGGTCAAACAAAAGAATCCCCGAGGTGCCGCCAAAGTCCTTGCCTAACTCCCCAACTTGCCTGAAAGAGAAGTTGGAATAAATCCGTCAGCTGACGAGCTCAGTGAGTAGCAAAGCATGTATAGTAAATAAAGTTGAAAGCGGGGATGAAAATAATTTACCATTAAACATAATTTGGCACTCGGGTAAACAACAAAATAATCAATTAATTCAATCAACGATTCATCTGATAAGTCTTAAAGGTGATCACAATCCAATCTCCAACAACAATGGGGAACCACAACCAAATCAATAGTACCAAGTGCCAGTGAATAAATATCTCAAAAATTGGATCCAATATCGAAACTTAGAGTCACCACGGGAGGCAGCCCGTGGAACTTTTCCCTAAGAATGATCCGGTCAATAACAACCGTTGAGCATTAGGGTCACCGGCCTAATCCGGCCTCTTCCCTAATGGCCAGAGTCACCCGCACACAGAGGATTAATTTCCCTGGACTTCCAAAATATGTTCCCAACAATATCCACAAAGTTCTCACCAAAAGATTATCCGAACAATAAATAGTTTCACCAATCTGCATGCCAATTTTGTTACAGCCTAGTATTTTTATTTATCTTATTACTTATTTTGGCTATTTATTAATTGGGTGTTATGGTCAGATCTCAATTAGTTATTTTGTGCGCGCTATGGATATTGTTGGCATCATTATAATTTTCGGAAATAGGAATTCATTTTGTTAAATAAATTTTATAAGTCTAAGATTACAGTTCGGCACGTATTAGACTAGATTTTATAATTAATTATCTAGTTTACATTAGTATTGCGTGACCTTAATATATCAAGTAATTAACCTATTATTAGCATTAAGGGAGAACATGGCCTTGGAGGGAGTTAGACTTATATTAGAATTAGGGTTATTTTATCTCTCAGCCTTGGAGGGAGTTAGACTTATATTAGAATTAGGGTTATTTATTTTGAGAGATAGAAGCCGCAGTCAGTAAGCGTTTGGTTGGTTGGAGGTAGCCCCAAGTAAGTGATTCTTCTTCTGTTCATATTTATTTCTCTTTCCCTTCTTTTTGATTTTCTCACGCTAGCTAGCACTACAACAAACATGAGTTTTAATAGCTTCATTTTATAGCATTCTTTTAAAAATGCTGTGATAGAGTTGCATCTTCATGTAAAGATAGCGTGTCGTGCACTGTAGGGGAGCAGAAAATTTTCCACAGCGTTCCATTAAATACATTACAGCGTTCACCCCATTTAAGAAAAAGGCGCGAGTCTGAATTCGGTGGGAAATTTTCATCCGCGAAAATACTCGGTGGTAAATTCTACTCTCTCCCCAATTTCGTACAAATCTATTTCCAGTCCCATTTTAAACCCTAACATACTATGTCTCTCTCTCTCTCTCTCTCTCTCTCTCTAAACTAGATGGACAAGCCGATTCCCCTTTCCAATATGGCACCTGGAGCTTAGTAACGTCATCCTTGCAAAACCCTTCCGTCGTCGCAACCTGCACTACCGTCTCCTCCCTCTCCACCTCCACGTTGCTGTTGCCGAAAAATCTACACCGTGAAGGGGCATCACGTTTTGCTAAGGTTTGGTCCTTCTCCTCTATTTTTCCAACAATCTGATCTAAATGGGTTTGTTCCTCTCTCTCTCTCTCTCTCTCTCTCTCTCTCTCTCTCTCGCGTGCACACACACACCCCGTCGATCTGCCATCAACCATCAGATTCCATTGCATTAACTCAGCCACTTCGAAATAAGAGTGATAAGCTTTCGATAATGTACAAACCCAGCCACAAACCCAGTTGTAGGGTTGGATTTTGGGGTTTTCAAACATGCACAAACCCAGCCACTTCGACAGCGATTATCTTAAATATTTAACAGGCATATATGTAAAGTTAAGCAATTTTAAGGTTGGATTTTTGGGGGTTTGTGATTCTGCATTGTGTATTAGAAATTAGGGGGGGGGGGGGGGGGGGGGGGGGGGGGGTTTAGGTCGATGAGATTTTATAAACGTAGTTTGCAGAGAACAAAGCATAATTTATTTTAAATTATGTGAGCTCCTACCCTACCTTTTGTGAAACAACTATAAAGAAAAGCTTTGAAGTGGTCCAATAGTTGTGTTTTAATGTCTGGGTTCTAGTGTCCCTAAATTACCTGAGTTAATATAATATGCTTATTGATGTCGATGCATAAATATTAGTGTATTATTGTCAGTGCATGGATTAACCTATGTTTCCTTATTAATATCCTGACCTTCGTCGTTCTTCTATTTCTTGATTCTGCAATCAGAGAAGAATACATACTGCATTGGTAGAAGTAAACAGCCAGTTCAGAGAGTGCTCAACAGGTTTGATTTGATTTTTGCTAGGATTGGCTGAGTATTTGATTTTTTGTACATGACTTACTTGCCTACATTATCTTGACATAGTGCCCAAGAGTGGATAGGTTGGTTGTTCTACAATAGTGCAATTTTAGAAGTCCACTGGAGTTTATGTAGTGTGTTTTTGTCTGAAGTTAATTAATCAACTGATTGGTTGTTGGCTAGTCGAAACAAGATTCTTGCAAAATCTTGTGTTTTTTGTGAGACAAGTTTTGAGCGAAAGCTAATCCTACTGGGAAAGTTAGAGGCATGGGTCCCGTCTTTCCTACTAACTAACTGAACACAGTGCTTTTCCCACTAGGTGTGTATTGCTTCACCCCCTTGTTGGTTTCTTTTGAGTACAAGCTACAACCCGACCCTAATGGCACTCCCCAAGAGAGGTCCATTGTGCCAGCGAAAGGTCGACCATGTGTTTTATCAAGATCATTATAAGACAATTAATGTTGAGATAGATATTGAATAACCGAGACTAAACCATGAAAGCTTGAAAGACAATGGGAAAGAGAACTAAAGAAAATCAGGAGATAGAAAACAGCTAATGAGCACAACTTCCCAACTTCCCAAAATTCACTGTATCTCTGCAAAACTTGGCTGAATCAGTGAATAACGTTTGCTGTTCACTAAATATTTGCCCAGTGTTTTTAGTTTTTCTGAGTTGCTGATCATTTGGCAGATTACTCATCCAAACTTTCCTTATTCAAGTTTAGCTTCTTGTCTGAATATGCTACTCAATGAATTTAAGTTGGCACAGTGAAGTGCACGTTTTCATTTTCATGGCCAAGTGGAGAAATTTATAGCCAATTGGCTTGAAAATCCTTGTGTTTCCAAAATTTTACTGAACCTCCGTAAAACTTTGCTGATTTAATAAGCAATCTTTTCGGTTATACACACAGTTTTATGAGTCCAGAAAAGAATTCCAATCTTTCCTGGATATGCTTAACGTTTTGCTGATTTTCATTTGGATTTTTAATTGTTCAAGCTCAGAGCTGGATCTGCCATTCTGAATTTTAGTACTATTGGAGTTCGTATTTGTATGTCTAAATTATATCAGGATAGGTTTTTGAATGCTTAAATTCTCACATTGGTCTAAGATATGATTTATATCTTTCTTTTTTGGTCCTCTTGTAGATTGGCAATGATGTTTCCCAGGGCTCGCTTATATTGAACCAACTTTTACAGGTCAGTTACCATTTCGGATATGCATTACTTGGTTCAGTTTTTTTTTTTTTTGGGTAAATCAACTTGAAATTGAAAAAAGAGGCTAACCGAATATCAGCTTGAAATTGAAATTGGTTCAGTTATTTGTATATTCATTTGTTTGGTTTTTATTCGTCGATTTAGTAGGCCTCATTCTGTATAGTGGTTAGGATCGGTTGATGATTCTATTGTGTGGTAGTTATATCAAGCATGGAAACTATTTTTGCAAATTCTATACTTGTTCCACATTACACTTCAAGATAAAGGTGTTTCTGACTTTCTGTAAGGTGTGAATTTACATCTAACGTGAATATTTCTACTATCTTTTTCCTTTCCCTTTCTTACAGACTTTTTTCTCTAATTTTGTTGTTTTGTTCTGTTAATCAAGTTGGAAACAAACAAATGAAAGTCAAAACTTATGTTCACACAATATTGATGTAAATTCTGGATAAATAATGGGAAGGTAACATGAATCCATATTTTGACTGTCCTAACTCTGCAATTTGGCATCGAGAGGTATACATGGATAAAATTTGGCCAATTTACTTTACAGCACTATAGAGAAATAGTTTTGCAAGACTTAGCTAGCTTGATATGGTTGTTGGCTCATTTCCTAACAGCTTCAGCTTTTGGGAATCTTGGTGACAACACCTCCTGTCTCGAAATGCCTGTCGAGGGGAAATTCTGGCTTCCAATTCCTACTAACGCGCCTAGGACGCTTGGCAGATAACTTGGTCACTGGGGTGTATTTGTTTTCCCCATGTACATATAGAAAAAATGTTCCCTTCCAAATCTGTCAAGACTATGCTCTTGATGTGTGCCTGTCAAACTCTGGTACCTCTTCATGCTTTGCTGACTCATTCTTTGCCTTCCCTCTATCGGGGTGATGTATAGTTCAAACGAAAGACTAGATCAGGGGTAATAAGGGGCAAAATAAGGCTTATGACGCATGAGCTGAGCTGATCTCTGCCCTCTTCTTAGAACTTCCAAACTTCAATATCACCTATGCTGTTTCATTGCTGAATGATGACTTACCCTTTTAAACAAATAATCTCAACTTATGCACATGGTAGTATTTTTTTCCTTGGGCTGGGGTCACTGATCAAGTTTCCTTTTTTGTTGACCTGTGGGGATGGTATTCTGCTTATTATTTGTTATAGGTTCATCATAATAGAGTATAAGTGGACACTGCTAGAATTATTGGGTATCCTTTTTATGCTCTCACTTATCTTATCTTATGTTCATCTTGCAGTCTATGCAACGCAGGGATTCACCTTATATTGGTTATATTTACACCTTCTCAATTTTCGTTGGAGTGGTATGTGTTGAATCTTTTGTTTTCTTTTCCAGATTGTCTTTTCTTAATTTAAAATGTGTGTGGCCCGTGATCCTCCGGTCCTCGATCCTTCGTTGGTGGTTCGATGATGGGTTAGCTTTCTTCTCCTAGCCTGCACAAGGAACGCACGACTAAGACCTGGCCGGGGGTTGTCCCGGCAAGGCCCTCCGGCGAGAGGATGAGTATAGCGCAGAGAGGAAGCAGAAAGCTTTTTAGTGAGTAAGTGTGAGTAGTGAGTAGCGTGTACCTGTTAGGGTTACCATCTCTAGGTATTTATAGTGCCTTCCAACTTGCTCTCCAAGTGCGATCGCGTGCCTTCCACGGGACCAATGACGTCATAGTGACGTCGAGGAGTAGATCTGATAACCGTTTTCAGGGCTGAGCTGGCACACCCATGTGCGCCCGTGATCGTCTTCTGTTGTAACCGCTTCTGCACGTGGCAAGACGCGTGGCTTTTCAGCCATCCGCCGTCGGCTGGACGCCGTGCTCAGAGGGTTGCCGACCGCGGACAGTACCGAGCATGGCTGTGAGTTTAATGAAGGAGGTAACGTCAATGGAGGCTCGGCCGACGGCACAAACCGAGCGTGGACTTTGTCCGCGGCCGAGCCTGAGGCAGACCGAGTATTCATGATGAGATAGCGTCGGCAGGCCGTGCACGGAGCCCTTGATCGGTCCGTGGCGGGTATGGTCCGCACCATGCGAACATCTGTGTTCGGCCCGCTACAATAGCCCCTCAATTTCTGCCGATGCCGTACGCATGGTAGAGATTGAAGTCAAGCCTCAGGCCGAACATGTCGAACCGCCGAGCATGTATTCATTTGATGAAGAAGGATTCCAGCCGAGCCTGAATCGTTTCGTTTTCAGTGGGAATCCAGTCTGTCGATGGATTATTCCAATGGTTGGGCGCCAGATGTCGCCTCGTGGATGGGTACGGCAGACGAGGGGATGGCTGGCAAACCCTGCAACCCGTCCTTTCAGTGACACGCGTCGTGCGCTGAGTGGATAGCTGTTCGGCGGTGCAATGATGGGCGGGAAACTCAAAATCCCTAACCCTAGCCCTATAAAAGGAGCGAGGCGAGGAGAGAGAAGCTCCTTCGTTCTCTCTCTCTCTAAAACTCCATCTCCAGAGCTTCGAAGAGCAACCGTTCGTCTTCTGGTTTTGATTCCCAGCAAACTTGCCACCAAATCTCGCTACTAATCCAGGTATGTTGTTCGATTCTTGCTTCTCTTTACTTTTCTGCATTTCCCAGTTGTTTTCCATTTCATTTCTGGGTTTTTGGGGCACTTTTTGTTCTAAATGAACAGTGCACCCTGGAGATGAACGGACTGTTCATCTCCTTCTTCAACCTGTTCTTCCGAGCACGGAGCCTCCAAGGGGTTCTGGGTTTGGCCGTTGATGGAATAGGCCGAGCCCCAGTCTCTGTAGTTTGGGAGGTTCCGACCGAACATGGTTCGGCCGAGCCTTGAGAATGATGATGGGGTGGGCCATTTAGGGTACCGAGCGTAGTGAGACAACTGTTTTTATGGCCGACAACGAGGTCTCATGTTTTTGTTTTTGACTTTGTTAGGTCTGGCTCCCCCAATCATCGTCATCTCATCCGACTCTGAAAGTTCAGGGGACGATTCCGCGAACCTTGTGATCCGAGAGTACTTGGAGTTACACAGAAGCCGACGACAAACCTCTTCCATCGCTTCAAACATGTCAGATTCCGGTGATTCCAACGCCGAGCATGACTACGAGTACGGTGGTTTCAACACCGAGCCGGAGATAACCTTCTCCACAGAATCCGAAGCCGAACACGAACTTGGGCCGGAGGCTGAGTCCAGAATTCGCTCCCAGGCCGGAGCTACGACCTCCTCACTTTCTGCTCCTGCCGAAACCTCGTTCGTGGACAGAGAATTTGCCGACCTCTTCGAGCGAGGGCAAGTTTGTCCCCACGCCCACTACTTCAGTGGGTGTCCAAATGAGTATGCGGCCTTCTGCCGAGCGTACAACATACCGGATGACGTTGTCGTCCACCAGGTGGCTAGCGACAAGATTAGGGATAAGAGGCAAGATCGTCCCGAGCACATAACGGTCCCTCTGATGGCCATCTGTGAGGCCGGACTCCGTTTCCCCCTTCATCCATATTTGAGGGAACTGTTGGCTAGGTTCGGCATAGTGCCTCATTTCTTCTCGATCAATAGTTTTAGGATAGTGATGTCCGTAGTTAGGTTAAGGGAACTTCACAACCTTGATTTCACCATTGCCGACCTCTTCCACACGTACATTATGTCCAGGCACGGGAAGACTAACCGTAGGTATTTATCCACACGTAGTGGTAAGGAACCTTTGATAAGCGGACTTCCCGACACTGATAAATGGGCTAACCTGTACGTCGAGGTCAGTGGGAATTACGAGTTCAGCGATCAGGCTACGCGGTTGCATTCTGTGCCGAAGATAACTGATTTCCGAGGTTTCATTTACTTTTTATATCTGCCGAACAAGATACATCTTTTGAATGAACTCGTTGATGTTTTGCTGACACATTTTCCTTCCGCAGATCACCGAGCGATCACCAAGACTCAGAACTCTTTGGCCGTAGACAGCCATGTTGAACTACTAAGGGCTTGTGTCTGCCGCGACGCGCCGACGCTGCTAGGCTACGAGCCCTCGTACAAGGGGAAGTTGACAAAGAGAAAGAAGAAGGATAAAGAGGCAGGGCCGAGCACGAAGGCTAAGGGTAGAAGGTCTGCTGCTGAGGTAGGTGTTGGCGACGAAGTCCCAAAGCCGAGCAAGAAAGCGAAGCAGCCGAGGGTAAAATTTCCCTCTTTTCAGAAGTCAGCCGACTTCTGGTTTCAAGAAAGTCTGCCATCTGACCCCCAAGGTATCCACATCCCTCCGATCCGAACCCTAATTCCTCACTTCGCCGACGACATGGGGAGGAGAAACGTGGTGAAGATGAATCTCAAGGAAGCAGCTGCTGCTAGCAAGAAGGTAGCTGCTCCTTCTCCCACCGAGAGCCCTGCTAAGAGGCAGAAGGTGCATGACTTCTTCCCTGCCAGGCCGCCGACGCCAGTTACGAAGGAGAAGGACCAGACCGAGTCTTCGGCGGCTGGAGGCTCAAAGGTCGTGGAGATGGCAGCAGGTTCTGATGGGCGGGTGGCCGTCCCAGAGTTTGCACCATCCTTCGCTATGGCCGACAGTAGAGTGGTCACGGTAGATGACAGCGTCAAGGAGGAGCCTGGTCTTGCTGTGACAATGTTGCATGGGCTTGCACTTCCAAAGGATATGTCGTACAGGTACGTTTTAACTTGGTTTTCTAATTTGCACTTTGACACGTTGCCGAGGCTGATAAACTAATCTTGTGCAGGCTGGGCAAGCTCTGCTGCGTGCTTCTCGGCAAGCCGAACTCTTGGCTGCTGAGAGGTCACGTTATCGTGATGACGCAAAGGCCGAGCGCGAGAAGGCGAAGGCTGCAAAGAACGGCTTGAGGTTTGCCAAGTCGAAAGTTGCCGAGCTCGAAAAAGAGAGGGATGAGGCCCTCGAGAATGCAAAGACGGCCGAACGCGAGCTCGGGCAGGTTGTCCGCAGGGAGAAGAGGAAGATGAAGGAAGTGGACGAGAAGGCGTTTCAAGCTGGGTATGACAGAGCCGGCGCTGAGTACGTCCGAGAGGCTCGGTCGATGGTCAATGAGGAGCTGACGAAGAAGCTGCCGATCGCGTACCGGGCTGGGTACCGGGATGGGGTGAAAGCTGCGTGTGGGGTCATGCAGCTGGAGCCGGATATGAATTTGATGAAGTCGATCCCCATAGCCGAAGTACCCGAGCTTGTATTGCCGTACACAGAGGAGGAATGTGCCCCACTTACTCCGGAGGAGTTTCCCGAGAGTGAGGATGATGTCGAAGATATGACAATCGCCGACGCCGAGGGAGGAGGGGATGGTTCAACTGGCGAGAAGAAGGATGAGGCTGCTAACGCCGAGCAAGACACCGTGCCAGTTCAGAAGAATGACGAAGTGGTTGTTGAAGCCGAGGACGATGCTGCTCGTCAAACTGAAGCTGCAGCCGAGGGTGATCCGCCACAACTTTAGAATTTAGGGTTTATATTTCTTTTGAGGTTTTGTTGGACTGGACGGCTCCAAACTTGGGAGTTTGCCGTGCCAGATGTAATGGTTTAAGGGGGGTCGGCACCGAACGATTTACTACGCCGTACATCCCAGTTTAGGATCTTTCAAACACTTGTCTTTATTTTGAAGTTTTTAAATGAATGCATGGCTTCTTTCGCAACGTCTCTATTATTGCCGAGCTTGTCTGATTGCCTTCATGTCTTCATAGAATTCTTGTAGTTCTTGCATGTTTGTGAATGTGTAGTTGTCCGTAGCCCCCACTTTTGGTTTGGGTTCGGCAGAATAGTTGAGAGTATTTCGTGATCGAAATGGTTAAGTATAGATATTGCAGCCGAGCCCTGACCAAAGTAGTATGGCCGTAGTTGCTTTAGGTCGCCGAACATGGATGAAATGTGACCTGTCATGATCCAACCTTTGACTTAGTTTGAGAGTGTGAAGTGTCCCCCTTGCCAGTGGATGGGGCTCGGTCAAGGTGTTAGCCCCTGACCATGGTAGAGGAGCGTTGGAGAGTATTGAATGTTTGTGGGTGGTTTGCTCGCCAAATTGCGAGTGTAACCATTCGGTGGCCGACCATAGTGTCTTGCCAATCCGAGCCGAAGCCTAAGTTCCAAAAGTGTATTTCAGGCTCGGCGGACCATATGTCCAGTGATTGCTTCTCGGGGCGGTAATATTGGCCGAAGCAATGGGCTTTTTAAGGAGCCGTTTGGAGGGTGTGACCGAAGTCATCGTTTGTGTACGGCTTTCTAGCCGAGAGTGGAATAAATGCATAAAATGATGTTTGAAGATTTTTGGATCAAAAAAGGATTGTCATTTCATTGATATTTTGTTTTTTCGAAGTACAGGGGAAGTAAGGAAAAACAGTAACAGTGGGTCGAAGCCCTTCTTTGAAAAAGAAAAGACGTAAAATGGTCATGCCGAACTGAAGTGTTGGCCGAAGTCTGATTGAAGCGTCACATGTAAGCCTTCCTGAGGTTCTGTGCATTCCACGGGTTGGTGAGCACCTTGCCGTGCATGTCTTCAAGTGTGTAAGCCCCTTCACCAGCAACCTTCACAATACGAAATGGCCCTTCCCAATTGGGCATGAACTTTTTCTTTTTGCTTGCTTGGACGACCTTTCGCCAAACCAAGTCGTCGGGCTTGAACTTTTTGATTCTGACACTTCTGTTGTAGCCCTTGGCAACAGTCTGTTGGTACTCGGCGAGCTTTAGCCGAGCGTCATCGCGTTTTTCCTCAGCCAAAATCAGTTCTTGCTCGACGGCTTCGTCATTGGACTGAGGATTGAAATTCTCTGTTCGAAGGGTTGGGAACCTTGATTCCAATGGAATTACGGCCTCCATGCCGAACGCCATTGAGAACGGTGTTTGGCATGTAGAACGGCGGGGAGTGGAGCGGTAAGCCCATAAAACCCTGGGGAGTTCTTCTGCCCATTTTCCCCTCTTTGAATTCAGTCTTCGTTTTATCCCTGCACAGACTGTCTTGTTTGAGGCTTCGGCCTGGCCATTTCCCTGAGGGTAGGCTGGTGTTGAGTTGAAGAATCTGATGCCGAACTCTTCACAGAGACTCGTGAGGCCGTCCCCGACAAATTGAGTGCCATTGTCTGAGACGATGGCGTAGGGTACGCCGAATCTTGTCACAATGTTCCTCCATACGAATCGTCGGACATCAGCCTCTGTGATGGTGACCAGGGCCTCGGCTTCTACCCACTTGGAGAAGTAATCCGTTGCGGTGATCAAGAATTTGAAGCCCCCAGGTGCTGTTGGGAGTTTCCCGACGATGTCGAGTCCCCATT
The DNA here is from genome assembly GCA_020567845.1 of Rhododendron henanense subsp. lingbaoense. Classification (NCBI taxonomy): domain Eukaryota; kingdom Viridiplantae; phylum Streptophyta; class Magnoliopsida; order Ericales; family Ericaceae; genus Rhododendron; species Rhododendron henanense. The sequence continues at coordinate 25,074,230 of CM036317.1, read as the reverse complement.
GCGCGAATGGCCATGGACTTGTGATGGGGGAGAGGTTTTGAGCCGGCTGCCTCGGGATTGGGGAGAAAAGCTGGCATGGTCGGCACCTTCGAACAATTTCCTCGCAGTCTTTCTTCATGTTTTTCCAAAAGTATCCTTGACTCATCGCTCGTTGGCATAACGAGCGTCCACCAGAGTGGCAGCCGCAGCTTCCCGAATGCAATTCGTCAAGGATATCAGGGACTTGATTCGGGTGAACAACGAGAAGGTAGGGCCCGGAAATGGACTTCCTATAGAGTTGCCCGCTCTCAGAGAGCCAGTAGTACGCAACTTTGTTTCTGATTCGAAAGGCTTCCTTTTTGTCGTCGGGTAAGGTGTCATTTCTGAGGAAGGCCACGATTTCATCCATCCAACTCGGACCAAGGTTGATGTTGAGCACTTCTGGAATTGTGTCGAAGCTTGGGTTGTCAATGTTCCCAAAATTTATGGTTCGGAACTCTGAAGATTTTGAAGCCGAGGCTAAACCAGCGAGAGCGTCGGCGTGGGCGTGGGCGTTGTGCTCGCGGTTGATCTGCTCGATGTTGAAAGTTTTGAAGCGAGTAATGAGTTCTGCTGCTGTGGCCTGGTACTTCATCATCCGTGGGTCTCTAGCTTCGTAGTCCCCAAGTACTTGATTGACTATAAGTTGAGAATCACAGAATACGGCCAAGTTGTCAACTTTCATTGCGATTGCCGAGCGTAGGCCAGCAAGCAAAGCCTCGTATTCAGCTTCGTTGTTGGTGGCGGGGAAATCGATGCTGATGGCACTTTCGTGAAGAGTTCCGCAGGGAGAGACCAAAACGACTCCGGCACCGGCTCCGTTGTTGTTGGAGGCGCCGTCGACTTGCAACCGCCAAGTGTCTCCCTGGAATAGGAGCCACCGGTTCTCTTTTGGTTGGTGTTCGGCAAACTGTTGGTTGGGAGGATTGTGTAGGATCTCCGAGTCTTCCGGTGTGAGTTCAGCAATGAAGTCGGCGAGGACCTGCCCCTTTATTGCTGTCCTCGGTTCAAAACGGATGTCGAAGTTTGCTAGCTCGACCGCCCATTTTGAGACTCTGTTTGAGAGGTCGGCTTTTCGAAAAAGGGCTTTGAGAGGGTGCTCGGTCAACACCGTTATGGTGTGCGCCTGAAAGTATGGCACAAGTTTCCTCGCCGCGGAGACCAGGGCGAGTGCAAGTTTTTCCAGTGGAAGGTACCGAGTCTGGGCTGGGAGGAGTGTCTTGCTCGTGAAATACACTGGCATGTCGTCGGCCCCTTCTCGCCGAACAAGTGCTGAGCTAATTGCGTGGCTCGAGACTGAAAGGTAAAGATAGAGATTTTCGTATTCTTTGGGCTTTACCATTAGTGGTGAAGAACCCAGGTAGTCTTTGAGTTCGGCCAACGCTCTGTCGCAGTCCGGTGTCCACTCAAAACTTCGTCGGCTTTTCCCTTTGAGAGCGTGAAAGAAGGAGTGGCACTTATCGGATGATTTGCTGATGAAGCGATTGAGGGCCGCTGCCATCCCAGTTAGTTTTTGTACCTCTCTGATTGATCTTGGTGGCCGAAGATCTGCCACTGCCTTGATTTGGTTGGGGTCGGCCTCGATGCCCCTCCGTGTGACCAAATGGCCAAGGAATTTGCCGGCGCTTACGCCGAACGCGCATTTCTCCGGGTTTAAACGCAGCTTGTGGAACTTAAGGATCTCGAAGACCTCGGCCAGCTCCTTCAAATGGTTGTGCTCCTTTTGACTTTTGACGACGAGGTCGTCAATGTATGCTTCCAGGATGTTGCCGATTTGGGCATAGAGCATCTTGAAGATCGCTCTGTTGAATGTTGCTCCGGAGTTCTTTAGGCCGAACGACATCACCCTATAGCAGAAAATTCCATGAGGAGTTATGAATGCTGTCTTCTCCATGTCGGCCGGGTCCATGGCGATCTGGTGATAGCCACGGTAGGCGTCCAGAAAACTTAGCCGAGCATGGCCAGCTGTTGCATCTACGAGCTGGTCGATCTTTGGTAGGGGAAACCAGTCCTTGGGACAGGCGTCGTTGAGATTCGTGTAGTCGACGCAGACGCGCCACTTTCCATTTTTCTTCTTGACGACCACCGTGTTGGAAAGCCAGGTTGGGTATTGCACTTCCTGAATGGCGTTGTTGTCGAGAAGCCGGTTGACTTCTTCTATCACGGCGTCGGCGTGCTCTGGTGCCGAACGTCGGGCCCGCTGAATGACTGGTTTGGCGTCCTTTTTTATGTTGAGGGAGTGGCAGATAAAGTTGGGATCCACTCCTGGCATTTCCTCCGGGGTCCATGCAAAAACTTCAAGATTTTGTTTGAGAAACAGGAACATTTCCTCTCGCTCGGCGTCAGAAAGTGAGGAGCCGAGCAAGAAGAAGCGTGATCCGTCCTCATTGATGGGTATTTTTATCAGTTCCTCCTCCGCTTTGTCTTCGGCTTTTTGACCGACGTCGTCAATGACGGCCATGTCTGGGACTTCAACCCATTGCACTTGTTTTGCCTTTGAGGAGCTGTGGACGGCGGAGACATAGCATTTCTTGGATGCAATTTGGTCCCCTCGTAAGTCTTCTTGTCTACCTGTTGTGCCGATGAAGCGGACAACTTGGTGGTATGTTGAAGCGATGGCTTGCATTTCATGAAGCCAAGTTCTGCCGAGGATAGCGTTGTATGGGCTCGGCGCATTGACAACTATGAATTCGACGGTGATTGTTTTCGAGCCGACGACGACAGGGAGGAAGATACGGCCGATCGGCCAAACAGGAGCTCCGTTGAAGCCAATGAGGGGTACCTCGGTGGGCTGTAAGGCCGATTCTGGTAGGTCCAACTTCTTGAAGAGATCATAGTACATAACCTCAGCTGAACTTCCCTGATCGATGAGTACACGTCTGACATCATGGACACCAATCTGGACGGTGACGACAAGTGCATCCGAATGTGGAGTCTGAACGTGTTCAAGATCACGTTCGGTAAAGCTGATGGTCCATTTGGGTAAGTCTTGTGGTCGGGAACGTTTGGATCCGCAGCCGACGGAGAGGATCTCTTTTGAAGTTGAGGCTTGATTGATGTCGGCCCTGAGGGTGGTTTCGAATGCCTTACCGGTCCATGGATGACGTGGATCAATGGTCGTTGTTCGTTGGGGTTGGGATTTGTCTGCCGGGCGGGCGTTTTTGCTCGATCAATGTATTGATCGAGATGGCCTTGAGCGGCAAGCTTTTCAAGGAGAGCCTTGTATGGTGCACAAGCAGTCGTGTAGTGGCCGAGCTCGTTATGGTAAGTGCACTTCTTCCTTGGGTTTTGGTCCGGTTGGCCAGTGTCAGTCCCGAGCTTGGCCGTCGGCCACTCAAACCACGGTTGCCTCATTATTTCCTTCAGAAAAGACCAGATTGGTTCTTTGAAGTGAGTGGTTTCGGCCACGTGGTCATGCTCCTTTGGCTGACGCTCCTTCCCCTTTTTAATGTTGTGCACTTGCTTCTTCGGCTGCACTTGTTGGGTCGCCGTTTGTACCGGCAGCTGGTGCACGGTCGAGGAGAACGGATTGTTAGAGTTCGGGATTCCCTGTGCGGCCCTGTCTGCGTAGAGTTCTTCGAGAGCACAGAATCTTTCCACTACACGCATCAATTCACCCATGCCGTGCGGTGGACGGATGGCGAGTTCGTCTAAGATCTTGCTCCCAGTCTCCAGGCCGTTCTTGAAAGTGCGTGCGGCCCAGTACTCATCAATTCCAGGGATCTCGTTAAACAGCTGCCAGTAGCGCTCGGCATATTGCCTGAGGGTTTCCGACGATAGTTTCCTCATCTGAGACAACGATTCAGGCTCCTTAGCCGTTTTGTTGCTTGTGATGAAGCGTGTGTTAAAGGCGCGTTCAAGGTCGGCCAGGGTCCTTACGGATCCAGCGGGCAATTTGTTGAACCACTGGAGCCCTAGGGAGCCGAGGCTGGACGGGAACGCCTTGCATTTCACCTCATCTTTGCTCGTGCAGAGTTCAATGGTTTGTCTGAAATGGATGAGGTGAGTGTAGGCCTCACACGTCGACGGATCAAACTTCGTAAATTTGGGCAGGTGGAAGGTGGGCTCTGGCGGTGTGTTGATTATGTGGGAGGTGAATGGGGAGACGCCGAGATCTTTTAGCTGCCTTTCAAATCCGGGGCGCGGCGGCTTGCCGTGCTCGTCCGTTTTCGATCGCTTTGAATCTCTTTCATTTTGTTCCTTTGCCGACGTCTTCTCTGCTTCCTTTCGCCGAAGCTTGTCTCGCAGGTCTTTCTCCGTTTGGCGTGGGCCGTCGACGGTTTTGTCGTTGTGGCGTCGGGTTTTGTTCTCGTCGTTCGCGCCGTCAACGCGTACGTCCTTCCCGTTGCGCCGAGCGTAATGTTCATCGTCCTTGTTTTCTATCGGGACGTTCCCCAGGCGCTCAGAGACATGGGGTCTGGTTCGGGCAGAGTCTCGGCTACGGTGCGAGGCCGTCGTGCGAGAGAACTCTGCGCGACCAGTTGAGTACGTGCTGGTGAACGACTCGGTGTCCCTTGTCCTGGTTCCATCGTGATGGCTTCTGGAACGATGCGTCCCAGATACTGTGGGTTGCTTATAGAGGATCATTCCCCTGGCGTCGTCTTGTGCTGGATTGAAGCCTAAGCGGTCTTTCACGGACCCGCGTTGGCCTCCTTCGTACTGACGCCCTTGCGGTGGCGGAGGTGGAGGTGGAGGTGGTGTTTGCCCACCTCTGCCCCTGTCTCCACCAGATCGTGATGCGGCAGGAGTGGCGTCCTGCTGCATGCGTTGCTTCATTTGGGCCACTTCCGCCCTTAGTGCCGCCAGCTCGTTGTCGCGTTCGTCGTCGCGACGCTGCAGCAGGCGGATGTAGGCCGAAGTGACGTCGTCCGAGACCGGCGAGAGCCCGGATCCAGGGGCGAGAGAGAGGGACATGTGCCTTTCGAGGGTTGGCGTGGAATTGACGTTTCCACCAGCGTCTTTGGCCCCCGAGATGGTTGCGTCTGCTATATCTCCGCCCATGGTGAGTGATTTGGTCGCTGTTTTACGGAGGAGCGAGGGAAGTCTGGAGGAAGAGAGAGCCGTTTAGATCAGAAGTGTTTCACGTCGGGTTCACCAATTGTGTGGCCCGTGATCCTCCGGTCCTCGATCCTTCGTTGGTGGTTCGATGATGGGTTAGCTTTCTTCTCCTAGCCTGCACAAGGAACGCACGACTAAGACCTGGCCGGGGGTTGTCCCGGCAAGGCCCTCCGGCGAGAGGATGAGTATAGCGCAGAGAGGAAGCAGAAAGCTTTTTAGTGAGTAAGTGTGAGTAGTGAGTAGCGTGTACCTGTTAGGGTTACCATCTCTAGGTATTTATAGTGCCTTCCAACTTGCTCTCCAAGTGCGATCGCGTGCCTTCCACGGGACCAATGACGTCATAGTGACGTCGAGGAGTAGATCTGATAACCGTTTTCAGGGCTGAGCTGGCACACCCATGTGCGCCCGTGATCGTCTTCTGTTGTAACCGCTTCTGCACGTGGCAAGACGCGTGGCTTTTCAGCCATCCGCCGTCGGCTGGACGCCGTGCTCAGAGGGTTGCCGACCGCGGACAGTACCGAGCATGGCTGTGAGTTTAATGAAGGAGGTAACGTCAATGGAGGCTCGGCCGACGGCACAAACCGAGCGTGGACTTTGTCCGCGGCCGAGCCTGAGGCAGACCGAGTATTCATGATGAGATAGCGTCGGCAGGCCGTGCACGGAGCCCTTGATCGGTCCGTGGCGGGTATGGTCCGCACCATGCGAACATCTGTGTTCGGCCCGCTACAAAATGTTTGTTCATTTATGTTTCAGAGTTATGACCCGTCGTATACTTTGGTTCTTTTCTTATTTTGATATTTTACTTATTGGGAGTATATTGACCTTGCGGTTACCTTGACCTTGTGACTAGGGCTGGATTCTAAATGAATTACTATAATTGGACATTGCTGGTTCTAGACTGGCCTCCTAGTTGTAAGGTTCAGATAATTGGGCAACCTAGTAGTAGGTTCATGTATGATTATACCAAGATAGAATATGTTTTTGGTATTCTTGGGCCATCTTTTTTTGTGGTTGTCTTTTTTGTATTGATATGTTACTAAATCTACAATTGGTACTTTGGGTCTAATTCTTGAATCTCAAATGGTTGTAATGTGAAACTGTTTCACATAGGTTGACTTATAAGTGTTAGCATTCTCGTTTGTCAACGGATCATGAACTTATTTCTGTAAGTAGATATTTTGTCTTTGAAATTTTTAGCATTTTGGTGGAGGATATTGACGGGTCTAGGCAGCAATTACCAAACCAAGTTCCGTCTAGGCAGCAATTACCAAACCAAGTTCCTAATAGCAGATCCATACTGCTACTCTCTCCGTCCCGATTTGTTTGTCCACTTTTTGACTTTTAAGTGTCCCAAAATATTTGTCCATTTGACTTTTAATTGGATCGATTTTCCCTTTTTACCCTTTCTTTAGTGGAATAAAGTAATTTTTTTGAAAAAGTTGAGGGTAAATGTGGAAAGTTGAATCTTTTTAGGTGTAATCAATGTGTTCCCTTAAAAAGTTGGATTTTCAAGATTGGACAAACAAATTGGGACGGAGGGAGTATTTGGTAAGGATTGCAAAACACTAATGCTCCAATTTGCTAACTAAAAGGAATTTCTTTACATTAGAAAGATTCATCGATTAACCCATTTGTTCTCACATCAACACCGGTGACAATTCCCAATCACGATTATAAGCTCATCATCCATCCCTAACTGTTCACACTTCACTCAATATTCATCAAGCACTAGCTAACATGGCATCGTTTTCTCAGCCTTCCACTCCATGGATCCTCTATTTCTTGTGTCATGACTCATGGCAAACTTTTCTTCTTTCTTTTGCAGTAATCTTCTTGAAGGGTTGTTTCCAGCACATTGACAGGTATTTAGTTGCTTCTTGAAGGGTTGTGATTTATACACCCTATTTTGTGTTTTGGACTTCAACATCTCTTGACGTTATCATGCCAAGAGGTTAAACTCTTTTATGTACTGTGGAGTGATTCGATTTCTCAAGTATACACCCATAGAGGCCTTTGATCTCTATGTTGTGAAACCAATGATCAGTTAATTCACCTACTATTGTCTTTATAAAATTCTCCTTAATCGTTGAATTGAATGACTGTAACTAGTTCCACATCCATCTTGTTCTGAAAGAGGTTCTATTTTTTGCCTTCATATAGATAGACATGCTGGTACTAATGCATATATTGATATCGCTCACACACATGCATTTGTTGGCTATTTTAGGATTTAGGTTAAGTTGTATGTTACCATCTGAATCTGTGCACATGAAGATTCGTTTCTTACTTACTTTTGTTTCTTTTTTTGTGATTCCCTATGTGATTCATGAAGTAAGATTGCTGCATTTGGATGTAAAGCGACCCAGTGTTTTGTGGTGTTGTAAACGATTTAGTCAATCTCTTTAGGAAAGGATTTTTTTGGTCATTTACAGCGAAAATGCTCCACCACTTCTCATGTACTTCCTGCTATTCTTAACTATGTGTCCCGCTATTTTTTTCGTTCGCAAAATCCCACAAGAGAGAAGAGGAGCGAAGACTTCAAAACCCTATATTAAAGAAACTGCTCCTCCAATAACAAGCAAAAGTTATTATTTGTTAATCTATATAGGCATGCTTTTGAGATTCCGAGCAAAAGTGATAATCTTTTAATCTATAAAGGCATGCTTTGGTTCATTAGATGTTTATGGCATAGTTAAATGTTATAGAGCAATTTGGATTATTGAATTTGATTGATCGTCTTTTGGTAGATTGTACGTCTTAGTAATAGGAGTAAACTTACCATGTTGTAAGATTAGATATTCCAACTTATCCACATGTCTTATATAACTTATAAGCTGATCATTACCTCTGAGAGTATGTGCAACTAATGATATAGCTCTTTGTGTTACTTGGTCAATATATTACATGTACGATTGTATGATATCAGGAAACGAGGTTGGTGTCGTTAAGATGATGGACAAAGATTGGGTGCATTTGAATAGGTAATAGAAATACATTTTAATCATACCGTAGATAAATTAGTGACACATTCTTAAAACATTTAGCTTGTTCATTTGTAGATGGACTGATGAGTATATGAAAGCGGCATCAAACTTTGTGGAGATGGCTAATCGAAATGCAGGAAATTTAGGAAAGATTTTATTGTAGACACCCCATTTTGGACTTTCCAGAATAGTTTATTTACGGTCTTTGATTCCCCGATGATGATTAAGGTCAAGAACAACCTGAGTTTGTTGATGTGTTTGAGCTTTGAGCGTTCTGAACCTCATCCAAACCCTCTTCGAACCCTTTTCAAACTTGTCAAGCCAGAACCAAATGGCCGCAGCAAAACCCTACCTGCTTACACTGGTACTGTGCTGACATGCGCTGGTAAACTGCCACGTGTCAATCATCGACTGTTGACTCAGTTTCCACTGGCGCACGCAGGTAACAGACTGGCGTACGCCGGTCAAGCCCAATCAAATCAACTTTATTCAGCCACGTACACGAGACTTTTGTGGCCACCCGACGTAAGCCACAGTTCCCTGATGATTGCGGACGGCCGAGGTTGTCCCCCCCTCTCTCCTACACTTCCCCTCAAGGCAAGTCCCATGCATTTAATGCATGGTGGCTCCCTTCCAACCAAACCAGTCCAACCAGCCCCCAACTAACTGGTTTCCCCCTTTTTTCTCAGTCCATTCACCCTCTATAAACACCCCCATTTGCATTTATTTGCAAAGGGTTACCACCATTAAGAGTCTAGAGCTCCTTCCTCTTGTGTTCTTTGCTTTCTTTTTCACCCATTGAAAAGGAAAGTAATGGATACATTCATATACACCACAGCACCCTTATACTCACCATATAACCCTCAAACCACAAGCTAAAGCTCAAACTCATCACCAAACTCCATCGAAAAGGTATACCACCTTTGTCTTCTGTTTCTGACCCCTGAGGGGGACTGGCAGGGTCAAGGCTGGTAATCAATACCAGTCTTAGCCCTAAAGCTGGCAAGGATTCAAAGTTCATGCATAGTGATAGGTGGCGCACGCCAGTACCATTGAGTCGTACGCCAATCATGGCAGTACGTGCACCACTGGCGTGGGGATCACCGATCATCTATTTTCTGCTTTGTTTTCACACTTTACACCTTACAGCATGCTAAAAACCAGTTTATTGCTTTCTGTATATAGAACTGTGTAGCCGCTTATCTGCTATTTCTGCTTTGAAAGGCCTCTGGGGTTCTTCTGGTCATATTCCAGAGCCCAGATGAATGCAAAGCCAAAGCATTGGACAGGAGGCTGACTGGAGTACGGCCTCATATTACTGGCGTACGATAGTCTGGTCAAGGTCCAGTGGCTTGGCCCTTGCATGATAGGTAGATCCAGGCCTCTTTACTTCCCCCACACTGTTTATGGGGTGTTCATGCCTTTTATTTCCTTAAGAACTATTTCCTGCTGTCTGTAACTGTATATTACATGTGATATAACTGCGTGGTTTGTCCTGGGTGTACACTGGTCCATTCCAAAGCCCAGAGGTTTGATCGCAAGAGCTGTGAGTTTGAGCCTACCGGCGCGCGCCAGTACCCGTGCGGCGCACACAGGTCATCTCTGCATGCAGTGGCATGGCCAGTGCATACAAGCTTGATCCTGCGTGTATCGTATCGGGTCTGTGCGTTCCAGTTTGCTCAGAACACTCATAGGAGCTTGTTCTCAATCTATTATTGTTGCTTGAGATCAAACATCCATCACATTCTATCACATTGCAAACTTGCTATAGCTTTAAATCCCCTTTAACTATTCCCCCGCACTAACTGGCTAAAAATGATCAATGAGAGAAAAATACAAATGTTTTTACAAAATGTCTGAGTAGAGACCGATTTCCGGATTGGGCGAGAGGGGTGCCATAAAACCCTTCCCCTCTTGTAACCTGGCTCCCGAACCTCAGATATAGAAGGTGACGACGGTCCAGTCTACAAGCCTTTTTCAAAATCAAACAACGTAGCAAACGTTTTCAAGATCGGTTCCTTGGGTACTTTCCGCGAAACCCGAGTGGCGACTCTGAATTGTAAGCGGTTCGCTGCGCTTTTTCAAAAAGGGCACACCCGATTTTACACAAAATTCGAGGAATTTTTGGGGCGTGTGCCCACATTTATGTCCTTGTCAACATTGTCGGAATTTGAGTCACCATCGTGTTATAGATGTTTATGAACACTTAGTCATAAATGGAATGGATCATACATACACAACTTGGTTTCATCATGGGGAGGAAGCAAATGCTGCACAAAAACCTAAAGAAGCAGAAATGTTAGATGCATATAACTTATACAGTGCATCATATGCACGAGATACAGCTCATGGCCTATTTATACAGTGCATCTTTGTCGGGGTAATGTACATTCCCTCCTTCATATTGAGTTAATTCTCTTAGATGATAAATTTATGCCTGATTGCTACTGGATGGGGGAATATAACCATTTGGTTCTCTCATGAACTAACATTCGATTTGTACCGGTAGAATGATAATAGAAAAAAAGAAGAAACAAGTCCGCATGTTTTATGTAGCTATAATAGCCGGTAATTAAACATCTACATTCACGAATAAATAGTAGATTTTCAAGGCGTACAATCTGGTGGTTGAGCAAATAACCCACAAGAGATGACTAATGCAGTTCATACTTGGCTAGGCTATGTGTAAATAGCGGATTGTTACAAACACATCTAAAGGCCTAGGTGGTTTGATTAATATTGGTTCTTGGTTATTCACTAAACTTTAGTAATAGATCCTTGGCTTTCATCTGATATGCGCATTTTATTGGTAAGTGAATGTACCTGCTTTCTGTACCAACGAAGAGGACATGATTTGTCAATTGAACTTTTTGTATTGAAGCTTATTAAAGGAGTTTTTGGTCTTCCATGTATTCAACAGCCATGTATTGGTCACCATGTGCACCTGGGGAAATTTTCACCAAGGAGGGAAAATGCAAGAAGTATTAATTATGCAGTATTAAGTTTCTTTATTTGTTAGTCATTGTAGACACCTCCCAAGTGGGGCATCGCCATACAGATTGATCACGTTGTGTTTGCTCGATTGGTTGCTCATTTCATAAATCAAAATCATGGACATTCCCATGGCTAGGAACATCGCCACATGATAACGGTTATCATCAAATAGAGTCGCCACCCAGTTTATTAAAACTGGGAAAATAGATAGAGATTCTGGATACGGGAGCCAAAAGTACAATAAGGGGAAGGTGTTAGGCACCCCTCCTTGCCCAGTCGTGAGACTGGCCCATAATCGTTCAACATAAGATGTATAGATGCTTTGTTTAATTCTAACACATAGTCTGTTTAGTTATTCCTTTAAACAGTAAGCAAAGTGAGCCAGTGCGATAAATAAGCATGCATCAGAAAGCAGATAAAACAAACATAATGTTTCAGGGAGATGGATCTCGCGGCCGGTGAATAGATGTCACGGCCGAGAGATCCTCCTGGTTTGATGTACCGGCCGAGGGATCGAAGCCCCGATCGGTGTTCTTCCTCACACCAGACAGAAAGATTAACGGATAATCGAAATGCTACGGTTAGTTAGAAATACAGTAAATATAGACAAACCAGAGGCCGTTGGGCCTCACCACCTTGATCCCTCAGTTGCTTGATTGCTTTGGATTGGGTGTGATTGATTGATTGCTTGATCGAGAGCCCTAGAGTTAGGGTTTGAACTTCGGGGTTTGATCGCCGGATTGACGGCTACCTTCGGAAGGTTAGGGCTTTTGGAGTATGGGATTGAGGGAGTATTTCTGCAGAGTTTCGAGGTTTGATTGAGTGTGTGGGTATCTCAATTTCTGTGTTTATTTCGGAGCCCAAAGCCCCCTTTATATAGGCATAGGGATGACTCACTCCGGCCAATCAAATCACGAGATGGCAATTGCAATTGCAATGCATCTCTAACTCTACGTCGTGATCTCCGAACGTAGCCCGAACGCATCGGAAAGGTAGTGTAGTTGGATCAAACCAAACGTCTGACAGAACGTTCCAGAGTCTGGAAAAAGGTCGATCTGGCGGCCGAGCAATAGATGTCGCGGCCGTGGAATGGATGTCTCGGCCGAAGGATAGATCTTGCGGCCGAGGAATTGATCTCTCAGGGAGATTTTGCTAGCAACAGGTTGCTCGGGTGAGGGATTGATGTTATGGCCGTTAGATCGATGTTACGGCCGTCAGATGGATTCTCCTAGGCTTCTGTATTTCTGTCTGAAAGGCTGTATGGCTTTGAATTGGGTCCTCTAAGTGGTCAAAGTTCTCACCGAAAGTCCTAAGGTCCTCAAAGAAGCAATCATCAATCATTGTATCCATTTCATCATCGGGATTGTCCCAAGGTGGGACTTGAAATAATCGTTAGGCCAAATTGGGGTGTCTACAGTCATATATTAAACTTGGGTCTTAATTGGGACTACACTGGTATGGCGAGCAGGTTTCAGATTTAAGCAATAGCACCCTAGCAGTTGAATACATTGTTGTTTTAGTGTCAAATTGTACTATACCTGTGGGGCATCTTTTCCTGAGCTTTAGAGTTTTCTAGAAGTGTTTTTGGGATATAAAAGGATGTCAGACAAACTCCGAGTCATTCACATAGTAATGAGATTCTTATGGTTCTATTCATTACTCAGTTCAATTCACGGTTCGTGTATCGATAAAAACTTTTATAGGTGACCTGTGAAACTTCCGATTCATGATTTGATTTGCAACTTAACTTGGGATTGCATTGTCTTTGTACAGTTGTGGGTAGAATAGTCAATATATAGGATGATGACATTGGCAAAAGATGTGGTAGCACCGTAGTAGCAGTATGGTGGCAAGTTAATAAACAAAGCTCGATGCTTCTGAAGCTCCTTACTTTGACAAGTTTAGGCTCGTGTTCGGCTTAGTTAAAAGTTTGCTTGAGATCTGTTGAAAAATAAACAAGTGAGATATCTTCAATCCATTTTAAAGCTTGCTAAGATTGAACAACTTGCAATTCATATATGCTCATTAGCTCGTTTAGTGTTGTTAGGGTTGCGAAGTTATTTGTTTTACTAAGAGTTCGTTTGTTATAATATAGCATAGATTTTGCTCTTGTGGCCATGAGACTGTCACAGATTTTGGACACAAAATATATATTTGTATACAACTCTTCAACAAGTAACATTCTTGCAATCTTCTAAGTCTCTTTCTTGTATTGTATGTAGGTTGATTGGTTGAAAGAGAAGATCGATATTTCATCACTTTTTGCTAGAGATGGAGATTATGATCTTGCTAGTGTTGGATGTTAGATCTCAATTGAAGTTTTTGCATTGATGTCTCCTCTTTTTTTGTAGAGCCTCAATGCTCCTTTTTTGTATGAAGACATAGCTGGGATGATCCTTTTTTGTATGAAGACATAGCTAGGATGCTCCTCTTTTGTATAGCCGGGATGCTCCTTTTTTGTATAGCTAGGCAACTTTCCTCCTTGCAAATGTTAGCAAGATGAAGGCTATAGCTAGCTAGGTACTTATATTTAGACTTAAGTGATGTTAGATGAAGTCTCCTATTGCATGGTTTTGTATGGAACAATTAATGTATGAATATATGGGAGCTTCTTTATGGCAATTATTAAACTCGACGAATGGTTTTAATTGGTTCTAATTGGTTCTTTTCAGAGCTTTGTATAGGATGCGATGAATGCTTACAATTGTATATATGAAGTTGACAGGTTATAGCGGGCATAAACGCTATGGAATGTACCATTTTACATTAGTGTAGTTGCTTATTCATAGCAACTTTTGAACGCTATGGAAGGTCTCCAATTTATAACAAGCTTTGAATGCTATGGAAGGTTTACAATTTATAGCAGGCTTTGAATGCTATGGAAGATCTCTTATTTATAGCAAACATTGAACGCTATGGAAGGTCTCTTATTTCTAGCAGACCTTGAACGCTATGGAAGGTCTTGTATCTATAATAGCAGAGGCTAGTACAGTGCTCGTTTGAACGCTATGTTTAACATTTTATAGCGTTCTTTGTTTGCGGTGGATTATTTTAACATTAGCGGACAATGAACGCTATTGAAAGAAAGGACTTTTAATTGCATCGCCTAATAAAGCGTTCTCCAGAACGCTATGTATATAATTTTATAGCGTTTTTTGCACGCTATAAAAGGACTTATTTGTTGTAGTGTAGGGCTGTAACTGTGAACGTGGGTACGGAGTGGTGTGGTCCACGAAGTTCTGGTGTTGAGGATTAAGTTACTGGGTGTATTTGGTGTTGTGTGTATGAGAGAGAGAGAGAGAGAGAGAGAGAGGGTGTGCACGGTTTGGGTGCTCGGTTGGTGACGTGCGGCTGTGCATGTGAAGTAAAGTGGTGATTAAATTACGTGCACCCAGAATCTAGTTTTACCATATGTAAACATGGGGATCATGTGTATTGGACAAGAACATAATTTTGGCACTTGGAAGGATGCGTGGGTTATGCGTACGTGGAATGGATTATGAGCTTACTTGGACTTGGAGATTGAAGTTTGACTTTTGCGGTTCTGGTGGCTTTGATTGAGTTAGTTATAGGATAAGTTAATTGTAATTTTACAGTAGTCCTAATTGCTACAGTTAGTGATAATATTGCTCTATGATTCTTGGTTCAGGTTAGGCTCGTTTTGCGTGGTTCAAGTTGCATTATTTTTGGCTCAGGTGAGTGGTTAAGCATGTTACGTACTTGCGAACTTTCCCGTATCCCTTAAATTATTGTTTTAGAAAATTAATGGTTGAAATTGGGAACATGTATTTGTTTTATTTGGTTCTTGAAATTGGCATGCGGATTGGTGAAACTATTTATTGTTCGGATAATCTTTTGGTGAGAACTTTGTGGATATTATTGGGAACATATTTTGGAAGTCCAGGGAAATTAATCATCTGTTTGCGGGTGACTCTGGCCATTAAGGAAGAAACCGGATTAGGCCGGTGACCCTAATGCTCAACGGTTGTTATTGACCGGATTGTTCTTGGGGAAAAATTCCACGGGCTGCCTACTCGTGGTGACTCTAAGCTTCGATATTGGATCCAATTTTGAGATATTTGTTCACTGGCACTTGGTTCTTTCGATATTGATTGTGGTTCCCCATTGTTGTTGGAGTTTGGATTGTGATCACCATTGAGACTTATTGGTAAATGATTTATAGCTTTACTTGTTGGTTTGATGCACACCTTCGTATGCCAAAATATGTTAACGTGATAAACTATTTTTAGCCATGTTTTAGAACTGTATTAATATACATGCTTTACTATTTACTGAGCTCGTCAGCTAACGGATTTATTCCAACTTCTTTTTCAGGCAAATTGGGAAGTTAGGCAGGGATTCTGGCGGCACCTCGGGGACTTCTTTTAGTTTGACCTCCTTAGGGTGTCTCATCATATTTCTATTTTATCAATCGCTTCCGCATTTGAAACATTTGTCAGTTATTGAATTCTTTTTATTATTGGTGGATCACTTGGTATTATTTGGTTTGTTGGATATTTGTGCCCCATGCTTTTGTCTGAACCTTTTGGCTGATACTGTTTTGAATAAAATTTACCCAGTGATTCAAGGCTTTGGCATTTAATTTATTTTCTTTTTAGGCTGCGTGTTCCATGGGTTAGTCTCACGGTTCACGGCCGGTCACTTACCATTTTGGGGTGTGACAAATTTCAAGAACCAAATAAAACAAATACATATTTCCAATTTCAATTATTAATTTTCTAAAACAATAATTTAAGGGATACGGGGAAGTTCGCAAGTACGTAACATGCTTAACCACTCACCTGGATCCAAAAATAATGCAACTCGAACACGCAAATGAGACTAACCTATAAAAAATAAAGCATATAAATTAACTAATTAATATATATCTATCACTGACCATTGAAGTTAGAAGTACCATTAATTAGTAAAAGGCCCAAACCTAGAATCTAATCCTACGGTGCTAAACCAACAATGGACACCAACACAACCACCACTCAAGCCTATTCCCAAATTAGCTCACATGCATCACCAAATTGAAGCCTTTTTTGCCTATACAACACAACACCAAAACTCATGCACGGCAAATCCAAGAAACACACAAAGTGACAAGTCCTGCTCTGGTAATTACCTCCATGATCAAATCCCCACTTCGGCTCCCTGTTATTCAATCTCACACACACGCACATCCCGAACGACATTCGGACCCTCCACTTTACACTAACCACAACAACACTTGCACACCCATCTCTCTCTCTCTCTCTCTCTCTCTCTCTCTCTCTCTCTCTCTCTCTCTCTCTCTCTCTCTCTCTCTCAACCACTCACACCAAAGTCACCATTCATATCACACAAACTCCTCCACTACTCCATATTTCATCAACAATAAAACAAATCAATCAGTGGTAGTAACTTAACTTTTACAAAACCCATCTAACCTCTCAGCAAGGAAATAAAAGAGAAGCGAGACTATTGAAGGGAACAAGAATCGCTTACCCCAATGATCATCAATATGCCGAAACCTTAACTACGGCTTCTCTCTCGTCCGCACTAAGTTCTCTGAACGTCTTATCTCAATTGCTCTACCCAAATAAAACCCTACACCGTGAAAAAATCTCCTAACTTTGTAAAACTACCCACTACTCCCTATATTATAGCTAATTAGTTAATTAGTATTAGATAGTACGTAACACAATTTATAAAATTACCATCCTGTACAACTATTTTACCCAAAATCAATCTTATACCCCAAATATTACAATCGTGCCAACAATATCCATAGCGCGCACAAAATAATTACTTAGGACCTAACCACAACTCCAATTTAATAAATGGCCAATATAATTAATTAAATAAATAAAAATGCTAGGCCGTAACAATCTGCACTAGAAAGAAAATGTTAAAAAAATAATAATAATAATTCAAAACTAAAATAGAGATTAATCTTGAGAATAACACTACATTTATGTCCCCAGCAACGACGCCAGAATTTGACGACCGTTTGGTAAACTTTAACGACTACCGAATTGGTCCATCACGCTTCTCCAAGGGGTGATGATCTCTCAATAGGTGTTCACACTAATCCTAACTAGCACTAAATCTTCTAAACAGCTCCGTGCCCATTTCTTAAGATCCAACGCCTCCAGAGGGCATTTATGCAGCTCTGCGCTCCAAGTATCAGCTCCACACTTATTCCTCCAAGTCTGCCCAATGGCTTGGTATGGCCTACGACGTTTCAAAATTTTGGTGTTTCGTATATATTATTTTGCTCTGTGCATCAGGTGTTCCGTGTGTCATATCTCGAAGATGGTTTGGGGATCCACCCCTATTCCATCAATCCCATCCAGCTTATTCGCAAGGATAAGCGTACCAACAAGAATGCCTTGGATCCAAAGATGGTCGTGAAAAGTGATCGGCACTATCTACTCCCTGAGTAAGATTAACCTATTGTGTAGTGACTTACCCCAAACCGTCGAAGGTATTTCTCCTGCATTTTCAGATATCTCATGCATAGGGCTGTAAATGAGCTGAGCAGCTCGCGAGTTCGACTCGGTAAGGGCTCGGTTCGGCTCGGTTTGAAGGATAAATGAGAGAGCTTGAGCTCGAACCTAGCAGGGCTCGGCTCGAACAGGTTCGTGAACAGGTTCGTCTCAACTCGAACATGCCAATATTCGGTTTGACTCGGCTCGTTTAGCCAATTTTTCAATATTAAGGCTGAAAAGTTGACGAATTCGAGCCGGCTCGTTTATTCCAGACCGAATACTAACGAGCCGAGCTCAAGCTTTGTACATGCTTGGCAAGCCGAGCTCGAGCCGAGATTTGCTCAAACATGCCAATATTCGGTTCGGCTCGGCTCGTTTACACCCCTAGTCATGCATCTCCACGCTCGACAAACTCTGGATCTCAAGTATATCACACAATGGCTTGGTAAGGCCTAACGACAAATCTCTTTTCTCAAAGCTCTGTGCTTTTTCATACGTTGAATACCCCGAACTATGAATGGTCTGATTTTCCCCTGAGGACTACGTAGGCAGCCATTCAAAGCGACCATACACAAAAATATTTTTTAAAAACCCAAGATATTTGTTTCGCCAAATTCAAATTTCTTTACAGTTTTGACTTTCACTTGAATACGCCTTATGGCTATCCAAGCTCTATCAAAGAGGGGCATCTATAGGCACCCTAATTTAGCTAGATAGATATTTCGAGTTTCACCTTAGGGACCATCCCGATGATGAACATGTTGTGTAATTGTTATGGTTGACTTTTTATGTAAGCTTGAAGAACTTGTTGTCCCTTAGAATACCCAATCCAAAACCAAAAAGCCTAAATAGCCAAATATCCATTTTTCTAGGGACAAATAGATTTGCTGGCTGTCAATTTGATGTGTTGGCCGCCAATTTGATTTTTTCCCAGAGGAATCCTTTCAGCCCAAACCTCCCATCAAGATTGTTTCCTCGGCCAGCGCTTCATTCCACTGGCCGCCAAATCAATTTCCCTTGAAATCTGGATGCACAGCAACATGTTTGATCCAAACCCTAACTCTTGCGCAGCTATATTAGCTTTGTGGGCACGAAATCAACCTTAGTGACCGAAATTTCCATATCTATTTGACCTAAATCGTAAGGCTTTGGTAGGTTCTTGTGCCCTATATAAAAGGGTGTAATCCTACGGTTTGATATATTGCATATAACCTACGTATCCAAATAAAAACTCCATACGTCGTCTCCTACCTCCATACTCTAGAAAAGCCTACTCTCAAACCCTAGCTTTGAAAGCCCTCTATACTTGTGAGCAGTTGCATCCCGAGTGATCAAACCCCCCATAAAACCCACATAATTTTAGGGTTTGTGAAGCAAATCACTCAATTACCCTCAATCTGAGCAATTAAGCCACTGAGGGATCAAGGTGGTGAGGCCAATCAGCCTATGGTTCTATTTAATTATAGTATTTATGTTTTAATCTATTTTTCTATAATTTCTGCGTTTTCAGTAATTTTATTTTTGGTGTGAGAAAGAACACTGACCGAGACTCCAATTAACGACCGATATATTAAACCTGTGTGTAGACACCCTATTTTGGACTTCTTAGATTAGTTTACTTACGGTATTTGATTCTCCGATGATGAAACAGATCAAGAACACCCCGAGAATGTTAGTGTGATTGAGCTTTGAACGGTTTAAATCCCTTCTGAAACCCCTTAAGCTTGAACCAAAAAGCCTCAGCCGAACTCTACCCGCATACGCCGGTCCAAAACCAACGTGCGCCGGTCCATTTGCCACGTGTCAGTCATCGGTTAGCTTTGACCATTGACCAGGGTAAGGCAGTTTGGACCTGAGTACGCAGGTCAACTACCTGCGTACGCTAGTCAACCCTTCTCGTTGACCTGCGTACGCTAGTTTAGAACCTGCGTACGCTAGTCAAACCTCTGGTCAAACTTGCTTTATTCAGCATGCAGAAGCCGTGATTAGGGGCCTACAGCACATGGGAACCTTCCAATCCATCGAAAAAGCAGTCTTCGCCAGGGGACATCTCTTACACCCATCCCATCACCTTTTCCCTCTCATCCAATGAGAGGGAAGCCTTTGAGGCAAAGCTACCAGCTCCTTTGACTGGTTTTAACCCCCCCTCTCTCCATCCACCTCCTATATATACCCCCCTCAATTAGTCTTTCAAGGGGTTACAAAAAGTTACTATCTTGCCAAGAGTTAAGAAACCTAACCCTCATTGTTCATCCTTTCCTTGCAAAAGAAAGGTGTTAACAAACAACACAACTTCCATACTTACACTCGTCCACCATCCATCATCCAATTCCACAAGCTCAAGTTCAAACACCTTCCAAGCTCAAAAACCAAGGGTATACCACCTTTGTGATAACTCTCTATTTCGATCCCTGAGGGGGCTGGCAGGGTCAAGACTGGTAATCTATACCAGTCCTGGCCCTAAAACTGGCAAGGTTTCAAAGCCGTAGTGGCTAGAACTGGTGCACGCCAATCACAAGAACGCGTATGCCAGTCATGGCTGTTTGTGCAGTACTGGCGTGGGGATCAGTGTTTAGTTGTTTTATGTCTTTCTTTTCATATTTATCACTATGAGCATGCTAAGAACCAGTTTACTGCTTTCCATAGTTAGAACTGCTAGTTTTGCTTTTCAGCATTCATTTCTACTGCTATGGAATACCTCTGGGGTGTTTCTGAACATGTCTCAGAACCCAGAAAGTGCAAAGTCAAGCACTTGACAAGTGGTCATAACTGGCGTACCGCAATGGACTACCCGCGTACGCCAGTCTAACCCAGACCAGTGGTTGACCCTTGCATGGTAACTAGGCCTTGGCCTTTGTTTTTATCCCCACACGGTTTATGAGGTGTTCTGCTCTCTTTTTTGGACTTTGTAGCCCTTTTAGCTGCTTATAACTGTATATAAATTGCTTGGTTTGTCTTGGGTGTGCATTGATCATTTCCAAAGGCCAGAGGGTTGAAAATAAGAGTTGTGGGCTTAGGCGTACTGGCGTACGCGAATTCAGTAGTGGCGTACGCAGGTGAGGTCAGCATGCAGTGACTCAGTCGGTGCATGCTGGTTTCCTCCTGCGCACGTCACTCCAGAACAGTGTCTTCCAGTCTGTTTAAAACTCCCACAGGAGTCTATTTTCAATCTATACTAATTGTTTCAATAAGTAAGCATGCCATTTTATCACATCCTGCCAACATGTTACAATTTTAATCCCTCTTAAACTGTTCCCCCGCCCTAACTGGCTAAAAATGATTAATGAGAGAGAACAACAAATATTTTACAAATGCCTGAGTAGAGACCGATCTCCGGATTGGGCGAGAGGGGTGCCTTAAAACTCTTCCCCTCTCGTAACCTGGCTCCTGAACCTTAGATATCAAAGGTGACGACGGACCAATCCAAACCTTTTCCAATCAAAACAACGTAGCAAACGTTTCAAGTTCGGTTCTTTGGGTGGTTTACCGCAAAAACCCGAGTGGCGACTCTGAATTGAGCGTTTCGCCGCATTTTTCCAAAAAGGGCGCACCCGACAAACCAGATTTTAGGGGTGTGTGCCCACACTGTGTGACCTGTTGGCCGACAGATCATTTTGCTTGGACAGATTAGTTTTCTATTGTTTTCTTGTTTACTTTGCATGGTGTCACCTCCCCTATCCCGTGTGGTTTACTTTCTGCCCGGATCACCTAGTAATTGTTAATGGCTTAATTCAATCAATGAATAATTTTGGGTCAGCCTTGTGGCTGGGTGAAGAGGTGCCTAATATCTTTCCCTGATCGTACTTTTGGCTTCTGAATCTAGAACTATGTCCAGTTTCTTGGTTCCTAAAATCAAGTGGCGACTCTTAAGTTCACACAAGTGCGCTGCAACTGGCACTTCAAGTTCTATGGTATGCTGCAACGGGTACAACAAATCGCCCTGATCAAATACCTAGCCTCCAGCTGTGTGGAGATGCCCCTAGGCATGGGGTGTCCACAGGACACCGACCGTGCACACCTAGGCATACGGGGTCACTCCGGATCCCGTACGAGTCGATCTGCGCGAGATTCGGAATGGACTCCGCGTGCGAGGATATGTGCAGTCGGTGTCTATAGGATTTCCAGATCCATATGGTTGTATAAGTAGATTGTGTACATTTAGAGAGTATAATATAAAACAAGAAATTATAGGCCACTGAATGTTTCTAATGGCTTTTGGCCCGGATTCATTTGTTTCATAGACGTCTTCTCTCGTCCGGCAAGAGAAAGATGGAAGTCAGGGAGCCAATAGAGAAATAGGAGCTGGGGAGAGAGAGGGGGGATGGGACTGCGGCGGCGGTGGGACAATTCGCAAGGGGTGGAGTTGGGTGGCGGATATGGTGGTGTTTTGGTATACCGGAGAATGGCAAACATTAGGGTGGAGGTAATTTTGGGAAAAAAATAGAATTCTGTCTCACATTTTTCGGTCTACATTTCCTAAACAAATCATAATAATTCAGATAAACAGGAGAACTGTGGTATTCACACAGACAAAATACTGCATAGATCATTCACAAATTTTGTGTTAAGCCCACTACAGGTTTCGCAGAGATAATCTGGTTTGCTCTACGAATTTTGAAAAAGCCACTACTAATATTTGATAGAGATAATTTTTTTTACAAGAATGCATAAAAAAATATTTTAAGATAAATGAGCGATTCAGATCATCTTTGGCGGACCCGTGGTAGACCCCACACAAAATCTGTGGAGTATTTGTGGATCTGACTATGATGCCTTGGTCAGGTTTTGGGGCATTCATGTCCCATTTTTCCTCAACCGTTTAAGTATAGATTGTGGTCATATATTATAGTAAGTATGGTCATCCAGTATAGATTGTGGCATTATATTGTGGTAAGTGTGATCTATAGAAAAATTATAAAACCACCTTATTTTTTAAGTGATTTTGATCTAATGACAGATATTTATTCATTTTTCAATTTAAAGATTCATATTCATGGAGCATCCATGCTTCAACACACTTTTTCGTAAACATTATTTGATTAAAAAAATAAAAACAGGCACGTGTAGATCTCGTATACTTGGTTTGAGAAGTCCGAAATACCCTTCACATCGTAACTCATCAGCAACATATAATAAGATCTGGCCCGGAAAAAAACCTCGAACTCTCGCATCAGAATCAAGCATTCTCTTTGCTTCCCCTCCTCTCAATCGTCCGATCTCTCTCCCTCGCTCTCTTCGTTTGCCCAATCACAATTCTCTCAATCAAACCCATCTCTCTCTCTCTCTCTCCTCGCGCCAAATACAAGTTTCTCTCTCCAAGATGTACGCACTAACCAGCAACAACCCCTTACTCTCTCTCTCTCTCTCTCTCCATATATGTTCTCTCTCTCTTTTTTTCAGTTATATCTTCCTAGTAGACCTACTTACTTTCTAGGGTTAATTGGACTAATGATGTGCTATAATATCATTCAGATTTTCGGTGACAATGGCGGATGCTCCGGGGAGCCCCGGCGGCGGCGGCGGCGACAGCGGCGGCGAGCAGAGCCCTCACTCGAACGTTCGCGAGCACGACCGGTACCTCCCCATCGCTAATATCAGTCGGATCATGAAGAAGGGGCTCCCGGCCAACGGCAAGATCGCCAAGGATGCCAAGGACACCGTACAAGAATGCGTCTCTGAGTTCATCAGCTTCGTCACTAGCGAGTAAGCGATTCAGATATACTCATAGATTTATCTGTGTACTTGTATTCTAAATGCTGTTCGGATTTTAAGATTTGGACTTGTGTATGTATAATGAACGTGGTTGGGGGTATTTGAATTATTAGGGCGAGTGATAAGTGCCAGAAAGAGAAGAGAAAGACGATTAATGGCGATGATTTGCTATGGGCAATGGCGACATTAGGGTTTGAAGATTATATTGATCCGCTCAAAGCGTACCTAGCTAGGTACAGGGAGGTAATTTTGTTTCTCTGTGTCTTTGATTTGATATTGCTGCGACTTATGTTCGGCCTAAGAAAATTAGGCAATTGATTTGGTACTAGTATTTGGTTTTTGCGATGAAAGAGGATCAGATAGAGAAGAAACAAGAAGGTTTTATTATGTGAGATAGGTTGATATATTTCCGGACCCATTTCATAAAATAATGGCTCAAGGCTTAAGCTTTTGGTGCAACAAGTGATCTAAGATCTAAGATGTTACATGAGCTTTTGTGTCACATTTGTTGCTTGTTTGCATTTTGCTTCTCTGCTTGTATGGATACCTGCATCTATGTGTGCAAGATGGGCTTACACACGAGTCACATGACTGAGGGTGTTGGACACCTTGATACATATTCCTGGATCCATTTTCTAACAACTGAAGCTTGTAGGGCACTTGGTGTTTTAAACTCCTAAGTCGTAATAATGTTGTGACGCTAGATTGGATTGTTCTTGCAAGTTCATTTCTGAAAATACCAAGTTCTCAGTTCTCTGAAACCATTTTAATGTAATAGGCACTGTTGGCCGGAGCTCGGAGGTTTAAGTCTTCTACTTTTGAGGGGATTTTTTCCCTGTACATTCTATGTAGACTCTAATCATTCTACGGTTTCTTTGTCATTTCCATGATCATTTTAGTTTATACTGATACCTTTCTTTTGGCTTGGTTGGTTTTGCGGACTGGTCGTGGTTTCTCAGTTGGAGGTATGCAAGCCATGTTCTTTCCTAAATTTTGGCTGTTCAATTATTATGCTCGTTACTAATACAGCCGGTAATTGTGATTTTTGACAGGGTGACACTAAGGGATCTGCTAGGGGTGGAGATGGATCCTCTCAAAAGGACACAGCAAGTGCGCAACTTGTTCCAAATGCACAGGTAGTAATTTGATG
Source organism: Rhododendron henanense subsp. lingbaoense (assembly GCA_020567845.1). Lineage (NCBI taxonomy): Eukaryota > Viridiplantae > Streptophyta > Magnoliopsida > Ericales > Ericaceae > Rhododendron > Rhododendron henanense. Next base: position 25,049,835 of record CM036317.1, on the reverse strand, counting down.
GTAGGGTGCTTTTGATCATAGGAATGAACCTTTAACAACAATTTGATGAGGGGTTTGCATTTTTGCAACTGTGGCAGTTTGTTCATCAAGGTTCTTTTACACAAAGCATGAACTATATGGATCCCCAAATGTGAATTCCACGTAAATCTCTCTCTCTCTCTCTCTCTCTATCTATCTATATATATATTATACACTACGGCCGTCCCAAAAAGTTGGACACTTTTGGGATAGTGTGCCATTTTCAATCGCCTATATTGCTCAATGTGAATGTCAAAAAATATGCAATATGGATCTTGTTTGATAGATTTTAATTAATTCTATTAAACAAAGTTTTCAAAATCACATAAAACTTTATAAATCGAAAGAATATATGCGATCTAAAATGACATGCAGTCCCAAAAGTGTCCAACTTTTTGGGACGGAGTGAGTGAGTGTGTGTGTGTGTGTGTATATATCAGTCCCCTTCTACTAAGGGATCTCTCATTTTATTAAAATGCGGACTTCCCATTTCCGGGTCTTATTATGATGATCCAAACCGTTCAACTTGTTTAGATCATGTTTTTAAGAGTACTGTGAGAAATCAGCTCAAAATATGATCGAAAAGTGCTTGATCCAAATAGTTTTTCATAAAGCTTGACAGGAACTGTTCTATGTAAAAAATGTTTGGATCAAGCATTTTCATAAAGTTTGCATACAATTAACTGTGTTTCATGAACGGGATGTAAACTTCTTTCTACTTTCTTTTTTCCATACTAGTGTAATGCTCGTGCTCCACACGTTTCGCGTGCTCATTCGTTTAATTGGTAGTTGGGAAGTTAATATATGCAAGTTTTTTTTCTCTTTTAGTGATGATAGTAAAGAAGTAACAACATGAACAATGGACATATCTACTGCTGCGGTGTCCAGGAATACTGAGAGTCATAGGTGCCCTCACAGATGAGCATAAGACCATTCCCTTACAATGCTTTTTTTGACCTTCAGTTCGCGAATGGATTTGTTGCACACTCATTTAGGTGCATGAAGATTCCATTTACAGCCTAAGCAATTATTTTTGCCCCAAAAAAAAAAAAAAAATACAGCCTAAGCAATTAGTAGAGCTAAAGAAGATCAAGAAAAACATGTAACTGAAATCCAAAAGGTATAGCTGACCTTAGCAGTGTCGGTTAAGAGCTCAGTTCCAGCTGGATGGGTAGGAAGCATAGAATTGGTCAGCTCTAGAATACCCAGCTATATGAGAATTGGTTATGCACATCCCAATTAACAGAAACATAGGAGAAACCCATAGGTGCTCCAACAAAGCAAACGGATGTTCAAAATAACTATGAGAAATGCTATATGTCGGCAGGCTTCTATTCACACTAAATCACTGCTTGGTTGGATGCTCATGATGGGTTTCATGTTTTGAAACAATAATATGATCAAAGAACTCAGTTGAATCATATCTTGCCACATATGAGCTGGAATAGAACAGTGATACAAAATTGGTGATTTATAACTGCTCTGGAAAAGTATTGCACTCACGTATTGCTCGTATAAGCATAGCTTATGAGTGTGCTGAAGCAAAAAAACCCAGCATAGGATTCAATTCTCCTGAACTTTTGGATCTTTAATATCACCTTGCACCAATCATACAGCCTCATCATGATTGGTCATCAGTGATCAGACAAAGAACGAACACGAGTGTATCCCTGAGAATTAGGAAAAAAGCATCTTCGCTTAGACATTTAAGCAAACACCTTGTGTGCTTGGAAGTTTCCATTTGTATTACTAACTCCTGCTGCTAATAGACTTTCTAGTAACAGAATAAACGAAAAGCTACCAACATTGTCTCTTTGTTTTTCTTCGAATTCACATTGTATGTGTCTTAGATGGAATACATGCATCTTCATTGAGACATTTTTCTTTCTCCTTTTCGTTTTCTTCAGAGAGACACAGAGAGAGATTCAACGAGGGGCGAAATAGGAGTAACTTATAAATAAGTCAGAAAAGCATTCTGTATAAAAGTTGTACTTCAACATTTGTTCACAAATCCATTCTCTTTTTGGACTAACCTACAAAATCTGTAACGAGGCGGCCATTGGTAAACCATTCGGTGGGAATGTGATTCGGAAAGTCCCTCCCATAAGATTGGAAATTGCTTTTGAAAATAGTTTGAATGTAGTTGCTGTTGCCATGGTCGACTGTGGAGTCTCCAAATACCAAAATAGCTGAAAATGAGTTGTTTGAAGGTTTTTTGGTTAGAGCTTGAGCTCCAGCTTTGAACATGAGAGAGAGAGAGAGAGAGAGAGAGAGAGAGAGAGAGAGAAAAGGGCATATCGCTTAAATTACGGAAAAGCCTTTCTTCTTGACTAAGAAAAGGAGGACCTAAAATACCCCCAACTCATATTCCTTAAATTACAGAAAAGCCTTTTCTTCTTCACTTCATTAAGCAAAGGAGGACCTAAAATACCCCTGAAAAGGCTTTTCTTCTTGACTAAGCAAAGGAGGACCTAGAATTCGTAAAATACTCCCAACTCAAGACAGCCAAAAACAAATTGAAAGACTAATCCTACAAGGGCAAATTTGCCTTTTCACATTGTGGCTTGGCTTGCCCTTATTATACAAGTGTATTGATATACACGTGTATTGATTATCTTACTAAATCTGTCTTTTTCCAATGTTATTTCACATTTCTTCTTATGGTCTTTTCAAATCAGTGCTGGACACCTGAATGTTTCTTAAATGCATGTTTGTTCAGGCAAAGTTTTGGTACCTGCAGTTGAAATACTTCTTTTATTTCTTGTTGATCATGTTGTTTAGTTACACTTTGGGTTATTCAATTTCTGGACTTTTGTGCATCATTTTTGTCATTTTTAATTGGTTTTCCTATCAACTTATTTTGAAATTTTCATCGATGGGACAATTGGCAATTATATCGTATTGGTGTATAACCAACGCATAATGGTTATTCGGAAGTAATGGACTGGTTTTACCAGAATCTGAAAGGGAAAGGGTTTGGGAGTTTGATCGTGAGAGGTGCCATAGCTCCTACTGTGTATGGCATTTGGATGGAAAGAAGCCAGATGGTCTTCAGCGAAAGGCAATTACTCTAAATCAGCTCACACTCACAACAATTAACTGTATCATAAATTTGTTGAGCACTAAAAGGGGTCTAAAGCTAAGTCAGTTGAATAGGTCCTTGTGTGCCAATTGGAGGTTATCTGAGAGCATTTTTTTCCGAGTTTAAACATAGTATAGGTGTTGTTTTTATTTTCTGCTGTGATGCTGTTGTGCTTTTCTTGTAATCTTCTGTGATCTAGTTGATAGCTGCTTGGCCTGGGAGGCACTGAATGCATCGCAGGGGAATGCCCCTGGGATGTTGTTTATTTGTTTGAGTCTTAATAATAAAAAAATTGATGGTTGTAAGCCTAACAATTATCAGTTAAGAATCTTTTGCAAGCTGATACGTGATGTTTTATATAATATTATTGCAAAAGATAAGAGACTAAGGTCGTGCCACCTGTACAAAGTCGCTATGCTGCAGGCAAAACTAAAATGCCGGGAGCCGGCCCCGTTTTTGCTCCAATGCTTCAAGTGAGGGATCCACCCCTCCCCCACCCAAGGGGAAGATTTCAAAATTTTCTCTTCATTTGAAAAAAAGAATCCTCTAGACTGGCCAGTTCTATTCTCCCTTAGTACACCCCATCAAGCAAGTTGGGTCTCCCACCTTGCCGCCTCCTCTCGTCCAATCTCATTCCTTCGATCATTCATGAGCTCAGAAGCTATCTTTTGGAAGTCCTCTCTCGCTCTATTTGAGATTTCCTCTGCTCTCGTGCAGTCTTTCCTCTGGAAATTTAGTGCCCTCTCACGAACCACCATATTTCGCTTTGCCCACCAGCCTAATCGCCCTCAAATAGTCCTGACAATCACTTCTTGCTTGATCCATTATTCTAGTTGTTTATACAGAAATTGACGACATCATTTACTTACAAACCACTTATGAAATCTTAGCTTGTTTCCATTTACCATCGCATGACATTTTGCCACACCCTTTTGGAGGACTTTGAACTACCAATTACCTTGATATGTGGTATGGAAAACATGTTATTTGGTTTTTCTGGTAGAGCCAGTAAAAAAGAACAGGCCTGTAGAAGTTATTTATCTAGATATGGTTTGTAGGACTATAAATACTTCTGTTCCCCCTCAATTAAATTTAGTCCTTACTCATGTTATGTTTTATGTGGGCCTTTGAACTCTTTTTTTGCGTCTCTATGAACGCTGGTCAATCAGACGTCGTTCCTTCAATAACTTAAATAACCATTTCTTCAGGTGGTTTCTTTTCCCGGACATAGTTGCCTCAATCCATGCAAGCTACATTATTTCTTAGTAGCTTTAGTAGGTGGAGTTGTAATGATGTCTATATGTATGGCCTGGATATTCCTGGAAGTGTCATATAATGTTGCCTGACAAAATATATTGTTGAATTATTCCGTGGCACGTCTATATCCCAAAATACTTGCGTGTCTACTGGATACGGTTCACAGTTGGAATGTTGACTAATGATGGTAGCCTCGACATTTGGAAATTGCATAGTTCCCTTACTCTATGGTTGTAATTCTAGCAACTTAACTATGATTCCACCTTATTGCAAAATGCTGCAAGATATTAGAAAACCACATTTCTTTAATTGACAGTTGCCCCTGTCCTATTATTGCCTGAATTTGGTGGCTGCTTAAATTGTGAAACTTTGTTACGTAACTCACTCAGTCAACTTGATGAGTGGTTGTGAATTGTGATGATTGAGGGCTTTCCCTGACATAATGTTGCCTCATACATGGAAAATTTCCTCGTTATGTAAACAGAAAGATAAAATTGTCTCAAGGCATTTTGCCTTCTTTTTGATGCATATATACTACTATCTTTCCTTAATATATGGTCTGTAACTTAGCTGTAATTGTTTATCACAATACAATTATTTTTTGGACCTTAACTCTATGTTGCCTCCTCATAATTTCCGTAGTTCACATCGCTCTGTAGATAGTTGTGTATGCTCCATTTCCTCTTTAAATTTCTTGTTGCTTACTATTGGAGTCAATATAATTTTCCAATGACCTGTAGTTGCCACTAGCTGTGGAAACTGGTCATTTATTGACAGATAATCCCGTCTGTCTAATTATCTTTGAAAAAGTGCTCAGAGTGGATTTGTTGTGATTTGGGATCCTATTCAATACTAACATTTCAATGTAAACCAAATAATGGTACAAATATGGTACTCTAAATGACAGAACAAAGTTAACTACCTTTAATGGCATGCACGAAGCAGTAGTCCTTATTGAGGAGGCAGAGACCTCACCATTAGTATCCAGTGTTAATTTTTCTTCCGTTCTTTGTTGTGTGAGTATTTCTACGGTCAACCTACTCTCCTATAAGTGCCACTGTTCCAGGGTTTTTCCTGCTGTCTTCTAGTTTCATTTTGCCGACTTTCATGTCACTGCTCCAAATATGAAATCAAGAAAAGAAACTGCTGAACATCAAATTTTACCCAATTGTGCTGTTTATCCCACAATCTCACTTTAAAAATAGAAATTGTGTCAAGTTACTTGAGTATTCGGAAGAACCTGTGGTTAGATGTGTGGAAACATTTGGGAACTGGCTTCTACTTATTCGCATAGTGGAATGGTAGATTTGTTGCTTACATATACTGTGCTATCATATTTTTGACTGAGGTTCTTAGTGGAATGTGGGATTTTGTTTCTACGTCTTTGTTCAAGTATATTGAGCATCTGCTTTGAACTTTTGCAGGCATGTGCGATTGTTGCTCCTGGGCAAGGATCGAAGTGGTGGGGTGATCCACCATCTCATTTTCCAATTTATATTAAGGACTGTATTGCTAGTAGATATTGTTTTAACTCTTGTAGCCTCGTCTTATTTCGATAATATATCTCATCTGGTTACAGTTATGTAAATTTCTTCATTCTGTGAGGATGGTTTCTCAAGAGTTTCCCTTTTGATGGGAGGAAAGAAGAGGAAAATGTCCGGTAGCTGTGGGTGCTCCTAACAGGTGATTATCTATCAGCAATAGTCCAGTTGATTGCACTGGAATAACTCTTTCTACGACATAATTGATCATCTACCAGTTGGGAAAATGATAACTGGTGCGTCTAAGGAGCAAGATTGGCTGTTTAAGCTTCACTTCTGTCGCTATGAATTTAACTGATTTCGATCCATGCAAGGAGATTCATTTTCTCTTATCCTGTTTACAGAAAATGATTTCTTGCCCTTTTTGCCTCATCTCACTTGAAACTTGGGTGGAAATGTGGTAATTGCAAAGTCCTTTGTTCCCTATACCTCCTTTTTGGAATTTCTTCCAAGAGCTTTTGATGAACAAACACCAAATCAGCAAAACTCTATTCTGATTCAAACTTCCATTTTCTTTTTTTTGTGTGGTCATTTATGTCGTTGGGTAAGCTATGTGAACAGTGGAAGAGACTTTAGCTTCTCTAAATGACCCCTCAGATATCACATAATGTAGTCTTCAAATTGTTATAATGGAGTAGTAAGGATGCTTTTAAAGGACCCGAATGGGGTAGACTGTAGAAGATCACATAAGGACTGGGCTGGGCTCTTGGTTTACCATGAAATATTGAGTTCAATTTTTGGGCCGAGTTGCAACCCATTCATTATGGGCCTCAACTTGGGTAGGAACGCAGCCCAGTTCACATTTTCCTAGGACCTATGCTCCTTTTTTCCCCGTATGTATGAGTAATTGTATTCGGGACCCAAAGAAAATTAGAACTTTGTGCAAAATTGACACATTATCAGGTACTGCACGTGCCAATCAGTAGGCTTGTGGAAAATTTATTGGGTGATCCCAAGCACTGTCACGTGACATCCTGACATCCCTAAGCACCACACATATTGTGGAATTCCCATCTACTAATTTCACATGATGGTGCTCCAAGACCATTGAATACTCTTAGACTTGTGGGTAAGAAAAATTATTTAGTTCCCATATGCCACTGTCATATGATGCCCTAGGCTTAGACATTGGTGCATGATCCAAAAATAAAACATGTAAGCTCCACCTCTATAGTGAAAAAGAAGCATGGCACATCATGTGGCAATATTGCATGGCATTATGGGGTAAGGTGATATGTTGGATGCATGTGAGTTGGGGGAGTGCATCACAACATGTAAGTATACTCTCTCACACATATGTCACTATCACACGAAAAAAGATACTCCTACCAATATTGATATGATTATAATAAGACATGGTGATGTGATATTAACACTTCATTTTTAGCCAATAGCACTTTACTTTTGTTTTTTAATCTTACATGATTAAGACATAAAGTGGAGTGCCAATGGCTAAAACTGAAGTGCCAAAATCAATTTCCTAAGACACATTTTATATGTATAGAGAGGAATTAAGGGGCCACACAAATGGAAAAAATCCAATCAAATTATAAAGTGCCTGGCTGGATTGAAGATTTTGCTAATAATTTAGCAAAATATTACTACATACTGTATTAGAGCATCTCCAACCGGAGCATGCCAAATCTGAGGTGGATGTTCAACGTAAACTTTTGACAGCTTCCTCCGTTCCAATCAAGCTGCCTTTTCTTAGGTCAAGTCCACGTATAATTGAAACTTGCTCCAAACATGCCAATTTTGGCATCAAGCTAGTGGCATGCCAATTTTTGAAAAATATAACCGTTGAAAAATTTTGTCTGTTTGAATTTAAAAAATGTCGTTTGACATAAGGGTTGAAGAGGGATAGCTTGATGTCAAATAAAAAGAATTAGGTATAAGGGTTGAAAAGGAGGCTTTGATGTCAAATTGGAGATGCCAAAATTCTCATCAACCTTCAAAAAAAAATTGACATCTCCAATTTGAAGTCAAGGGTTGGAGATGCTCTTACTTAGCAAGAAAAAAAGGTGTTGCTAATACCAAAGTTAATTTTGTTTGTGCCAAAATTGTAGTGCATAAAAATCTTGTATCATGTGCAAGGTACAAGATTTTTATGCACTATAATTTTGGCACAAACAACAATAGTTTTGATATTATCACTTCAAAAAAAAAAGGGAGCATAATATTATAGGTACGCCCACACAGGACGTGATCGACCATCATTTTCTTGCCTCCAACTTACCTTTGCCAACTTGCATAGTTGCATGTGCCTTAATTTTAGCCTCAATCCCCATCTCTCTCTCTCTCCTCCTTTATATATGAGTGTATTACAAATGGTCACGTTAAGAGAGAGAGAGAGAGAGAGAGAGAGAGAGAGGAGGCAGGTGCAAAATGACTAGCAGCTTTCTTAGCCAACTCACACCACCCAGGGTTTACAGCTAAACCCACTATGAACAACCCCTTCCACAGCAGTCCTCGTATCTCTTTATTGGGATTTTTTGTTTGATCAATGGCAGCTTTATTGGGATTATTAATGCCAAACTGTCAAATGGCCACCACCTCCACCACCCCCACTAGCCACACACAACACAAATGCCAGGAAATAGAATAGATACCACTTTTATTTCTCTCTCTCTCTCGGTCAAACCCAACCCAATTCAACATCTTTCTTTCCCAATCCAAAACGCCCCCTTCAGCTGCACAGCTGGCCACGTTACATTCCCATTCCACACACACACACACACACACACAGAGAGCATCTTACCTCGGCTTACCTGCCTATCCTCACGTGGCCTATGTTCTTTTGGACAACAATAAGTGCTCTGTCCACATATATATTGAATGCATAACCATAAATATATCAGGTTCGTATTAAATTAATTAATTCTTGGATAATAACTTTATATTTTAAAAAAAATTAATGCCATAATTATTTTTGTTAATGCCACAATTCACTAAAACTGTGGGACTAAATTGTGGAGTTAACAAAAACAACATTATCCTTTGTTCTTTTCGGTGAATTTTTGTAGTTTTTATAGTTTAATTTTTTATCTTATAAATTACTAGTGTTAGCCCGTGCCTACGGCACTATGCATCCCGGTTGGAAGGGGATGGCAGTTGTGTGATTTAAGTGAAAACCATGGGCACTTAACCAGGAAGTGGGAGGATGCACTACAGCCTTTGGATCAAATGAATCTAAGCCGTTCCAACAACTTGTCCCCACACCCTTCTGTTTTATAATAGAGATTCTTGGATGAAACCGAAGTAAAAAGATTTTGCTGCAAAACTAGGAAGAATGTAAGAAAGACAAATGAGGAAAAAAAGTAGGAGTGTTTTAGTCCAAAATTCAACCTTAATGATGTTAGTTGAATCAGGCAGAGTCGGAATTTTTTTTTCACCGAGAAAAAAAGAAGAATATCATCAAAACTATACAAGGAATGAGGGTATCCACAACAGCATAATAAAAACTAAAAATTTTCCGCTTGACCAAAAAAAAAAAATCAAAACTAAAAGATTTTTAAAATTAGTAATATTGGCTCAAAATATGGCTCACAATGGTATAACCAAACTTAGCAACTCTTTAACCAATAACCAAATTTTGGCATTTGAATAACCAAAACTAGCAATCTTTTTCTCTTTGGATAACCAAATTTAATGGAGACCACATGCCCTCTATTTCATTTCTCTTTCTCTCTCCTCTCATCAATATTACTGGATCCATGCATCCACTTATATTTATTCTCAACTCTCTCTACTAAAATGGTTTTTTGATTATAGACTATTGTGAGATTTCACATTGTTAATCTTAAGCCTTAAATGGATAACCAAAAGATGAGGTGACAAATTTTGATTATCCAATTTTGATTATGCCATTGAAGATACCTTGAGGTTGTTACTTGTAAGGTCACGAGATGTGTGACAAGGATGAAAGTAGAAGACAATGATAATTGTGGTGGTTAGGAGATAAGGAAGATTGCGGCAAAATTTTGGTCAAATAGAAAGGAAGAGAATAGCTAACGAAAAAGAGAATTGATACGGTACATGAACACTTTCCATGAAAAAGTACATGAAAGGAAAATAAAGGGTTCAGATGTATCTTACCATATTAGGAAAATTAGAGGGAAATGGTAGAGGAAGGAAAGAGAAAAAAAGCAAATAGTTTTTTTTTTTTGGATCCGCAAAGCAAATAGTTATTCATAGGAAAAATATGCATGAAGTAAAATTTCAATGGAGAGGGCTATACTGAGAAACAAAATCTAACTCACAAGTAAAATTTGTGAAAAATTCGGAATTCAAACACGCTTGAAAATTCAGTGGGGTCTGGTGAGTCCGTTTATTTTTGGTCTGTCCATAGTCAGAATCATTGCTGAACATTTCCAAGAAAATTAAAGGAAAATAATCAGTTTCTTATTATATTGTTCGTTCTAAACACGTCAGCATAACTTTTTTTGAGCAACTACACTTATCCGGTCATTATGTTAGTGCTTTGTAATGAAACACGGTTTCAATAAGTCGGGGACATGAAATAAACATGAATGTTCTCTAATATTTAATGCCATTTATAAAAAATCAACTATAATCTGAATAAGAGATATTTACTCCACTATTTAAGTATGTAATTAAATATCTACCGTAATAACGTATACTTTCCAATTTCATTTGGGTACTCATTGGAATGTACAGTAATATTTCTTCTCCAATTTGTACAATATTTTCTTTTTCATCATGAATCTCATCCAAGTCAAAATAATTGTTTCTTTTTCTTTGGGTGAACTCACTCTCCACAAATTTTTCATTTGCCCTATAATATAAAACGCCATTGCCGAATAAAAAAAACTAAAAGAAAATTTCTAAAATAGTATAATGAAGTTGTACCGTACTGAAGTTGTGCTCTATGTTGTTTTAGAGAGTATAAATAATTTATTATCGAATATGAATCGATATCTTCAACAAGTTCTCTTTCAATGAACAAAATCATTTGGGAAAATGACGGCCAAGGACGTGTTTTATGTCGAAATAAATGCAACCTTATTTTCCTGTTCACGAGGGGATCAAAATTAGGCCCCGTTCCGCTAAGGTTCTTATTTCTTAAGTACTTATTTTCGGCTTTATGAGACAGGTCATTCTCTTATAATACATTATATTTAATTCAAAAATCAAGTACTACTTATTTTAGTTTGGTGGAGCACATGCACCCTTAGAATCCTTTCAACCATATTTATATGGCTTCAAAATTAAAGCAATATATACACAATGGAAATGCGAACGAAAGTCGTATGCACATTGGTCCGCATTTGACATTTATTGTCTGGTTTCCGACTAATATCACAAATTTAGCTGCTCGATCCAATTAATACATATTTTTGTCATAACTCATGTAGTAATTTTTAAAAAATCAGGGCTTGATGATTTTCAATACGTATCATTGTAAGTTGTATGTGCTCTCGATATTCTTAATTAGCTAAGTATTCTCTCGTACACTATTTAATTAAAACCATGCTAGCTAGTGAGAGAGATATGACGAAAAGGAGGAGTACTGGAGACCATCACGTTGATGGCTTCAACACAAAGTCTATCTGTCTGCCCTTCTGTCCCACTGCTTTTCTCCATTATAATAATAAGTACTATACATATGCTATAAGTACCCTCATATTCATATATGTATATTACCACAACATATTCTCAAGTCCACCCTGTCACTGCCCCTTATATTCACTCCTCCCCTTCATACCTCCCTTCAACTTTTCTCTCTCTCTCTCTCTCATAGGACTGATTGATACTTCACATTCATAGTAACAGTTTGTAATTAAGCTGTTCTGTTGTTCCAACATGACTATGAGTAACAATGTGGGCCAGTTCGGAGATACAACGTTGACCAAAGTGTTCGTCGGAGGATTGGCATGGGAAACTCCGAAGGAGGCCATGAGGGATCACTTTGAAAAGTACGGCGAGATCTTGGAGGCCGTCATCATCTCCGATAAGGTCACAGGCAGATCCAAGGGCTACGGCTTCGTAAGTAGTTGCAATTGTGTCAAAGGTTTTAAATAGTAGAGGTCGGTTACATATCATGAAGACGTTTGCATAATAGGATTTTGGATCTCTAATATCGTTATTTTTTCACTTAGGCCTATGGATATATACTTATTTGTACCAGCCAAATTATTTGGTATGCTCCTATTTGAAACCCAGAAGACCAGCGAAGCCAATGTGCGCCGTGATTAATCATACTAGTAATTGGTTGTTTTTTTTAGGTTACGTTTAAGGATGCGGAGGCGGCTAAGAAGGCTTGCGAGGATGCCACGCCGATCATTAATGGCCGCCGAGCCAATTGCAATCTGGCTTCGCTCGGAGCTCGACGCCCTAGATCAGCGCCAACCATGGTGCCGCCGCCATCACTTCCTCCACAAGGTATGGGATACTTATTTCCTTTACGTATTCATCCCATGTTTGTTTTACTACAGAACAATATATATACACACAAGGCCCATCTGTTTCGAATTCCCGTTTAAATTGCCCCAAAAAAATTGACTTCAAATCTACAAATATGGGCCATGCATGTTATCAATTGTAAAATTTAAAACCATTAAGAACGAGAAAAGCAAAAAAAAGAACAAAAACAAACATCAATTTCATGTTCTGAGGGATCTTACTTCAATTTCTAGTCAAATAGTTTCTCTTTTTATGTTCGATTTGAATAGCAGAACCAAAGGTTTTGAATACCGTACCGGCCAGCGTATCAATTTTTCTACTGGTACGGTATGTATCGGTACCGATCAGATACCGGGTATCGTTTCGAATTTAGTGGTATTGCCATTATATATAGTTATAAATCCATTATTTTCCCTATGACATCCAATTCATCATAACTTTCATTAGACCACAAAAATTACACTGTCATTATATTATTCTAATCCACAAAAAAAAAAAAAAAAGAGGAATAACCTCAGTTAACTATCAAAACTTAAGAGTTCAAACTACTTTGTAAATCGAAAAAAAACAAAAAAAAACCACTCCACTTTGTAAAACAAAAACAATAAAAACCCTTCTCTCCATGGGTCCCAATGGCCCACGGACAAACAATACATTATGCTACAACCAGTTTAAAGCAAGATAACAGGGTAAAATAGTCCTTTTGGCATTTTAGGGCTTTGAACCTTCTCTACCAGACTACAAGTTTCCCCCTTTCTTCTTCCGCTGCTGTCGTGCTCTCTCTCTCTCTCATGGAAAAACAGGTAAGCTACTTCTCTTTCTCTCTCTCGCGTTGCGATCGTGCGTACATGCCCACTGGTTGCGATCTCAGATCTGACCGAGATGCATTTGTAAAAGCAGTCAGTCGGTGCAAAACGTACCGGACGGTATAACCGGTACTGCCATTTCGCTCAAGATTGGCCGGAATTTCCGGTACTCGCCGGTAAGGACTGGTAGCCGGAACGGTATTTGTGCAGCAAGATACCGGTTTCACATAAATTCGATACGTACCTACCGGCTGGTACGGTATGTGATTCACAACCTTGAGCAGGACCGAAAGACTCCGAAAAGTAGTAAATAGCATTTTAAAAAAGTCGACAACTGCCATTTTGTTGAAATTAAACTCATAACTCATAAGCATTGCCGAAGCAACAGCGAATGGGGGACTTAAAATTAATAAAATGATGTAGGATCCAATGTTGGAGCGAGATCTGTGTCACCGGTACCTGCTAGCCACGTGCAGTGGTACTACCCGGCGGGGACCCCACCAACGCCGTTTCGTCAACAGCACCATCATCAGGCCGTCCCTTTTTATGGGTACATATATCCTTAATTGATTTCCTTCCTGATTCATTTTAGTAGTATGTTGTGGCATACTTGTAAGATATAGGCCGTTTGTCTTACGTGATGTGATTTTACCTGGTTTCTCCACAGATACTCTCCGACCTACATTGCCTCAGATATGAGCTACAATCATGTGAGTACTGTAATAAGACCTTGAATTGAATTTAAAATCTATGCATGTGCTTAATTTGATCTCAATATTCCTCCTGATGCGACACTCCCAATAAAGAAAATCGAAATCTATGCAAGTACCTCTTACATAATTTTCTCTTATTTATATAAAGTTTTCTTTGCGGGAGGGAAACAAACAACTTTCTCTAATGAAGGATTGCTACTCGACTTGACCATTTTATTTGACTTCTTTAAAATTGTGTATGTATCGTGTGGTAACAGAAAGTAGGGTACACGGGGGGAGGTGGGTCGTACATGAACATGAACGGCCAATTCTCTCAAGTGTATCCGGGTCAAGCTGCCATGGTGGGCGGTGGGAATGCATTGATGCCTATGTATCCTCTGTATCACTTCCACCACCACTCACAGACCATGGGCCTCCCTGCAGCAGCTCACATTTACTCCCCAACATCAGCTGCAGTAGGCTCAATTCCCACAGTTCCGGCCCTCATCTCAAAGCCCACACCCATGATGGCTCCAACCACAGGTACTTACTTTGATACTAATAACTACAGTAATTGATACATCCGCAGTCTCAGTCAAAGGTTTACTTATTTCTGACTGACAATTACGAAATTGTTAATTAGCAGTAGTAATCAATTTACCAATTGAGAGAATGTGATTTGGATCTGTTCCAGTGCCAGTTGCCTTACGAATACCCACATGGTCATAGATGGGCTATTCTTTCTTGACTGTGAGGAATGTCAGCTTTAGCTTTTTGAGTTACTCTTTTTTTAGATGTGCTACTATTATAAGAAAGACTTTAGGAGCATCTCCAATCAAGCTCCAAAACTCTACTATTTTAGAGACAAAAATGAATTGAAAATACATGATATCTAGATACCATGTTGGAGACAAATTCTGTTGTATAATTTTACAAAACTGATTATTATACTTACAGTTTGCTTGCAGGCTGTGGAATAGGGGTACAGTTGGCACGGGCTAAAGTAAGAGGAAGAGAGCACACAAATATTATTATTATTATTTTTTAAAAAGAGGGGCAAAAATAACAAGAGGTGGGATGGTGGTGGCTGCTCAGAACTACATTATTATCTAATCTGCCGTGGCTCTTCTTTCCATCTTTATTTTTTCTTTATTTTTGGATTATATTCATGTTTTTAGGTGTGTCTGATTATTTAGATTCATTCATTCTCTCTAACCTTGTTTGAGATCTGAAAGGAAAATCATTGTAACAGAAGTCATGTTAAGTATTCCCCTGTCTTATATAAGGGATGCATCAATCTCTCTCTCTCTCTCTTAAACACACAACATTGTGCAATGCTTTTTTTTTTTTTTGTTACTCGGGGTGGTCAGGCTTATGTGAACCCATCTAATTTCTTAGGGATCAATCCTACCGTCTACTAGTGGCACCCATTGAAAGTCCGAACAAAGTTATGTATGGACTAAACCCACAAAAATTGATAGCACCAAACTGTGTACAGTCACCATGGCGCATGTGAAGACGTGAAAAAGATAACCCTTTGCGTTTGTGCTTTCATAAAAAAACTGTAATCAGAAAAAAAAACCAGAATGTTTATGTGTGAACACAAGAACACATCCAACTGGTAGGCACTGTTTGGATGGACAATGTTCTCAAACGAAGTAAGTTATTTCTTAAACTGTAATCAGAAAAAAAACCAGAACGTTTATGCGTGAACTCAAAAACATATCCAACTGTACGAGACTCGCATATTCTATTGCGGTGATCTTAACAATCTATTGTGTAGGCTCTTTTACATAAATTATCCATGAAATAATCAGCATAAGTAGATTTACACAGATATCTAATCAACTCACATTTGTTTTGAGAAAAAGTTAACAGTAAGTCCGACGGCCTATTATTTTCCAAGATAAATGTTATTCAATTATGCACTCGATCAACTTCATGATCGACTTTTTTCATAGATACAGATACATGGGAACTTACAAATTACTAGAAATCTCCATGCTCCTGAATCAAACCGTCCAATCCAAATGAGGACAAAAGCGATCTCAATCCATTTGGTTACTTGAAGAACGTGAAACCATATAAGGGGGTGTTCCAGTTTTGTAAAAAAAGAAGTTTTAGAAAATGAGGTAATTTCAAACTCAAAAACCATATTTTTACGCAAATAATTTTCCTACTAATATGGATCTTTTTTAATAGATTTCATTGAGATCTTTTAAACGGTGCAAAAAAAATTAATTAATTTTTTCATTTTCATTATATTTGAGCTTGAAATTACCTTCTTTTTGAAAAAGATAAAAAAAAAAGGTTTAAAAAGAAAGCGAAACGGCACCTAAATGAGGGCGTTTAGCATTGATAGAATTTGGGGCTTTAGGCAGCCTAGGCAGAGACACTGAATTCAAACTCAGGTAGAAGATTTTGAGGAAATTGCAGGCTTCTTAGACAAACAAACCCATGTTCGATCCTAAAAGAGGAGGTTTCCTTAAGGGTGAATAAAGTCGTCCCAAGGAGAAATCAAAGTGATGCTAGTACGAGCGCATCACTAATGAATTCTTACCCTGTTTCCATCAGTGGGTTTTCCAGAATTAGAACTCCTAGCACTGACTCAATTAATGGTGAAAAACCTTTGCAATTCAAAAATACACCTGAACCTTTGCCAATATGGGAAGAGCCCCCCACCCCCCCAAAAAAATATAAATAAATAAATAAATGAATAACACTGTTTAGCATTAGCTGCAAAAAGCTCAGCTACTCTAACCTCCGTTGCTTTGCAAATGGAGTTAGAAACCTCTTCGGCCACCTCTTCTGGTGTCTATCTCGTTGTAAACCCAAACGACTCTGCTCCAGTGCAAACAGAATTTCTGTTTGCCAATGGAGTCCTTGTACTGGGTATGACCTCAACAGCATTTGTTTCCATATCAGTGAAACTGTGACCAAAGATGGGATTACAACGACCCTTGTTCTTCCCACTGAGCTCTATCACTGTGTCCCTGTTGAGATCAACGGCTTCAAAGTATCTGCTTAAACCATTAACCTCCAAACTAGCGAAGTTCTCCTTTGCTTTTTCTTTCTTACTTCTGTTTATATCTCCATGATAGACTAGATGATGGTCTAGATTTTCATCATTGCTTGGATGGATCATATTGACCCTTAAGCGGACACGCCTCTTGTTGTCTCTTCTCATTCCATTTTCTAGTATGCCGTCTGTTATTTTCCTTTCTTCCTTCAAACCGGAATTCCGGCCTAGTTTTCTTGTGTCATATCCCCCATCACTAACTTCCCTAGATTTGGAGCTATTTTCTCTGCACAACTGAGGACATATATAACTCTGAACTTTTGAAGCTTTCCCTGGGCAATTTTTTACTGTTGCCGAAATGCTGGACACTTGTGGTGAACTTTCCTCTTGTTCTTGACTCTGTGTTGTGTTTCTGGCCATTATCACTCCAGTTTGCTTAGAACGAGATTTCATATTTCCCTTTTCTGCTATTACACTAGCAGGTTGAGGTTTACCAAGCGTTTCACCATTTGTAGTCCCATTGGTATTAGACAAAACACTCTGTGCTCCCAAATGAAGCTGCAAACCTCCACTAACAGACGGCACTGGAGATTTTTCCTGCCAAACAAAGAAGCTTTATTTGGTCAAAATCACAGATTTCCAATGTAATAACCATATAATAGAACTACATAAACCAAGATAAACTACCTCATCAAAGAACCCCATCTTCGGTGATGGCACCCGAAGACCTGAAGGTCTGAATCTTCTTGATTCTGCCAAAGCATTACCAGTTTCCAGGACTTCATCAATGCATCGAGTTAGCAACTTTGTTTGCTGACTTTCTTGATGGCCAAACAATTGATCATGTGAGTGACTCTGCAAATCTAATTGTTGGGTGCCAACATTGTTTAAACAAGCTCCTCTATTGGTGCAAAAGCTGGTCTCCAAACATTTAGATCTGCGCGTGGCAGAAGCTGAGGACGATTCCAAAGACCATTCATCAAAGGAGTTAACAGGTGATGCAAACGAATACTGGTTTGAACTAAGATTTCTCAAACCGCTTTTGCCTCCTGGCGAGCACCTTAGAGGAGGAGTCGTGTTGGTTGAACCAGTGGCAGCAAGTCTAGTATTTGTGGAATCAGTTTTTCCCTTTGAGGTTGAGGAAAATCTGAAAGACGGAGAGCAAGAAGCTGTTGCATCATTGCTGGCAGTGACAGGAATTGAAGAAGACGGTATAGGAGAAATCATAGAGCTTGTGGAACAAAATGAGGTACTGGAACCAGATCTCTTGGACACTTCCAAACCTTGCCCTGTAAGAGTCACAAAAATTTGGACTTAAATTAGGAAACAAACTTTCAGACTATTGCAGAAGAGTCTGGAGTTCTTACCAGATCTAGATGTTGCAGTTTTCTTCTCCATTTTGATAGGGTCCGCGCCCAAGAGAATCTTTGTTTGTCCTGAAACGGGGTTCATAATGCGTAATATCTTTGGCGGCTTGTGGGAAAACAAATTGGATTCTCCATTCCTTGTAGCATGCTGTTTTGTTCGAATCAGAATTAGTAAGTCAAGTTATTTCCTAATTGTCTGTTATAAACAGCACTGCGCACTTATGAAGTCGATACCATACATACAACACCGTAAGTATATAAAGTAACAATCTCATTCTTATTCATTGACATATGCCTGTAAATTTTCTGAATGGGCAACAACTTCTCTAGTTCTTTCCGATCCTTTCAAATAGATGCTTTGCCTTCTAGAAATTGGCATGGGTTTCACCTGTTGTATAAAGAGTATCAAAATGCTCAGGAAGTACCAGAACAATTAAAATACCACCATCAATAGAACATACCCTATTTTGCGAGACATCATCCACTTTCTTCAAGTCTGAAAAGAACCAACCATATATCGATCATAAGCTCATCAAGAAAAGGAGCACAAAAAAGGGGGACTACAAAGTGTTTTCTAGAAGACAAAATGGCTAGGTGCCAACATTCTAATAACAGAAACTCTGCATCGTTAACACTAGAGATCAAATTTTTGTCGCATAATTATGTATGTGCATAAAAAAAATCAATTAAATGGCATTTAAAATTTCTGCATCACTGCTGTTGTGGCCCGTGGGCCTTATTCTAACCCAGTTAGATGGGGCATCTAAACTGCAACTACGCTATTTCACATACAAAATGAGCAGGCAAAGTTACCTCATCCGTTCAAAAGAAGACAAGTTGTAAGCCAAAGCACACTTACAGCGGGCTTTCTGTTTGCGAGCTTCTCCAACTCCTGATTTGCAATCTGACTTGAAAACATTGGACATTATACTGGATCTCTGGATGGATGCTCTTACATCTTCAAACAGATCACCCTCAGTGCTTTGGTTGGTTTCAAAACAGAAACCATCACTTTTTAATGTGTATTGTATGTCAACGGATCTCCGCTTACGTTGATCTTGTTGAATCTTATGTACTAGATGAGCTTCTGATTTCTCAAAGCCTCGATTTATGATACACAGCTCTTCAGGGTCCAGAACTCCTGATTTACAAAGCATCAGTTTTGATTCTAACTTGCTGCAATAATATGAAATGGGGTAACATTGATAGAAATGTTCCAGATTGCTTATAAAAGCAAACCTGCACTGGTGAAGAAGGCACTATCCCAAGCTAAGCTTTTGCGCACGTGACTTGCTCTTCCAGGGTCCATGGATTCAGAAACTAAAAGGTTCTGCTCCCTTTGTTTGGGTATATCTGCTGCATTTTCAGCTCCTTGAGAACTCGTATTCCTAATTAGCTTTAAATATTTGTTCTCGTCTATATTCTCCAACAACACTGTGAATATCAAATCAAGCAGAAAATGTTTTTTCTAAGCCATTAATTGAGAATGGAAGAGTATGTTAAATACATAAATTAACAACTATTTATGTATGTGTACATAAAAAATTCATATATTAGATAAAGGTGTTATTTTTCTACATTAAAGAGAAAAAAATCCAATGAAAAAATGAGAATAGCATATTGTTTTTTTCCATAACATAGATTATTACTTTCGTATTTCTTAATTTATCAAGAGTATTTACAATTTTCTTCCTTAAGTTATTTAATTAGTATTAGGCTTTAATTTGGTTCACATTTCAAATATTGCATTTTTTTTAAACCCAGTTTTAAGATTTAAAAATCAAATTAAAACCCAAACCGTGTCCCCAAGCGTGTCGGAGCGTGTCCAAAACCTGTCCGACCTAGAAAAAATCATTAAATATTTAGACACACATTTTCACGTGTCAGACATGTGTCGAAAACGTTTCCGAGTGTGTCCGTGTCCGACATGTATGGGATACAAATACGAAAGGCCTAGAGACGTGTCCGTGCTTCTTAGGTTCCAACTGTTGCCATGAAAACTACGATGTGTCAGTGGTTTTACCATGCAACCAGGCACAGCCGAGATACATACATACATGTATATATGATAATCAAGCCATGGAAAAGTGAGACAATGGGAAACTACAAAATGATACACGCAGAAGTGGACATCAGAAATTCATACGACTATTGGGACAGGTGTGCAAAAACATTTTGTTTCTCACCTTGAATATAACAACTAGGGAATTATCAAAACACATTGATTATAGTGTTTAGTACCAGCTCATGTTTTGGTGAAACAGACCGGAATACATTAGACTTAGAACTACAATTAGAAAAATTAACCTCACAGGAAGTAGAGAAACATTAGAGGTGAAAGGGAATAACATCAACTAGATAAACTATGTTTTGATAAATCCAGCGGATTCCCTCTAATTTGGTTATTTTCTCAAATTATGGCTTCAATAAGCAGTTATTGTTGATATTATTAGCAATGAGTGCCAAATCTGAAGGAGAAAGAGTCCAGGTAAAATTGGGTAGAAGACAAGGCCAAGATACAGTAATCTTTGAAAAACTCAGACCAATTGGTTTCCAAAGGTGGATTTCGGTGTTTTCCTAACCAGTGAAGCAATACAATCTGCATTGAAACCCCTAAAAGTTTGCTTAAGTTTTTTTTTTATTTCTTCGACCACTCTCAACTGCAGTTTTTCATTAACGGTAAGTTGGTAACTCTTCTTTTCCTTTTATCCCTTGTTCATCTCTTCTCTACTCTTCAACTCTGATAACGTATGAAGAGTTAAAGGATTGGTTTTCTAAGCTGACTGCTTTGAATTTCTCAACAAGCAAGACAAAGATTTTATGTGATTCTTCAACTATGTAGGTTTTCTTTTTTTATCGAACTGTTCAACTATGTAGTTTAGTACATCCACGTTTCACTCCAGTTTCCACTATTTGACCAATGAAGAATGGAGCACATTTACATCGGTTGCATAGAGCAAGTATTTGTAAATTGTAACCTAGGTTTACATCTTGAGCCCACACTGAAGGCGCTATCCTTGGACCACTGCGACCTGAGCGGTCAAGTCAAACCCCGAATAATCAAGCGCAAATTAGACCAAACAAGCTTCACAAAACCAATAGTCATGAACTAATTGCACCAGAGAGATTCATAATCTACAACAAATGAAAACAATCCCTGAACTCAAACCAAAAACCTCCGTTTTGTTACTGAGAATCCAAAAGGAAAAAAACCAAAAAGAGTAGGGCCTGCTTCGGGCTAAAGCCCAATAGACCGTCGCCTTAGGCTCTCCAAAAATGTGCAGAAACTAGGGCCCCTAAAATTTTTTTAGCCCCCGTATATAAGTCTTTTATTTTTATTTTTATAACAACATTAGGACCCAGTTTAAAACCCAAACAACCTATTTTACACTTAAGGGCGACATGCCCAACTTTACTTACTGAATAACGAAAAAAACACGAAAAAGTAAATGGAGATTACAAAATAATCTAATGTGCCAGCCCTTAAATTTCGGAGGCCTGACTGAAAAAATATGGCCCTTAATAAATTTTTAAGGAAATAAATTAAAGTCAATTAAACTTTTCAACCACCAAATGTATGTATTCAACACGGAAAAAGCCCAAAGTCGATAAATAAAACTTTTCAAAAAGCATCACGTATTAAAACAAGGGCATACACTATTTGACAACTTCTTAATTCTTGTTTTCTTTCCTGATCTTGGGGCGTGTTTGATTGCAGATTTCGTTTTGGGGGGATTCGTAATGAGGTGGGATTATGATTGAGATTGAGAATGAGGTGGGATTATTAATGAGAGGATGAATCATTTATTCATGTTTGTTTTGCACAGGATTCGATTGTGGGATTGTAAATAACATGTTTGTTTTGACTAGGATTAGGATTGAGATTGGGATTGAGGTGGGTTTTTCAGGGTAAAGATGTCTGGCCATCTCCAATCCCATGGGGATAGGATTAGCAATAACACCCCCCCTTGGGTTGGCTAATCCCATCAGTTTGGGGGATTGAGAATCCCATGGGATTCCTAATCCAAGCCTTGAAAAACAAACCAAACAAGTTTTTTGGAGACTAGACCACATTAGTAATCCTATCCCATGTCCCAATACTGCTATCAAACACAAAATTAAGGGGATACATAAAATATAGCCGAGAATACCAACGATTTCCAACTTAATAAAGTATTGCACAATTACACAGCCGAAATGTATAATAAACGTAATTACACATTGATATAATCTTTTGCTTGAATACATACATACCTGAAAGTCGAAAATCTCGGAGATTATCGTCCAAATGAGAAGCTATAAGAAAATCGTCTTCTGAGGAAATATCGATCAATTGGAGTTTTTCCATTGCAAGTAGACGATTATCATGTCAACTTCTACGCATGGCGAGTAGTATATAAGTACTAGTATGTGAAGAGAGAGAGAGAGAGAGAGAGAGAGAGAGAGAGAGACCGCTACAATTTTGAATTTTGGGGAAGTTAATTTAATAAAGGAAGTAATGGTGATTTTCGAAACGGACAATAGTAGTAGTAGTGTACTACTCCTTTTGGAGCGGGAAATCTTGGATATCGAGTCCAGCGATTTCTGATTTTCACCCTTCGGCCTCATGCAAAGCCCAAATCTTGGCAACGTGATTTTAAGGGTACCCATGAGAAATCGCTCAAAAAAAGAACTGAGAAGGATTTGATCCGAACAGTTTTGCATAAAAATACATTTATAGTATTTTTATGAAAAACTGTTTGGATCAAGCCCTTCCCGGTCATTTTTTTGGGCGAATTCTCGCGATTACCCTTAAAATCTATATCAGTCAGGATCCTATGAGAAATCTCTTACGGTCTTACTGTAAGGGACTTCCCTTTTCCCGATCGAATTGCGACGATCCGAGCCGTTCAATGTGTTCAGAACGTGATTTTAAGGATACTCACGAGAAATCGCCCAAAAAAATGACCGGGAATGGCTTGATCCGAACAGTTTTGCATAAAATGCATTTATAGTGTTTTTATGAAAAACTGCTCGGATCAAGCCATTTCCGGTCATTTTCTTGTGCGATTCCTTTGAAGTACCCTTAAAATCACGTTCTGAATACATTGAGCGGCTCGGATCGTCACAATTCGATCGGGAAAGGGGAGTCCCTTATGGTAAAGCCGTAAGGGATCCTTCATAGGATTCTGACTGTAATATATATATATATTGCATTTGTTTCGTGTCAAATATTTGTGACTTTATTCAAAAAAAAATTGAGTTTGGATAATACTATTTACTTTTCCGATCCAAATCGTCAAGACAAACCGATAATCCATAAGTATTTAACGCAAAACTAACAAATACAAAATAAAATTTGAATAAAGACAAAAAGAAGAAGAAGCCAAGTGGCTTATTTAGTCAAAACACCTTAGTAGTCACATAATCCTTCAAGATGTACATCCGCTCTCAATCATCTCTCAATTCTCGCTTTTGCAAATTTTAGTACATCTTATTTTAAGCTCGCCCTCACACTCCCGCTCAAGCAGGCGAATACAAACTTGGACTTAAGTGTACCAAAAAAACAAAACTTGGACTTAAAAAAAAGATTTGGATGAGAAGAGAAAAAATAGAACATATAGGTCATTAGAAAAGAACTGGTATTTCTTTTTTGAAGAAATTAAATAGACATCCTATTTAAGTTTTTCTTCTATTTTGGAAGTTATAAATAAATTTTAGGTTCTCAGTTTTCTCTTATTGAAACCAAGGGTGATTTTGTTAATATGTGTTCAATGTAGTCCGTATTATTTAATTTTAGTAATATCTTATTTATTTTCTACAACTTTTTGGAATCAATCAGTTAATGAAAAAGAGGCCCCTTTCTCCAATTGTATTTTAGCAACTTCAAATTAGTGAACATACATACAAATTGCAGCTCAAATTGATTTCAATATTTTGACAAACCTTAAAAACTAGATATTATGGAAAATTACTACCGAGCACTATTAATTACTCCCTCCGTCCCAAAATATTTGTCCGGTCCGCAAAACGAAAACTCCAAAATAATGCATTTCTTTCAAGAAAAAATTCAAACTTTTTCATAAATTAAAAGAACCCATCGATGTCTAGTGAATTATTGAAAGAAATTTGAATTTTTCTTGCAAAAATTGTATAATTTTTACGTCCTCGTTTGTGGACTGGACAAACATTATGGAACGGAGGGAGTATATTTCTAGTTTTTAAGCAACTAAGATAAATGAGCTCACTCTAGCTAAGTGTATGATTGAGTGAAGTTTTAATTGAGTTTTTTAAAAAAAATACCAATTGCATGATTTTCAATATTTCCTTGTCTCTATTTACTCACCAACCAAACAGAGTATTTGTTTTGCATTCATGAGTTGAACTAACTTTTGTTCTATGTGGCAAGTAGAGTGGTGTGCAGTTGGTGTATTTCTTATACTTTCATGCACATAGGTAGAGTCCAATTTCTATAAGCACGCATTCCTCCCTCTTCGAGTCCCCTAGGATAGAGTAGATTAGGATTTAAAAAAAAAAAAAACTTTTGTTCTATATGTATTTTGGGAAGGTTGCAGGGCTTTTATCCTGGGCTCTTTCTCCCTTATCTAACATTTTTGCAGGTCTCTTCTTGTTGTTCCTGCTGCCGTCATTTCCTCTTCTCCGGGTCTCTCCCCTCTGTTTTGGCCTTTCACTTGCCGGCTATCGCTGTTGGGTGTAGGCGGCTTGGCTTAACAGCGAGGTGTGTTTGGCAGATAGAGGTGGCGAGATTTGCGTGGTGCACGACATCAGCCTTCCTGGGGTCTGTTGGATCAGCCTAACGGCATGGTGGACCATGCGGCAGGTGCTGTTGGGTGGAGGGTTTCGTCGACGACGCCGAGCTTCTTCAGATCTGGTGGTGGCCAAAGGCGACGATGGTGGTTCTGTTTTAGCTCGGAGGTCTTTCGTTGTTGGTCACAGTGCAGTGGCGGTCCAATGGCAGCTTGGTTCCTTGCCTCCGATTCTCGGACCGTTTGTGAGGACCAAATTAGCGATTTCTCGACGGAGTTTCTCTGGGTTCTGGACGTGTATGGGGCTCGTCGGTGAAGGTTGTTGCTCGTTTTTTCTATGGCTGAGTGTTGTGGTCGTTCATCGAATTTGGTGGTAGTGCGGCCTATTGGAGTGGGTGGCTGGCGGTTGTAGGGTTGCGTTTTGCAGGGCTGCTAGGGTTGGGTAGAGGTTGGGCTGGGCATGCCTATGTTTTCTATGGGCTTGCTTGTTTGGGTTTGGGCTTAATTTTATATCTCGGCTATCTAGGCCTTTAGGATGTGTGAGTTGTATTTTGTATTAATCTGGGCATTGAGGCCCTAAGGGTGTTTTTAGGCTTTGCCCTCAGGTGTTTCGGCCTTGGCCGTTCTGGGTTCGGGCAGTTTGCCCTTGGATTGTAGGGCCTTGCCCTCCTTAGGTGTTTATCCAACATTTGGTTGGATCCCCCTCCCCTTTCCCCCAACTTGATGTACCCATTATCAAGTTTTCCCTAATAATATTTTTTGCGGTTTAAAAAAAAAGGATGGGTATGTTGCGTACCCAAATGTAAAAACAGTTTGACATTGCTTTTCAGGTGATTTCATATTTCCATCATTTACTTGTTTGATGGAGTTAATAGATATTTTAACTCTTGTCTTATATTTTTATCCTTTGGGGCTCGATTGGATGCGGGATGAGTTTTGGGGGTATTGTTTACAGATGGAATAAGATAGTAGGACGTATTATTATGGAGGGATGACCCACATTCAAGGGCGGAGCCAACATGTGACCAGGGAGGATCACGTGCCCCCCCCCCCCCCCCCCCCCCCCGAATTTTACACCTACTTAAAAAATGTTAGAGAAATTGGAAAGTTTGGGTACAGTGTTTATTGCTTACTTTGTTTTCACATGTTTTCAACCCAATCAATGAACCACTTAGCCCTTGTTCGTTTGGCTTTTCAGAGAAAAAGTAAAAATTTGATCCTGAATCTCCCTCCAAAATTGCCATTTCCCCCCATATGATATTTGAATTTTTGAGCCTAACCAATTATTGTCTCGTCATTACTCTCTCTCTCTCTCTTCCCAATTATTGTGTCCATCATTACTCTCTCTCTCTCTTCTTGGAAAATTTCTACCTAGGACTCTCTCTCTCTCTCTCTCTCTCTCTCTCTCTCCTCCACCACTCCTTTCCCTCAATAATTAATAAATTATTTAAAATTCATTTTTTAAATATGTGTTTTATTATAATTTATAAGTTTTGTTATTATGAAATGTAAAAATGTTAAATTTAGTTTTTTATTTTGTTTTATAGCTTATTTTTTTCCTTGAATGGTGAGTATCCAATTTTCTTGTTATGAATGGTTAGTAAGCATCTTTTTTTTTTTTTTTGGTTGTTGTTGAATTGTTGGTATAACCAAATTTCTTGTTATGAATGGTTAGTAAGCTTTTTATTTTTTTCAATTTTCTTATAAATAGGAGGTATAGCTCCATTCTTCATTCATTCCAAGTCCAACAAATTATTCCTTACAAAAAATATAACAACAATTTCATAATTTTCCTTATTTGTTCTATGGCTCGGAAAATTTGGAGTGAGGCGGAGGAGAGTCGATTGCTTTCGGCCCTTACAAGCATGATACAATCGACGATGTGGAATGCTGAGCAGAGAACCTTTAATCCCGGTTACTTGAATTATCTACAAGGTCTCATGGCCGTTGAATTTCCCGATGCTCCTATTGAGAAATTCCATATTCAATCCAAGATTATGAGGTGGAAGCGGACTTGTAAGTTAATTATGAACCTAATTCATGCTCCCGGATTTGATTGGGATCCGACCTGACATGAGGTGGTGGCCGAAGATGATGTGTGGATTGCATATATCCAAGTAAGGCATAATTATTATGTTTAATTTTTTTTTCAAATCTACTTACAATATGAAACTGTCAAAAGGAAATTTATATTTGCGCGTGTTTGTACTTATTAGGATCATCCACAAGCTAAGATGGCAAGGGGCGTGCAATTTCCACAGTTCAATGATTGGTGCCTTTGCTTCGTTCACCCCACCCTTAGAGGAGTAAGTGGATATGGCGGAACACATTTTGAAATGTAGTGCCTTTGTACTACAAATTAGCTCATGAACTTTGTAGAGTAGTTATTTATTTGTATTGAAATAAGATTTGCATGTTATGTATCTGTATGAGGTACGTAATTTAGATTAACAATATCAGTTACACAATGGGCAGTAACTCATTCCCTTGTAATAGGGAAAGGATTTTTGTGCCGTGGATATAGAGTAAGGGATTTTATATAGCATACAAATTACTGAACTAAACGTCAACAACAAATTACTGAACTAAACGCATCGAGTTTCCGGTCGAATATCAAACTAGATAAAACATAACAGCAGCAACAATCACACACAAGATAAACTAAGAGCATCGAGTTTCCGGTCGAATATCAAAGTAGATAAAACATAACAACAGCAACAATCACACACAAGCATAAACTAAGAGCGATGATAAGAGTGAATGAAAACCCATCTCTGTCTTTCGGAGTGAACTCTGTTGATGATCCAGCCACATCATCCAACAAAGGGATAAGGGAAGGTGGCACCGGTTGGTCAACTTGCTTGGTATGAGTCACCCAAACGGTGTAGGCCTCATCCCATTATGAGTATTTTTTATGCATAGCACCTTTAAACTTGATGACTTGTTTGCTACATGAGGCCCAACTATCATATATGTCTGGGTTCATCCCCACAAAGACAACGTAGTAATACTTGTTTCTTGCCATTCCTATATATCATAGACATTGTAATTGAGTACAGGAAAAATAACAAACACAAGGTACTAATAAAATTCAGTACATAATCCACCACATACATGAAAGTCACAGTTTAAATAATAATACATAAAAAAAAAAACATACATGGGGAATCACAAATAAGGTAGATTTTGAAGATAAAATACTAGTGCATGAAACAAAAAACACATCAATAGTCTGCCCAAATTTGTTGCGCAATTTCATTCCGCCTAACAGACATCAATTGAAGATTTTGACATGACATGTTCAGAGGCTCAACCTCGCCTACATTACCGACATGTTCCCCCGCGCCATTCCCGTCATTGTCCTCCTTATTTCCCTCCCAGTCATGTTCGTTATATCCATCAAAAAATTCATCTCTTACACGCCGCATTATGATCCAATTGTGGACCACACAACATGTAGTAACGATTGTTGGTTGACGAGCACATGAGTACCTAGGCATACTTTTTAGTATTGGAAACCTTGCTTTCAAAACACCGAAACAATGTTCTATAACATTCCTCAACGATGAATGCTTGTAGTTGAACAGCTCTTGCGGCGAGCGAAACACTGTATCAACTCCATTCCACTGGTCCCTGTGGTACCTGCATCCTCGATAAGGAGCTAGATACCCGGGCATGTTTGTGTATCCAGAATCCACCACATAATATTTATCTACACGATAAGTCAATTTCATTAGTTTAATTTTTACTTTTTGGGACAATGTATAAGTTAAATTCATTAATTAATTGTAATGTTTACTCACTCAGTGGAGGGTGTGGGAAGTTGTAGGTTGGGTTCGACACTGCAGCCAAGAAAACACGGCCATTGTGGGCACTCCCTTCCCAACCGGGGTAAACGAAAGTAAACTTCATGTCAAATGAGCAAACTGCCATCACATTTTGAGTTTTGATGGACTTCCTGCCATGAAATGCGATTTGCTTGGACGCCGGTACCCAAGCCTCAATGTGGGTTCCATCTATTGCGCCAATGTAGTCCTATATTAATTTGCATTAGTAAACTTCATGTCAAAAGACATACCTTCGGGCTTAAAAAGCCGTAGTGCAACGTACCTGGGTTAAGCCAGGGTTTTGGCGGAGAATAGTTGAAGGAGCGTGGGGCTGCTGGGGAAGTTTCTACAGAGAGCATCCTTAGTATTTTGGGGTAGATCAGTACATGGTAGGTGCGTTTGCTTTTCTTGATCATCCTTACTTTGACTGAAGGGAGCTCGGTAGGGTAGCCTATCCTTGCGAATGAGCTGGAAGGAATTGATGTGATTGGGGTGGAATCCAAGCCATCTACTGGGGATGAATCGGACACCATTTTTGAGATATAGGGGGCGCAAGGCCAGTAACTAGAGCACGGAGCTTTGGGGATGAGGGAACCGAGGTACGGAGCCGGTTGTAGTCATGAGGCGAGAGCCTGGAGAGCTTTAGAGTTCTGACGTGATGGAACCGAGGCGCAGAGCCGGTTGTAGTCACAAGGCGAGAGCCTAAGGTGATAGAATTGATGCGTAGAGCCTGCTGTAGTCATGAGGCGAGGGCCTGAGGAGATTGGAGCTTTGAGCTTTGATAGAACCGAAGCGCGGAACTGGTATTGATTATAAGGCGAAAGCCTGAGGTGTCGGAGCTTAGAGCTTGACGTGATTTGAACCGAAGCGTAGAGCTGGTTGCATTCTGATGGTCTGTGCACGGAGCTTTCTCATCATAAGTTTTTGGCGTAGAGCCAAAGGATCGAGGCGCTGGACCGATCAATAAAAACCGAGGTGTAGAGCCGGTTGATTGCAGGGTTGACCTGTTTCATGAGAGATATGTAGAGTGTATATGCGTGATGATGTTGGTTAGACATGAATAGTTATGATGATGCAGACTCGATATGATAATGGTGATGCAATTGATGCAAATGTGCACGGGCCCGTGCGTGTGTGTTTGATATAAGCGTAGAGCTTCTTTCAAGTTCCAGACTTGAGCATTCAGAGCATAGAGCTCGAGCATTCGGACGGCAGAATCCGAGCATTCAAAGTACAGGCTTGAGCATCCAGTACGCGGTGGTTGGGCATCCAAGCGTAGAGCTTAAGCATTCAAGTGTAGAACTTGAGCATCCAGTACACAGTGGTTGGGCATTCGAAGAGCTTCGAGCATTCAAAATGTTAGATTTTGAGCATTCAAGCGTAGAGCTTGAGAATTGATGATGTCTTGATTGATTGGGGCGGCGTAGAGCCTGTTGAGATAGTTGTTACGGCTTCGAGCCAGTTGAGATAATGGGCGTAGAGCCGCTGAGATGGTCGTTACGGCTTAGAGCCAGTTGGGATAGTTGTTACGGCTTAGAGCCAGTTGAGATAGTAGGCTCGGAGCCGCTGAGTTGATAGAGATGGTGGGCGTAGAGCCGCTGAGTTGATAGAGATGGGCTTTGAGCAGCTGAGGTAGCGAGCGTGGAGCTGCTGACGGTGATTGGGCTTAGAGCCTGTTGAGTTGGTTGGCACGACTTAGAACCAGTTGAGATAGTGGGCTTGGAGCCGCTGAGTGATACGGGCATAGAGCCGCTATGATAATGGGCTTCAAGCCGCTGTGTGGTGAATACGGGCATAGAGCATGGTATTGTCGAGTGACCTGTGCACAAGGTTATTGAGCGTGGAGCTGCTGAGTGATTTGACAATAGTGATGAATAGTATAGTTGCTGAGTGTCTTGATTTGCTTCGGCCAGCAGTTTGTGGAGAGAGAGCTTCCTTATACTCGGATATGCCCCCAAGGCTAGTTCTGATTGCGTTGTATTGGCTCGGGGGTGCCCCCAAGGCTACTTTGTTGGTCGAAGACTCAGAAGTCCATAATTGCTTGAGTTTTGGGTGCACTGAGTATGATCTGATGTTGCTGAAGGAAATTGATAGGAGGACTGAGAGATAGATCACGCGGCCGAACAATCGATATCTCGGCCGAAAAATTGAAGTCTCGGCCGCGTAATCGCTTGATTTCCAGAGCTCTATAAAAGCCGTAGCTTTAGCGTTCCGTTTCATTTTCTCTTCCTCTCCCTCTTTCTTCCGTTTTCCTTTTCCATTACAGGCTTCACCGAGGACTTCTCTGCCTCTTTTCTCCTTCATCCTCGTTGGGTTCGAGCCATGGGCGACACGCGGTCAGCGATCGCGGAGGGAGGCCGCGCTGTTATTGGTCTTGTCTTGATGCTTGATTAGGGACCCTCGCATGGGTGGCTTGCTTTCGTGACGCGGAACTCCTGGGGTGGCGGTGGTATGCGGTATGGTGATTTTTCTGGGCCCTGTGGTGATTCTTTTGAGCCACGTGGTGTCTCTTCTGCACCGTAGTACTCCTCCGGTATACACCGCCCCAGGGGTGTCTCCTCTTTGTTTCTTTGCAGCTGGCCTCTGGTGTTCGGACCACCAGAGGATTTCGGCATCCTCTTCTCATTCTTTTTCTACTTTTTCTTCCTGCATAGGTTAGTCCAATAGGAAATCGATGTATAGTTTGTTTAGGAAATGTGGGATGATCCACCTTGTGATGTAAAAAGCTTTCGTTATATGAAACAAAAACCTTTTACTCTGCTATGTGATTGTGTATGCTTTCATTTATGCCGTTTATATTGCATAAAAGTTGATAGTTCGGTGAAAATTGGGTGAAATGGTCTGAACCGTGGAGGTTCTCTGTAAAATGGTCGTTCTGGAGGCTGAACTACTGATTATGCGGCCGAGGCTTTGATCAGGCGACCGAATAATCGTTTTGTCTGCCTGAGTTTGACTTTAGGTCAACCTTGATTTTCACGGGCCGATAGACTGATCCCACGGCCGTCATATCGAAGTGCCGGCCGAGAGACCAACTAGGTTACTGAGGATTTAGAATCCGATTCCGATTCGAACTAGAATTCGACTCAGCCTATAAGTATGCGTTCTACGAACCCGATAGCATTTTTAGTAACAATTCCTTGCATATGGTACAACCAGTCTTTGATCAGTGATTGAATTCCTTTAATGGCCTCGACCGTTTACACTTTAAGTCCTTCGGTATGGACTTTCTCTTCTCCCGTCGTCAAATTCCTGTGAATTTTGCTTTCCTTAGGGCAGCTACCAATTTGTGGGATTCTGTTTTTCATGTTTTTTGATTTAAGAGAGAGGAATTGTGTCCTACTATCGAGGAGTTTGCGGCCATCATGGGTCATTCGGATAGAGAAGGTCTCACTGTCCCTAATCCCTTGTTCAACCGAGGTAATCTTTTGAAGGATTTGCTCCAAGTTCAAAAACATGAAGTTAGATTTTTCATGGTGAATGGAAGGCTGGAGATCCTACAGTTTGTTTAGCGTTTTGGTACAGCTGAGGCTCATCGTCAAGTTTCTCAACAGAAAGCATGCTTTCATGCGCTGTGCATCTGTCTCCTTCATTACTACTTGCTTGGCCCTTCCTCTGGCCATGTTGATTCCATGCTGCTTAACCTTGCTCAACAAATTGGGAATCGTGTGAGTTTCGCTGGCTTAGTGTTGGCAGAGACCTTGATGGGTCTTGATGTGATGAAGGGTGATCCTACAGCCCAGTTCTCAGGCAGTCCTTTGTTACTGCAGGTTCGCTCTTTGTCTGTCTTATTTGTCAAGTTATCTTTTCACTCATCACTCTTTTGTTTTGACTCACGTGTTCTCTCAACTCACAATTTTCCCTGGTTCTCTAGGTATGGTTATTTGAGAAACTAAAGGTGTGGGATGTGCCAGAGCAACTTCCCTATAATTCAGACCATTGTACGGAGCGTCGTATGATTAGACAGTTTCCAACTGAGGCTGCTTGGGAAGCATGGATGAAGACTTGCAGGGGTGATTGGATTCAATGGATTTGCCCCTGGTATGGTGTTGAGAGTATGACTGTGAGTACCATGAACCATTTCGGTGTAGCAGTGATCGGTATTACTCGAGTCGTCTTCTACTTTCCTGCTCGCTTTCAAAGGCAGTTTGGGGCTGAACAAACCGCAATCCTGGGTGACCCTGAGTACGCTGTTTCCAAGGTTCCCGATGCCAACTTTTGTCGCAATATGCTGCGTCTTTGGCCGAATAGAGTGATGCAGAAGGTTGCTGAGAACTTTGCTGACAAGCTATCAGGTTCTTACAAGCGCTGGTTGAAGAAAAACCTTTTGGAGGACAATAGTGCAAAGAGAAGGAAGACCTAGAGATTGACACTTTGCTTATGTTTTTCAAAAGATGTTGTTTGATTCTAGCTTTCATAGATTGAGAATTGTTTAGGTTTGCTTTTTCCTTTTCCTTTGGGAATAATAAAACATTTGGTCGTTTTATTTGAAGATGTTATTGCCATGGCTTGATAATGAACATGCTTTAGGATAGACCTAGAAATTTTGGAAGTGATGATGATAGCAGTGGCCGAATCTCAAACTAGAGATTGCCTACGTATCCCATGGAGGGAATCAGGCCATAAACGTAGTTCCAACAAACGGGATTTGTTTTGTTTTTAGTTAAGGTCCACTCGGGTATTTTCCTCTCCTTTTGTGCTCTAAATTTTGCCTAAAACCGCCCTTGCGGGTTTTCGGTCTAGCGAGCGTTTTATTTATGCCTTAGTTTTTGCCTAAGCCGCCCTTGCGGGTTTTCGACCTAGCAGGCTGCTCTAATTTTTGCTTAGATCCGCCCACCGTTGTGGTTTTCGGCCCAACGAGCATCTATCAGTTTATCAATGTTAACTGGCGTTGCGAACTCCATTCCATCCAAGTCTGCAATGTATGCTGCTCCTCCAGAAAGTATGCGTTTGATAAGGTAGGGACCTCCCCAGTTTGGTCTAAACTTGCCCCTTGGGTCTGAAACG
The DNA here is from genome assembly GCA_020567845.1 of Rhododendron henanense subsp. lingbaoense. Lineage (NCBI taxonomy): Eukaryota > Viridiplantae > Streptophyta > Magnoliopsida > Ericales > Ericaceae > Rhododendron > Rhododendron henanense. Next base: position 25,016,053 of record CM036317.1, on the reverse strand, counting down.
TGGCGACGGATTGCTTTGAGCACCATGTCTCCTACTTTGATGTCTCTTGGCTTTACCTTTTTGTTGAATGCTTGTGCAATGCGGCGTTGATACCCTTGCACATGGTATGATGCTCTCAGCCTCCTTTCGTCTAGTAATGTTAACTCGTCGTAGCGGTTTTGAACCCAGTCCTCTTCGATCATTCCAGTCTCAGCCAGAACCCTTAGTGAGGGTAGTTCTAGTTTGATAGGCAAGACAGCTTCCATCCCATAGACCAAGGAGTAGGGAGTGGTCCCAGTTGAAGTCCTTTCAGTTGTTCAATAACCCCATAGTGCCAGAGGTAGCATTTCTGGCCAGTCCGTGTAGGTGTCAGTAGTCTTTCGTAGGATCCTCTTGATGTTTTTGTTTGCAGCCTCAACTGCTCCATTGGTTTGAGGTCGATAAGTAGATGACCGATGATTCTGTATCCCAAACTCGGCAAAAAGCTTCTTTGTTGCTCCCTTGAAGTGCGATCCATTATCACAGATGAATTCGTGAGGTACACCATATCGATAGATGATATTGGTGTGGATAAACTTGGCCACATGGGTGGCTTTGAGGGTAGCATAAGAAGCTGCTTCTACCCACTTGGTGAAGTAGTCGATAGCCACTAGAATGAATTGATGCTTGTATTTTCCCTTTGGATTTATACTTCCAATGACGTCTATCCCCCAGGTGGAGAATGGCCAAGGGGATGTCATGCTATATAATTCTGTAGGGGGAATATGCATGCGATCAGCGTGAGTTTGGCATTTGTAACATCGGCGGACATAGTCAGCACAGTCGGCTTCCATTGTGGTCCAGTAATATCCCTGACGCAGGATCATTTTTGCCATTGTTGCCCCATTCATGTGTGGCCCACAAATTCTTTTGTGTGTTTCCTCCATTACCTTGCGGTTGTCCTCCATTGTGACGCAAAGTTGACTTGGACCCAAGTATGCCCTTCGATATAATGCCCCTCCGCAGATTACAAATCGGGCGGCAAACTTTCGTAGAGCCATTTTGTCCTTTGAAGTGGCTTCGGATGGGTATTCTCCTTCCAGGAATTTCTTCACGTCTTCGTACCATGGCTTGCCATCGTCTTCACCTTCTTCGGTGAAGGTACACTCGCATTCTGGTTTGACCTTTTGTTCGATCATGAGAGGCCGCATCGTGAACCCCAGGGGTATTTCGGCCATAGATGCCAATGTTGCCAGTGCATCTGCAAATCTATTGCTCACTCGGGGAGTATGTGTGAAGATAACGGAATTGAATTGTGGAATTAGATCTTCTAGCACGGAGTGATATAGTTTTAGTGTGTCTTCCTTGACTTTCCAGTCTCCTCTCGCTTGAGATACCCCCAGGTTTGAATCTCCAATGACCTCTACCCTTTTTGCTCCTAGTTTTAAGGCTGCCTCCATTCCAGCAATGCAGGCCTCGTATTCAGCTTGGTTGTTGGTGATCTCAAACCTTAGTTTATATGACAAAGGGATATGAGAGTTGTTTGGAGAAACTAGCAATACCCCTATGCCATATCCACATTGGTTTGATGCTCCATCGAAATAGAGCTGCCAGGTATCATCCAGGAGACACAAGATGTCTTCGTCGGGAACATGAAGTCCTCTGCTTCGGCCTCTCTCACAGGGTGATCTGCCAAGAACTCTGCTACAGCCCTTCATTTTACTGATTTCCTTGTCATGTATCTGAGATCGAATTCTGCTAGCAGCAGTAACCACCTAGCTAGCTTTCCGATAAGTGCTGGCTTCTCGAAAAGATATTTGATTGGGTCTAAACGAGAAATCAGCACTACCGGATGCGTTAACAGGTAGTGCCTTAGTTTCTTTGTGGCCCATACTAGCCCCCAGCAGGTTTTCTCGAGAGGAGTGTACCTTGTTTCATAGTCCATCATCTTCTTGCTGAGGTAGTATATGGCGCACTCCACTTTGGCGTCATTTTCTTGTGCTAGCATGCATCCCATGGATGTGTCTGTTACTGAGAGATATAGAATCAATGGCTTCCCAGGGATGGGTGGCGACAGCATAGGTGGATTCTGAAGATATTCTTTGATTGTCTCGAACGCTTGCTGATAGTCTTGGCTCCATTCAAAATCAGTACCTTTCTTCAGGAGCTTGAAAAGAGGTTCACAGGTGGTTGTGAGTTTGGAAATGAACCTGCTGATGAACTGTACTTTCCCCAAGAAGCTCCTTACTTCCTTCTCTGTCCTAGGTGGTGATATTTTCATGATAGCCTGTATCTTGGAAGGGTCTACCTCGATTCCTCTTTGAGTGATGAGAAACCCTAACATTTTACCAGCCGTTACCCCAAAAGTACATTTTTGAGGATTAAGACGTAACTTGCATTGCCTAATCCTTTCGAAAAACTTTTGAAGTGCTTCATAGTGTCCTTCCCTTTCCTTTGATTTGACTATCATATCGTCGACATATACCTCGACTTCTTTGTGCATCATGTCATGCAGTAGTGTTGTCGCCATCCTCTGGTAAGTGGCTCCGGCGTTCTTTAACCCAAATGGCATCACTCGGTAGTAGTAGGTTCCACACGGCGTAGTGAAGGTGGTCTTCTTTCTATCCTCAGGAGACATAAGAATTTGATTATACCCAGAAAACCCATCCATGAAGGATAGCAATGCATGGCCTGCGGTGTTGTCCACTAGCTCATCTATGTGGGGTAATGGGAAGTCATCCTTTGGACTGGCTTTGTTGAGATCTCGAAAATCTACACAGACCCTGATTCCTCCAGTTTTTCGGTACTGGAACGATGTTAGCTACCCATTGTGGATATTCGGTGACTATGAGAAAACCGGCGTTGATTTGCTAGGTGACTTCTTCTTTTATCTTTAAGAGCCAATCAGGGCGCATACGTCTTAACTTTTGTTTAACAGGTTTTGCATCAGGATGAAGGGGAATTTTATGCTGAACAATTTCAGGGTCTATTCCAGGCATGTCCTCATAAGACCAAGCAAAAACATCTTTGTATTCTTTTAGCAAAAAGATTAGTTTTTCACATTCTTGAGAAGATAGTGTTGCACCAATTTTAACCATTTTGGGCTCGTTTTCAGAGCCTATGTTTGCTGTGATTATTTCCTCAGAAAAAGGTTTAGCGTGCCTCTCTTCTTCTCTCTCGATGAATTCTAGAATTTCTTTTGGAATTTTTTCCTCAAAATTTGGTGTGTCGGAATCCATACAATTGATCACAGGCAAAGTGAAATACTCTAAATCTTCCTTCTCATTGCTAAGATTGTAAAAAGACATTTCAGAGTCAAACTCAAAATAAATGTTATGCCTTGGTGCTTTGTAGACACCCCAATTTGGCCTAACGATTATTTCAAGTCCCACCTTGGGACCATCCCGATGATGAAATGGATATAGTGATTGCTGATTGCCTCCTTGAGAACCTTAGGACTTTCGGTAAGAACTTTGAGCCACTTAGAGGACCCAATTCAAAGCCATACAGCCTTTCAGACAGAAATACAGAAGCCTAGGAGAATCCATCTGTCGGCCGTGACATCGATCCCACGGCCCTAACATCATTTCCTCACCCGAGCAACCTGTTGCTAGCAAAATCTCCCTGAGAGATCAATCTCTCGGCCGTGTAGACACCTCCCAAATGGGGCATCGCCATACAGATTGATCACGCTTGTTTGGTTCCACTTCATAAACCAAGATCGTGGACATTCCCATGGCTAGGAACATCGCCACACAATAACGGTTATCATCAAAATCGAGTCGCCACCTAGTTTATCAAAACTAGGAAAAATGGACAGAGATTCCGGGTACGGGAGCCAAGAGTACAATAAGGGGAAGGTGTCAGGCACCCCTCTTTGCCCAGTCGTGAGACTGGCCCATAATCGTTCGACATACAATGTATATTTGCTTTATTTAATTCTAACACATAATCTGATTTTTAGCCTTTAACAGTTGATAAGGTGAGCCAGTACGATAAATGAAAGCATGCATCAGAATAAACAGAAAACAAATATATCCCAGCAAATAGATCTCTCGGCCGGTGAATTGATGTCACGGCCGAGGAATCCCACTGGATTTATATATCGGCCGAAGGATTGATTCCCCAGCCGATGTTCTTCCTCACACCAGAATGCGAACAGTTAATAGAAAGAACTAAAAAGCGAGAGACAGAAATTAAATCAAACCGTAGGCCGTTGGGCCTCACCACCTTGATCCCTCAGTAATTGATTGCTTGGATTGCGATTGATTGTAGATAATAGTGGTTGATTGTGGTAGTCAACTTCACAAAACCCTAGAACAAAGTGAGTTCTTTGGGGGTTTTTACTCTCGGATGCGGCTACTCACGGGAGGTTAGGGCTTTTGTAGAGGGTTGATAGGAGATGATTTCTGTAGAGTTTGGGGACGGATCATGGAGTGGAGAGATGTGTATTTCGTGGTTGTTATTTCGGAACCCTAAGGCCCTTTATATAGGCAATTGGTGACTCACTCCGGCCAATCAAATGGCGTGAATCAAAGTGGAGTTCTAGGGCAATAAGACCTCTATGGTAAGTGTATTCGTAGCCCCGAAGTAATGGTTCGTGGCTGCTAGGGTTTGGGCGAACGGATTGAAAAGCTGCTGAACATTCCAGAATCTGGAAAACATCGGTCTACCGGCCACCCAAAGGATTTCACGGCCGAAGAAAGGATTTCGCGGCCGCGGAAAGGATTTTCCAGCAAAAGGCCAAACTTTGCGGGCTCGCTCCGGACACTCCCGAACTCGGTTTTGCGCGTTCTTTGGACCGTTGGAAAGCTTGTTGAGTCTACTTTCTAACCCAAGTGGTTTGGATCAAATATATTTAGTACATCAAAAGATATGATAATTTTACCCTTAGTGGGTCAGAAAATGGATTGTTTTGGTAAAATTCTTGTATCTCCCTCGTTTCAAATTGGTTTAAGGCTTATTATATATCAATAAAGAGGGTTTTGAAAGTACTACAAGATGGTGGAATCCAACCACAAAAATAAGGAAGTTTAATTTATGAAAAATGGGCTGAAAGCAGACTTATTTGAAGATCGACGATGCTACCAAGGCTACAACACATTTCTATCCACTCTAAGTATCGCTCGGTACTCCTATCACCTATTCCAAAGTGTTCCTTAATCCCTTAAGAGCTTCACAAAGTTCCTAAGTCTTTCATGAAGTCAACCACAACAACCACATATCATATTCATCATCGGGATGGTCCCCAAGGTGGGACTTGAAATAATCGTTGAGCCAAATTGGGGTGTCTACAGATGCCCCTCTTTGACTGAACTTGGATAGACCGCGAGGCGTATTCAAGTAAAAGTCAAAGTTGTAAAAAAAACAACTCAATTTGGTCCAACCACTATTCCAAGGGTTTTCGAAAAAGGTTTTGTTATGGTCGGGCCGGGAGGCTGCCTACGTATTTCACAAGGGAAATTCAGACCAATCGTAGTTCGGGACAACCAAAAACAAAAGCGCAGAGCTTTAGAGGAGGAATTTGCCATCGGGCCATACCAAGCCTTCGAGCGATGTACCTGAGCTATGCCAGGATTTTGGCGGAGAGTAGTTGAAGGAGCGCGGGGCTACCTGGGGAGTTTTTGCGGAGAGCTTCCTTAGTATTTTGGGGTAGATCAGTACACGGCAGGTGCGTTTGCTTTTCTTGATCATCCTTACTTTGACTGAGAGGGGCTCGGTAGAGTAGCCTATCCTTGCGAATGAGCTGGAAGGAATTGATGTAGTGGGGTGGAATCCAAACCATCTGCTGGGGTGAGTTGGACGCCGGTTTGTTTTTGAGATGTGGGGGGCGCAGGGCCAGTATCTAGAGCACGGAGCTTTTTGGAGATGAGGGAACCGAGGCACGGAGCCGGTTGTAGTCATGAGGCGAAAGCCTGGAGAGTGATGGAATCGAGGCGTGGAGCCTGTTGCAATCTTGAGGTGAAGGCCTGAGGTGAGCTTAGAGCTTGAGGGAACCGAAGCGCGGAGCTGGTGTTGAATACAAGGCGAGAGCCTGAGGTGTCTGAGCTTTTGAGCTTGATAGGACCGAAGCGCGGAGCTGGTATTAATCACAAGGCGAGATCCTGAGGTGATTAGATTGAGGCATGGAGCCTGTTGCAGTTATGAGGCGAGGACCTGAGGTGAGCTTAGAGCTTTGATAGGGCCGAAGCGCGGAGCTGGTGTTGATCATAAGGCGAGAGCCTGAGGTGTAGGAACTGAGGCGTGGAGCCTGAGGTGATTTAGATTGAGGCATGGAGCCTGTTGCAGTTATGAGGCGAGGGCCTGAGGAGTTGGAACTTAGAGCTTGAAGTGATGGAACCGAGGCGTAGGGCCGGTTGTAGTTGTAAGGCGAGAGCCTGTGGAGTCGTAGCTTGGAGCTTGAAGTGATAGAACCGAGGCATAGAGCCGGTTGTAACCTATTTCAAATGCAAACACATGGTATATTTGATAGCAAAATGCATTCAACTAGTGAATCCTATGAGTGAAGTATCAGGTTTCATTCAAGAGAATGTTCAGGCAAAATAAATCTAGTGACTCATAAACATCATCATAATGCATCAAGAGATACAATGCCATGAGGCATACAAGACGAGAGACGTAATTTTGATATATGTGCACTCTATTTGGAATTTAGAATGTAACACTCATTATGCTTCGAATCGTTGGACATGTGATTTGCTTACGTCAAGTGACATGCAACAAAGATATCAACCACTGCAAGCCACATTATTCAAGACAATGGCGTGAGAGATATGTGCACATTATTTTGTTAATAGAATGCTTAGAGTAAAATAGTTCATACCACATTAAAGGATGCCAAGGGGCAAAATATGTCAAGAGACATAGTATACCACAATACCACATCATTTAGGGGCCAAGAGACGCAACATGTCGAGAGACATAACATATCAAGAGATGCAAGGCCATGAGGCATTTAGGTCAAGAGACTCAGGCGTCAAGGGACATAACACCGAGAGATGTACAAGTCAAGAGACCTAATACATCGAGAGATGTAATGCCAAGAGGAATAGTGGTCAAGAGACCTAATACATCGAGAGATGAAATGCCAAGAGGCATAGTGGTCGAGAGACCTAATACATCGAGAGATGCAATGCCAAGAGGCATAATGGTCGAGAGACCTAATACATCGAGAGATGCAATGCCAAGAGGCATAGTGGTCGAGAGACCTAATATATCAAGAGATAGCGCCTATTTTTTTCCTCTAGCCAAGAGGCGTCATACCAACAGATAATCAAACATATTCATAATGCAAGCAACATGTAGTAGTGAAGACAAAAATCAAGTATTAGATCAAGAGACCAATGCAAGACCAAATAACCACAACAGACATGAAAGCGAATCAAATGCGCGGGCCAAAGAGGCCTAGGAAAATGTCTAGATAAGACTAAACAGTGAGGTGCTCATGTAGACAAATCAACTGTACGGGCCAAGAGGCCAATGCAACCGCCTAAACTACACATCAAGCAACCATGTGATTGTGGTGACATGCAAGCAAGTGTTTTGGGACATCTCAACTTTCACGTACTCAAGCTAGTGCTTCTCCTACACCATAAGATGGCAACAAACTCTATACTAGCCAAATGGCTATGACAAAGAAGGCGATGAAATCCAAGAGGCTTGAAAGATTACAACACTCTAGCAATGCTGCTAACACACTGTATGGCCCAGGGACCTTCTAGCTACACTATTCATGAAATGGGAAACCCATGTTATCTCCGTAAAAATTTGCAAATAAGTAATTGTGCTTGTATTGCTGTGTCAAAAATGCTTAGGATAAAATCAATTTTGAAAGTTTCTCCTTGAGGATTTCAAAATCACATCATTTTACCTACATGATTCACATTCAAACCACTCAGTCGTCATGAGACGCAAAACTGTTCCACGAACCCATGACCCTAGCGAGTTTACTGCTTCAGGGTGAATTGACTACTTTGAGTTGGATTGATAAGTGACCACCGCGTGCCTCATGAGAGATTGTGCGCTTCTAAAAGGGGGATGTAGTTGTGCCCCTTTGCTTCACACCACTTTTCCTTCCACATTGGTTATGCCCCTAGTATCTAGGATTTTGTTGCTAAGTCGCGTTCTTCAATCCGAGAGGACTTTATTATGGACCATATTGTAGGTTAGGGTGTTGGCTTAAGAAAGGAAGGGATATAACAGCTCAAACCTACTTTCTACTCATGCTTGGGTTCCAAAAGCTAGCAGCCATCTAATCGCTCTATTTTGTATGAGAGGAAGATGTTTCTTCAAAATGCCCCCTGCTTTTGGATTGAAAGGGATGATATTTTTCTTCTTTCAAAACCCCCTTGTATGACGGGATGCTTACTTTTCATTTTGTAGTCATCTCTCATTGCATTCTTATCTACCCCAGTGTGGGGGATGACTGTCTAGCAGGCTTTGTTTGAAAGAAACTATTCAGAGGCTCAATGTGGCTAGCAAGGGATAAGTGTTTGGATAGAGAAATGATGGCCTTTCTTCATTTTGAATCACGCGACAGAGCGACTAGAATCCTAACCAAGAGATTAAGAGGCTTTGATGTTTTACCTAGTGGTTCTTCAAAATCGAGGACAAGTCTTGAGACTCAAAGTGGGTGCATGGAGACATAGCTAAATTTTCATTTTATTTTTATGCTCTAACTTTTGCCTAGACTGCCCTTGAGGGTTTTCAACCTAGCGAGCTCATTTTTTTTTTCTTCCTTCTATCAACAACATGTTTCTCTTACTAGTGGCTTCATGAGAGCACATAAATATTTTCAACTCCCCCCCCCCCCCCCCCCCCAACTCAACATGAATGACATGGGTCAAAACTCATTCTTTGCATTTGACAACTCGAGTGATTTATGATGTATTTCAAGCGATATCATGAGATTACTTTGAAATCCTTGAGGATTGTTTTCAACACTTAATGTTATCATGAGTATTCTTTGGCAGCAAATTAGCACAAGAGAAAACATTTTTAAAAATGTGGCCGACCCTAAGGTGCCTACGTATCTCTAAAGAGAATCAGGCCATTCGTAGTTCAGGTTTAAGGAGATTCACATTCCGGAAGAGATTCATATTTCATATTGAGTGCAAAGAATTGGTCAAAAACCATGATGAACAAAATGACTTTAATTTCCAGAGAAAATAAACTCAAGACTCCAACTCCTAAAAGAAAATAAACTCAAGACTCAGATTTTAAGAAGAAGCTAAAAAACATTGACTCAACACTCAGACTAAGACGTGACAAACTTGGCTGTTGCCGCTCAAACATTCAACTTGGCCGTATCAAAACATCCCTTGATCAATGAGTTTTTGGATATCACGTTGCAATCGGATGCAATGATCAGTTTCATGCCCAGAAATCTGATGGTAGGCACAGTGCTTGGTAGGATCATAGTTTGGGCCAAATGGTGGGCAGGGTGACTGAGTTTCTAAAGGTTCGAGCAGTCCTTGTTTGACTAGAGTAGCCAGGGCTTGAGATGGGGATGAGTTAAGATTTCGGCGGTGGCGGAGTGTACGACGTTTGGGATTTCTGGAAGTGGAGTTTTGGTGAACAGGGGTGTGTTGGGATGGATTTAGTGGAAATATGGCACTGCTGGCATTGGTGACAATGGTATGGTTGGGAATGCTTCTTTTTGGTTGGGTGATTTCTCCCTCGACTTGTTCCATATGTTGGGGCTGCGGGTTCATCATTGTTCTTTCTTGTCTTTCCTTGGCAAAATGAATTTCCGCTTGAACTGCTTTCTCCATCCACCTAGCAGGTGCAGGTGGAGGTGGAGGTGGAGCTTGTGGAGAACTTCTTTGTAAACCGTGAACAATGGTGGCTAGGGCAGCCACTGATTCAGTCAATACATTAACTTTAGCGGCCAGTGCTTCAATCTTCTCGTCAGCCATCGTTGTCACGTCTAAGACCAAACCCAAAATTTAGGAAAAACAAGAACTTAGTTACGCTCAGGTTGAGATGTCCAGAATCAAGTGATCGTGCAGTGCACCTATGCCTATTGCCCCCTAGAATGTAAGCTGCCCCTAATATAATGACCCATTTACCATGCATGCAACCAAGTGGTTGAACGACATATTAGTACTATGAAGTGATGTGATTAGGTAGTAATGCAATACAGCAAGCAATCATGCGACAATTATACAATCAAGTGATCATATATACAATGTACCATGCAAGATAAAAGATTGATGAAATCTCCACATTTTCTTTTTTAAGATCCTAGGGAAAAAAACAAAGAAAGAAAGAAATTTATGAAAACCTAAAGAATAAGGAAATATATATTTTTTTATTCTTTTGAAAAGATCATAGCAAAGAGAAAGAAATAAAAAGAAAGATTCGTTTCTTTTTATTTTTTTTGTTTTGAAAGAATCCTAGCAATAAATAAATAAATAAAACCTAGAGATAAAAGAAGACTTTTGTTTTTTTGTTTTTCGAAACTCCTAACAGTATAAGACTATGACAACCTTTCACAAGTCAAAACTTATCTCAAAGAGAGACAGAGTTATGCAAGGACTATTCTTTATCTCAAGAGAGATAGACTTTATCACAAACTCTTGATAAGATGAGAATGAATTCATCTTCTACAGCAATTAAAACTCTAAAGAGTACTAATCATTGAATCAAACAAGAGTTTCAGATATAATGCAACACATAGTCCTAACCTGCTTGGGATTTCCTGTCCTAGTTTGGAAAGAGTTCTATGGCTTTCTACAATATGCAAGGTTTAAGGTAGTCTCAAAGGGTGCTCCGTTAGGAGTTTGCTGGAACCCCTAACATAGCCCGTGTCATGCCGGGATATCAGGTGAACTCAACGTGGGTTGCCCGCTCAATGCACATGAAAAAGAATTAAATAAAGCAAATATTAATTCCATGTTGAACTTTCTGGTTATGGCTCTCAAATCCCCAGCAGAGTCGCCAAAAACTGTAGACACCTCCCAAACGGGGCATCGCCATACAGATTGATCACGCTTGTTTGGTTCCACTTCATAAACCAAGATCGTGGACATTCCCATGGCTAGGAACATCGCCACACGATAACGGTTATCATCAAAATAGAGTCGCCACCTAGTTTATCAAAACTAGGAAAAATGGACAGAGATTCCGGGTACGGGAGCCAATAGTACAATAAGGGGAAGGTGTCAGGCACCCCTCTTTGCCCAGTCGTGAGACTGGCCCATAATCGTTCGACATACAATGTATATTTGCTTTATTTAATTCTAACACATAATCAGATTTTTAGCCTTTAACAGTTGATAAGGTGAGCCAGTACGATAAATGAAAGCATGCATCAGAATAAACAGAAAACAAATATATCCCAGCAAATAGATCCCTCGGCCGGTGAATTGATGTCACGGCCGAGGAATCCCACTGGATCTATATATCGGCCGAAGGATTGATTCCCCAGCCGATGTTCTTCCTCACACCAGAATGCGAACAGTTAATAGAAAGAACTAAAAAGCGAGAGACAAAAATTAAATCAAACCGTAGGCCGTTGGGCCTCACCACCTTGATCCCTCAGTAATTGATTGCTTGGATTGCGATTGATTGTAGATAATAGTGGTTGATTGTGGTAGTCAACTTCACAAAACCCTAGAACAAAGTGAGTTCTTTGGGGGTTTTTACTCTCGGATGCGGCTACTCACGGGAGGTTAGGGCTTTTGTAGAGGGTTGATAGGAGATGATTTCTGTAGAGTTTGGGGACGGATCATGGAGTGGAGAGATGTGTATTTCGTGGTTGTTATTTCGGAACCCTAAGGCCCTTTATATAGGCAATTGGTGACTCACTCCGGCCAATCAAATGGCGTGAATCAAAGTGGAGTTCTAGGGCAATAAGACCTCTATGGTAAGTGTATTCGTAGCCCCAAAGTAATGGTTCGTGGCTGCTAGGGTTTGGGCGAACGGATTGAAAAGCTGCTGAACATTCCAGAATCTGGAAAACATCGGTCTACTGACCGCCCAAAGAATTTCACGGCCGAAGAAAGGATTTCGCGGCCGCGGAAAGGATTTTCCAGCAAAAGGCCAAACTTTGCGGGCTCGCTCCGGACACTCCCGAACTCGGTTTTGCGCGTTCTTTGGATCGTTGGAAAGCTTGTTGAGTCTACTTTCTAACCCAAGTGGTTTGGATCAAATATATTTAGTACATCAAAAGATATGACAATTTTACCCTTAGTGGGTCAGAAAATGGATTGTTTTGGTAAAATTCTTGTATCTCCCTCGTTTCAAATTGGTTTAAGGCTTATTATATATCAATAAAGAGGGTTTTGAAAGTACTACAAGATGGTGGAATCCAACCACAAAAATAAGGAAGTTTAATTTATGAAAAATGGGCTGAAAGCAGACTTATTTGAAGATCGACGATGCTACCAAGGCTACAACACATTTCTATCCACTCTAAGTATCGCTCGGTACTCCTATCACCTATTCCAAAGTGTTCCTTAATCCCTTAAGAGCTTCACAAAGTTCCTAAGGCTTTCATGAAGTCAACCACAACAACCACATATCATATTCATCATCGGGATGGTCCCCAAGGTGGGACTTGAAATAATCGTTGAGCCAAATTGGGGTGTCTACAGGCCGCAAGATCTATCCTTCGGCCGAGACATCCATTCCTCGGCCGTGATATCCTTTACTCGGCCGCCAGATCGACCTTTTCCCAGACTCTGGAACGTGTTCTGTCAGACGTTTGATCCGATTACACTACCTTCCCGATGCGTTCGGGCTACGCTCAGAGATTACGACGTAGAGTTAGAGATGCATTGCAATTGCAATTGCAATCGTGCCATTTGATTGGCCGGAGTGAGTCACCAATTGCCTATATAAAGGGCCTTTGGACTCCAAAAATACACACACGAAATTATCAGAGTACACACTCTCTCAAACCTCGAAACTCTGCACAAATACTCTCTCACACCCACTCTTCAAAAGCCCTAACCTCTCGAAGGTAGCCGTCAATCCGGCGATCAAACCCCGAAGTTCAAACCCTAACCCTAGGGTTTTCAATCAAGCAATCAGTCAATCACGCCCAATCCAAAGCAATCAAGCAACTGAGGGATCAAGGTGGTGAGGCCCAACGGCCTCTGGTTTGTCTTATTTACCGTATTTCTGACTAACCGTAGCGTTTTGATCATCTGTTGATCTTTCTGTCTGGTGTGAGGAAGAACACCGACCGGGGCTTCGATCCCTCGGCCGGTACATAAAATCAGGAGGATCCCTCGGCCATGACATCCATTCGCCGGCCGCGGGATCCATCTCCCTGGGACAGTTTGTTTGCTTTTCTGCTTTTTTGAATGCATGCTTATTTATCGCACTGGCTCACTTTGCTTACTGTTTAAAGGAATAAATAAACAGACTATGTGTTGGAATTAAACAAAGCATCTACACGTCTTATGTTGAATGATTATGGGCCAGTCTCACGACTGGGTAAAGAGGGGTGCCTAACACCTTCCCCTTATTGTACTTTTGGCTCCCGTATCCAGAATCTCTATCCATTTTCCCAGTTTTAATAAACTGGGTGGCGACTCTGTTTTGATGATAACTGCTATCATGTGGCGATGTTCCTAGCCATGTGAATGTCCATGATTTTGGTTTACGAAGCAAGCAACCAATCGAGCAAACAAACGTGATCAATCTGTATGGCGATGCCCCGTTTGGGAGGTGTCTACAGTTTTTGGCTACTCTGCTGGGGAATATGAGAGCCATAACCAAAAAGTTCAACATAAGACTAATACATGCCTTGTTTAATTCATCTATCATATGCATCGAGCGGGCAACCCGTTGAGTTCACCTGATATCCCGGCATGACACGGGCTATGTTGGGGGTTCCAGCAAACTCCACAGTCACTCGTACCTAGTGGTATATCAAAAAGGGAATCACCCAATCACCGCCTATGATGGGCTGGTGAGAGGATTGGTGCCCTTTGACAACGGAGCACCCTGAGACTACCAAAACCTTGCATGTATTAGAAAGCCATAGAACTTATCAAACTAAGACAGGAACCTACAAGCTAGGAACCTACTTGCATTTTACTTCCAAGTTCTTCCTCACACCCATTGTATATGTGTATGTTGTAAAGTTTCTCTTTTGCAGGTTAAACCTTAGGAATCTCTCTAAGTCAAACAAACAGTAGGTAAGATTAATCAATCTAACTAAAGCAAAAACCTTTTCAGGAAAAATGACTGCATCACTGTTCATGTCTGATTCGCACTTTCAAGTTGTCACCAAGCTGTTTGGTCCGCTCCACCTTGCTGTTGAAGACTTCAACCCCTCCGAATACATCACTCCAGTAAATCAACCAAAGCCTATGGTGGCTATCATTGAAGACAACCATGTCATGTTTGCTGGAACGGTTTATGAGGAAGAAGTAGAAGACCTGATCGAAGAAGAAGGGCTTCGCAGGGTTCCGATCTATTTTTATGACCCCTATGCACCTACCGACGACTATTGGCCAATAAACGAGGTCAACAACCTCGAAACTGAAGAGGCAAAGGAAGAAGAGTCTGTCGACAATGACCCACTAGACGAAATATCACTAAACCTACTCTTTGATGAGGGGGTCACCAACAATGAAATAAGGGTGATCCACCCCATCACAGATAGCTTTGGTAATTGGTGGGGCTTTGTTGGCACACGACGAGTTGACAACAGCGACGAAGCAGAGATTGAAGCTCAATTGGAAGAAATAACAGCGATAGGAAATCAAATGGCCCTCCAAGACTTGCAGGGTGACAATGATGAAAGTGCGAATCAAGGTGACAGTGAAGTGCTGGTGATCAACCTTGGTGATGAAAAAGACTGCTCTGAACTGATTGTGGATGCTGAAAAAGGGGCTTACCCTAACTGGACCGTGGAACACACTTTGAAATACAAAATGAAAAGCGCTAATTCTGATCTTGGTTCTGATTCCGATTCCGACTCCGAGTCGACTCAGTCCGAGTCAAGCTTTTCATCTGTTGAAACTACTAAGTCTAGTGAGGAAAACCTGGTCAAAGTACCAAGGCATAACATTTACTTTGAGTTCGACTCTGAAATGTCTTTTGATAAATTTTGCAATGAGAAGGAAGATTTAGAGTATTTCACTTTGCCTATGATCGATTGTGTGGATTCCGACAAACCAAATTTTGAGGAAGAAATTCCAAAAGAAATTCTAGAATTCATCGAGAGAGAAGAAGAAAGGCACGCTAAACCTTTTTCTGAGGAAATAATCACAGCAAACATAGGCTCTGAAAACGAGCCCAAAATGGTTAAAATTGGTGCCGCACTATCCCCTCAAGAAAGTGAAAAACTAATCATTTTGCTAAAAGAATACAAAGATGTTTTTGCCTGGTCTTACGAGGACATGCCTGGAATAGACCCTGAAATTGTTCAGCATAAAATTCCTCTTCATCCTGATGCAAAACCAGTTAAACAAAAACTGAGACGTATGCGCCCTGATTGGGTCCTAAAGATAAAAGAAGAAGTCACTAAACAAATCAACGCCGGTTTTCTCATAGTCACCGAATATCCATAGTGGGTAGCTAACATCGTTCCCGTACCAAAGAAAACTGGAGGAATCAGGATCTACGTAGATTTCCGAGATCTCAACAAGGCCAGTCCAAAGGATGACTTCCCATTACCTCACATAGACGAGCTAGTAGATAACACCGCAAGCCATGCATTGCTATCTTTCATGGACGGATTTTTTGGGTACAATCAAATCCTTATGTCTCCTAAGGATAGAGAGAAAACCACCTTTACTATGCCTTGGGGAACTTACTGCTACCGAGTAATGCCGTTTGGGTTGAAGAATGCTGGAGCCACTTACCAGAGGATGGCAACAACACTGCTGCACGACATGATGCACAAAGAGGTCGAGGTGTATGTCGACGATATGATAGTCAAATCAAAGGAAAGGGAAGGACACCAAGGAGCACTCCAAAAGTTCTTTGAGAGGATTAGGAATTACAAACTACGTCTTAACCCTCAAAAATGCACTTTTGGGGTAACAGCTGGAAAGATGTTGGGATTCCTCATCACTCAAAGAGGAATCGAGGTAGACCCTTCCAAGATACAGGCTATCATGGAGATATCACCGCCTAGGACGGAGAAGGAAGTAAGGAGTTTCTTGGGGAAGGTACAGTTCATCAGCAGGTTCATTTCCAAGCTCACAACCACCTGTGAACCTCTTTTCAAGCTATTGAAGAAAGGTTCTGATTTTGAATGGAGCCAGGACTGTCAGCAAGCGTTCGAGGCAATCAAAGAATATCTTCAGAATCCACCTGTACTGTCGCCGCCCATCCCTGGGAAGCCATTGATTCTGTATCTCTCAGTAACAGACACATCCATGGGATGCATGCTAGCGCAAGAAAACGACGCCAAAGTAGAGTGCGCCATATACTACCTCAGCAAAAAAATGATGGATTATGAGACAAGGTACACTCCCCTCGAGAAAACCTGTTGGGGGCTAGTATGGGCCACAAAGAAACTGAGGCACTACCTGTTAGCACATCCGGTGGTGCTGGTCTCTCGTTTAGACCCAATCAAGTATCTTTTCGAAAAGCCAGCACTTATCGGAAAGCTAGCTAGGTGGTTATTGCTGCTAGCAGAATTCGACCTCAAATACATGACAAGGAAATCAGTAAAGGGAAGAGCTGTGGCAGAATTCTTGGCAGATCACCCTATGACAGAGGCCGAGGCAGAGGACTTCATGTTCCCCGACGAGGACATCTTATGTCTCTTAGACGACACCTGGCAACTTTACTTTGATGGAGCATCAAACCGATGTGGATATGGCATAGGGTTATTGCTAGTTTCCCCAAACGACTCCCACATCCCTTTGTCATATAAACTGAGGTTTGAGGTCACTAACAACCAAGCTGAATACGAGGCTTGTATTGCTGGAATGGAGACAACCCTGGAGCTAGGGGCAAAAAGGGTAGAAGTCACTGGGGATTCAAACCTGGTGGTATCTCAAGCCAGAGGAGACTGGAAGGTCAAGGAAGATACACTGAAGCTATATCACTCTGTGCTGGAAGATCTAATTCCACAATTCGATTCTGTTATCTTCACACACACTCCTCGAGTGAGCAATAGATTTGCAGATGCACTGGCAACATTAGCATCTATGGTCGAAATACCCCTGGGATTCACAATGCGGCCTCTCATGATCGAACAAAAAGTTAAACCAGCATGTGAATGCACCTTTACCGAGGAAGGTGAAGACGATGGCAAGCCATGGTACGAAGACGTAAAGGAATTCCTGGAAAAAGGAGAATACCCATCCGAGGCCACCTCAAAAGACAAAACGGCTCTGCGGAAGTTTGCTGCCCGATTTGTAATCTGTGGAGGATCATTGTATCGAAGGGCACATTTGGGTCCAAGTCAACTTTGTGTCACAACGGAGGACAGCCGCAAGGTAATGGAGGAAATACACGAAGGAATTTGTGGGCCACATATGAACGGGGCAACAATGGCAAAGAAGATCCTACATCAGGGATATTACTGGACTACAATGGAGGCCGACTGCGTTGATTATGTCTGCCGATGTTACAAATGCCAAACTCACGCTGATCGTATGCGTATTCCCCCTACGGAATTGTATAGCATGACATCCCCTTGGCCATTCTCCACTTGGGGGATAGACGTCATTGGAAGCATAAATCCAAAGGGAAAATACAAACATCAGTTCATTCTGGTGGCCATTGACTACTTCACCAAGTGGGTAGAAGTAGCTTCTTATGCTACTCTCAAAGCCACTCATGTGGCCAAATTTATTCGCACTAATATCATCTATCGATATGGTGTACCTTACGAGTTCGTCTGTGACAATGGATCACACTTCAAGGGGGCGACAAAGAAGCTTTTCGCCGAATTTGGGATACAGAATCATCGGTCGTCTACTTACCGACCTCAAACTAATGGAGCAGTTGAAGCTGCAAACAAGAATATCAAGAGGATTCTGCGGAAGACTACCGACACTTACACAGACTGGCCAGAAATGCTACCTCTGTCACTATGGGGTTATCGAACAACTGAAAGGACTTCAACTGGGGCCACTCCCTACTCTCTGGTTTATGGAATGGAAGCTGTCTTGCCTATCGAACTAGAATTACCTTCGTTAAGGGTTCTAGCTGAAACTGGAATGATCGAAGAAGACTGGGTTCAAAATCACCACGACGAGTCGGTACAACTAGACGAAAGGAGGCTGAGAGCGTTATACCATGTACAAGGGTATCAACGCCGCATTGCACGAGCATTCTGTAGACACCTCCCAAACGGGGCATCGCCATACAGATTGATCAAGCTTGTTTGGTTCCACTTCATAAATCAAGATCGTGGACATTCCCATGGCTAGGAACATCGCCACACGATAACGGTTATCATCAAAATAGAGTCGCCACCTTGTTTATTAAAACTAGGAAAAATGGACAGAGATTCCGGGTACGGGAGCCAAGAGTACAATAAGGGGAAGGTGTTAGGCACCCCTCTTTGCCCAGTCGTGAGACTGGCCCATAATCGTTCGACATACAATGTATATTTGCTTTATTTAATTCTAACACATAATCTAGTTTTTAGCCTTTAACAGTTGATAAGGTGAGCCAGTACGATAAATGAAAGCATGCATCAGAATGAACATAAAACAAATATGTCCCAGCAAATAGATCCCTCGGCCGGTGAATTGATGTCACGGCCGAGGAATCCCACTGGATCTATATATCGGCCGAAGGATTGATTCCCCAGCCGATGTTCTTCCTCACACCAGAATACGAACAGTTAATAGAAAGAACTAATTAAAAGCGAGAGACAGAAATTAAATCAAACCGTAGGCCGTTGGGCCTCACCACCTTGATCCCTCAGTAATTGATTGCTTGGATTGCGATTGATTGTAGATAATAGTGGTTGATTGTGGTAGTCAACTTCACAAAACCCTAGAACAAAGTGAGTTCTTTGGGGGTTTTTACTCTCGGATGCGGCTACTCACGGGAAGTTAGGGCTTTTGTAGAGGATTGATAGGAGATGATTTCTGTAGAGTTTGGGGACGGATCATGGAGTGGAGAGATGTGTATTTTGTGGTCATTATTTCGGAACCCTAAGGCCCTTTATATAGGCAATTGGTGACTTACTCCGGCCAATCAAATGGGAGTGAATCAAAGTGGAGTTCTAGGGCAATAAGACCTCTATGGTAAGTGTATTCGTAGCCCCGAAGTAATGGTTCGTGGCTGCTAGGGTTTGGGCGAACGGATTGAAAAGCTGCTGAACATTCCAGAATCTGGAAAACATCGGTCTACCGGCCGCCCAAAGGATTTCACGGCCGAAGAAAGGATTTCGCGGCCGCGGAAAGGATTTTCCAGCAAAAGGCCAAACTTTGCGGGCTCGCTCCGGACACTCCCGAACTCGATTTTGCGTGTTCTTTGGATCGTTGGAAAGCTTGTTGAGTCTACTTTCTAACCCAAGTGGTTTGGATCAAATAAATTTAGTACATCAAAAGATATGACAATTTTACCCTTAGTGGGTCAGAAAATGGATTGTTTTGGTAAAATTCTCGTATCTCCCTCGTTTCAAATTGGTTTAAGGCTTATTATATATCAATAAAGAGGGTTTTGAAAGTACTACAAGATGGTGGAATCCAACCACAAAAATAAGGAAGTTTAATTTATGAAAAATGGGCTGAAAGCAGACTTATTTGAAGATCGACGATGCTACCAAGGCTAAAACACATTTCTATCCACTCTAAGTATCGCTTGGCACTCCTATCACCTATTTCAAATTGTTCCTTAACCCCTTAAGAGTTTCACAAAGTTCCTAAGGCTTTCATGAAGTCAACCACAACAACCACATATCATATTCATCATCGGGATGGTCCCCAAGGTGGGACTTGAAATAATCGTTGAGCCAAATTGGGGTGTCTACAGATGCCTCTCTTTGATTGAACTTGGATAGACCGCGAGGTGTATTCAAGTAAAAGTCAAAGCTGTAAAAAAGCAACTCAATTTGGTCCAACCACTATTCCAAGGGTTTTTGAAAAAGGTTTTAGTTATGGTCGGGCCGGGAGGCTGCCTACGTATTCCACAGGGGAAATTCAGACCAATCGTAGTTCGGGACAACCAAAAACAAAAGCGCAGAGCTTTAGAGGAGGAATTTGCCATCGGGCCATACCAAGCCTTCGAGCGATGTACCTGAGCTATGCCAGGATTTTGGCAGAGAGTAGTTGAAGGAGCGCCGAGCTACCGGGGAAATTCTTGCGGAGAGCATCTTCAGTATTTTGGGGTAGATCAATACATAGCAGGTGAGTCGTTTGCTTTTCATGATCATCCTTACTTTGAATGAGGGGAGCTCGGTAGAGTAGCCTATCCTTGCGAATGAGCTCGATGGAATTGATGTAATTTGGGGCGGAATCCAAACCATCTTCTGGGGATGAATCGGACGCTGGTTTTGAGATATGGGGACACAAGGCCAGTAACTGGAGCGCTGAGCTTTGAGATGAGGCGTGGAGCCGGTTGCAGTCATGAGGCGAGAGCTTGAGGAGTTGGAACTTAGAGCTTGAAGTGATGGAACCGAGGCGTAGAGCCGGTTGTAGTTGTAAGGCGAGAGCCTGTGGAGTCGGAGCTTGGAGCTTGAAGTGATAGAACTGAGGCATAAAGCCGGTTGTAACCTGTTTCAAATGCAAACACATGGTATATTTGATAGCAAAATGCATTCAACTAGTGAATCCTATGAGTGTAGCATCAGGTTTCATTCAAGAGAATGTTCAGGCAAAATAAATCTAGTGACTCACAAACATCATCATAATGCATCGAGAGATACAACGCCATGAGGCGTACAAGACGAGAGACGTAATTTTGATATATGTGCACTCTATTTGGAATTTAGAATGTAACACATTATGCTTCGAATCGTTGGACATGTGATTAGCTTACGTCAAGTGACATGCAACAAAGACATCAACCACTGCAAGCCACATTATTCAAGACAATGGTGTAAGAGATATGTGCTCATTATTTTGTTAATAGAATGCTTAGAGTAAAATAGTTCATACCACATTAAAGGATGCCAAGGGGCAAAATATGTCAAGAGACATAGTATACCACAATACCACATCATTTAGGGGCCAAGAGACGCAACATGTCAAGAGACATAACATATCAAGAGATGCAAGGCCATGAGGCATTTAGGTCAAGAGACTCAGGCGTCAAGGGACATAACACCGAGAGATGTATAAGTCAAGAGACCTAATATATCGAGAGATGTAATGCCAAGAGGAATAGTGATCGAGAGACCTAATACATCGAGAGATGCAATGCCAAGAGGCATAGTGGTCGAGAGACCTAATACATCGAGAGATGCAATGCCAAGAGGCATAGTGGTCGAGAGACCTAATATATCAAGAGATAGTGCCTATTTTTTCTTCTAGCCAAGAGGCGTCATACCAACAGATAATCAAACATATTGTAGACACCTCCCAAGCGGGGCATCGCCATACAGATTGATCACGTTGTTTGTTCGATTGGTTGCTCACTTCATAAACCAAAATCATGGACATTCCCATGGCTAGGAACATCGCCACATGATAACGGTTATCATCAAATAGAGTCGCCACCCAGTTTATTAAAACTGGGAAAATAGATAGAGATTCTGGATATGGGAGCCAAAAGTCCAATAAGGGGAAGGTGTTAGGCACCCCTCTTTGCCCAGTCGTGAGACTGGCCCATAATCATTCAACATAAGACGTATAGATGCTTTGTTTAATTCCAACACATAATCTATTTATTCATTCCTTTAAACAGTAAGTAAAGCGAGCCAGTGCGATAAATGAGCATGCATCAGAAAGCAGATAAAACAAACAAAATGTCCCAAGGAGATAGATCTCGCGGCCGGTGAATGGATGTCACGGCCGAGGGATCTCCCTGGTTTGATATACCGGCCGAGGGATCGAAGCCCCGGTCGGTGTTCTTCCTCACACCAGACAGAAAGATTTAACAGAAAATCAAAACGTTACGATTAGTAAAAAGGGACAGTAAATAAGGCAAACCAGAGGCCGTTGGGCCTCACCACCTTGATCCCTCAGTTGCTTGATTGCTTTGGATTAGGCGTGATTGATTGATTGCTTGATCGAGAACCCTAGAGTTAGGGTTTGAACTTCGGGGTTTGATCGCCGGATTGACGGCTACCTTCGGGAGGTTAGGGCTTTTGGAGTGTGGGATTGAGGGAGTATTTGTGCAGAGCTTTGAGGCTTGATAGAGTGTGTAGGTATATCAATTTCTGTGTCTTATTTCGGAGCCCAAAGGCTCCTTTATATAGGCATAGGGATGACTCACTCCGGCCAATCAAATCACGAGATGGCAATTGCAATTGCAATGCATCTCTAACTCTACGTCGTGATCTCTGAGCGTAGCCCGAACGCATCGGAAAGGTAGTGTAGTTGGATCAAACCAAACGTCTGACAGAACGTTCGAGAGTCTGGAAAAAGGTCGATCTGGCGGCCGAGTAATAGATCACGCGGCCGAGGAATGGATGTCTCGGCCGAAGGATAGATCTTGCGGCCGAGGAATTGATCTCTCAGGGAGATTTTGCTGGCAACAGGTTGCTCGGGTGAGGGAATGATGTTATGGCCGTTAGATCGATGTTACGGCGGTCAGATGGATTCTCCTAGGCTTCTGTATTTCTGTCTGAAAGGCTGTATGGCTTTGAATTGGGTCCTCTAAATGGTTCAAAGTTCTCACCGAAAGTCCTAAGGTCCTCAAGGAAGCAATCAGCAATCATTGTATCCATTTCATCATCGGGATTGTCCCAAGGTGGGACTTGAAATAATCGTTAGGCCAAATTGGGGTGTCTACAGATGCCCCTCTTTGACTGAACTCAGACGGATCGCGAGACATGTTTGAGTAAGAGTCAAAGCTGTAAAAAGCAACTCAATTTGGTCCAACCACTATTCCAAGGGGTTTTTGAAAAAGGTTTTGTTATGGTCGGGCCGGGAGGCTGCCTACGTATTCCACAAGGGAAATTTAGACCAATCGTAGTTCGGGCAATAAAGAAAAACAAAAAGTTTGGAAGGTTAGAGACAGAAGACGTACCTTAGGGCTTAAAAAGCCGTAGTGTGACGTACCTAGACTGAGCCAGGGTTTTGGCGAAGAGTAGTTGAAGGAGCACAGGGCTGCCGGGGGAGCTTTTGCGGAGAGCTTCCTTAGTTATTTTGGGGTAGATCAGTACACTGCAGGTGCGTTTGCTTTTCTTGATCATCCTTACTTTGACTGAAAGGAGCTCGGTAGAGTAGCTTATCCTTGCGAATGAGCTGGAAGGAATTGATGTAATTGGGGTGGAATCCAAACCATCTGCTGGGATGAGTTGGACGCCGTTTGTTTTTGAGATGGGGGGCGCAGGGCCAGTAACTGGAGCACGGAGCTTTTGGAGATGAGGGAACCGAGGCACGGAGCCGGTTTGTAGTCATGAGGCAAGAGCCTGAGGAGTGATGGAATCGAGGCGTGGAGCTTGTTGTAATCTTGAAGTGAAGGCCTGAGGAGATTGGATAGGACCGAAGCGCGGAGCTGGTGTTGATCATAAGGCGAGAGCCTGAGGTGATTGATAGGACCGAAGCGCGGAGCTGGTGTTGATTATAAGGCGAGAGCCTGAGGTGGTTGATAGGACCGAAGCGCGCAGCTGGTGTTGATTATAAGGCGAGAGCCTGAGGTGACTAGATTGAGGCGTGGAGCCTGCTGCGGTTATGAGGCGAAGGCCTTGAGGTGAGCTTAGATTGAGGCGTGGAGCCTGCTGCGGTTATGAGGCGAAGGCCTGAGGTGAGCTTAGAGCTTGATGGGACCGAAGCGCGGAGCTGGTATTGATCAGGATGAGAGCCTGTGGTGTCAGAGCTTTGAGCTTGACGTGATGAACCGAAGCGCGGAGCTGGTACAAGGCAAGAGCCTAGGGTGAAGGAACTGAGGCATGGAGCCTGAAGTGATTGAGGCGTGGAGCCTGCATGCAGTCTTGAGGCGAGAGCCTGAGTTGTCGGAGCTTAGAGCTTGACGTGATATAAACCGAAGCGTAGAGCTGGTTGCATTCTGATGGTCTGTGCACGGAGCTTTTCCATCATAAGTGTTGGCGTGGAGCCAAAGGATCGAGGCGTTGGGCCGATCAATAAAATCGAGGCATAGAGCCGGTTGATTGCAGGGTTGACCTGTTTCATGAGAGATATGCAGAGTGTATATGTGCGATTATGGTTGTTAGATGTGAACAAATATGATGCGGACTCGATGTGAAAATGTTGATGCAAATGTGCACGGGCCCGTGCGTGTGTGTTTGTTTTAAGCTTAGAGCTTCTATCAAGTTCCGGACTTGAGCATTCAGAGCGTAGAGCTTGAGCATTCGGACGGCAGAATCCAAGCATTCAAAGTACAGGCTTTGAGCGTCTAGTACGCAGTGGTTGGGCATCCAAGCGTAGAGCTTGAGCATTCAAGTGTATAACTTGAGCATCCGGTACACAGTGGTTGGGCATCCAAGCGTAGAACTTGAGCATTCAAAAATGTTAGATTTTTGAGCATTCAGGCGTAGAGCCTGAGAATAGATGTCTTGATTGTTGGGGCGGCTTAGAGCCTGTTGCTTGTTTACGGCTTCGAGCCAGTTGAGATAGTGGGCTTTGAGCCGCTGAGTTGTAATAACAAGCGTAGATCCTGCCGATAATGGGCTTGGAGCCGCTAAGTGGGTTGCTATGGCTTTGAGCCAGCTGAGACGATAGATACAGGCTTCGAGCCTGTTGGAGTAATGGGCTTCGAGCCGCTGAGATTGTGATAGCGAGCGTAGAGCTGCTGAATAAGTACAGGCGTAGAGCCTGTCGATAATGGGCCTCGAGCCGCTGAGTTGATTGCTATGGCTTCGAGCCAGTTGAAACGGTGGGCTTGGAGCCGCTGAGATGGTAGACATAGGCTTTGAGCCTGTTGAGGTAATGGGCTTCGAGCCGCTGAGTTGTGATAACGGGCGTAGAGCCTGTTGCTGTGATAGCGAGCGTAGAGCTGCTGGGATGGTAAACATAGGCTTCGAGCCTATTGAGGTGATGGCTTGGAGCCATTTGAGATAATAGGCTTTGAGCCACTGAGTTGTGATAAAGGGCGTAGAGCCTGTCGATAATGGGCTTCGAGCCGCTAAGGTGGCAGAGACGGTAGGCACAGGGCCGCTGATTTGATACGGGCATAGAGCCGCTGAGTTTGCTTGAATATAGGCATAGAGCCTACTGGGATGGTAAACATAGGCTTCGAGCCTGTTGAAGCAATGGGCATAGAGCCGCTGAGATTGGTTGTCATGACTTCGAGCCTGTTGAAATGGTGGGCTGGGAGCCGCTGAGCTAGTAGGTGGAGGCGTAGAGTTGCCAGGTGTCTTGTTTTGCCGTAGTAGGAGCTTCGGCCAGCAGTTTGTGGAGAGAGATTTTCCTCATGCTTGGGTATGCCCCCAAGGCTGGTTTTGATCATGTTGCATTGGCTCAGGGGTGCCCCCAAGGCTACTTGGTTGGTTGAGGACTTAGAAGTCTGTAGTGGCTTGAGCTAGTGCATCGAGCAAAATCTGCTGTTGCTGAGGGAATTTGATTAAGGGGCCAGGAGATCGATCCCTCGGCCGAAGAATTGATGTCTCGGCCGAGGAATGGATGTCTTGGCCGTGAGAACGCCAAAAGCCAGGAAATCGATTTAAGTTCAGTTAAATCGATCTCACGGCCCATTTAATCTTTCCTTCTCCTCCTCTCTCATTCTCCTCCGTTCCTCTCGTTCGACGACCACCACACGCTGCCGTCTTCCTCCACCACCGTCGGCCATCATCATCTCCGGCGACCATCCTCTCCAACCATCGCCGCTGCTGTCGTTGCTGCTGGCCTCGGTTGTTTGAAACCGTTGGTTTTCCTCCCATCTTGTTTTAGACGTGATGGCCACACCATCTTCAGGCGTCGCGGGTTCGTCCTCGCATCCTCCATGTAGGTGCGAGCATCCATCTTCCGATGAGGAGGCGATTAAGGAGCCCGGTTTGTTTGATGCTACTACCTACGTTCTTCTTTCGCGTAGGTTGGGTTATGGCGGTTTCCTGCAGTACCATCCTCCTGTTGGTGGCCCAGGGGCCGAGATAGTTCGCAGAGAGCCTGAGCATCATCTGAGCGTTCTGAACGTGCCGGTGAGTTTCCTGAAAAAGTAAAAAGTTTACTTTAGTTCAGAGTTTTAGAAATCCTTGTATTTAGAATAAAATTTTTTGCTTGCGGGACGAGAATCCCTTTTGGCTAGGAGCGTGAATGTGAGGAACCCATGTTCGGGTTGAATTTATTTTTGTTTAAGGAAACTAAAATAACTATGCCCCCTGTCTAGGTAATGCATGCTTTTAGATGTTAATTTGACGCCCCTTAGCATTTTCTTTGTTTATGTAATCATGAGATTAACTCCCTTTTGTCTTTGGCAGAGAAATAGGAGGCTGGAAGCTCGCGGTGGAGGCAAAGAGGTGCACAGATGGTTCTTGAAGCTGCCAGAGCAGGCTCGGGAATTAGTACGTGCTGCAGGCTTCGAGACATTCGTTCTGGGCCTCGATCTTCCGAAGATGGATTGGTCACTGATGACCTCGCTAGTTGAGAGGTGGTGGGATACCACCAATACCTTCCACTTTCCTGCTGCTGGTGAGATGACCGTCACTCCGGGTGACTTTTCTTTGTTGACTGGCCTGCGGATAGGCGAGGTTGCTCTTCGAGTTGACCCTCGGCTTTGGGAGCGAGAGGGTGCTTTGAGGTGGTTTCTGGGCAAGGTGCCCCCTGTTCGTTCCCGGGGTCATATAGATCTTGTTTGGCTAAGCAAGACTTTTATGGTGGCTGACATTCTGACCCAGGTGAGTGCCGAGCAGTTGACGAGAGCCTTCCTTCTCTACCTCCTTGGGCAAACTTTGTTTGCCAACAAGGATGGTTTGGTACATACGCAGTTTTTGGCCCCTCTGCAGTACTTGGGAACCATTCGGGAGTTTGACTGGGGCTCGTCTGCTTTGGCCACTTTGTATGGCAGTCTTGGAGCTTGTTCGCGGGACAAGAGTCCCATTCTTTGCGGCCACTTTCGAGTGCTTGAGGTACGTATCATTCTTTTGTACTTCTGTTTTTACTTTGGCTTTTTCCTGGTTCTGAACTTGCTTTGGTTAACCTGCTTTTCAGCTCTGGGCTTTTGAGCACCTTCTCCAGTTTCCTCCTGAGACTAGGCACGGTGATGCGAACTGCGTACCTCGTTACGAGCGATGGTTGATGGGGCAACGGAGGCCACGGTCACCAGTTTTGAGCCTTCCCGAGCGGCGGCGAGTTTTGGACCGACTGACGGTTGATCAGGTACCTTTTCTTTTGTACCTCTTGTCCTTTAGGTTTCCATATTCTTGTGTCGAGACTGATTTGTCCTTGCTCTTACAGGTACAGTTTGACCCTTGGGGTGGTGTACCAGAGGACGCCCCTCTTGCTCGTTGTAGAGTCCTAGATCGGACCCGTAGCTTGCTCGAGGGTCCATTTTGCCGAGCCTGGTACTTAGGTGATCGAGTGGCCAGCCAGTGGCGGTCACGCGCCGAGGCTCTTCAGCTTGTCCCTCCTTCTCCTCCAGTATCCATGAGGTCCACTTTCTTGATGTCGAAGGAAGATCTGAAGAATGCCCGGATCAGAGATTGGGCAGGTTTACTCCTCCAGACAGGTGACTATACGGAGTACTGCCGTCTTTTCTTGACTCCCTCTGTTGAGGCTCCTCCCGTTGCTCCTGTCTGGCCACGGGCTCCTTTGTTTGTCTCCTTCCACTCAGACGATGGGGAGGAGGAGCGCTTGACGCTGACTCCTTGCACGACCCTGCTCTATACTTTGCCAGTCGGGGCTTCACAGGTATTTTTAGCTTCCTATGTTAGGTTTCATCACTTCGCATTGTATCCTTGCTTTAGATGTTTGTAATGCTTGATTGTTCCACAGGTGCCTGCCGAGATAGTGCAGGAATGGCTTCGCGCCTATCAGAGTACAGAGGTTTTGGTTCGGAGACAGCGCCGTAGGATCCTCGAGGTATGACTTTCTTCATGAGCTTTATCTGCTATGCATTATCCTTTGAGTCTGAATGTTTATATCTTCCTTGGCTGCAGCTTGAGGCTGAGAGAGTACCGGCTGCTGAGGGAAATGTGGGGGGACCAGTGAGCAGCCTTTGCCTTCTTCTCAGAGATCGCCTAGTTTTTAGGGCTTTTCTTTTCCCTGTTCATAGTTAGTAGATGATAGGCAGAAACTATATTTTGTATAGCAGAAGCAATCACAGCAACGGTTTTGTAAACAAGTTTTTGTTTGAGAAATGAGAAATGCCTTTCATGCCCCTAAATGTCTTGAGTTTGCATGCGATAGTCAGAACATGGCTCTTTGAACAAGTTTTTGCCGATAGATAAGTTATTTTGAAAAATATTCGGCTGAAGAATCGATCACTCGGCCGAAGGATCTTTGTTGCGGCCGAGGTATTGATTGTCCGGCCGTTACATCTATTTTCCCAAGGAAGATAGGTTTTGCTTTAGCCAAGTGGCATCCTGTTTCACATCCTTTCTTATGCTTAGTCTTTGATTTTGCTGTCTCTTGCCTTTGCCATGTTTTTCAGTCTGATTGCCGAACTTAAGAGTCTTTTGAAGGATCATATCCATTGCATTTAACGACTTTTGGTTTAGAAGAGATGAACTGTAATCCTTAAGTGTCTTTGTTTTTGCCAATTCCTTGGAAAATGACTAACTTATCTTTTGTGAGCTCAATACGCAGGGTTAGCTATGCCTATCATTGAGTACAAACATGTTGATGTTTTCTTCTCTCCAAATGTTTGGGCCGTATCTCGATGCGAGACTGCCTACGTATCCCAATCAGGGAATCAGGCCTTTTACGTAGTTCCAAGATCACCACCTTTGGGGGTTGGGTTTTCACTCTTGGTTTTTCCTTTCTTTCATGCTCTAAATTTTGCCTAGGTTACCTGATAGAGGTTGAGTCCCTAGCGAGCTTTCCTTCAAATGCCTTAACTTTTGCCTAGGCTGCGTTTTTCACTTTTTCTTGTCCTAGCAGGCTCTGCTCTTACTTTTGCTTGGGTGTATAGGTTGCCCAACGAGCATTCTTCTCTCAAGAGGGTTTGTGTTTTGGAGAGGAATCTGATGGAGATGTTTTTATGAATCTCCTTGTTGCGTTTGTACTTTCACAATGGGCAAGCTAATCCTAAGTGTTCTCACGAAGATAGCGTCTTCTTCCTGGGTTTTGATAAAAACCTAGTCCTAAGTAATTAGAGTTCATCCTTTCCTTCCTTTTGTCGGGGACACAAAGATTTTGATCCCTTCGAAATCTTCCTTTGTTTTGGCAATGAGAGTATAGCGCATGGCAATTGCAATTCAGCATAATCTGGAAGATGAAAAAGGAATTCTCTTTGCGGAAATAAAATGCCCAAACAGGGGCCCAAAACTCGTTCTAGTTTTTTTTAAAGCAAAAACAATTTTTTAACGTTTCTTATTTGCCATGTTGTGACTTCTCAGCTACTGCAGCATGTCGGGGTCATTTCCCTTGTCTTTTGCAACTTTGTACTCTTTCCCACCCTCTTCCTTGCCAAACAGAGCCTTTGAACCGGGTTCATCTTTTGCATGATGGCTACCTCCTTGAGCCATGAGTAATCCCCAAATGGATGTGTCAGCGGGAAACTCCCTTTCTCTTTCCTCATTGATCGCGTGGTTATCAGTTATTTCCTCCTGATTGAATAGCGATGCTAAGGAGGTTTCATCGAGCGGATCATTGCACTCTTCTTCCATTTCATCAAAGTCGCTTTCCCCTGTTTTATAGGGTTCTGTGCACATAAAATCTAGATCTTCTCTTTCCTCTATCCATTGACTATAGTCGCACTCATCGTAAGGGTTGACCCATGGTTGCATTTGAAACTCCTCTACTTTCTCAATGAGATTGATTGTTTCCCAAACAATGGGCGGTGTTGGAATTTTGGGACGGTTGATGCGTACCACTATTTGGGCAGGCTCGAAGCGAGCGTGCCTTCTCATCATGATGACCCTTTCTTTTTCCTTCTTCCTTTTCTCAAACCAGATACGAAGCCACTCGTCATCTTCTACAAATGGAATGTCTGGATCCTCCAAATTGTGTTTCGCCCAAGAGTGTTCCTTCCACTTCCTTAGCTTTTCCTCCTCTACCCGATCTTCGCTGCTTATGTCGGACATATCAATGTCAATTACTTCTGACTGATCAGAATTATCATCCTCCTCCTCCTCTATCATGAAACATTTGTCCTCCTCGGGGAAGGTTAAGGTAGGTTTGGTTTGGTTGTCTTGGACAATGTATTGGCTGGGATTGTATGTGGGGTTGTGAGAGAGATTTATGAGATTGATGCTTCGAGGTGGTGGTTCGGCATTATGAGTAGGGAGTGGGTTAGCTTGCCCATCAGGTTTTGGTGGTTTTATGGTTCGACTATCAATAAGATCTTGAATGTCGTGACGAAGACGCATACAATTGTCTGTTTCGTGCCCAGGATGTTGGTGATAGGCGCATTGCTTGTTTGGATCATGGTTTGGACCGTAGGGTGGCGGAGGAAGTGGCTTGTTTAGAGGTTTAAGATGCCCTTGACGGCTAAGGATGGTCAAGGCTTGGGATAAGGTCATATAGAGAGGATCAAAGTTGCGACGAGGTCGATTTGAGCTTCGGGATGGGCTAGTTTGGAAAGGGTCTTGAGACAAAGAGCCAAGGGCATTCACGGAGGCATGAGATGTACGGCTAGAGAAGGTTTTCTTAGGTGGAGGAGTGGCCTCTTCTTTCCCAATGAGTCCTAGCTTGATTCCATCTTCGATTTGCAACCCAGTGGCATGCAAGCGCTTGAAATCGGTGATAGCCTGTGTATAAATATGCCTGAAATATTTGGGTTGTAAATTTTTGACAACTATCCTCACTTGGTCTTCCTCGGAGGGACGGTTCTTCATCTTGGCAGCCTTTTCCCTCCATCTTGCCACAAAGGTGGCGAAGTCCTCATTGGAATCCTGTTTGGTCATTTCCAAGTCTCGAGTTGTTAGTTCAATTTGGACGTTGTATGCATATTGCTTGACGAAAGCATTGGCAATTTCTGGCCAAGTTTGATAATGTAAAAACTCCAAAGTGAGGAACCAGTCGAGAGGACTTCCGGTGAGGGTTCGTTGGAACAACTGGGCGATGAGCTCGTCATTCAAGCCCATCGGCTTTAGGGTGTTGATAACATGGCGAACATGACTGGTAGGGTTGCCAGTTCCATTGAACTTCTCAATGTTGGGCATCTTGAAATTCTCAGGCAGCTTGGATTCTGGGAAGAGGCAAAGTCCCTCGAAATCCAGAATTTGATCCCCTTGCGAACGAGCCAAGGCTTGTTTGATTTCCTTGACTTGTTTGGTCAACTCAGGACTTTCTGCCAATATCACTTTATGGGGATTCTCGCCTTCCATTGATCTTTCCTCATCTTCAGCATCTCTAGTTGCCTTTTCTGCCAGTAGTGCAGCGATTTGAGCTTGGAGGTCGGCAATAGTGGCGTCGTTGTCTGCCATGAAGGTAGAAGGGTTGCTTGATGAAGCTTGAGATTTAGTAAATGACGGGGTCCGTTGAGGGGATGACCGGGAAGTTTCTGAGAGCGGTTGGAACTGTTGTGGTGAGGGTGTTTTGTCAGATGAAGACGATAGACGGGAGGGTTGCAGAGACCTTTGTTTGGCGTAGCTTCGGGTGTTATAAGAGTACAAAGTTGGCTGTGGTTGCTTCTTTGATTTACCTATTGTGCCTGCTTAAAAGTAGAATACCTGGAAGTCAGTACTTTGCTTGTGTAGGGTTAGGATTTGGGTTGAAAATCCCAACCCTTCTGCACAGAAAGAGTTAATTACAACAACAGATGGTACAAGGTGTGAGGAAGAACTTTTGCAAGTAGAATGCAAGTAGGTTCCTAGCCTGTAGGTTCCTGTCTTAGTTTGATAAGTTCTATGGCTTTCTAAAGCATGCAAGGTTTTTGGTAGTTTCAGGGTGCTCCGTTGTCAAAGGGCACCAATCCTCTCACCAGCCCATCATAGGCGGTGATTGGGTGATTTCCTTTTTGATATACCACTAGGTACGAGTGACTGTGGAGTTTGCTGGAACCCCCAACATAGCCCGTGTCATGCCGGGATATCAGGTGAACTCAACGGGTTGCCCGCTCGATGCACATGATAAAGGAATTAAACAAGGCATGTATTAGTCTTATGTTGAACTTTCTGGTTATGGCTCTCATATCCCCAGCAGAGTCGCCAAAAACTGTAGACACCTCCCAAGCGGGGCATCGCCATACAGATTGATCACGTTGTTTGTTCGATTGGTTGCTCACTTCATAAACCAAAATCATGGACATTCCCATGGCTAGGAACATCGCCACATGATAACGGTTATCATCAAATAGAGTCGCCACCTAGTTTATTAAAACTGGGAAAACAGATAGAGATTCTGGATACGGGAGCCAAAAGTACAATAAGGGGAAGGTGTTAGGCACCCCTCTTTGCCCAGTCGTGAGACTGGCCCATAATCATTCAACATAAGACGTATAGATGCTTTGTTTAATTCCAACACATAATCTGTTTATTCATTCCTTTAAACAGTAAGTAAAGCGAGCCAGTGCGATAAATGAGCATGCATCAGAAAGCAGATAAAACAAACAAAATGTCCCAGGGAGATAGATCTCGCGGCCGGTGAATGGATGTCACGGCCGAGGGATCTCCCTGGTTTGATATACCGGCCGAGGGATCGAAGCCCCGGTCGGTGTTCTTCCTCACACCAGACAGAAAGATTTAACAGAAAATCAAAACGTTACGATTAGTAAAAAGGGACAGTAAATAAGGCAAACCAGAGGCCGTTGGGCCTCACCACCTTGATCCCTCAGTTGCTTGATTGCTTTGGATTAGGCGTGATTGATTGATTGCTTTCGAGAACCCTAGAGTTAGGGTTTGAACTTCGGGGTTTGATCGCCGGATTGACGGCTACCTTCGGGAGGTTAGGGCTTTTGGAGTGTGGGATTGAGGGAGTATTTGTGCAGAGCTTTGAGGCTTGATAGAGTGTGTAGGTATATCAATTTCTGTGTCTTATTTCGGAGCCCAAAGGCTCCTTTATATAGGCATAGGGATGACTCACTCCGGCCAATCAAATCACGAGATGGCAATTGCAATTGCAATGCATCTCTAACTCTACGTCGTGATCTCTGAGCGTAGCCCGAACGCATCGGAAAGGTAGTGTAGTTGGATCAAACCAAACGTCTGACAGAACGTTCGAGAGTCTGGAAAAAGGTCGATCTGGCGGCCGAGTAATAGATCACGCGGCCGAGGAATGGATGTCTCGGCCGAATGATAAATCTTGCGGCCGAGGAATTGATCTCTCAGGGAGATTTTGCTGGCAACAGGTTGCTCGGGTGAGGGATTGATGTTATGGCCGTTAGATCGATGTTACGGCGGTCAGATGGATTCTCCTAGGCTTCTGTATTTCTGTCTGAAAGGCTGTATGGCTTTGAATTGGGTCCTCTAAATGGTTCAAAGTTCTCACCGAAAGTCCTAAGGTCCTCAAGGAAGCAATCAGCAATCATTGTATCCATTTCATCATCGGGATTGTCCTAAGGTGGGACTTGAAATAATCGTTAGGCCAAATTGGGGTGTCTACACATATTCATAATGCAAGCAACATGTAGTAATGAAGACAAAAATCAAGTATTAGATCAAGAGACCAATGCAAGACCAAATAACCATAACAGCCACAAAGACATGAAAGCGAATCAAATGCGCGGGCCAAAGAGGCCTAGGAAAATGTCTAGATAAGACTAAACAGTGAGGTGCTCATGTAGACAAATCGACTGTACGGGCCAAGAGGCCAATGCAACCGCCTAAATTACACATCAAGCAACCATGTGATTGTGGTGACATGCAAGCAAGTGTTTTGGGACATCTCAACTTTCACGTACTCAAGCTAGTGCTTCTCCTACACCATAAGATGGCAACAAACTCTATACTAGCCAAATGGCTATGACCAAGAAGGCGATGAGATCCAAGAGGCTTGAAAGATTACAACACTCTAGCAATGCTGCTAACACACTGTATGGCCCAGGGACCTTCTAGCTACACTATTCATGAAATGGGAAACCCATGTTATCTCCGTGAAAATTTGCAAATAAGTAATTGTGCTTGTATTGCTGTGTCAAAAATGCTTAGGATAAAATCAATTTTGAAAGTTTCTCCTTGAGGATTTCAAAATCACATCATTTTACCTACATGATTCACATTCAAACCACTCAGTCGTCATGAGACGCAAAACTGTTCCACGAACCCATGACCCTAGCGAGTTTACTGCTTCAGGGTGAATTGACTACTTTGAGTTGGATTGATAAGTGACCACCGCGTGCCTCATGAGAGATTGTGCGCTTCTAAAAGGGGGATGTAGTTATGCCCCTTTGCTTCACACCACTTTTCCTTCCACATTGGTTATGCCCCTAGTATCTAGGATTTTGTTGCTAAGTCACGTTCTTCAATCCGAGAGGACTTTATTATGGACCATATTGTAGGTTAGGGTGTTGGCTTAAGAAAGGAAGGGATATAACAGCTCAAACCTACTTTCTACTCATGCTTGGGTTCCAAAAGCTAGCAGCCATCTAATCGCTCTATTTTGTATGAGAGGAAGATATTTCTTCAAAATGCCCCCTGTTTTTGGATTGGAAGGGATGATGTTTTTCTTCTTTCAAAACCCCCTTGTGTGACGGGATGCTTACTTTAAGTTTTGTAGTCATCTCTCATTGCATTTTTATCTACCCTAGTGTGGGGGATGGCTGTCTAGCAGGCTTTATTTGAAAGAATATATCCAGAGGCTCAATGTGGCTAGCAAATGGATAAGTGTTTGGATAGAGAAATGATGGCCTTTCTTCATTTTGAATCATGCGACAGAGCAACTAGAATCCTAAGCAAGAGATTAAGAGGCTTTGATGTTTTACCAAGTGGTTCCTCAGAATCAAGGACGAGTCTTGAGACTCAAAGTGGGTGCATGGAGACATGGCTAAGTTTTCATTTTGTTTTTATGCTCTAACTTTTGCCTAGACCGCCCTTGAGGGTTTTCCAATCTAGCGAGCTCATCCCTTTTTTTTTCTATCTTCAACAACATGTTTTTCCTATGAGTGGCTCGATGAGAGTACAAAAATGTTTTCAACTTCCCCTCAACTCAACATGAATGACATGGGTCATAACTCATTCTTTGCATTTGACAACTTGAGTGATTTATGATGCGTTTCAAGCGATATCATGAGATTATTTTGAAACCCTTGAGGATTGTTTTCAACACTTTAATGTTATCATGAGTATTCCATGGCAGCAAATTAGCACAAGAGAAAATGTTTTCAAAAATGTGGCCGACCCTAAGGTGCCTACGTATCTCTAAAGAGAATCAGGCCATTTGTAGTTCATGTTTAAGGAGATTCACATTTCAGGAGGGATTCACATGTCATGTTGAGTGCAAAGAGTTGATCCAAAACCATGATGAACAAAATGACTTTAATTTCAAGAGAAAATAAACTCAAGACTCCAACTCCTAAAAGAAAATAAACTCAAGACTCAGATTGTAAGAAGAAGCTAAAAAAAACATTGACTCAACACTCAGACTAAGACGTGACAGACTTGGCTGTTGCCGCTCAAACACTCAACTTGGCCAGATCAAAACACCCCTTGATCAATGAGTTTTTGGATATCACATTGCAATCGGATGCAATGATCAGTTTCATGCCCAGAAATCTGATGGTAGGCACAGTGCTTGGTAGGATCATAGTTTGGGCCAAATGGTGGGCAGGGTGACTGAGTTTCTAAAGGTTCGAGCAGTCCTTGTTCGACTAGAGTAGTCAGGGCTTGAGATGGGGATGAGTTAAGATTTCGACGGTGGCGGAGTGTACGACGTTTGGGATTTCTGGAAGTGGGGTTCTGGTGAACAGGGGTGTGTTGGGATGGATTTAGTGGAAATATGGCACTGCTGGCATTGGTGACAATGGTATGGTTGGGAATGCTTCTTTTTGGTTGGGTGATTTCTCCCTCGACTTGTTCCATATGTTGGGGCTGCGGGTTCATCATTGTTCTTTCTTGTCTTTCCTTGGCAAAATGAATTTCCGCTTGAACTGCTTTCTCCATCCACCTAGCAGGTGGAGGTGGAGGTGGAGCTTGTGGAGAACTTCTTTGCAAATCGTGAACAATGGTGGCTAGGGCAGCCACTGATTCAGTCAATACATTAACTTTAGCGGCCAGAGCTTCAATCTTCTCGTCAGCCATCGTTGTCGCGTCTAAGACCAAACCCAAAATTTAGGAAAAACAAGAACTTAGTTACGCTCAGGTTGAGATGTCCAGAATCAAGTGATCGTGCAGTGCACCTATGCCTATTGCCCCCTAGAATGTAAGCTGCCCCTAATATGATGACCCATTTACCATGCATGCAACCAAGTGGTTGAACAACATATTAGTACTATGAAGTGATGTGATCAGGTAGTAATGCAATACAGCAAGCAATCATGCGACAATTATACAATCAAGTGATCATATATACAATGTACCATGCAAGATAAAAGATTGATGAAATCCCCACATTTTCTTTTTTCTTTTAAAGATCCTAGGAAAGATTGAAAGAGAAAGAAATAAAAAGAAAGATTCGTTTCTTTTTGTTTTTTTGTTTTTTGAAAGAATCCTAGCAATAAATAAATAAAGAAAACCTAGAGATAAAAGAAGACTTTTTTTCTTTTTTTTCGAAACTCCTAACAGTATAAGACTATGACAACCTTTCACAAGTAAAAACTTATCTCAAAGAGAGACAGAGTTATGCAAGGACTATTCTTTATCTCAAGAGAGATAGACTTCATCACAAACTTTTGATAAAATGAGCATGAATTCATCTTCTACAGCAATTAAAACTCTAAAGAGTACTAATAATTGAATCAAACAAGAGTTTTAGATATAATGCAACACATAGTCCTAACCTGCTTGGGATTTCCTGTCCTAGTTTGGAAATAGTTCTATGGCTTTCTACAATATGCAAGGTTTCGGGTAGTCTCAAAGGGTGCCCCGTTAGGAGTTTGCTGGAACCTCTAACATAGCCCGTGTCATGCCGGGATATCAGGTGAACTCAACGTGGGTTGCCCGCTCGATGCACATGAAAAAGAATTAAATAAAGCAAATATTAATTCCATGTTGAACTTTCTGGTTATGGCTCTTAAATCCCCAGCAGAGTCGCCAAAAACTGTAGACACCTCCCAAACGGGGCATCGCCATACAGATTGATCACGCTTGTTTGGTTCCACTTCATAAACCAAGATCGTGGACATTCCCATGACTAGGAACATCGCCACACGATAACGGTTATCATCAAAATAGAGTCGCCACCTAGTTTATTAAAACTAGGAAAAATGGACAGAGATTCCGGGTACGGGAGCCAAGAGTACAATAAGGGGAAGGTGTTAGACACCCCTCTTTGCCCAGTCGTGAGACTGGCCCATAATCGTTCGACATACAATGTATATTTGCTTTATTTAATTCTAACACATAATCTGGTTTTTAGCCTTTAACAGTTGATAAGGTGAGCCAGTACGATAAATGAAAGCATGCATCAGGAATGAACATAAAACAAATATGTCCCAGCAAATAGATCCCTCGGCCGGTGAATTGATGTCACGGCCGAGGAATCCCACTGGATCTATATATCGGCCGAAGGATTGATTCCCCAGCCGATGTTCTTCCTCACACCAGAATACGAACAGTTAATAGAAAGAACTAATTAAAAGCGAGAGACAGAAATTAAATCAAACCGTAGGCCGTTGGGCCTCACCACCTTGATCCCTCAGTAATTGATTGCTTGGATTGCGATTGATTGTAGATAATAGTGGTTGATTATGGTAGTCAACTTCACAAAACCCTAGAACAAAGTGAGTTCTTTGGGGGTTTTTACTCTCGGATGCGGCTATTCACGGGAAGTTAGGGCTTTTGTAGAGGATTGATAGGAGATGATTTCTGTAGAGTTTGGGGATGGATCATGGAGTGGAGAGATGTGTATTTCGTGGTCATTATTTTGGAAACCCTAAGGCCCTTTATATAGGCAATTGGTGACTTACTCCGGCCAATCAAATGGGAGTGAATCAAAGTGGAGTTCTAGGGCAATAAGACCTCTATGGTAAGTGTATTCGTAGCCCCGAAGTAATGGTTCGTGGCTGCTAAGGTTTGGGCGAACGGATTGAAAAGCTGCTGAACATTCCAGAATCTGGAAAACATCGGTCTACCGGCCGCCCAAAGGATTTCATGGCCGAAGAAAGGATTTCGCGGCCGCGGAAAGGATTTTCCAGCAAAAGGCCAAACTTTGCGGGCTCTCTCCGGACACTCCCGAACTCGGTTTTGCGCGTTCTTTGGACCGTTGAAAAGCTTGTTGAGTCTACTTTCTAACCCAAGTGGTTCGGATCAAATAAATTTAGTACATCAAAAGATATGACAATTTTACCCTTAGTGGGTCAGAAAATGGATTGTTTTGGTAAAATTCTCGTATCTCCCTCGTTTCAAATTGGTTTAAGGCTTATTATATATCAATAAAGAGGGTTTTTGTAGACACCCCAATTTGGCCTAACGATTATTTCAAGTCCCACCTTGGGACAATCCCGATGATGAAATGGATACATTGATTGCTGATTGCTTCTTTGAGGACCTTAGGACTTTCGGTGAGAACTTTGACCACTTAGAGGACCCAATTCAAAGCCATACAGCCTTTCAGACAGAAATGCAGGAGCCTAGGAGAATCCATCTGACGGCCGTAACATCGATCTAACGGCCATAACATCAATCACTCACCCGAGCAACCTGTTGCCAGCAAAATCTCCCTGAGATATCAATTCCTCGGCCGCAAGATCTATCCTTCGGCTGAGACATCCATTCATCGGCCGTGTGATCCTTTACTCGGCCGCCAGATCGACCTTTTTCCAGACTCTGGAACGTTCTGTCAGACGTTTGGTTTGATCCAACTACACTACCTTTCCGATGCGTTCGGGCTACGTTCGGAGATCACGACGTAGAGTTAGAGATGCATTGCAATTGCAATTGCCATCTCGTGATTTGATTGGCCGGAGTGAGTCATCCCTATGCCTATATAAAGGGGCCTTTGGGCTCCGAAATAAACACAGAAATTGAGATACCTACACACTCAATCAAACCTCGAAACTCTGCAGAAATACTCCCTCAATCCCATACTTTAAAAGCCCTAACCTTCCGAAGGCAGCCGTCAATCCTGCGATCGAACCCCGAAGTTCAAACCCTAACTCTAGGGTTCTCGATCAAGCAATCAATCAATCACGCCCAATCCAAAGCAATCAAGCAACTGAGGGATCAAGGTGGTGAGGCCCAACGGCCTCTGGTTTGCCTTATTTACTATCCCTTTTTACTAATCATAACGTTTTGATTTTCTGTTAAATCTTTCTGTCTGGTGTGAGGAAGAACACCGACCGGGGCATCGATCCCTCGGCCGGTACATCAAACCAGGAGGATCCCTCGGCCGTGATATCTATTCACCGGCCGCGAGATCCATCCCCCTGGGACATTTTGTTTGCTTTCTCTGCTTTCTAATGCATGCTTCAATTATCGCATTGGCTCACTTTGCTTACTGTTTAAAGGAATAATTAAACAGACTATGTGTTAGAATTAAACAAAGCATCTATATGTCTTATGTTGAACGATTATGGGCCAGTCTCATGACTGGGCAAAGAGGGGTGCCTAACACCTTCCCCTTATTGTACTTTTGGCTTCCGTATCCAGAATCTCTATCTATTTTCCCAGTTTTAATAAACTGGGTGGCGACTCTATTTGATGATAACCGTTATCATGTGGCGATGTTCCTAGCCATGTGAATGTCCATGATTTTGGTTTATGAAGTGAGCAACCAATCGAGCAAACACAACGTGATCAATTTGTATGGCGATGCCCCGCTTGGAAGGTGTCTACAGTTTTTGGCGACTCTGCTGGGGATATGAGAGCCACAACCAAAAAGTTCAACATAAGACTAATACATGCCTTGTCTAATTCATTTATCATATGCATCGAGCGGGCAACCCGTTGAGTTCACCTGATATCCCGGCATGACACGGGCTATGTTGGGGGTTCCAGCAAACTCCACAGTCACTCGTACCTAGTGGTATATCAAAAAGAAAATCACCCAATTGCCGCCTATAATGGGCTGGTGAGAGGATTGGTGCCCTTTGACAACGGAACACCCTGAGACTACCAAAACCTCGCATGTTTTAGAAAGCCATAGAATTTATCAAACTAAGACAGGAACCTACAGGCTAGGAACCTGCTTGCATTTTATTTCCAAGTTCTTCCTCACACCCATTGTATATGTGTATGTTGTAAAGTTTCTCTTTTGCAGGTTAAACCTTAGGAATCTCTCTAAGTAAAAAAAAAACAGTAGGTAAGATTAATCAATCTAACTAAAGCAAAAACCTTTTTCAGGAAAAATGACTGCATCATTGTTCACGTCTGATTTGCACTTTCAAGTTGTCACCAAGCTGTCTGGCCCGCTCCACTTTGCTGTTGAAGATTTCAACCCCTCTGAATACATCACTCCAGTAAATCAACCAAAGCCTATGGTGGCTATCATTGAAGACAACCATGTCATGTTCGCTGGAACAGTTTATGAGGAAGAGGTAGAAGACCTGATTGAAGAAGAAGGGCTTCGCAGGGTTCCAATCTACTTTTATGACCCTTATGCACCTACCGATGATTATTGGCCAATAGAGGAGGTCAACAACCTCGAGACTGAAGAGGCAAAGGAAGAAGATGCTGGCGACAATGACCCACTAGACGAAATATCACTAAACCTACTCTTTGATGAGGGGGTCACCAACAATGAAATAAGAGTGATCCACCCCATCATAGACAGCTTTGGTAATTGGTGGGGCTTTGTTGGCACACGACGGGTCGACAACAGCGACGAAGCCGAGGTTGAAGCTCAATTGGAGGAAATAACAGCAACAGCAAATCAAATGGCCCTCCGAGACTTGCAGGGTGACAATGATTAAAGTGCGAATCAAGGTGACAGTGAAGTACTGGTGATCGACCTTGGTGATGAAAAAGACTGCTCTGAGCTGATTGTGGATGCTGAAAAAGGGGCTTACCCTAACTGGACCGTGGAACACACTCTAAAATACAAAATGAAAAGCGCTAATTCTAATCTTAGTTCTGATTCCGATTCCGATTCCGACTCCGAGTCGACTCAGTCCGAGTCAAGCTTTTCATCCTTTGAAACTACTAAGTCTAGCGAGGAAAACCTGGTCAAAGTACCGAGGCATAGCATTTACTTTGAGTTCGACTCTGAAATGTCTTTTGATAAATTTAGCAATGAGAAGGAAGATTTAGAGTATTTCACTTTGCCTATGATCAATTGTGTGGATTCCGACAAACCAAATTTTGAGGAAGAAATTCCAAAAGAAATTCTAGAATTCATCGAGAGAGAAGAGGAAAGGCACGCTAAACCTTTTTCTGAGGAGATAATCACAGCAAACATAGCTCTGAAAAAGAGCCCAAAATAGTTAAAATCGGTGCCGCACTATCCCCTCAGGAAAGTGAAAAACTAATCCTTTTGCTAAAAGAATACAAAGATGTTTTTGCCTGGTCTTATGAGGACATGCCTGGAATAGACCCTGAAATTGTTCAACATAAAATTCCTCTTCATTCTGATGCAAAACCAGTTAAGCAAAAACTGAGATGTATGCGCCCTGATTGGGTCCTAAAAATAAAAGAAGAAGTCACTAAACAAATCAACGCCAATTTTCTCATAGTCACCGAATATCCACAATGGGTAGCAAACATCGTTCCCGTACCAAAGAAAACTGGAGGAATCAGGGTCTGTGTAGATTTCCGAGATCTCAACAAAGCCAGTCCGAAAGATGACTTCCCATTACCTCACATAGACGAGCTAGTAGATAACACCGCAGGCCATGCATTGCTATCTTTCATGGACGGGTTTTCTGGGTATAACCAAATTCTTATGTCTCCTGAGGATAGAAAGAAAACCACATTCACTACGCCTTGGGGAACTTACTGCTACCGAGTAATGCCGTTTGGGTTGAAGAATGCTGGAGCCACTTACCAGAGGATGGCCACAACACTGCTGCACGACATGATGCACAAAGAGGTCGAGGTGTATGTCGACGATATGATAGTCAAATCAAAGGAAAGGGAAGGACACTATGAAGCACTCCAAAAGTTCTTTGAGAGGATTAGGAATTATAAGTTGCGTCTTAACCCTCAAAAATGCACTTTTGGGGTAACAGCTGGAAAGATGTTGGGTTTCCTCATCACTCAAATAGGAATCGAGGTAGATCCTTCCAAGATACAAGCTATCATGGAGATATCACCGCCTAGGACAGAGAAGGAAGTAAGGAGCTTCTTAGGGAAGGTACAGTTCATCAGCAGGTTCATTTCCAAGCTCACGACTACCTGTGAGCCTCTTTTCAAGCTACTAAAGAAAGGTACAGATTTTGAATGGAGCCAAGACTGTCAGCAAGCGTTCGAGGCAATCAAGGAATACCTTCAGAATCCACATGTACTATCGCCACCCATCCCTGGGAAGCCATTGATTCTGTATCTCTCAGTAACAGACACGTCCATGGGATGTATGTTAGCGCAAGAAAACGACGCCAAGGTAGAGTGCGCCATATACTACCTCAGCAAGAAAATGATGGATTATGAGACAAGGTACACTCCCCTCGAGAAAACCTGT
Source organism: Rhododendron henanense subsp. lingbaoense (assembly GCA_020567845.1). Classification (NCBI taxonomy): domain Eukaryota; kingdom Viridiplantae; phylum Streptophyta; class Magnoliopsida; order Ericales; family Ericaceae; genus Rhododendron; species Rhododendron henanense. The sequence continues at coordinate 24,973,343 of CM036317.1, read as the reverse complement.
TGGGGGCTAGTATGGGCCACAAAGAAACTGAGGCACTACCTGTTAGCACATCCGGTGGTGCTGGTTTGTCGTTTAGACCCAATCAAGTATCTTTTCGAAAAGCCAGCACTTATCGGAAAGCTAGCTAGGTGGTTATTGCTGCTAGCAGAGTTCGACCTCAAATACATGACAAGGAAATCAGTAAAAGGAAGAGCTGTGGCAGAATTCTTGGCGGATCACCCTGTGACAGAGGCCGAGGCAGAGGATTTCATGTTCCCCGACGAGGATATCCTATGTCTCTTAGACGACACCTGGCAACTTTACTTTGATGGAGCATCAAACCAATGTGGATATGGCATAGGGGTATTGCTAGTTTCCCCAAACGACTCTCATATCCCTTTGTCATATAAGCTAAGGTTTGAAGTCACTAACAACCAAGCCGAATATGAGGCTTGTATTGCTGGGATGGAGGCAGCCCTGGAGCTAGGAGCAAAAAGGGTAGAAGTCACTGGGGATTCAAACCTGGTGGTATCTCAAGCAAGAGGAGACTGGAAGGTCAAGGAGGATACACTAAAGCTATATCACTCTGTGCTGGAAGGTCTAATTCCACAATTCGATTCTGTTATCTTCACACACACTCCTCGAGTGAGCAATAGATTTGCAGATGCACTGGCAACATTGGCGTCTATGGTCGAAATACCCCTGGGATTCACAATGCGGCCTCTCATGATCGAACAAAAGGTTAAACCAGCATGTGAGTGTACCTTTACCGAGGAAGGTGAAGATGATGGCAAGCCATGGTACGAAGACGTGAAAGGATTCCTGGAAAAAGGAGAATACCCATCCGAGGCCACCTCAAAGGACAAAACGGCTCTGCGGAAGTTTGCTGCCCGATTTATAATCTGTGGAGGAGCATTGTACCGAAGGGCATACTTGGGTCCAAGTCAACTTTGCGTCACAACGGAGGACAGCCGCAAGGTAATGGAGGAAATACATGAAGGAATTTGTGGGCCACACATGAATGGGGCAACGATGGCAAAGAAGATCCTGCGTCAAGGATATTACTGGACTACAATGGAAGCCGACTGTGCTGATTATGTTCGCCGATGTTACAAATGCCAAACTCACGCTGATCGTATGCGTATTCCCCCTACAGAACTATATAGCATGACGTCCCCTTGGCCATTCTCCACTTGGGGAATAGACGTCATTGGAAGCATAAATCCAAAGGGGAAATACAAACATCAGTTCATTCTGGTGGCCATCGACTACTTCACCAAATGGGTAGAGGCAGCCTCTTATGCTACTCTCAAAGCCACTCATGTGGCCAAATTCATTCGCACTAATATCATCTATCGATATGGTGTACCTCACGAGTTTGTCTGTGATAACGGATCGCACTTCAAGGGGGCGACAAAGAAGCTTTTCGCCGAATTTGGGATACAAAACCATCGGTCATCTACCTACCGACCTCAAACTAATGGAGCATTTGAGGCTGCAAACAAGAATGTCAAGAGGATTCTGCGGAAGACTACCGACACTTACACGGACTGGCCAGAAATGCTACCTCTGGCGCTATGGGGATATCGAACAACTGAAAGGACTTCAACTGGGGCCACTCCCTACTCTCTGGTCTATGGAATGGAAGCTGTCTTGCCTATTGAGTTAGTGTGGAGGGCGTGGTCCGGCGGAGGGACCAGGACGGTGGCCACGTTGCACCAAATAGCCGGACCAGTGAGTCTGCTACCCGTGGGTCGGCGGTCTGGGTCGGTAGCCGATCCGAGTTCGGCCAGGTCTGGTTAAAGTTAACCGAAATGTCGGTCCATGGAAGGGAACGGTCTGGTTCGGCGTATGTATTAATCGATATGATCTAGTTCGGCGGTTCCCCGCCGAACGGGCTGGAGATTGCCCCTGTTGGAGTAATCATTGCCGTACCAGCGGTCCGGCAGAACCTGTACTCGCCGAGCCTCCTGTCCCCTAACTTGAAGAGGAAGTTAGGAAGAGTTGGGCAGGGGGAGGGAACCTCGCGTCTTATCCCATCCCTTATATTCAGGAACGGAATATAAGAGATTGGATAGGTTCAGGATTGAGATGTCTATCTGGATCCGAGATAGGCGGGCTCATCATACAAGCGAATAAGTATTCTAATGGGATTTGGACTCTGCATTCCCTATTGGCTATAAAAGGAGGTATTCACCTCTAGAATAAGGTACGTTCAGAATACTCTTTCAAACCCTAAACTATACCTCAGTATCTCCTCTCCTATTTTACTGACTAGAGCGTCGGAGTGCCTGCCCCGGACACCACGCTCCGGGTTTGGGCACTAACGCGGTTGTTTCGTGTGCAGGTCTAGTCCGTCCACGTCCAAGTCTCAACCATCCAAGCCACAAGGTCTAACCGGAGAAAGCCAGCCACCACAATTGGCGACTCTGCTGGGGACAAAGATTAACAAACACATCTTGTGGTGCAGTTTTCTTTCCGTTCTTTCTTTTCCCAGTTCAGGATGACAACCCCGGACGGACGACCTCTCGGTCTTGATAACTTCAATCCAAACCTGGGCCACCACTCCTCTCAGCGGATGGTGGTAGGGCGGGATGGCATCCCCACCAGCGGTCCCGGCGACCCCAGGGTGGTGGGTTCAAACATCCCTGATCCTAGCAACCAGGATTTAGGAGCAGCGGCGTTCCACATAGATGGTGTGCACTGCTCTGCAACAAGCCTCACGGTTCCTCCTCCCCCCCCAGCAGTGCTCCCGGTGAGCATGGCGGAGGAGTTAATGCGACTAAGAACACAAGTACAAGAGATCCAGGCACTACAGAGCGCCCCACCCGTTTCCAGGTCGCGGGAACGGCGGCGTAGGAGGAATGCTCTCCAAACAGCTGACACTGTTAAGGCTTCTGCCTTTGCAAGGCTCGGCCCACTGTGTCGCATTGATGCTAGTGGCATTGTCCACCTGGAACCAGGACACCGAACCGATGCGTCCGGAAACGATAACGTTCGCCGAGCATTATTTCCCACAACAAGCGCCACGGCATCAAGCGCTCGTTCGAAGTCAAGGGGAAGGCCGGACCAGACTCAAGGACTTCCCCGGCTCGGCGACACAAGAGATAACGCGGGAGACCCTCTTGATCACCCTTTTGGGTCGCGAGGTCACCAGGGTAACCACCTAGCGAACATATCTGAGGGGCGGCGATATGAAGAGGAGGAAAGAGAAACGAGCACTCGGCGCCGTCAGAGGTCGCCGGCCCATTCTACCAGTCGCTCCCACCACCGGCAGTCTGACCAGGGACATCACCGGCGATTGCCGGGTCGATCTGCCGGACAATCCAGACTTCAGGAAGAGAACAGCTAGGGGCTGCTACCGGAGGAGAGGTGCGAGATCAGCGCCGGCGGCGGGGCTTTAATAGTGGTAAATACTCGCACCGGCGAGAGAACCACTTATCGGCCCGTCCGGCATCAGGAAGAACCCCCGGCGGTGGGAAACAGGAGGGCCTCGGGGTCGAAGCGCCGAACCCCAGAACCAAGTATCAGCGGCCGGAGGGCTCGGACCCCACCAATCAACAAAAGGACAAGGGATGATGCTCGAGAGAAAAGCTCAGCGCCTTCGGCAGTAATCTCGCCGAAGGGAGGGGTTACAGTAACCTCGGCAAAAAGTGTCTCCCCCTTTTCCAAGGCAATAGCGGATGAGCCTCTCCCTCCCCACTTCAAGGTCCCTAAATTCACCATATACAACGCGAAGTCGGATGCGCCGACCCATGTGCAGCAGTTCAAATCCATGGCTGCGCTCTGCGGATTGAGCGAGGCAATGATGTGCCGAACGTTCTCCCTGAGCCTCCCGGACACTGCCATGCTGTGGTATACACAGCTAAAACCAGGTCCAATAAGCAGCTTCGGCGAACTGGAGCGATCGTTTACAGCACGGTTTGTGGCAAGTAACCGGAGGCCAAAAACAATAGAAGCCTTAACGGACCTTCGGCGGAAGACCGGCGAGTCCTTGAAGGATTACTCTGAGCGTTTCTATAACGTGTACAACATGGTTGAGAGCTGTGATCAAAAGACTGCGGCTACGTCGTTCAAACGTGGACTGGATAGGAATTCTGACCTATCCAAGGAATTGATGCTTCGGCCGCCGAACAATATGACAGAGCTCATGCATACCGTTGCTCGGTATATAGAGCTTGAGGAGTACATCGGTGGATCCGATGTAGCACCAGTCGCCGAGCAGGGTAAAACGGCGGCCAAGGAAGTAAAGAAGCAGGTTAACGTAGTGTCCAAGAAGGAGGGCCCAGGGTTCGGCGGAAACAAAGGAAGCGGAAAGGCATGGGACCGCCCGCCGAGCGATGGGCGGGACCACCTTACCATCACGACCTACTTCAAGGAGCCAATCTTCCGTATGCTCCGAGAGTGTGGACGGCTTCCTGGTTTCCAATGGCCAACAGGAGCGGCGGAGAAGTTGGGAACTGCCGATGGTCGGGAACCGAACCAGAGGGTATACTGCTCATTCCACAACGAACAAGGGCACTATACGACAGCATGCCAGCCTTACAAAGTCTACCTCGAAGAGTTAGTCCAGCAGGGAAAGATGGATCGGTGGATCGACCGAACCAAGTCACCAAATGCAGGGATCCCGTCGAGAGCCCAAGATCTCGACGGCGTGGTGCATTGCATACACGGACCAATGAACAAGGCCCAGGCCAACGAACTCCATGAAAAACTGTACCGCCCTTCCCCGCCTGGGGTGATGGTGGTTCAGAATTCATCGAAGCGGAAGATGGACGCTCGTAGCACGTGGGAGATCAGGTTCACCGAGCAAGATTTGGAGGGGTTATCTCTACCCCACAATGATGCTCTGGTCCTCTCTTTACAATTTCAGCGGAAACTTGTCCGAAGGGTATTGGTCGACCAGGGTAGTTCGGCGAAGATTCTTTTCTATTCAGCGTTTAAAGCTCTTGGCCTCTCAAAAGACCAATTAGCTCCGGTGGAAGCCCCTTTGATTGGTTTTACTGGGATTCCGGTCTACCCGCTCGGCAAGATCGTACTCCCAGTATATTCTGGTTCGGTGAAGTTGGATATGGAATTCATCGTGGTCAGTTCGCCGAGCCCATACAACGCAATCCTGGGAAGAAACTGGTTACACGGCATGAGGGCTGTGGCATCCACGCTTCACCAATGTGTTAGATTCATTGGAGAGTCTGGGAGACAGGAGACCATCAAGGGGGACCAGGTGGCCTCAAAAAAGTGTTTCGTCAACTCTGTCCGCGGGAAGGGCAAAGCAAAGGAGGTACAAAGTATAGAGGTACCTGAGTTGATAGATGAGAACACCGCCGAAGAGGAAACGAGAGAGGCACTACAAGGGCCTGAAGAAGTTGGAAGACCGGCAAGCGACAGGGCAGTGGAGGACTTGGTTCGGGTGGCTGTCAATGAAGATGGGACCCGCTCTTTTCTTATTGGCTCGGCTCTCGATGAAGTCGAGAAAACACAGATGATCGAGTTCCTCAAAGAAAACATGGAGGTCTTTGCTTGGACTCCATATGAAATGCCAGGCGTTAGTCCCGACGTAATAAAACATTCTTTGAACGTTGATCCGGCTAGAAGGCCCGTCGTGCAGAAACCGCGACGATCCTCGGCACTACATGCCGATGCGGTTAACGAAGAGGTTGAACGCCTCCTTGACGCCGGGGCTATTCGAGAGGTCCAGTATCCAACATGGCTAGCAAATCTGGTGGTGGTCCGGAAGAAGAACGGCAAGTGGCGCGTCTGTGTCGACTTCACCGATCTAAATGACGCGTGCCCAAAGGACTGTTTCCCTTGCCCTTGGATCAATCAGTTGGTGGATGCTACCGCTGGGTATGCTCGGCTGAGTTTTATGGACGCTTACAGAGGATACCATCAAGTTGCTATGGATGAGGAGGATCAGGAGAAGACGGCGTTCATCACTCCCAGTGGCACTTACTGTTATTTGGTGATGCCATTCGGCTTAAAAAACGCCGGGGCTACATTCCAGCGTATGGTAGCTCTGCTGTTCAAAGGGATCCTCGGCAGGATAATGGAGGCATACATTGACGACATGGTCGCCAAAAGTAAGGAAGCAGCCGATCATCTTCTCCACCTCGGCGAAATTTTTGGTGTTCTCAAGAGGTTCGGCTTGAAGCTGAATGCTGAAAAATGTGCATTCGGCGTTGGCTCTGGCAAATTCCTTGGACATTTGGTTACTCGCCAAGGAATTGAGGCCGACCCAAGTCAGATCAAAGCCATACAGGAAATCAGGGCTCCGGCCACGGTGAGGGAGGTTCAGCGCCTCGCCGGCATGGCTGCCGCCCTTAATCGCTTTATCAGCAAGTCTTCGGATATCTGCCGACCGTTCTTTCAATCAATTAAAGGCAACAACCGAAGGAGCTTCGTATGGACGCCGGAATGCGATGACGCGCTCACCGAACTGAAAAGATGTCTATCCCAGGCTCCTTTGCTGGTTGTGCCCAAGGAAGGGGACGAGCTTCACCTCTATCTTGTAGTTTCTGAGCATGCTGTCAGTGCTGTCCTGGTTCGGCAGGAGACCTCAAAGAGTGTGACGGGCACGGATCAGAAGCCAGTCTATTACATTAGCAAGGCGCTTCTCCCCGCCGAGACCCGTTACCTCCCAATAGAAAAGCTGGCTTTGTCATTGGTAATGGCGAAGAGGAAGCTCCTGCCGTACTTCCAGAGCTTCACCATTGTGGTCGTTACCGAATACCCCTTAAGGGCGGTATTACGCAAGGCAGATCTCTCCAACAGATTGTGCAAGTGGTCCCTGGAGTTGGCAAACTTTGATATCCGTTATCAGGCTAGAACGGCAATCAAAGGACAGGTGTTGGCTGATTTTGTCGCTGAGTTCTCCCCTGGGGTGGAAGACGGCAGAGGAGGTAAAGAGGATCTGGCCAGAGAGTCCATCGGGTCTGCCCCTGAACCTCGGTCGAGCCACCCGGCTCATGAAGAGTATATAACGAAGCGGCCCATCCCTTCACGCCGAGCGAGCTTGTTCACCGGGCACGCTTGGAGACTCCATGTAGACGGAGCGTCTAATAACCGAGGGGCTGGGGCCGGGATTGTTTTAGTGTCGCCAAGCGGTACCTTGCACGAGCATTCATTGAGCATTGGGTTCCCAGCAACCAACAACGAAGCGGAGTATGAGGCCCTCATTGCCGGGCTCAAGTTAGCTTGGCATATGGGTGCTGAGGAGGTTCAGGTTTATAGCGATTCACAGCTCGTGGTTAATCAGCTCAATGATGACTACGAAGCTAAGGATGCACGCATGAACAAATACGTGAGCCAAGTTGTTGCTCTTGCTGGTTCATTCAAAAACGTATTTTTTGACCATGTTGGAAGGGATCTCAATTCTCATGCCGATGCTCTTGCCGGACTGGGAGCCGTATGTGCCGATCAGGGAGGGGAAAGAACGATAGTCCTCGGCGAAGTCCCATCACCGAGCTTCGAGAAGGAGCCACAGGAGGTCATGGACATCCACCGGGCATCTAGTTGGATGGACCCCCTCGTCTCCTATTTGAAACACGCCGTGCTTCCGACCGACCGCAAAGAAGCCCATAAGATCCGTTGTCAATCTGCTTCCTATTTCCTCGATCCCTCCGGCACACTGTACCGCCGATCATACACTGGTCCGGATCTCCGAGTAGTGCATGAGCAGGAGATGCCCGGCATCCTCGAAGAGTTGCATGGTGGAAGTGCTGGTTGTCACACCGGCGGCCGGTCCTTAGCTGACCGTGCCCTTTCCCAGGGTTATTGGTGGAAGCGAATGGTACACACGGCTACGGAGTTTGCCAAGCAATGCAAGTCTTGTCAAAAGCATTCTCCTCTCATCAACCAGCCGACCCTACCATTGCAACCGGTCTCTAGTCCTTGGCCCTTCGCTCAATGGGGGGTGGACATTATTGGCAAGCTGCCGAAGGCCACTGGCGGCTTTACCCACATCATCACTGCTACGGACTATTATACTAAGTGGGTGGAAGCTAAAGCACTCATAACGATCACAGCCGCCGATGTGGAGAGTTTCCTTTGGAAGCATATTTTTACCAGGTTCGGCGTGCCATACGCCATTGTGTCAGACAACGGTACCCAGTTTGTCGCCGACGCAATTCAAGCCTTATACAAAAGGCGCGGCATACAGATGAAGACAGCTTCCGTCTCCTATCCTCAAGGGAATGGACAGGCCGAAGCTGCCAACAAGGCTATCTCTGCCGGCCTAAAACGCCGACTAAAAAATAAGCGCGGCAAGTGGGCGGAAGAATTGCCTGATGTTCTATGGGGCTACCGAACCACTCCACGGCGCGGCACTGGCCGTACTCCTTACTCTATGGCGTTCGGCGTCGAGGCCGTGCTCCCTGTGGCTGTTACTCGCCCCACATCTCGAACTGCAACGTTTGACGTTCCAACAAACGATGCAATGCTAGCCGCCGAAGCAGATCGAGCAGATGAGCTTCGAGACAATGCCCACATAAAGTACGCAGCTTATCAGCAGCAGTTGGCTCGGAGTTATAACAAGAATGTGCGGAACCGCCCCTTCAATGTGGATGATCTTGTCCTTCGGCAGATAGTACAGAAGAAGCATTTGAAGAAATTCATGCCGAAGTGGGAAGGTCCTTTCCGGGTGGTTAAGAAGGTTGGTTATGGCTCATATGAACTTGCCGAGATGGATGGTACGGCGATACCGAACCATTGGAACGCACAGCTTCTTCGAAAGTTTTACGCTTAAATTTTCTTTTGGCTTTTCGCCTTGGCTATGTGTTAAGCCTTCAGTTTTTTACAAAGATTTGTTTGTTTCTATTTTTATGTGTTTTGTTAGCCTCGGTGGTATTGTTATGCTCGGTGTGCCGAGTCACGCCTTTTTCAGATTCTGTTCGGCAATGACTTTGCATGCCATATCCTGAAGGGGGCATTCCCAGCTTCGGCCGTTCCTTTTGATCCGGCGGAACCAACCTCAGTGGTAGGTTTCCTCCGAATCAGGGGCTGGGTACGGCGAGCTGGGACGGATACTTATTAGAGAGATTTTTTGTTAAACCATGTGCATGAAGTGCAATACATGAGTCTTAACATGCATGAAGTGCAAAAAGTATGTAACATAGACAGAAAACTTGAAACTTTCATCATAAAGTTGGTCCATTACAAATCATAAACAGGGGCTCGGCTGAACAAGATACTTTTTGCCGACCCTCGATTCTACAAAATGCAAAATAAATCCTACACTACGGTGGGGGCATCAGTTGGCTTCGGCGGCTCCACAGTAGTGGGGATAGGCCGCTCGGTGGGACTGATGGGTTTGGCCTTGGTAGAATCTAGGTTCTCAGCCGCATTCAGCGGCTTGTCCACAGTTGGATGCTCGGCGGGACTTGGTGGCACGTCGGCGGCTGGGTTGGCCTCTTCGGCTGGAAGCAGGTGCCTCGGCAGATCCACAGGTAGAACCACTGGGTTCTCCCTTCGGTGGTCATCCTTGGGGACCTCGGCGTAATCAAGGCCAACCTGGAATCCGCGGAGGAAGGAGGAAGCATGGGCGTCTTCATATCCCTTCCGCTCTCCGTCCCTGAAAGCCTTGGTGACAAGGGCTTCCACCTGCTCCTTGTAGTACTCGCCGGCCTCGTTGTAACCCTCATCACTGGCCTCCTCCAGCTTGGCCGGCAGCTCATCCTCCATCTGCTTCGTCTTCTCCTTGAGTTGGTCCCGCTCGGCTTCAATCTCCTTGAGCTTCAGCACCAGGCGGTCCCTCTCCTCCAGGCCGGCCTTGGCCTCGGCAACTTGAGCCTCCAACGCCTCGATTTGGTCGTTGGCCTCCTTCACCTCCTTCCTCACTGCCAGAAGGTCCCCCCGCTGGGTCTTCCTAGCAGCAAGGAGGACCTCCATGTCATTAAAAGCTTTACTGGCACATTGCCCGGCCTGCGAAAGGAGAAGCAAGAGTTAGCATTTGAAAAGGGATATTCAACTTTGAAACATTAGTTTGGGAATCCATACCTTGGCAAGGAAAAGGCACAGTTCGGCCATGTTGTCAGCCTTGCCTGACTGCAGCTTCTCCATGTCCTTTGGGAGGGCCAGGCCCTTTAGAAGGGTCATGGCCAGATGAGGGATCTCCCCCAGGCTGTCGCCGGTAGAGATCACGTGCCCGTCAGGACAAACCAGGCTCGGAACAAAGGACTCCGAGGATGCACCTTCGAGATGGCTGGTGTTGAGGATCTGTGCATCCTCTTTGGAGATTCTGGCCTTCTTAGTAATATGGGGTCCCTCCCCCTCGGCGGTTGTGCTCTTCTCTCTTCGGCGAGAGGGGCGCGGTATCACAGCAGTGGCTTCGGTGGGCTTCTCCCGGGGCTCCGGCTTGCTGGTGGGAGCTTGCACCTTCTCCTCCCTGTTTGGCAGCCCGGAGGAAGAGAGGTCTTGGGCCAAGTGCTGCTGCTGCAGTGCTTGCCCGGCAAAAGTAGCGAGGTCGACCTTCTTCCTCACCATGTTATCTTTATTTTTGCGACTGACGTACCCGTGGTAGAAAGGGGTATAACCGAGGAGGGTCGGCGCGTCTCGGTTGGGGCACCGAAGCAAGGGGATCAGGTTCGTCCACTTGCCAGTAATGAGGAGTCCCTTGTTCGGTGCCGAGCAATCTGCAAGTAAGAGAAGATCAGTATGAATGGATACTGTAGACACCCCAATTTGGCCTAACGATTATTTCAAGTCCCACCTTGGGACAATCCCGATGATGAAATGGATACAATGATTGATGATTGCTTCTTTGAGGACCTTAGGACTTTCGGTGAGAACTTTGACCACTTAGAGGACCCAATTCAAAGCCATACAGCCTTTCAGACAGAAATACAGAAGCCTAGGAGAATCCATCTGACGGCCGTAACATCGATCTAACGGCCATAACATCAATCCCTCACCCGAGCAACCTGTTGCCAGCAAAATCTCCCTGAGAGATCAATCCCTCGGCCGCAAGATCTATCCTTCGGCCGAGACATCCATTCCTCGGCTATGTGATCTATTACTCGGCCGCCAGATCGACCTTTTTCCAGACTCTGGAACGTTCTGTCAGACGTTTGGTTTGATCCAACTACACTACCTTCCCGATGCGTTCGGGCTACGTTCGGAGATCACGACGTAGAGTTAGAGATGCATTGCAATTGCAATTGCCATCTCGTGATTTGATTGGCCGGAGTGAGTCATCCCTATGCCTATATAAAGGGGCCTTTGGGCTCCGAAATTAACACACAGAAATTGAGATACCCACACACTCAATCAAACCTCGAAACTCTGCAGAAATACTCCCTCAACCCCATACTCCAAAAGCCCTAACCTCCCGAAGGCAGCCGTCAATCCGGCGATCAAACCCCGAAGTTCAAACCCTAACTCTAGGGTTCTCGATCAAGCAATCAATCAATCACACCCAATCCGAAGCAATCAAGCAACTGAGGGATCAAGGTGGTGAGGCCCAACGGCCTCTGGTTTGTCTATACTTACTGTATTTCTAACTAAACGTAGCATTTCGATTATCTGTTAATCTTTCTGTCTGGTGTGAGGAAGAACACCGACCGGGGCTTCGATCCCTCGGCCGGTACATCAAACCAGGAGGATCTCTCGGCCGTGATATCTATTCACCGGCCGCGAGATCCATCTCCCTGGGACATTATGTTTTCTTTCTGCTTTCTGATGCATGCTTATTTATCGCACTGGCTCACTTTGCTTACTGTTTAAAGGAATACTTAAACAGACTATGTGTTAGGATTAGATAAAGCATCTATACGTCTTATGTTGAACGATTATGGGCCAGTCTCACGACTGGGCAGAGAGGGGTGCCTAACACCTTCCCCTTACTGTACTTTTGGCTCCCGAATCCAGAATCTCTATCTATTTTCCCAGTTTTAACAAACTGGGTGGCGACTCTATTTGATGATAACCGTTATCATGTGGCGATGTTCCTAGCCATGGGAATGTCCATGATTTTGGTTTATGAAGTGAGCAACCAATCGAGCAAACACAATGTGATCAATCTGTATGGCGATGCCCCGCTTGGGAGGTGTCTACAGTTTTTGGCGACTCCGCTGGGGACTTGAGAGCCATAACCAAAAAGTTCAACATAAGACTAATACATGCCTTGTTTAATTCATCTATCATATGCATCGAGCGGGCAACCCATTGAGTTCACCTGATATCCCGGCATGACACGGGCTATGTTGGGGGTTCCAGCAAACTCCACAGTCACTCGTACCTAGTGGTATATCAAAAAGGGAATCACCCAATCACCGCCTATGATGGGCTGGTGAGAGGATTGGTGCCCTTTGACAACGGAGCACCCTGAAACTACCAAAACCTTGCATGCTTTAGAAAACCATAGAACTTATCAAACTAAGACAGGAACCTACAGGCTAGGAACCTACTTGCATTCTACTTGCGAAAGTTCTTCCTCACACCTTGTATCATTTGTTGTTGTATTAACTTTCTCTGTGCAGAAGGGTTGGGATTTTCAAACCCAAATCCTAACCCTACACAGGCCGAATACTGACTTCCAGGTATTCTATTTTTCAAGCAGGCACAATAGGTAGGTTAAAGAAGCAACCTCAGCCAGTTTTATACTCTTACAATACCCGAAGTCACGCCAAACAGAGGTCTTTACAGTCATCTCCTCAGTCGCCTTCGTCTGCCGAGGCACCCTCACCGCAACGGTCCCAGTCAGTTTCAGGGACTTCGCGGTTTTCTCCCCAACAAAACCGATTATCTACCAGATTCCAAGCCTCACCAAACAATCTCCCTACCTACATCCCAAACATGGCAGATAATGATGCTACCATCACCGAACTCCGAGCCCAAATTGCCTATTTACAAGCTGAGAAAGCAGCAAGAGATGTTGAAGACGAGAAAAACGAGGAAGAAGCAGAAAATCCTCATGAAATTATAGAAAACCCTGAATTGGCCAAACAGGTCAAAGAGATTAAGCACGCTTTGGCTCGCTCACAAGGAGACCAAATTCTAGATTTCGAAGGACTCTGTCTCTTTCCAGAATCTCAATTGCCTGGACGGTTCAAAATGCCAAACATCGAGAAATTCAACGGGACTGGTAACCCTACCAGCCATGTCCGCCATGTCATCAACACTCTGAAGCCTATGGGTTTGACCGACGAGCTCATCGCTCAATTGTTTCAAAGAACCCTCACTGGAAGCGCCCTCGATTGGTTTCTCACTTTGGAATTTGTGCATTATCAAACTTGGCCTGAAATTGCTAACGCTTTTTTCAAGCAGTATGCGTACAATGTCCAAATTGAGCTTACTACCCGAGATTTGGAGATGACTAAACAAGAATCCAATGAGGATTTTGCTACCTTTGTGGCAAGATGGAGAGAGAAGGCTGCCAAGATGAAAAGCCGCCCTTCCGAAGAAGATCAAGTGAGGATAGTTGTCAAGAACTTACAGCCTAAATACCTCACTCACATTTACACTCAGGCTATCACCGACTTCAAACGTTTACACGCCACTGGATTACAAGTCGAGGATGGGATCAAGTTGGGCCTCATTGGAAAAGAAGAAAACCCTCCACCCAGAAAAACCTTTCCAAACCGTGCAGCTACTGCCTCCGTCAACATCCTTGACTCAGTCTTGCCACAAGACCCTTTTCAAACTAGCTCATCTAGAAACACGAATCGCCCTCGCCGTAATTTCAACCCACTCTATATGACTCCGTCCCAAGCCTTAGCCATCCTAAGCCGTCAAGGGCATCTTAGGCTCTTGAATAATCCATCTCCTCAGCCACCTTATGGCCCAAGCTATAATGCCAATAAGCAATGTGCTTACCATCAACACCCTGGACATGAGACAGACCACTGCATGCGTCTTCGTCATGACATCCAGGATCTTATCGATAGCCAAGTCATAAAACCTCCTAAGCCTAATGTACAAACCAATCCACTTCCCGCTCACAACAGCGAACCACCGCCTCAAAATATCAATCTCATAAGCCTATCCAATAGCCCCACATATAATCCTGCCCTACACATTATTCCAAATACCCGAGCCAAACCATCCCTAATCCTCTCCAAGAACGAGGAATGCTTTGCAACAGAGGGAGAACCCCACATCTATGCTATTGATGATGGGGATTGGTGGTTAGACATGCGTCAAGCCCTGCCAAATGATTGGAAGGTTGGAAGAATTGAGCCTGCTGACCCTTGGGGTACCCAAGAAGAAGAAGTGGGTCACCTCACCCGAAGTGGGAGGGTGTATAAACCGCCTAAACTGAGTGGGGAAAGTTCAACTTCAACACGAGTAATGGAAGAAGAGGAAGGAGAAGAAAGCCAAAGGACCGAACCTGAGGAAGACAGAGTGCTAAGACAACTAAAGAAAATCCAAGCTGATATCTCTATTTGGGGATTGCTTATGTCCTCCTACGAACATCGCAACTCCTTCTTCAAAACCTTGGGGAAAGCCAAAGTTCCCATCGACATCACCCCCGAAGAACTCGTGGGTTTCATAATGGCGTCAAAAGCTCCAAAACCAACGATAGCTTTCACTGACAAGGATCTACCCCCTGAAGGGCCTGCACACAACAAACCTCTCTACATTTCACTTAAATGTCTCACCAAATGGATCCCGTTGGTCTTGGTAGATAATGGGTCTGCTTTAAACGTATGTCCTCAAAGAACCCTCGACAAGCTAGGGGTAAGCGCCACCGACGTACGCCCTTCAAGCCAAGGAGTAAGGGGATATGACAATTCAAAGAGAAGAGTGGTTGGGTGTGTCACACTGCCAGTAGAAGTGGAGAAGATCAAAAGGGATGTGGAGTTCCATGTGATGGATATACCGGCCACCTTCAATCTTTTATTAGGAAGGCCTTGGCTACATGACGCTGGGGCAGTACCTTCCACTTTACATCAGAAAGTCAAATTCGCGGTAGATGGAAGGGTTATAACCATTCTGGGGGATTCATCAATCCGGGCTCATTCTGATACGCCTGTCCAAGAGGTAGAAACTGAGGAAACTTTCCTTACTGGATTCAGTCTTGAGGAAGCCACTGCTGTGCAAGCCTTAATGGCTGAGAGAAACTTCTATGTAAGTGCCCCCGCTATATGGATGATGAAGAAGCAAAAATACCTCCCTGGTTTGGGTTTAGGCAAAAGATCACAAGGCATCTCGCAAATGATTGATCCTCCACATAATCAATACGCCTTTGGTCTTGGCTACACCCCGACAGAAGCCGAGATGAAAAGGAAGAAAAACGTGGAAAAGGCTAAGGCAAAAGGAAGCAGGGTCAAAGAAGAGAAACTCGTGATCCCAAAAACGCTCAATGGCTGGTTTGTGAGGGAAGGAGAAGACTTTCCATTCTGTGGCTTCGCAGAGACATGGGAAGACGAAGTTACCAAGCAACGGTACCCTGGAATGCAAATCTTCTTTGATCAGGAATGGACCGACAGTGATGTGGAAGAAGAGCCAACTAATTCATCCCCTACTCCCGAAGACTGGATTGAAGTGCTGGCTGAATTTGACCTAAAGATCCTGTTTGGCAAAGAGGGTGAAGAAGAGTATAAAACTGCAAAGGGATCCATTCCTGAAATATCGCAGTAAATCGCATGACAAAAACATTGCTTTCATTTCCTAAAGACAAGTTGGGACATATTTTGGGCCCCTGTTTGGGTATTATTTATGATTGAATAAATCCCCATTTTATCACTTCCATGCCTGACAAATGATTCCATCTCTAAAATGTGATTGTTATACACTACAATCTCTCTGCCAAAGATAAAAGGATTTCAAGAATCTAATTCTTTATGTTACCGACCAAAAGGAAAAGAGGGGACGAATTCTGGTTACTTAAAACTAGACTTTTTTATCAAAACTCAAGAAAAAGACGCTATCTCCGTGAGAACACTTAGGGTTAGCTTGCCCATTGTGAAAGTACAAACACAATAGGAGATTCATAAAAACATCTCCATCAGACCCCTCTCCAAAACACTAAAACCTTCTTGAGAGAAAAATGCTCGTTGGGTAAAATATACACCCAAGCAAAAGTAAGAGCAAAGCCTGCTAGGACAAAGGAAAAGCAAAAGCGCAGCCTAGGCAAAAGTTAAGGCATTCAAAGGAAAGCTCGCTAGGGACTCAACCTCTACCAGGTAACCTAGGCAAAATCTAGAGCATGAGAGAAAGGAAAACTAAGAGTGAAAACCCAACCCCCAAATGTGGTAATTTTGGAACTACGTAAAAGGCCTGATTCCCTGATTGGGATACGTAGGCAATCTCGCGTCGAGATATTTGGAGAGGAGAAGGATGATACCAAAAGGGTTTTGTACTCAATGATAGGCATAGCTAACCTTGCGTATTGAGCTCACAAAAGATGAGTTAGTCATTTTCCAGGGAATTGACAAAAACAAAGGTATACAAGAATCATCATTCGTCCTCTCTGACTCAGAAGTCGTCGACATAAGGGACCAAGCATTCTAACAAAAACATGGCAAAGAGATTGCAGGAATAACAAAAGCAAATAAGAGAGCTTGAATCAAATGCAAGTGTAAGAAGGGAAAAATACCGTTTGGCTAATAGCAAAAGCCTAACTTTTTAAGGAAATGGAAGTAGCGGCCGAAGAATGGAACCCTCGGCCGAGTGATCCATTCCTCGGCCCAAGTTCGAATCCAGGCATTTACAAAACTTTGAAAATATCTCATACATGCTGAAGATGCTTCAAAATACAAACAGAAAATACAAATGTCAAATTATCTGTTTTTAGAACTAACAACAGGTACAAAAGAGGAAAGGCTAGCTACTGCCCACGACCCCTCTTGGGCGCAGGGCGAAAACGCTTAGGAACTGGGACACTGATCCTCTGTCCCTCGCCAGTCGCGGCACCTCCATCACCAGCTTCAGTACTCCCACCCTCACTAACTCCAGCACTCTGGGTGACCGACACTGTCGGTACTCGCTCCGCTTCAAGCTGCAGAAACACAGGATATAGACATTCAGTTTCACATGGAACATGGGATGTAAAAGGAAAAGACCAAAGGATGCATACCGCAGCTATTCGACTGCGCTACCGCCGAGCCAAAGCCTCTGCGCTCTGGAAAGCACGCAACCACTCCTGAAACACTCCAGCGGGCACCTGCGGAGGAAGCAATTGCATATACAATCAAGAAAGCAAGGAATGCTGAAGGAAACCAAAGCAGAATCTACAAATATTACCTGCTGGACCCCGGCAGGAAGCATGTAGAACTGCGTAGTGCACGGTGTCAGTGGCAAACGCTCCTCTTCTCCACCTGCATTGTGGAAAGAAATGAAACTGGGGGCCCGTGGCCAAACTGGAGGGACAGCAGCAGCAGTGGTGGTAGGAAGGGTCAAGGAGGCCAAACGAAAGGCTGAGTAGTCTCCTACTACGAGAAAACTCAGAGCTGGCTGTCTCTCAAGAGCGAGTAGCAAGCTATCCCCGATCAAAAGATGGGTCGATCTCATGCCAACTGGGGGAGGGAGAGGAACAAGCTGTAACGCCTCGGAACGTGGAAAGTACTGGCTCGCTACCCTCTCTCCAAGATACCAGGCTCTCGAAAATGGCCCCTCCAGAAGGAAATGCTGGCTGTCTAACGCCCGAGCTGAGGTCAACTCCAAAGGAGCCTCATCAAGTAGCACGCCCCATGGGTCAAAACGCACCTATAATAAGGGAAATAGCATCAAAATGACAGAACGAGGAAACTGCACAGAAATCAGAGGATAAGGAAGATGTCATACCTGATCCACCGTCAGACGATCCAAAACTCGTCTCCAAGCCAGCAAGTCCATGGCAGGCGACCGTGACTTCCGAACTCCCTTCAACCAACGGGCTGCCCGCGGAACAAACCTAGGCTCTCTGTGCCTAGTCGGGGGAGGAAACTGCAACAAGTGCTCAAAAGCCCAGAGCTACAAGCAAAGACGAAGAATATGAATAACAAAGAGGGAAACAACAAGAGAATAATGCAGAAGTCAAAAGGTATACCTCGAGAATACGATGGTGTCCACCAAGCGACAAACTAACTCCCCGGGAACAAGCACTGAGGTGTCCATACAACGTGGCTAGGGCGGGAGTTCCCCAATCAAACTCTGCTATGGTTTCTAAGTGCACCAAAGCAGCCAAAAACTGGACGTGTACCGAATTCTCCTTGTTGCAAAACAAAGTTTGCCCAAGGAGATAAAGCAAGAAAGCTCGTACCAGCTGAGAAAGGGGAATCTCCGTCAAGATATCAGCTTGATCAAACTCTTCCCGAAGCCAGGTATATGTGATATGACCACTCTCTGATACGATGGGAACCTTCCCCAAAAGATATCCAAGGGCACCCTTCCGTTCATGGATCCGCGGGTCAATTGGAAGAGGATCGCCGCCAACCCTCAGACCTGTGAGCAAAGCAAAGTCACCCGGAGTGATCTTCATCTCCCCAGCCTCCGGAAGATGGAAAGTGTTGGTGGTATCCCACCACCGCTCGACCAAGGATGTGGTCAATCCTAACTCCGCCTTCGGAAGATGGAAACCAAGTATCAAGGGCTCAAAGCCAGCCAAAGCAACCGCATCCTTGGCCTCCTGAGGGAGTCTCTCGTACCACTCAAACACCTGGGGGCAGCTTCCCCACACACGCAGCCTCTCGTTTGCCTGACAAAATACGAGGAAGGAATCAGACACACAAAATATCACCTATACAGGGGGCAACTTCTAGAACTCAAACTCCCTATCAAAATATCAAATTCTGTGAAATCTCACATACAAAATCATTTGACAGGATAAAATTCTACCTTCCTGTTGGTGAGGCCGAAGTGCTGCTCTGGCTCCCTATGCAAGACCTCAGGTGGGATGTCACTGAGGGGAGGACGGTATCGCAAAGAACCACCACGCCCAACCAAGTGAATTTGAGGAGCGTAAGTGGCAACATCAAATGGGGGTAGAATATCACCACCAGCATCAGCACCAACCTCGGGCTCCATCTCGGGAGGAATGGACTGCGACGAGCTCCCCCCAACAGTGGCCCTACGCCGACTCGAACGCAAAACGCGGGAACTGGAAACTCCGCCAAGAATCACGGCCTCGACGGCCGGAGCTTTACCTGTGTCCCTAGACGCGGCGGCAGTGCCAGACGGAGGAGGAGGCGGAGATGAGGCCATAGCAGCCAAGGGAAGTGATGACCGAAACTGCGGGGTCGAAGGAAAAACGACGGCGGTAAGGTGGGGGATGGCGGCGACCGACGAGGAGAGAGAGGAGAGATCGGCGGCAGAAGAGAATGAGGAATGGGAAAGGATAATATGACCCGTGAGATCGATTTAACTAAACTTAAATCGATTTCCTGACTTCTGGCGTTCTCACGGCCGAGACATCAAATTCTCGGCCGAGACATCAATTCTTCGGCCGAGATATCGATCTCCTGGCCCTCCAATCAATTTTCCTCAGCAACATCAGATCATGCTCAGTGCACCAATTCAAGCCATCATGAATTCTGGGTCCGTGACCAACAGAACCAACCAAGTAGCCTTGGGGGCACCCCTGAGCCAGACGCAACATGATCAAAACCAGCCTTGGGGGCATACCCGAGCATAAGGAAATCCTCTCTCCGAAAACTGCTGGCCGAAACAAGTCAAAAACATCCAGCGGCTCTATGCCCATATCCACTACCAAGGAAATAAGCAGCTCCGTGCCCATATCAACCCACTCGGTGGCTCTATGCCTATGCCCATCACTCAGCAGCCCTACGCTTGCCATTCCAGTGACCGTACAAACCATCAACTCACTCAGCGGCTCCAAGCCCGCCGTTTCAACTGGCTCGAAGCCGTAACAATCAAGTCTACTTCAGCGGCTCAAAGCCCATCACTTCAACAGGCTCGAAGCCTGTATCTACCATCTGAATTGGCTCGAAGCCATAACGATCAACCAAGCGGCTCGAAGCCCATTTACCTCAACAGGCTTGAAGCCTACGTCTACTATCACTCAGCGGCTCCAAGCCCTCGACTCAGCAGCTCTACGCTCGCTATCACAGCAACAGGCTCTATGCCTGTATCCACACAACTCAGCGGCTCCAAGCCTGCTATCTCAACTGGCTCAAAGCCATAACAACCAATCCAGCGGCTCTAAGCCCATTGTCTCAAACTGGCTCGAAGCCGTACACAATCAAGTTCTTAACAGGCTCGAAGCCTGTGTTCATCATCTCAACTGGCTCGAAGCCGTAAACAACCAGTCTCAACGGCTCAAGGCCCGTTATCAAAAGGCTCTACGCCTGTTATCTCAAACTCAGCGGCTCAAAGCCCACTATCTCAACTGGCTCGAAGCCGTAAACAAGCAACAGGCTCTAAGCCGCCCCAGCAATCAAGACATTTATTCTCAGGCTCTACGCCTGAATGCTCAAAAATCTAACATTTTTGAATGCTCAAGCTCTATGCTTGGATGCCCAACCACTGTGTACTGGATGCTCAAGTTATACACTTGAATGCTCAAGCTCTACGCTTGGATGCCCAACCACTGTGTACTGGACGCTCAAAGCCTGTACTTTGAATTCTCGGATTCTGCCGTCCGAATGCTCGAGCTCTACGCTCTGAATGCTCAAGTCCGGAACTTGATAGAAGCTCTAAGCTTAAAACAAACACACACGCACGGGCCCGTGCACATTTGCATCAACATTTTCACATCGAGTCTGCATCACATCTGTTCACATCTAACGAACAAGCATTGCACATATACACTCTGCATATCTCTCATGAAACAGGTCATCCCTGCAATCAACCGGCTCTATGCCTCGGTTTTATTGATCGGCCCGACGCCTCGATCTTTTTGCACCACGCCAACACTTATGATGAGAAAGCTCCGTGCACAGACCATCAGAATTATACCAGCTCCGCGCTTCGGTTCATCACGTCAAGCTCAAAGCTCTGACACCACAACACCAGCTCCGCGCTTCGGTCCTATCAATCACCTCAGGCTCTTGCCTTATGATCAACACCAGCTCCGCGCTTCGGTCCTAGTAATCACCTCAGGCCTCCGCCTCATAAACCACAGTAGGCTCCACGCCTCAATCTAAACACCTCCGGCTCTTGCCTTATGATCAACACCAGCTCCGCGCTTCGGTCCTAGCAAACACCTCAGGCTCTTGCCTTATGGTCAACACCAGCTCCGCGCTTCGGTCCTAGCAAACACCTCCGGCTCTTGCCTTATGATCAACACCAGCTCCGCGCTTCGGTCCTAGCAAACACCTCCGGCTCTTGCCTTATGATCAACACCAGCTCCGCGCTTCGGTCCTAGCAAACACCTCAGGCTCTTGCCTTATGGTCAACACCAGCTCCGCGCTTCGGTTCTAGCAATCACCTCAGGCTCTCGCCTTATGATCAACACCAGCTCCGCGCTTCGGTCCTAGCAAACACCTCAGGCTCTTGCCTTATGGTCAACACCAGCTCCGCGCTTCGGTCCTATCCAATCTCCTCAGGTCTTCGCCTCAAGATTGCAACAGGCTCCACGCCTCGATTCCATCACTCTCCAGGCTCTCGCCTCATGACTACAACCGGCTCCGTGCCTCGGTTCCCTCATCACCAAAGCTCCGTGCTCTAGCTACTGGCCCTGCGCCTCCCCTACATCTTAAAAGCAAACCGGCGTCCAGCTCATCCCTAGTAGATGGTTTGGATTCCACCCCACTACATCAATTCCTTCCAGCTCATTCGCAAGGATAGGCTACTCTACCGAGCTCCTTTCAGTCAAAGTAAGGATGATCAAGAAAAGCAAACGCACCTGCAGTGTACTGATCTACCCCAAAATAACTAAGGAAGCTCTCCGCAAAAACTCCCCAGGCAGCCCTGCGCTCCTTCAACTATCTTCCGCCAAAACCCTGGCTCAGTCTAGGTACGTCACACTACGGCTTTTTAAGCCCTAAGGTACGTCTTCTGTCTCTAACCCTTCAAACTTTTTACTTTTCTTTATTGCCCGAACTACGATTGGTCTGAATTTCCCTTGTGGAATACGTAGGCAGCCTCCCGGCCCGACCATAACAAAACCTTTTTCGAAAACCCCTTGGAATAGTGGTTGGACCAAATTGAGTTGCTTTTTACAGCTTTGACTCTTACTCAAACATGTCTCGCGATCCGTCTGAGTTCAGTCAAAGAGGGGCATCTGTAGACACCCCAATTTGGCCTAACGATTATTTCAAGTCCCACCTTGGGACAATCCCGATGATGAAATGGATACAATGATTGATGATTGCTTCTTTGAGGACCTTAGGACTTTCGGTGAGAACTTTGACCACTTAGAGGACCCAATTCAAAGCCATACAGCCTTTCAGACAGAAATACAGAAGCCTAGGAGAATCCATCTGACGGCCGTAACATCGATCTAACGGCCATAACATCAATCCCTCACCCGAGCAACCTGTTGCCAGCAAAATCTCCCTGAGAGATCAATCCCTCGGCCGCAAGATCTATCCTTCGGCCGAGACATCCATTCCTCGGCCGTGTGATCTATTACTCGGCCGCCAGATCGACCTTTTTCCAGACTCTGGAACGTTCTGTCAGACGTTTGGTTTGATCCAACTACACTACCTTCCCGATGCGTTCGGGCTACGTTCGGAGATCACGACGTAGAGTTAGAGATGCATTGCAATTGCAATTGCCATCTCGTGATTTGATTGGCCGGAGTGAGTCATCCCTATGCCTATATAAAGGGGCCTTTGGGCTCCGAAATTAACACACAGAAATTGAGATACCCACACACTCAATCAAACCTCGAAACTCTGCAGAAATACTTCCTCAACCCCATACTCCAAAAGCCCTAACCTCCCGAAGGCAGCCGTCAATCCGGCGATCAAACCCCGAAGTTCAAACCCTAACTCTAGGGTTCTCGATCAAGCAATCAATCAATCACACCCAATCCGAAGCAATCAAGCAACTGAGGGATCAAGGTGGTGAGGCCCAACGGCCTCTGGTTTGTCTATACTTACTGTATTTCTAACTAAACGTAGCATTTCGATTATCTGTTAATCTTTCTGTCTGGTGTGAGGAAGAACACCGACCGGGGCTTCGATCCCTCGGCCGGTACATCAAACCAGGAGGATCTCTCGGCCGTGATATCTATTCACCGGCCGCGAGATCCATCTCCCTGGGACATTATGTTTTCTTTCTGCTTTCTGATGCATGCTTATTTATCGCACTGGCTCACTTTGCTTACTGTTTAAAGGAATAATTAAACAGACTGTGTGTTAGGATTAGATAAAGCATCTATACGTCTTATGTTGAACGATTATGGGCCAGTCTCACGACTGGGCAGAGAGGGGTGCCTAACACCTTTCCCTTACTGTACTTTTGGCTCCCGAATCCAGAATCTCTATCTATTTTCCCAGTTTTAACAAACTGGGTGGCGACTCTATTTGATGATAACCGTTATCATGTGGCGATGTTCCTAGCCATGGGAATGTCCATGATTTTGGTTTATGAAGTGAGCAACCAATCGAGCAAACACAATGTGATCAATCTGTATGGCGATGCCCCGCTTGGGAGGTGTCTACAGATACAAGTCAGTATAGAAGACAAACACATAGAGAGAGATATATACCGGGCTTATCCCCGTGGCCGGGGAATCCTCGCACTCGAGGGATTTTGTGAGGCCTCTCGATCTCCGAACCTCTCCTGGTTGGAAAGGGGTAGTCGAGTAGGGGGTTAATGCGACCCCACTCGAAATTGCCGGACACCTTGACCAGGACCATCCACCACTTTTCAGTGTCGTAGAGGCGGTCCACCAGGTGGTCAAAGTATTGGCGGGTGGTGAGGTAGTACTTTTCGTACTTGGGGATCCTTGATACCACGTACATTAGCATCAGGTCCCCAAGGGTGAATGGCAGGTTGTTGATCTCTGCCAACCTTGCCGCCGAGCTCAGGATGCGCCAGCTATTGACTGCAACCTGGATCGGTGCAAGGTTGTAATCTGACAAGAAGGAGCGGAGGAAGGGGCTCATGGGGAACCTTACCCCTCCCTCAATGATGGCATACAGAGGTAGGACGATGAAGTCCTCGCCGAAGGGAATCCTCTCGGAGGTAACCCTTTCGACAAGGACATCGTCTGGGATCGAATATGTGGTCCGAAAGGCCTGTGTGAAGCCACCTGGACCATCGCCGAAGAAGTGACTGTACGGCATGGGTCCAAGACCCGTTGGTAGCGGAGGGATGAGGTTGACGTCCCTCGGCGGAGGAGGTTTGGCACCTCCTGCTGTACCAGAGGTGCCCGGCAAAGCACCGGTTGACGTCGATGTGCTGGCCTGGGCCCCGGTGGCCGTTCGTTCCTTGTCATCCCCTGCTGGGACGGAGCCATGAGTGTCCTCCTTGGCGGGTTCGCCGGGGGAGTCACTCCTCCCATAGAGGATGTCCCTGGAGGACCTGTCGTCAATTTGGAGGGGGATGTGGATGCCGGGGATGATTGGACCACCGGACCGCTGGGCAAAATTGCTGGAGCTTTCATTGAAGCTCCTATACCCTCTGCCGAGCGCCTGGATGGTTTCTTGGAGGTCTGGGTAGGCTTCGGGATCGATGCTCGGCAAGAGTGAGTTAGGATCCACCATGCTGAAGACCTAAGCAGAAGAAGAAATAGAAGAGGTGATGAGAATTCCTACTTCAGCGTGGCTACTCATGTGCATCTAGACCCCTGCCGAGGGGGGTCCTGTAGGATCCCCCTCGGCGGATGTCGTGGTTTCTTATCGAGTGTTAAGATTGGCTAGGTGGAGGACCGCCGTTGTGGGCGGTCCAGACGGCGTCCCACGGCCGCAGGCGGCCATGAGAGATCGACACTGTTCAAAGTAAAAAGTGTTTTTTGTGCAAAAGTGGTGTGTTGTACTTTGAAACGTTCAGAAAGAATCAAAAGGGGTAGCGGAGTTACCTGAGAATGCTGGTGTTGGATGGCGGTGAGTGGCGGAGCAACGGAGGCGTTTGAAATGGCAGCAGCGGTTGGAGTTGCAGAGCAAAGGAGGCGAGAGCAAAAGTATTCTTCTGTCCCGCCTCCCCTCTTATATAGAGGGTGGAATGAACGGGGAGGAACCCTAAGCGTCGAAACGCGAGAACCGAAGCGTCGCCGCTCCGCCCACTCTCTTCATGCCACGTGGAAAGCCTGCACCATTTCGTACCGGTGTCGTTTCCCCTTTCGCCACGTGGCGCCCCACGCCGTTTGGGTTTCCTGATGGACCGTTCGATCTCTGGCTCCCAACAGTCCCATCAGCCCCCGTTTGCTTCAGATGCATCATTACTCCAAACGTTTCAAGAAGGCTCTTCACTAACCCTCACTGGACCGGCGGTATACGCTCGGCACGTTTACCTCAAGACGCCCTCGGTAGCAAGTTTTCCTTATGTAAGTCAACCCCTCCCACCTTTTGCAAAGGAGGGAGAGGTTGAGGGGCTATTGTGGAGGGCGTGGTCCGGCGGAGGGACCAGGACGGTGGCCACGTTGCACCAAATAGCCGGACCAGTGAGTCTGCTACCCGTAGGTCGGCGGTCTGGGTCGGTAGCCGATCCGAGTTCGGCCAGGTCTGGTTAAAGTTAACCGAAATGTCGGTCCATGGAAGGGAACGGTCTGGTTCAGCATATGTATTAATCGATATGATCTAGTTCGGCGGTTCCCCGCCGAACGGGCTGGAGATTGCCCCTATTGGAGTAATCATTGCCGTACCAGCGGTCCGGCAGAACCTGTACTCGCCGAGCCTCCTGTCCCCTAACTTGAAGAGGAAGTTAGGAAGAGTTGGGCAGGGGCAGGGAACCTCGCGTCTTATCCCATCCCTTATATTCAGGAACGGAATATAAGAGATTGGATAGGTTCAGGATTGAGATGTCTATCTGGATCCGAGATAGGCGGGCTCATCATACAAGCGAATAAGTATTCTAATGGGATTTGGACTCTGCATTCCCTATTAGCTATAAAAGGAGGTATTCACCTCTAGAATAAGGTACGTTCAGAATACTCTTTCAAACCCTAAACTATACCTCAGTATCTCCTCTCCTATTTTACTGACTAGAGCGTCGGAGTGCCTGCCCCGGACACCACGCTCCGGGTTTGGGCACTAATGCGGTTGTTTTGTGTGCAGGTCTAGTCCGTCCACGTCCAAGTCTCAACCATCCAAGCCACAAGGTCTAACCGGAGAAAGCCAGCCACCACAGTTAGAATTGCCTTCGTTGAGGGTTCTAGCTGAGACTGGGATGATTGGGTTCAAAACCGCTACGACGAGTTGGCACTACTAGACGAAAGGAGACTGAGGGCTTTATACCATGTACAAGGGTATCAACGCCGTATTGCACGAGCATTCAACAAAAAGGTGAAACCTAGGGACGTCAAAGTAGGAGACATGGTGCTCAAAGCAATTCGTCGCCACGTCTCAGACCCAAGGGGCAAGTTTAGACCGAACTGGGGAGGCCCCTACCTTATCAAACGCATACTTTCTGGAGGAGCAGCATACATTGCAGACTTGGATGGAATGGAATTCGCAACGCCAGTCAACATTGACAAGCTAAGGAAGTATTACCCATGAGAGATGCTCGTTGGGCCGAAAACCACAAGGGTGGGCGGACTCAAGCAAAAATTAGGGCAGCCTGCTAGGTCGAAAACCCGCAAGGGCGGCTTAGGCAAAAACTAAGGCATAAATAAAATGCTCGCTAGACCGAAAACCCGCAAGGGCGGTTTTTAGGCAAAATTTAGAGCACAAAAGGAGAGGAAAATACCCGAGTGGACCCTAACTAAAAACAAAACAAATTCCCTTTGTTGGAACTACGTTTATGGCCTGATTCCCTCCATGGGATACGTAGGCAATCTCTAAGTTTGAGATTCGGCCACTGCTATCATCATCACTTCCGAAATTTCTAGGTCTATCCTAAAGCATGTTCACCATCAAATCATGGCAATAACATTTTCGAATAAAACGATCAAATGCTTTATTATTTCCAAAAAGAAAGGACAAAGCAAGCCTAAACAATTCTAAATCCATGAAAGCTAGAATCAAGCAAACATCTTTTGAAAAAAACATAAGCAAAGCGTCGATCTCTAGGTCTTCCTTCTCTTTGTACTTCTATCCTCCAAAAGGTTTTTCTTCAACCAGCGTTTGTAAGAACCCGATAGCTTGACAACAAAGTTCTCAGCAACCTCCTGCATCACTCTACTTGGCCAAAGACGCAGCATAATGCGACGGAAGTTGGCATCATGGATCTTAGAGGCGGTGTACTCGGGGTCACCCAAGATTGCGGCTTGTTCAGCCCCAAACTGCCTTTGAAAGCGAGCAGGGAAGTAGAAAACGACTCGAGTAATGCCAATCACTGCTACACCAAAGTGGTTCATGGTACTCGCAGTCATGCTCTCGATACCATACCAGGGGCAAACCCATTGGATCCAATCACCTCTGCAGGTCTTCATCCACGCTTCCCAAGCAGCCTCAGTTGGGAACTGTTTAATCATGTGACGCTCCGTACACTGGTCTGGATTGTAAGGAAGTCGCTCCGGCGCATCCCACACTTTTAGCTTCTCAAACAACCATACCTAGAGAAAAAGGGAAAATTGTGAGCTGAGAGAACATGTGAGTCAAAACAAAGGAGTGATGAGTGAAAAGATAAATTTGACAAAATAAACAAATAAAAGAGCGAACCTGCAATAGCAAGGGACTGCCTGAGAACTGGGCTGTAGGACTACCCTTCATCACATCTAGACCCATCAAGGTCTCTGCCAACACTAAACCAGCAAAACCCACACGGTTTCCAATTTGTTGAGCAAGGTTAAGCAATATAGGATCAGCATGACCAGAGGAAGGGCCAAGCAAGTAGTAATGAAGGAGACAAATGCACAATGCATGAAAGCACGACTTCTGTAGGGAAACTTGGCGATGGGCCTCAGCTGTACCGAAACGCTGAATAAGTTGCAAAATCACCAGCCTTCCTTTCATTAGGAAGAATTTAACTTCATGTTTCTGAACTTGGAGTAAATCCTTCAGGAGATCACCCCGGTTGAACAAAGGATTAGGGGCAATAAAACCTTCCCTATCTGAATGGCCCATAATGGCCGCAAATTCCTCGATAGTAGGACATAACTCCTCTCTCTTAAAGCGAAAGACGTGAAAATCAGGGTCCCATAAACTAGTGGCTGCCCTAAGGAAGGCAAAATTCACGGGAATGTGACGAAGAGAAAAGAGGAAGTCCATGCCAAAGGATTTAAAGTGCAGACGGTCAAGGCCATTAAAGGAATCCAACCACTGATCGAGGATTGGTTGTGCCATGTGCAAAGAAATTGCTGCTGACAATGCTATCAGGTTCGTAGAACGCGTACTTATAGGGCTAGGTCGAGTCTTAGTTCGAATCGGAATCGGATTCTTAATCCACGGAAATTTAGTCGGTCTCTCGGCCGGTACTTCGATAAGACGGCCGTGGGATTAATCCATCGGCCCGTAGATAATAGGGTTGACCTGCAAGTCAAACCTAGGCAAACAAAACGATCCTTCGGCCGCCAGATCGAAGTTTCGGCCGCGTAATCATTTGGTCGGCCGCCAGAACGGCTATTTTACAGACTGTTCCCACGGTTCAGTTCGTTTCGTTGGAATAACGAGAATATCACACGCAAACAACGTAAGAACAGCATATACAATCATAAAGCAGAGCAAGAAGGTTTTTGTTTCATATAACGAAAGCTTTTTACATCACAAGGTGGATCACCCCACGTTTCCTAAAACAAACTATACATCGATTTCCTGTCAAACTAACCTATGCAGGAAGAAAAACAAAGAAAGAAACGAAAAGAGGAAGCAGAAGAGGATGTCGAACCCTCTGGTGGTCCGAACAAAAGAGACCAGCTGCAAAAAAGAAGAGGAAACTCCTGGGGCGATGTATACCAAAGGAGTACTACAGGGCAGAAGGGACACCACATGGCCCAGAAAAACCACCACACCGCGTACCACCGCCACGCCAGGAGTTCCACGTCACGGAAGCAAGTCACCCATGCGAGGGCCCCTAATCAAGCATACCCATGCGAGGATCCATAATCAAGCGTCAAGACAGGACCAAAAGCAAACGCGGTCTCCCTCCGCGTACACTAGCCGCGTCAGCATGTCACCCACGGCCCGGAGCTGTCGGAAACAAGGAGAAGTGGAGGGGGGGGGGGGGGGGTCTTCGGTCGAAGCCTCGGATGGAAGGAATGGAAAGGGAAGAAAGGAAAGTGAAACGAACGGCTGAGGCCGAGGCCTTTTATAGGCCCCTGGAAATGAATCGATTAAGCGGCCGAGACATCGTTTCCTCGGCCGTTACATCAATCATTCGGCCGGGAGATCGATCTCCTGGCCTCCCAATCGATTTCAGATCATGCTCAGTGCATCAATTCGAATCCTCAACCAACCAAGTAGCCTTGGGGGCATCCCCGAGCCAACACAGTATAATTAGCCTTGGGGGCATGCCCGAGCATCGAAGGTCTCTCTCTCTCCACAAACTGCTGAAACAAGTCAGAACACCTAGTGGTTCTAAAGCCCAATCATTATCAGCAGCCCTACGCTTGCCATTCCAGTGACCGTACAACCATCAACAACTCAACAGCTCCGTGTCTATGACATCAACTCATACAGCAGCTCGACGCTTGCCACTCCAGCAACCATATCGCCGCCCATTATCTCAACAGGCTCAAAGCCATAGCAATCAACTCAGCGGCTCGAGGCCCATTATCGACAGGCTCTACGCCTGTACTTATTCAGCAGCTCTACGCTCGCTATCACAATCTCAGCGGCTCGAAGCCCATTATCTCAACAGGCTCAAAGCCTATGTCTACCATCTCAGCGGCTCCAAGCCCTCGGCTCAGCAGCTTTACGCTCGCTATCACAACAGGCTCTACACCCGTTATCTCACCAAAGCGGCTCTACGCCCGCTATCTCAACTAGCTCAAAGCCGTAACAACCAACTCAGCGGCTCAAAGCCCACTATCTCAACTGGCTCGAAGCCGTAAACAAGCAACAGGCTCTAAGCCGCCCTAACAATCAAGACATCTATTCTCAGGCTCTACGCCTGAATGCTCAAAAATCTAACATTTTTGAATGCTCAAGCTCTACGCTTGGATGCCCAACCACTGTGTACTGGATGCTCAAGTTATACACTTGAATGCTCAAGCTCTACGCTTGGATGCCCAACCACTGCGTACTGGACGCTCAAAGCCTGTACTTTGAATGCTCGGATTCTGCCGTCCGAATGCTCGAGCTCTACGCTCTGAATGCTCAAGTCCGGAACTTGATAGAAGCTCTAAGCTTAAAACAAACACACACGCACGGGCCCGTGCACATTTGCATCAACATTTCACATCGAGTCTGCATCATATCTGTTCACATCTAACGAACAAGCATTGCACATATACACTCTGCATATCTCTCATGAAACAGGTCAACCCTGCAATCAACCGGCTCTATGCCTCGGTTTTATTGATCGGCCCAACGCCTCGATCCTTTGGCTCCACGTCAACACTTATGATGAGAAAGCTCCGCGCACAGACCGTCAGAATGCAACCAGCTCTACGCTTCGGTTCATATCACGTCAAGCTCTAAGCTCCGACAACTCAGGCCCTCGCCTCGAGACTGCATGCAGGCTCCACGCCTCAATCACTTCAGGCTCCATGCCTCAGTTCCTTCACCTCAAGCCCTTGCCTTATGCCAGCTCCGTGCTTCGGTCCCATCAAGCTCTAAAGCTCACCTCAGGTCTCCGCCTCATAAACCACAGCAGGCTCCATGCCTCAAATCTAGTCACCTCAGGCTCTCGCCTTATGACTAACACCAGCTCCGCGCTTCGGTCCTATCAATCACCTCAGGCTCTCGCCTTATGACTAACACCAGCTCCGCGCTTCGGTCCTATCAATCACCTCAGGCTCTCGCCTTATGATCAACACCAGCTCCGCGCTTCGGTCTTATCAAATCCAATCCCCTCAGGCCTTCGCCTCAAGATTGCAACAGGCTCCACGCCTCGATTCCATCTCTCTCCAGGCTCTCAATTACAAACGGCTCCGTGCCTCGGTTCCCTCATCTCCAAAAGCTCCGTGCTCCAGTTACTGGCCCTGCGCCCCCCATCTCAAAAACAAACCGGCGTCCAACTCATCCCAGCAGATGGTTTGGATTCCACCCCATTACATCAATTCCTTCCAGCTCATTCGCAAGGATAGGCTACTCTACCGAGCTCCTTTCAGTCAAAGTAAGGATGATCAAGAAAAGCAAACGCACCTGCAGTGTACTGATCTACCCCAAAATAACTAAGGAAGCTCTCCGCAAAAGATCCCCCGGCAGCCCCGCGCTCCTTCAAACTATCTTCCGCCAAAACCCTGGCTCAGTCTAGGTACGTCACACTACGGCTTTTTAAGCCCTAAGGTACGTCTTCTGTCTCTAACCCTCCAAACTTTTATTTTTCTTCTTTATTGCCCGAACTACGATTGGTCTGAATTTCCCTTGTGGAATACGTAGGCAGCCTCCCGGCCCGACCATAACAAAACCTTTTTCGAAAACCCCTTGGAATAGTGGTTGGACCAAATTGAGTTGCTTTTTACAGCTTTGACTCTTACTCAAACATGTCTCGCGATCCGTCTGAGTTCAGTCAAAGAGGGGCATCTGTAGACACTCCAATTTGGCCTAACGATTATTTCAAGTCCCACCTTGGGACAATCCCGATGATGAAATGGATACATTGATTGCTGATTGCTTCTTTGAGGACCTTAGGACTTTCGGTGAGAACTTTGACCACTTAGAGGACCCAATTCAAAGCCATACAGCCTTTCAGACAGAAATGCAGGAGCCTAGGAGAATCCATCTGACGGCCGTAACATCGATCTAACGGCCATAACATCAATCCCTCACCCGAGCAACCTGTTGCCAGCAAAATCTCCCTGAGAGATCAATTCCTCGGCCGCAAGATCTATCCTTCGGCCGAGACATCCATTCCTCGGCCGTGTGATCCTTTACTCGGCCGCCAGATCGACCTTTTTCCAGACTCTGGAACGTTCTGTCAGACGTTTGGTTTGATCCAACTACACTACCTTTCCGATGCGTTCGGGCTACGTTCGGAGATCACGACGTAGAGTTAGAGATGCATTGCAATTGCCATCTCGTGATTTGATTGGCCGGAGTGAGTCATCCCTATGCCTATATAAAGGGGCCTTTGGGCTCCGAAATAAACACAGAAATTGAGATACCTACACACTCAATCAAACCTCAAAACTCTGCAGAAATACTCCCTCAATCCCATACTTTAAAAGCCCTAACCTTCCGAAGGCAGCCGTCAATCCTGCGATCGAACCCCGAAGTTCAAACCCTAACTCTAGGGTTCTCGATCAAGCAATCAATCAATCACGCCCAATCCAAAGCAATCAAGCAACTAAGGGATCAAGGTGGTGAGGCCCAACGGCCTCTGGTTTGCCTTATTTACTATCCCTTTTTACTAATCATAACGTTTTGATTTTCTGTTAAATCTTTCTGTCTGGTGTGAGGAAGAACACCGACCGGGGCATCGATCCCTCGGCCGGTACATCAAACCAGGAGGATCCCTCGGCCGTGATATCTATTCACCGGCCGCGAGATCCATCCCCCTGGGACATTTTGTTTGCTTTCTCTGCTTTCTAATGCATGCTTCAATTATCGCACTGGCTCACTTTGCTTACTGTTTAAAGGAATAATTAAACAGACTATGTGTTAGAATTAAACAAAGCATCTATATGTCTTATGTTGAACGATTATGGGCCAGTCTCATGACTGGGCAAAGAGGGGTGCCTAACACCTTCCCCTTATTGTACTTTTGGCTTCCGTATCCAGAATCTCTATCTATTTTCCCAGTTTTAATAAACTGGGTGGCGACTCTATTTGATGATAACCGTTATCATGTGGCGATGTTCCTAGCCATGGGAATGTCCATGATTTTGGTTTATGAAGTGAGCAACCAATCGAGCAAACACAACGTGATCAATCTGTATGGCGATGCCCCGCTTGGAAGGTGTCTACAGTTTTGAAAGTACTACAAGATGGTGGAATCCAACCACAAAAATAAGGAAGTTTAATTTATGAAAAATGGGCTGAAAGCAGACTTATTTGAAGATCGACGATGCTACCAAGGCTAAAACACATTTCTATCCACTCTAAGTATCGCTTGGCACTCCTATCACCTATTTCAAATTGTTCCTTAACCCCTTAAGAGTTCCATAAAGTTCCTAAGGCTTTCATGAAGTCAACCACAACAACCACATATCATATTCATCATCGGAATGGTCCCCAAGGTGGGATTTGAAATAATCGTTGAGCCAAATTGGGGTGTCTACACATTCAACAAAAAGGTGAAACCTAGGGACGTCAAGGTAGGAGACATGGTGCTCAAAGCCATTCGTCGCCACGTCTCAGACCCAAGGGGCAAGTTTAGACCAAACTGGGGAGGCCCCTACCTTATCAAACGCATACTTTTTGGAGGAGCAGCATACATTGCAGACTTGGATGGAATGGAATTCGCAACGCCAGTCAACATTGACAAGCTGAGGAAGTATTACCCATGAGAGATGCTCGTTGGACCGAAAACCACAAGGGTGGGCGGACCCAAGCAAAAATTAGAGCAGCCTGCTAGGTCGAAAACCCGCAAGGGCGGCTTAGGCAAAAACTAAGGCATAAATAAAACGCTCGCTAGACCGAAAACCCGCAAGGGCGGTTTTTAGGCAAAATTTAGAGCACAAAAGGAGAGGAAAATACCCGAGTGGACCCTAACTAAAAACAAAACAAATCCCCTTTGTTGGAACTACGTTCATGGCCTGATTCCCTCCATGGGATACGTAGGCAATCTCCAAATTTGAGATTCGACCACTGCTATCGTCATCACTTCCGAAATTTCTAGGTTTATCCTAAAGCATGTTCGCTATCAAATCATGGCAATAACATTTTTAAATAAAACGACCAAATGTTTTATTATTTCCAAAGAAAAAAGGAAAAAGCAAACCTAAACAATTCTTAATCCATGAAAGCTAGAATCAAACAAACATCTTTTGAAAAAAAAAAAAAAAAACATAAGCAAAGTGTCAATCTCTAGGTCTTCCTTCTCTTTGCACTACTATCCTCCAAAAGGTTTTCTTCAACCAACGTTTGTAAGAACCCGATAGCTTGACAACGAAGTTCTCAGCAACCTTCTGCATCACTCTATTTGGCCGAAGACGCAGCATATTGCGACGGAAGTTGGCATCATGGATTTTAGAGACAGTGTACTCAGGGTCACCCAGGATTGCGATTTGTTCAGCCCCAAACTGCCTTTGAAAGCGAGCAGGAAAGTAGAAAACGACTCGAGTAATACCAATCACTGCTACACCAAAATGATTCATGGTACTCGCAGTCATGCTCTCAATACCATACCAGGGGCAAACCCATTGAATCCAATCACCTCTGCAAGTCTTCATCCATGCTTCCCAAGCAACCTCAGTTGGGAACTGTTTAATCATGTGACGCTCCGTGCACTGGTCTGGATTATAAGGAAGTCGCTCCAGCGCATCCCACACCTTTAGCTTCTCGAACAACCACACCTAGAGAACAAGGGAAAATTGTGAGTTGAGAGAACACGTAAGTCAAAACAAAAGAGTGATGAGTGAAAAGATAAACTTGACAAAAAAACAAATAAAAGAGCGAACCTGCAATAGCAAGGGACTGCCTGAGAACTGAGCTGTAGGACTACCCTTCATCACATCTAGACCCATCAAGGTCTCTGCCAATACTAAGCTAGCGAAACCCACACGGTTTCCAATTTGTTGAGCAAGGTTAAGCAACACAGGATCAGCGTGGCCAGAGGAAGGGCCAAGCAAATAATAATGAAGGAGACAAATGCACAACGCATGAAAACACGACTTCTGTAGGGGAACTTGGCGATGAGCCTCAGCTGTACCAAAACGCTGAATAAGTTGCAGAATCTCCAGCCTTCCTTTCGCTAGGAAGAATTTAACTTCATGTTTCTGAACTTGGAGTAAATCCTTCAGGAGATCACCTCGGTTGAACAAAGGATTAGGGACAACGAAACCCTCTCTGTCCGAATGACCCATGATGGCCGCAAACTCCTCGATAGTAGGACACAATTCCTCTTTCCTAAATCGAAAGACGTGAAAATCAGGGTCCCACAAACTAGCAGCTGCCATAAGGAAGGCAAAATTCACAGGAATTTGACGAAGGGAAAAGAGGAAGTCCATGCCAAAGGACTTAAAGTGTAAACGGTCGAGGCCATTGAAGGAAATTAACCACTGATCAAGGACTGGTTGTGCCATATGTAAGGAATTGCTACTGACAATGCTATCGGGTTCGTAGAACGCGTATTTATAGAACTAAGTCGAGTCTTAGTCCGAATCGGAATCAGATTCTTAATCCTCAGAATTTCAATCGGTCTCTCGGCCGATACTTCGATACGACGGCCGTAGGATCTATCCATCGGCCCGTGAAAATCAGGGTTGACTGCAAGTCAAACCCCGGTAGACAAAACAATCCTTCGGCCGCCAGATCGAAGCCTCGGCCGTGTAATCACTAAATCGGCCGCCAGAATGGCTATTTTACAGACTGTTCCCACGGTTCAGTTTGTTTCATTGGATTAACAAGCTATTATACGCAAACGACGTAAATATGGCATACACAAATCACAGGCAGAACGAAAGGTTTTTGTTTCATATAACGAAAGCTTTTTACATCACAAGGTGGATCATCCCACACAAACTATACATCGATTTCCTGTTGAACTAACCTATGCAGGAAGAGAAACAGAAAAAGAAAAGAAAAGGGGGAAGCAGAAGGGGATGCCGAACCCTCTGGTGGTCCGAACACCAGAGACCAGCTGCAGAAAAGAAGAGGACACCCCTGAGGCGGTGTATACCAGAGGAGTACTACGGTGCAGAAGAAACACCACATGGCTCAAAAGAATCACCACATGGCCCAGAAAAATCACCATACCGCGTACTACCGCCACGCCAGGAGCTCCGCGTCACGGAAGCAAGCCACCCATGCGAGGGCCCCTAATCAAGCATACCCATGCGAGGGTCCCAAATCAAGCATCAAGACGGGACCAAAAGCGAACGCGATTTCCCTCTGCGCACGCTAGCCACGTCAGCACATCACCCATGGCCCGGAGCTGTTAGGAATGAGGGGAAGTGAAAGGGATCTTCGGATATGGAGCTCTCGGAATGAGGAGAGGAAGAGGAAAAGTGGAAAATGAGATGAAACGGTCGACGCTGTGGTCTTTTATAGGTCTCTGGAAATAAACCGATTAAATGGCCGAGCATTCGATACCTCGGCCGAGACATCAATCCCTCGGCCGAGAGATCGATCTCCTGGCCTCCCAATCAATTTCCTTCAGCAATATCAGATCTTGCTCAGTGCACCAATTCAGGCAATTACGAACTTCTAAGTCTTCAACCAACCAAGTAGCCTTAGGGGCATCCCCGAGCCAATGCAACATGATCTAAACTAGCCTTGGGGGCATATCCAAGCATGAGGAAGCTCTCTCTCCACAAACTACTGGCCATAAGCTCTTGCTACAACAAACCAAGACATTCAGCAACTCTGCTATTCACCGCCATCAAAATAACACAACAGCTCCGCGCCCCTATTCGTCCATATCAACTCAGCGGCTCGAAGCCCATTACCTCAACAGGCTCGAAGCCTATGTTTACCATCTCAGCGGCTCTAAGCCCTCGACTCAGCAGCTCTATGCTCGCTATCACTCACTCAGCGGCTCTAAGCCCATTACCTCAACAGGCTCGAAGCCTGTATCTACCATCTCAACTGGCTCGAAGCCATAACAATCAACTCAGCGGCTCGAAGCCCAACAGGCTCGAAGCCTTCGTCTACTATCACCCAGCGGCTCGAAGCCCTTTATCATAGCAGCTCTACGCCCGTATCAACTCAGCGGCCCTGTGCCCATCATCTCTACACAACTCAGCGGCTCTACGCCCTCATCTATCAACTCAGCGGCTCCAAGCCCACCGTTTCAACTGGCTCGAAGCTGTAAACAATCAGTTCTCAATAGGCTCTACGCTCATCCATCACTCATGCGGCTTAACGCCCACCATCCCAACTGGCTCAAAGCCGTAACAACCAACTCAGCGGCTCCAAGCCCACCGTTTCAACTGGCTCGAAGCCGTAACAATCAAGTCTACTTCAGCGGCTCAAAGTCCATTACTTCAACAGGCTCGAAGCCTGTGTTTACCATCTGAAATGGCTCAAAGCCATAATAAACAATCTCAGTGGCTCCAAGCCCATCATCTCAACTGGCTCGAAGCGGTAAACAAGCAACTGGCTCTAAGCCGCCCCAACAATCAAGACATCTATTCTCAGGCTCTACGTCTGAATGCTCGAAAATCTAACATTTTTGAATGCTCAAGCTCTACGTTTGGATGCCCAACCACTGTGTACTGGATGCTCAAGTTATACACTTGAATGCTCAAGCTCTATGATTGGATGCCCAACCACTGCGTACTGGACGCTCAAAGCCTGTACTTTGAATGCTCGGATTCTGCCGTCCGAATGCTCGAGCTCTACGCTCTGAATGCTTAAGTCCGGAACTTGGTAGAAGCTCTAAGCTTAAAAACAAACATACACGCACGGGTCCGTGCACATATTGCATTATCACATTGAGTCTGCATCATCATATCTGTTCACATCTAACAACCATCATCACACATATACACTCTGCATATCTCTCATGAAACAGGTCAACCCTGCCATCAACCGGCTCTACGCCTCGGTTTTATTGATCGGTTCAGCGCCTCGATCCTTTGGCTCTACGCCAATACTTATGATGAGAAAGCTCCGTGCACAGACCATCAGAATGCAACCAGCTCTACGCTTCGGTTCAAATCACGTCAAGCTCTAAGCTCCGACAACTCAGGCCCTCGCCTCAAGACTGCAACAGGCTCCATGCCTCAATCTAATCACCTCAGGCTCCACGCCTCAGTTCCTTCACCTCAGGCCCTTGCCTTATACCAGTTCCGTGCTTCGGTTCATCACGTCAAGCTCAAAGCTCTGACACCACAGGCTCTCGCCTTATGATCAACACCAGCTCCGCGCTTCGGTCCTATCAATCCAATCTCCTCAGGCCTTCGCCTCAAGACTGCAACAGGCTCCACGCCTCAATTTCATCACTCTCCAGGCTCTTGCCTCATGACTGCAACCGGCTCCGTGCCTCGGTTCCCTCATTTTCAAAAGCTCCGTGCTCTAGTTACTGGCCCTGCGCCCCCTACATCTCAAAAACAAACCGGCATCCAACTCATCCCAGCAGATGGTTTGGATTCCACCCCACAACATCAATTCCTTCCAGCTCATTCGCAAGGATAGGCTACTCTACCGAGCTCCTTTCAGTCAAAGTAAGGATGATCAAGAAAAGCAAACGCACCTGCAGTGTACTGATCTACCCCAAAATACTAAGGAAGCTCTTCACAAAAATTCCCCCGGCAGCCGCGCGCTCCTTCAAACTATCTTCCGCCAAAACCCTGGCTCAGTCTAGGTACGTCACACTACGGCTTTTTAAGCCCTAAGGTACGTCTTCTGTCTCTAACCCTCCAACTTTTTTTTTTCTTTATTGCCCGAACTACAATTGGTCTGAATTTCCCTTGTGGAATACGTAGGCAGCCTCCCGGCCCGACCATAACAAAACCTTTTTCGAAAACCCCTTGGAATAGTGGTTGGACCAAATTGAGTTGCTTTTTACAGCTTTGACTCTTACTCAAACATGTCTCGCGATTCGTCTGAGCTCAGTCAAAGAGGGGCATCTGTAGACACCCCAATTTGGCCTAACGATTATTTCAAGTCCCACCTTGGGACCAACCGGATGATGAAATGGATACAGTGATTGCTGATTGCCTCCTTGAGAACCTTAGGACTTTCGGTAAGAACTTTGAGCCACTTAGAGGACCCAATTCAAAGCCATACAGCCTTTCAGACAGAAATACAGAAGCCTAGGAGAATCCATCTGTCGGCCGTGACATCGATCCCACGGCCCTAACATCATTTCCTCACCCGAGCAACCTGTTGCTAGCAAAATCTCCCTGAGAGATCAATCTCTCGGCCGCAAGATCTATCCTTCGGCCGAGACATCCATTCCTCGGCTGTGATATCCTTTACTCGGCCGCCCGATCGACCTTTTCCCAGACTCTGGAACGTGTTCTGTCAGACGTTTGATCCGATTACACTACCTTCCCGATGCGTTTGGGCTACGCTCAGAGATTACGACGTAGAGTTAGAGATGCATTGCAATTGCAATCGTGCCATTTGATTGGCCGGAGTGAGTCACCAATTGCCTATATAAAGGGCCTTTGGACTCCGAAAATACACACACGAAATTATCAGAGTACACACTCTCTCAAACCTCGAAACTCTGCACAAATACTCTCTCACACCCACTCTTCAAAAGCCCTAACCTCCCGAAGGTAGCCGTCAATCCGGCGATCAAACCCCGAAGTTCAAACCCTAACCTTAGGGTTTTCAATCAAGCAATCAGTCAATCACGCCCAATCCAAAGCAATCAAGCAACTGAGGGATCAAGGTGGTGAGGCCCAACGGCCTCTGGTTTGTCTTATTTACCGTATTTCTGACTAACCGTAGCGTTTTGATCATCTGTTGATCTTTCTGTCTAGTGTGAGGAAGAACACCGACCGGGGCTTCGATCCCTCGGCCGGTACATAAAATCAGGAGGATCCCTCGGCT
This sequence comes from Rhododendron henanense subsp. lingbaoense, assembly GCA_020567845.1. Classification (NCBI taxonomy): domain Eukaryota; kingdom Viridiplantae; phylum Streptophyta; class Magnoliopsida; order Ericales; family Ericaceae; genus Rhododendron; species Rhododendron henanense. The sequence goes on along the minus strand of CM036317.1, from coordinate 24,933,726 downwards.
GTGACATCCATTCACCGGCCGCGGGATCCATCTCCCTGGGACAGTTTGTTTGCTTTTCTGCTTTTCTGAATGCATGCTTATTTATCGCACTGGCTCACTTTATTTACTGTTTAAAGGAATAAATAAACAGACTATGTGTTGGAATTAAACAAAGCATCTACACATCTTATATTGAATGATTATGGGCCAGTCTCACGACTGGGCAAAGAGGGGTGCCTAACACCTTCCCCTTATTGTACTTTTGGCTCCCGTATCCAGAATCTCTATCCATTTTCCCAGTTTTAATAAACTGGGTGGCGACTCTGTTTTGATGATAACTGCTATCATGTGGCGATGTTCCTAGCCATGGGAATGTCCATGATTTTGGTTTACGAAGCAAGCAACCAATCAAGCAAACAAACGTGATCAATCTGTATGGCGATGCCCCGTTTGGGAGGTGTCTACATGCTTTGACCAGGTTTTCCTCACTAGACTCAGTGGTTTCAAAAGATGAAAAGCTTGACTCGGACTCAGTCGACTCGAAGTCGGAATCAGAATCAGAACTAAGATCAGAATTAGCGCTTTTCATTTTGTATTTTAGAGTATACTCCACGGTCCAATTAGGGTAAGCCCCTTTTTCAGCATCCACAATCAATTCAGAGCAGTCTTTTTCATCACCAAGGTTGATCATCAGCACCTCACTGTCACCTTGATTCGCACTTTCATCATTGTCACCCTGCAAGTCTTGGAGGGCCATTTGATTTGCTATTGCTGTTATCTCTTCCAATTGAGCTTCAATTTCTGCTTCATCGATGTTGTCGATTCTTCGTGTGCCAACAAAGCCCCACCAATTACCAAAGCTATCTGTGACGGGGTGAATCACCCTTATTTCATTGTTGGTGACCCCCTCATCAAAGAGTAGGTTTAGTGATATTTTGTCTAGTGGATCATTGTCAGCAGACTCTTCTTCCTTTGCTTCTTCAGTTTCGAGGTTATTGACCTCATCTATTGGCCAATAGTCGTCGGTAGGTGCATAGGGGTCATAAAAAATAGATTGGGACCCTGTGAAGCCCTTCTTCTTCAATCATGTCTTCTACTTCTTTTTCATAGACTGTTCTGGCGAACATGACATGGTTGTCTTCAATGATAGTTACCACAGGCTTTGGTTGATCTACCGGAGTGATGTATTTGGAGGGGTTAAGATCCTCAGCAGCAGAGTGGAATGGGCCAGACAGCTTGGTGACAACTTGAAAGTGCGAATCAAACGTGAACAGTGATGTAGTCATTTTTCCTGAAAGATTTTTGTTTTAGTTAGATTGATTGATCTTACCTACTGTTTATCTGACTTAGAGAGACTCCTAAGGTTTAACCTGCAAAAGAAAACTTTACAACATACATATATACAATGGGTGTGAGGAAGAACATTTGCAAGCAAATGAAAGTAGGTTCCTAGCCTGTAGGTTCCTGTCTTAGTTTGATAAGTTCTATGGCTTTCTAATACATGCAAGGTTTAGGTAGTCTCAGGGTGCTCCGTCGTCAAAGGGCACCAGTCCTTTCACCAGCCCATCATAGGCGGTGATTGGGTGATTCCCTTTTTGATATACCACTAGGTACGAGTGACTGTGGAGTTTGCTGGAACCCCCAACATAGACTGTGTCATGCCGGGGTATCAGGTGAACTCAACGAGGTTGCCCGTTCGATGCATATGATAAATGAATTAAACAAGGCATGTATTAGTCTTATGTTGAACTTTCTGGTTATGGCTCTCATGTTCCCCAGCAGAGTCGCCAAAAACTGTAGACACCTCCCAAACGGGGCATCGGCATATAGATTGATCGTTTGTTGCTCGATTGGTTGCTTGCTTCCTAAACCAAGATCGTGGACATTCCCATGGCTAGGAACATCGCCACACGATAGCGGTTATCATCAAAACAGAGTCGCCACCCAGTTTATTAAAACTAGGAAAACAAATAGAGATTCTGGGTACGGGAGCCAATAGTACAGTAAGGGGAAGGTGTTAGGCACCCCTCTCTGCCCAGCCGTGAGACTGGCCCATAGTTATTCAACATAAGAAATATAGATGCTTTATTTAATTCTAACACATAGTCTGTTTAATTAGGCCTTTAAACAGTAAATAAGGTGAGCCAATGCGATATGTAAAGCATGCATCAGAAAGCAGAAAAGCAAAACAAGCTGTCCCAAGGAGATGGATCTCGCGGCCGGTGAATGGATGTCACGGCCGAGGGATCCTCCTGGTTTTATGTATCGGCCGAGGGATCGAAGCCCCGGTCGGTGTTCTTCCTCACACCAGACAGAAAAGTTAGTAGATTATCAAAACGCTACGATTAAGCATAAATACAGTAAATAAAACAAACCAGAGGCCATTGGGCCTCACCACCTTGATCCCTCAGTTGCTTGATTGCTTCGGATTGATTGTGATTGACTATTGCTTCTTTGAAAACCCTAGGGTTAGGGTTTGAACTTCAGGGTTTGATCGTCGGATTGATGGCCGCCTTCAAAAGGTTAGGGCTTTTGAAGAGGGGGTTTGAGAGAGTGTTTCTGTAGAGTTTCGTGGCTTGAGAGGGTGTGAAAGTATACGAATTTGATGATTTCGTTGTTGTTATTTTCGGAACCCAAAGGCCCTTTATATAGGCAATTGGTGACTAACTCCGGCCAATCAAAATGCACGATTGCAATGCAATACAAACTCTTCGTGGTAATCTCTAAGCGTAGCCCGAACGCATCGGGAAGGTAGTGTAGTTGGATCAAACGTTTGACAGAACGTTCCAGAGTCTGGAAAATAGACGATCTGGCAGCCGAGGAATGGATGTTGCGGCCGAAGGATAGATCTTGCGGCCGAGGGATTGATTTCTCAGGGAGATTTTCAAGCAACAGGTTGCTCGGGTGAAGAAATGATGTTAAGGCCGTGAGATCAATGTCACGGCCGACAGATGGATTCTCCTAGGATTCTGTATTTCTATCTGAAAGGCTGTATGGCTCTAGATTGGGTCCTCTAAGTGGCTCAAAATTCTTACCGAAAGTCCTAAGGTTCTCAAGAAGGCAATCAACAATCATTGTATCCATTTCATCATCGGGATGGTCCCCAAGGTGGGACTTGAAATAATCGTTAGGCCAAATTGGGGTGTCTACAGAAAGAGAGAGTCTGAGACTGTTTGGTGAGAGGGAGAGAGTCTGAGAGAGCATGTTACTTCTGTTGAGAGAGATGGAGCAGTTTTGCACAGGTTTATGTTAGGAAGCCAGCTATAAAAAAGGCTGTCAACGATAAGACTGGGATTTTTATTCCTGGGGATAAAACTGAACAAGAGTTTTGGATTTGGTTCATAATCTGGGATTGTATCCACCTAACCGAACAAGGGCTTAAAAATTAAATGCTTGTTTCAGAGGGGTATATAGCAAATTGCTAGTATTTTTAATCTTTTGTGCTTATGTTTTGAATCTTTTGAATACATTAGGCTAAAAGTTGTTGTGCCTATTAAAGAATACTTAAATTTTTTTGCTCAGTATTTCTTTGTTAAATTTTACTGTGATTTTTTTAGTTTATTGTAAAATGGTGCCCTCTCTGAACGGGATTCATGGCTCCACCATTGCCCACACTGATGTGACTTTTATGGAGGGGGATTAAAAAGTAGTTGGTTTGGATGGGGTATTAAAGAGGGAGGATAAAATAGTACTTGGTTTGGATGGAGAATAAAATGGGAGGGATAAGGTAGGGTGGATGGTGTAAAAAGCTATCAAATGACTCTTTTGCCCTTCTGCAGTATTAAATTAGATATTCATTAGATTAAATATAAAATTGTAAAATCCAATAAAATTAATAATTTTTCATAATTAACCAATAATAATTTAGTTTACTAATAAATTGATTAATTTAATAAGAATTAAGATTCATTTTTAAGGGGGTTTTTTATTAAATTTTTTTTTAGTGGAGAACTTGTAATACCTTTTTATTTATTTATATATACAATTTAATTATGTGTGCATTTTAATTGATTATGGGTGGAGTTGTATATCAGCATAGGACTTTATTCAGTCATCAATTTGGATCCACTACGCTGCTCAAACATGTTCATTAGGAGAGCCGTGAATTTTGATGAACTCAAGTTCTTACTCATTTTTTGGGAAGTACAATGAGGCCTTGCGTCTTTCCTTTAGTTCCTCATTACCGGTGGAAATCACCTGCTGTAACAGCCCCAATATGTTTGTTCCATTCAGCTCATTTAAGTCTTCTAAGTGTGTGAATTCATTTTGCAGTGGTAATGATTTGAAAATTGCAAGAGAGTCAGATCTCAAATCTCTCTCCCGGCCCCATAACGCTATGTGAGACTCTCCGTTCCACCAACCAATAGGAATGTTTTTTACTCTTGCACTGAAGAAAAGCTGAATGACTGAATATATATTTTTTGTCCAAAGGTTTGTTAGAGAGTATCTGGATGTGGGATTATCCGCAAGAGGACTGTGATGTAGCATGCTTAGCCTCGAACCTAACCGTTGAATAGGTTGAAAACCCCAAGCGTAGGGCTAGGTCATTATCAGTATAAAATAACCGAAAAGACCGGGATCGTACCCACAGGGAGCTTCGAATATAGCTAGTTCGGATTGTAGATTTTGGGGTTTGCGGCGTTTAGACGGCCAACTTTTGGTTTTGTTTTGAAAGGTGGAGATCTCTCTCTCGAAAAGACTAAAAATGGATTTGATTAACTAAACGAGGCAAGTCTAGGAATCACCCTCCCCGTGACTTAGATCGTTATCGATTCTCAAAGATAACTCAAGTGAGAGTCACGATTGCGCGCTCTCACCCGGAAAATTTAACTTTGAACTTTGTTTAAATCAAATGATATGATTTTCCGAAATAGAGATAAACTCATTTGAGCACATTTATCAAAACCTATGAGTGACAGAGTTCCAAGCATCCCGTGTGCCAAGGTTCATTGTCTACATGGCATCAAAGAAGTTAACAACTCTAATTTAGACTGAAAAATCACAAGTTTAGTATATTCCGGAACCCATTCTTTAAGCCCAAGGTTACGAGAATGAATAACAACCTAATCATTGGGAAAGAATCACCCCAAGACTTAGCTGTAGACACCCCAATTTGGCCTAACGATTATTTCAAGTCCCACCTTGGGACAATCCCGATGATGAAATGGATAAAGTGATTGCTGATTGCTTCCTTGAGGACCTTAGGACTTTCGGTGAGAACTTTGACCACTTAGAGGACCCAATTCAGAGCCATACAGCCTTTCAGACAGAAATGCAGGAGCCTAGGAGAATCCATCTGACGGCCGTAACATCGATCTAACGGCCACAACATCAATCCCTCACCCGAGCAACCTGTTGCCAGCAAAATCTCCCTGAGAGATCAATTCCTCGGCCGCAAGATCTATCCTTCGGCCGAGACATCCATTCCTCGGCCGTGTGATCCTTTACTCGGCCGCCAGATCGACCTTTTTCCAGACTCTGGAACGTTCTGTCAGACGTTTGGTTTGATCCAACTACACTACCTTTCCGATGCGTTCGGGCTACGCTCAGAGATCACGACGTAGAGTTAGAGATGCATTGCAATTGCAATTGCCATCTCGTGATTTGATTGGCCGGAGTGAGTCATCCCTATGCCTATATAAAGGGGCCTTTGGGCTCCGAAATAAACACAGAAATTGATATACCTACACACTCAATCAAACCTCGAAACTCTGCACAAATACTCCCTCAATCCCATTCTTCAAAAGCCCTAACCTTCCGAAGGTAGCCGTCAATCCGGCGATCAAACCCCGAAGTTCAAACCCTAACCCTAGGGTTTTCAATCAAGCGATCAATCAATCACGCCCAATCCAAAGCAATCAAGCAACTGAGGGATCAAGGTGGTGAGGCCCAATGGCCTCTGGTTTGTCTTATTTACTGTCTTTTTTACTAATCGTAACGCTTTGATCACCTGTTAATTTTTAGTCTGGTGTGAGGAAGAACACCGACCGGGGCTTCGATCCCTCAGCCGGTACATCGAACCAGGAGGATCCCTCGGCCGTGACATCCATTCACCGGCCGCGGGATCCATTTCCCTGGGACATTATGTTTGTTTTATCTGCTTTCCGATGCATGCTTCGATTATCGCACTGGCTCACTTTGCTTACTGTTTAAAGGAATAATTAAACAGACTATGTGCTAGGATTAAACAAAGCATCTATACGTCTTATGTTGAACAATTATGGGCCAGTCTCACGACTGGGCAAAGAGGGGTGCCTAACACCTTCCCCTTATTGTACCTTTGGCTCCCGTATCCAGAATCTCTATCTATTTTTCCAGTTTTAATAAACTGGGTGGCGACTCTATTTGATGATAACCGTTATCATGTGGCGATGTTCCTAGCCATGGGAATATCCATGATTTTGGTTTATGTGGTGAGCAACCAATCAAGCAAACACAACGTGATCAATCTGTATGGCGATGCCCCGCTTGGGAGGTGTCTACATTAGCCAATAAAGTACTCACACATACTTGAAAGATAAAGCATGAAGATAAAAAGAGACATGAGATTTAACAATAGAAAATGAAAATAAATTTGTAAATTTGATCTAGAGTGTAATTACAACTTTAATGAACGAGAAAACAACAAATGAACTAAACTTACTTGAATTCTTGAAGGATTACACTAGAAAAGCTTGAAAGCAACAATGGAGGAAATTCTAGAGAGAGAACAAAAACTAAAGCATAAAGTAGATCATCTATGAGGTGAGAGAGAGAGAGAGCGCTATTAATACATCTCAACTCCTCTCTCCAAAATATCACAAAAACTTGCCATAAGTGGCAAGTATTCCATAAGTGGAAAGTCCAAAAATCTGCCCGTAAGCTTGTGGTATCGATACTTAAGGTAGGGGGTATCGATACCGAGAAGTTAAGCTTGTGCTGGATCTGTCGTAATGCTCCTGTATTGATACACCCTAAGGGTTGTATCGATACGCTGTCCTCTGTCCAAAACGTTGAACTAGTAGTATCGATACCTCTTTTAGGGGGGGTATCAATACCACATTGTTATCTCTGCATCTTCCTTGCTCCACAGCTTCCACAGCTCCCAGTGTCTTATTTTCATTCTCTAAACTTAAGTAAAGACTATATTTTAAACCTTTTTTTAAAACTTTTCTTTACTTTAATTTATTTAATGAAAATAAGGAAGTACCCCCCATTTGGATCCACCAATCAAAATGTCAACCCCTAGCTTTTAGTGTAAAACAAAAAACTGCACGTTTTTCTCTAGAAGAAATGGCTCAAAACATGACGTTGCTCTTTAAATAAAACCTTGCAAATTTGTAGTTGCTCTTAGAAAAATTCAAAGATCAATTACCGCCATTTTTCATTCCGAAAATCAATACTTTTTTAGAAAGTCATTTTTTCCATACTTAGCTAGATTTTAAGAGGTCGACAGGGTCTTCCTTGGTTTCTCGGGTACTTGGATGCACTCGGGCCATCCATGGCGTCAAAACGCGCCTTATTCACACGATTTACATGAAACACTTAAGAAACTACCTTACGTGCAATATCAAAGAAAACACTAAACTTTATAAACATAAATACAATAAAATTAAGGATTTAAGCACCAAGAATATGCATTATTGGGTGCTTATCAAAGATTTCCATTTGCTCAATCTTAATTGAATTTTTTATTTAAGCCAAAAGGATTATGAATTAGTTGGATATTAGTTACATGCTTCTTTGCTAAATAACTACCATTTGTAAAATGGTTATTGGAAAAATATGCTTACTATTTGTGATGAAACCAAATAATATGAGTGCAATAAAATCGGAACTCAAAACCTGGAAATTGATGAAAACAAACTGATGATCAAGGCAAGTGTTTGTGTGTGACACTCTGTACTTAAGACAGATTTCGCCCCCGCTACGGTGCTCACGGTTTGCATTGGACGACTGTCTCCCAGCACTACTTGATCAAAATCCCCCCAAAGCAGCACTTCAATTGAAAGGCCTAGCGAACCATCTTGTGTTTGTAACTCTCTCATATGAATGGACTTGAATGAAGGAAAAATCCACACCTCTAAAAATGAATGAGGGAAATAAAATTTATAGGTCAACTCGTAACTCTACGAAAAGTCACCAAGGAAAGAGGCACATCTATTCGTGAAGGACACGTCCGTCCATGGCGAACAAGTGCCAATGAAAAGATGCAACTCCAAAATAAATCAATTTTCATTCACACTTAAAATAAAATATTATATCCTATAATATTTTCCAACAATCCCCCACATTAATGAGACTCCAATAACCAATGCAAAACAATGCAAACGATAGAGAGAGTACAAGTGGAAATTTCCTGCATATAATAGGTAGCTTTTGGCTTTGAACCTTCCCTTGTGAAAGACTATCGGATTTACTTACTAACCAGTGGATGCGATGCCTTTAACTGTTCAGCGTTTTGTGTAAACCAAGACAATAGAATTCACACATAATCTTTCTAAACACAATTGGTTCTTACGGTTGTGCCCATTTTGGCCCTAGAACACCGACTGGTTTTAGAGAGTGCTTTAGAGAATTCAGCCTTAGAAAATTCTCATAGAAGCGGCCCCTTCACACTCACATAGGTGATCTCTTATTAAGGGTATCCTGCTATACCCCACTTGGATTTACCAAGGTATAAGAATCATTAAAACTTAAACTTAAACTAAAACGCTGCAGGCATCACTGTTTCACCATATGAATGAGTTGGAGAGATTTCTCCTCAGTGATACTCCTAAGTCTCATACAACTCGGTTGTCCCGTTGAACCTAGATCTTAGGATCTCCAGTCAGCTAGGTTGGGTTGCCGTTATGGAGACTTTTAAATAATAGGCTTTAATCTCATTCCCCTCGATGATCATTTGTTCTCTAGTCAAAACTCAACTCGACAAATCCGTTATAAATTCTTTTGACGTTTCATTCTTTAGTGATAACAAATGTTTAACGGTACCATGCCTGCAATATCAAGACTTACCATTATACGTGATCTTCTATGCCTTTCTAACAACTGATGGCCATCCTTTCTAACATCATAACTCTGGCATAGAATTGGACCCCCGTTGGAACATCCTCTAAGAGATGGCACAACCATCCACTTATTAGCCTCTTTATCTAATACAATGAGTTGATCAGACTCCATTGTAGTCCTTGCTATACACGCATAAGGATTTCCAAATCATTATTGCACTCCAATTGTATAATTAAATCCACCTTTGGATTCTAAAACTTTAAATTGGATACTCATATCACCATACTTTATTCTTTAAGTATAGTTGAACATCTCCCATAGTACAACACGTAAATATTGTGGAAATTATAAATACTGTTTCCCCCACAATTCTGAAATTAATTCAGAATTCAACAAAATAATTTCCGTAGTTTATGACATGACATAAACAATGTCTAAACTTCTCTTCATCTCTCGTGTTCCAAGACATAGGAGCAAGAAACAACCCCCACATTGAGTGCCTCACCCAATATCGAGTAACTCTATACTCAAATTGAGATGATTTTACGCTAACTACACCTTACATTCTAAGTATCTTTGCCAATTCAATAGATACTCTTTATAGCATATAAATCAATATCACTTTATTCAAAAGTATCTTGTGGGGCGTAGTTGTTGATAACTACCAACCGCTTAAGATCGTAGAAACTAAAATATTTCATTTTCAGTTTCATGCCAAATCAAACATAGCGACCCAATCTGATGGGTTTAGACGCAATCTCAAATAATTCAAGCTATGAATTTACACGTCTTGTTTGTCCAATTGATTTGGCCCCAAATGACTTTTGCAAAGTCATAGGATCGATGACTTATTCACCAATTGTCACACTTATCGGTGACTTTTTGGAATATCCAAAAGATTTGTGACTATTCATCAAAAGTCACACATGTTTTAAATTTCACAGTCATGATTCTTGATGTAAACCCAAAGGTCACACCTTGTGGTTTAACTATAAGAGGTCATACTTTTTAGTTTAATCCCAAGGATCACACACCTTCACATATAGTGCAATGTGACATATTAGAGAGTCACACCCCTTTCAAATGTGATGGAAGAAACCCATTAATTAATTGAATGGTCACAACCACCGTCGCCTTTTCCGCTCACAGCCAAAATATGCGACTCCATTTTCCAGAATCGAACTACGTACGATCGATCATGTGCTGTCAAAGCCACACCTCTCAATAAAAAGTGTACCGAAGCGCACTGCATAATTATGTCATTCATTATTCTTGTTTCTATGAACGACCCTACAATTCCTGGAACAAAAAGGATGAGGGTTCCCAAAAGATTAGTCATCACAACAATGCACAAACCAAATTGTTACTAGAAATCCCAACCGTTTGAAAAATTCTCGCAAGTCACAGAGAGAAATAATAAAAATATGGCTTCACAGGAAGGTGCAACGTTAGGTCCATTCAAAAATATCAGAAAATGAGAGCAAGCAACATTAACGTACCTTTACAATTAACTAACGGTTCACCGGGAACATTAGATTAATCTGCCAAATTATGTTCAAAGTAAAAGACGGCATATTCTAATTAATCAAGAACTGTATTCTCGGGTACAAATCCAAATGGCACTCACAGGCCACTTTCGATACTGTCACTTTCATGTTTTGAATTAAAAATTCAAAACCGTGCAGTTTAACAAAGGTTATCAAAAATCTGCACCTAATGGCCAACGACTGAGCAATTGCTTGCAATTGTCAAAATTGGTCGAGTCTTAAAAGTTGTGACTCGTCGCCATTTCCAATGGCGAAGGCCATACCCAAACATTAGTGTTAAGACACCAATATGACACAACCAAAAAAAAAACAGAACCACAATTGTATATCGCAATCCATACTGATCACAATTATCGCCTACCTTGCACATACTTGAAGTGTTCTTGTATAATTCCCCTAATGAACACAACGGTTCAAATACCAATCCGTTCACAACGGTGAGTGGAAGTCGAGTTATTTCTGAAAAGATGTGTTGGTTCTCACTGGACACCCATACATCAAGCATTGTGTCCTTTGCGAAAAGACACCTTTTACCAAACCAGTAAAATTAACCGTGCAACGAACATTGCCAACAAGTATCTGTAAGTGGATAAAAATGAATGGTGCTTAGAACAACACAAGATAGTAACGGCTACTCGTGTCTCTTGATCGGAATCCTTGATCGTCGTCGGAACCCTAATCTGCAAAACAGACAAGGGGTGAGCGCACCTTTGCCTCTCATGGCAAAGGCCCTCCAATGCCTAAGTTAGTATCACGTACCAGTAAAGACCTTAATTATCAATAAGAGAATCGTATGAATGCAATGTATTGCGTACCTTTTAACTCTAGGTTTACCTCGTTTATATAGGCATACATTTGCTTGTTGCCCTAGGTTTCCTATCACATATAGGAAACCTAGGATCCTCTGGATTCTCGTTCCCTTATCAATTCATTACCTTAGTCCTTTTAGGACTTTTTTCCATAGCAGGCCAAACATCCCATTCCCGTTGGGTATCTTTCCTAGATCCTACATTCTCGGGATCTCACTCTTTTATGGAATACCACTGTTCTGGAACCTTCTAGAGTGTTCCTTTTGCTTTAGCACTTGAGGCTGCTTTCTCAAGAGTTTTTTCTCTATTCGGCCACCTCATTGCCGAACAGGCCACCTGGACCAGTGACTTCACATGTCTCTGGTCCTTATTAATTACTTGGACCAATGACTTCTCATGTGTTTGGTCCCTGTTGGCTGCTTGGACCAATATCTTCCCATGTTATTGGTCCTCGTCGCCGACCACCGTCTTCCACGGTGACTCACCTTATCTTACTTGTTCCGTGGTCCCACGTACCACTTGTTCGGGCTCTATTTGAGCTTGTTCGGGAATACCTCCCTACAATTGCTCCCCAGCTTTACTCGTTATTCTAACGCAAATGACGAGCAAAGCTTCCAGAAACCGAGCAGATCCATATTGCTCCTTCACCTTATTCCATAGAATTGGTGCAATTTTCATCATTAAGCCAGGCCAAACGTCCCATCACTTGGGCTGGACAGGCTTTCCCTGCACTCGCCTTTACACGTGGCATGCTCCGTCTCGTTTCCATTTAATGCAAACGAACGTTTATGAGAATCGATACACACAAACGGCGTCTGGGTTGATGCTTCACATGTGCCACTCCCTTTTTCATAGGGTATATGAGGGATTTCGTCCTATTTCAAAACCTTATTCTCTCTCTAGACTCCCTTTGCAAAACGAAGAGTTGTGCATAACTGTCATTGGAGCACTGTTCACCATCTCAAGGCCCCTTCCTTTCTACACTAGGGACTTCGACCATCAATTCGTAAGTCATCGCTCCCCATTCTGCCCTATTTCTTTTGTTGATTTAGGGTTTTCCTATCGTTTAGGGTTTCTTCGCCCCCTTTACTTTCATTTGAAAAAATTCAACTTTCCATCAATGGGGAGGTTCAGGCGTCATTGCAATACTCCTCAGGCCATGGCTAATTTTAGATCTCGCTACGAGATCCCTAATGACGTAGCCACTGTAAGTGCAGAAAAACTAAGAGTGGTTTAAGCAGCACAAGAACTTAACGGCTACTTCGTGATTCTCGCCGGAACCCTAATACGCCGCCGGAATCCTTATCTGCAAAACAGACAAGGGGTGAGCGCACCTTTGCCTCTCGTGGCAAAGGCCCTCCGATGCCTAAGTTAGTATCACGTACTAGTGGAAAACCCTAATTAAGCATAAGAGAATATGTATGACTGTAATGTATTGTGTACCGTTTCCCTCTAGGTTTGCCTCGTATTTATAAGTTTATGGATGCTTGCTGCCCAAGTATCCACGTTTCCCTAGGTTTCCTATCTCGTATAGGAAACCCAGAATATCTTGGATTCTCGTTCCCTTATCAGTTCATTACCTTAGTCCGTTTAGGACTCCTTTCCACAGCTGGCCGAACTTCCCATTCCCGTTGGGTATCTCTCCAAAATCCTACTTTATTGGGATCTCATAGTCCTCACGGAATGTCCCTGACTCTAGAACCTTCTGGAACGTTTCCTGTACCCAAGAAGGCTTTTCGTACAAATCCCCTCCTGTTCGGCTCTTTTGTTGCCGAACAAACTACTTGGACCAGTGACTTCACATGTCACTGCTCCTTCGTCAATCTCTTGGTCCAATACTCTCTCGTGTTACTGGACCTTGACCCAGCACAGACTCTCTGGACCAATGATCCCTCATATCACTGGTCCCTATCGCCGATCACCGTATTGCACGGCGACTGTCCCTATCGTAATTATACCATGGTCCCGCGTACCATGTGTTCGGGCCCTATTTGTGCTTGTTCGGGATTTACTCCCTACAAGTGCTCCCCAGCTTTACTCATTATTTTCACTTAATATGACGAGCAAAGCTCCCAGGAGTCGGGCAACGTTTCTTTGCTCCTTCGCCTTTTATTCCTTAAAATTTGGTGCAAATATCATCATTAGTCCAGGCAATACGTCTAATCGTTTGGGTTCTCCAAGACTTTTTCTGTCCCTTACTTAACACATGGCACTTACCGTACCGTCCGCATTAAATACGAATGGACATACTTTGGGGAACGAAACGCCCAAACGGCGTCTGGGGTGACGTTTCACATACGCCACCCCACTTACCAGGGTATATTTGGGTTTTCGTCCCATTTCGAACCCTCACTTCTCTTCCTAAGTTCCCTCTGCAAAAAAGGCTACGACGCTCCCGCCATTGAAGCTCTGTTTATCACCTCCAAGGCCCTCACTCGTTCTCTTAGAACTTCGATCGCCATACTCGTAAGTCATCGTTCCTCTGTTATCCCATTTTTCTCGTTGCTTTAGGGCTTCCTCGATCCACATTTAGGGTTTCTTCATACCTATCGTTTCTGTCTGTGATTCTGCTCTCAACCCTCCATTTAAACAAATGGGGCGATTCAGACGTCATTGTAACACCCTGTGGGCTACCTGCCCGAAAAATAAATGTTTATATTTTTCCGCCGCTTTGAAGAAAAATACCGTTTGAAGAGTCGCCACCCGGATTTGCGGTATATCACCCGAGAAACCGTTTTGTTTCGAAAATGGTTGATTTGACGTTGAAAACTAGAGATCAGTTTCAAGGGTCCGGAAGCCATGTTACGAGGGGGGAAGGGTTTTACGGCACCCCCCTCGCTCGATTCGAGATCGGTCTCTACTAAACGTTCGTGGGATTTTTTAAAAGGGATTTCGTTTCATTTCAAACAGCTAGCATGTATCCACAGAAATATCATGTAGGGAGTGCATGCATGTGCAACTGTACAGTGGAGGATGGAATAGTCATGCAACATGGGCAAGGTGACTGAAAATGCAATACTGTCACTGGATTCACTCTCAAGCGCTCGGGAGTGGTCCCGAGCGCTTGGGAGTTCTGACACTCTGAACCTGCAAAACTTGTTAGCACAGACAGGATATAATGCAAGGCTGAAAACTGAAATAATATTAAGTACACTAATGGCTCAGCAGAGGACTTGAAAGACTGAGCTAAGCCTTCAATCTTTCAGATCATGCATCCCTGCCTTAAAAATGCTAAATCTACAAATTTAAAAGAGCAACAGGCTACACTTATGCATGCAGAAACCAGACAACACAGCAGACTGGGAAAATGGGAAGCAATGGCATGCATGCACTCCCGAGCGCTCGGGAATGGTTCGGAGCGCTTGGGAGTGAGCTGCATGTCAACTTGCTCTCAAACAGGAAATGGTACTATCTTGACATGCAAAGGCCCTTGTTTTGATTCTCCCTTGAAGTGAATGATTCTTTTAACTTTGAAAGAAAGGAGCCTTGTTCACACATGAAAACTTATGAGAAAATGTTTCTGTTTTAGGGGAAAACGATTTTCTGTGCATGCATGCCAAAATGAAACCATTTCTTTTAATAGTGCACTTCATTCCCAACCTGCTATGTGATAAAGGACCATGCATGAAGCTAGGAACAGTCCCGAGCGCTCTGGAGCACTCTCGAGCGCTTGGGAGTGTTTCCAACAAGGGTTTTATGAAAACATTTTTTTGTACCCCATTGCTCTTGTTTTTACACTAGGGTCCCCCAACCATGCACCCAGTATTGAAGACTGGGTCAGGCTGAGAGACCCCCCTCAGAAGGGAAGAACAGCCTCTTTAGTTGTGATTAAAGGTAGAAGTTTCTACCTTTTCCTTGAACTTTTGCTCCTTGGAATGACTTTGAAATGTGGATGAAGAGAGGAGAGTGCAAGAGATCAGAAGAGTATTCTGGATTTCTTGCCCTTTTCCTTGGTGATTTCTAAAACTTTTGAAGTTTGGAAAGAGAGTTTGGAATTTCTTGGTTTTTAGCTAGAGAGAGAAAGAGAGCAGAGAGTGGGGTTCTGTGGGATGAAAATTTCGTAGCCCCTTTCTACTGAAACCAGACCCTCCTATTTATAGGCAAAATAACATATGGTTTTGAAATCAAATGGTTTTGAATAAAACATTTTTTTAATGGGAAAATCTTTGGCCTGAATCTCTGCCACCAGAGGTTGAGTGTGGACTGAGCTTCCAGCCGGCTCAAGATGGTGGTAATGATGAGTTGCATGGGTAGTGGGTGATACTGCCATCCATTGGGCAGCAAAGAAGACTCGAGCGCTTGGGATCACTCCCGAGCGCTTGGGTCCTCACTCTCGAGCGCTCGAGAGTGAGCCAGGCCAGAGGTTTTGGAAAACGGTTTTGAGCGCTCGAGACTTCTCCCAAGCGCTTAAAAATGCTTTTGACCATTTTTAATCCCTCTTCAAATCTTTCAAGGAGCAAAGTTCCGATCGGTACTAGGCTTGTTTCAATCCAAAGTCATCATCGGGGAGCCTCCGGGCCACAAATCAAGGAATTTTGAAAAGTCCAAATTGGGGTGTCTACACACCCCTCAAACCATGGCTTCATTCAGATCTCGTTACGAGATCCCTGACAATGTTGCCACTGAACTGGCCCATGAGGATGCCCTCCGTGAGAGTCCTGACAATGATACCCTTCACATCCCCGTAGTCACTGTTGTAGAGGGTGGCGTTAGATTCCCCCTAGCCCCATTACTCTGACAAGTCTTAGCCCACTACAGACTGTCTCCGATGCAGGTTTCGGCCAATTTCTTTAGGGTTGTCATGGGAATTGATGCCATAAACCGCATGTTAGGCACATCCCTAGGTTTGCACGACATACACCACCTATACAGCATCTCTAGGACCAAAGATGCCCTCACCTACTATTTAAAAAGTAGGGATTCGAGAAGAAAACTCGTCCTCGAGCTTCCTGACTCTGCACTGGGAGACGACGATGATTTTTTGATCGTTACTGGGGTTTTCGACCCCAGAGATGAGGATGGCCGTGTGATTGGTTTTCATGCCCCTCACAGATTTGGGCAACCACGTTAGTTTCCCTTAACTTCAAAGTTTTTTCGTACTTTAGTTATTTAATTCTTCAGCGTATAACTTGCCATTTTCTTTGCAGCTGAAAATGTCAACCTTGGGTACAATATTATTACCCCACAGGTTCACGTGGCCGACATTACTCGAGCCCTTGCGTTCAACGGGCAAGGTACGTACCTTGCTGGCCGAGCAAGAGCAGCGCAAGTGCTCTTGAGCTACAGAGCATCGTACGGTGGATTTATTGATCGGAGGACCCGAGCAGCCGACAACCCAACACCTCCTGAACCCTTCAATTTGCAACCCGAGCAAGAGGAAGAGAGGCGTCCTGAAACTCCGCCAATTCCTGACGATCTGATCGACATTGCCGAGGAAGCCTCTACTTCATCCTCCCAAGGTTATTCCCCTTCTCCTCCTCCAGAAATGAACCAGCCAATTGACCTCAACAACCTTCTCACCATTCCAGGAGCTGGCCGTGGAAGGGGCCATGGCTCTACTCGTGGCCGTGGTCGCTCCCAGAGCCCCCAGCCGTCTCATGGCCGACGTGGGCCTGTGTAGTTGAGCACTCCACCTGGTTTTTCCCCAGAAGAAATTGAGGCAAGTCATCGAGACAAACGCCAGCGAATAGAATCGTCTTCGATCGAAGGGCCTCAGCCTCAGTCTTCGAATGCCCCATCTCCAATATGGGTGCCACAACTTACTCATGGTGGGCGCCCTGTGACAGTTCGTGACAGCGTAGCATCCGAGGGAACTGCTCTCGCCTTATCCCAGGCCTTCATGCTACCTGGGGACATGCAGAAAGTGGTGACCAGCTCCCCAGACAGCCTCCTTGGGTCATTCATGACCAACAGCGCTAAGGTAGACTTCCCTTGTTCGACCAATAATTTTCAAACCATTGCACTTTAGTTTTTATCTAATTGTTTCCCACATATCTCAGGCAATGCAGAGGATGGTTGCCATGGCACAGAAGCTGGGCCAATCCGAGCCCCAGCGAGCCAAGCTGGTGAACGAAAATGTTTAACTGCAACGCACAATAATCCGATTAGAGAAGGAGAGGGATCAAGCCCGTGGGCAGGTGAACGGGCTGAAGGGGGGGTTGGAGGGTGCCGAGGACAGCTTGAATCAGACCCTCACGGAGTTGGAGGCGAGTAAGAATGAGGCTAAGGCGTCCTACCAGCAGGGCTATAATGTTGGAATCAACGTAGCAACCGAAAGCTACGAATACATGCAGAATTATCTAAGTACGAACTCACTTAGAATTAATTTCAATCACGAGCATAACTCGGAGAGCATACGAACACATGCTGTCCAGTAGCTAAAGTATGAACCAACTTAGCTAGATATCCAAGTAGGGGGTCTCTCCCGTAGACCTCCTAGGCGTTGTTCGGTGCGCCCATAAAACAAGTGGCAGTTCGTCGGGCCATTTTCCCTTTGCCTTGTCCAACCTCTTCTTGATCCCATCAAGTATAGTTTTGTTGGACGCCTCCGCCTACCCATTACTCTGGGGGTAGGCCGGGGTGGAGTAATAGTTCCTTATTCCGTATTGGGCACAGAAAGCCTTGAACTTTTTCTGGAATTGGGACCCATTATCCGTAATCAGTGAATAGGGGACCCCAAATCGAGTAATTATGCTTTTCCACACGAACCTTTCTATCATAGGCTCAGTGATCTTAGCCAATGGTTCTGCCTCAATCCATTTGGTGAAATAGTCTGTTGCTACCAACAGAAATTTCCTATTTCCTGTTGCCTTGTGAAGTGGACCCACGATGTCCATCCCCCATTGTGCGAAGGGCCAAGGACTAGTCAATGGCACCAGATCCTTGGCTGGTGTTCGGATCATCGGTGAGAATTTTTGGCACTTCTCACAAATTTTAACATACACCTTTGCATCTTCCTGCATGTGAGGCCACCACTACCCTTGGGTTATTGCTCGGTGGGCAATAGACCTACCCCTGGCATGACTCCCACATGTTCCCTCGTGGATCTCGTGGAGAAACTTTTGCACCATCTCGGGGTGCACACAAAGTAAGTATGGACCAATGAAGGATTTTCTGTACAACTTTCCTTCTGGTGACAGCCAAAACCGTGCAGATTTTGTCTTTATCTTGTGAGCCTCCTTCTTATCTGTGGGGAGTGCCCCATCTCGTAGGAACTCCACTATTGGGTCCATCCAACTCGGTCCTTGGTTCACGTCCAAGACCAATCCCACACTTCTTGCGATGCTCGGCTCAGCAAGATAATCTACTGCCACACGTCTTTTGAATTCCGTTGGTACAACTGCAGCCAACCAGGCAAGAGAATCAGCATGGGCATTCTGCCCAGAACTTATTTGCTCAATATACACATTCTCGAAAGTGTCAAGTAGATCTCTGGCGGCCATCACGTAGGCAGCCATCTTCTCGTTCCGGGCCTCATATTCCCCGGACAACTGGTTCACCACGAGTTGTGAATCACAATGTACTCGTATCCTTTTTACCTTCAGGGTCTTTGCACTCCTTAGCCCTGCCAAGAGTGCCTCATACTCTGCCACGTTATTTGAAGCACTGAATTCCAATCGAAGGGACAACTCCATCATTGCTCCTTCAGGAGGGAAAAGTACCACCCCAATTCCTGATCCCGTATTACACGCAGAGCCATCAACAAATAATTTCCATTCCATGGGATCCCGTTTGGCCGGAGCTTTCTTCTTCCTCGTTATTTGCTCCTTCCCCTGTTCCTTTCTCTGCTCCTGTCTCATAGGAGGCTGGGGAGCCACCGTGGGTGAAAACTCAGCTACAAAGTCTGCCAGCACTTGCCCCTTTATTGCGGTGCGCGGCTGGTAGTCTATGTCGTACTGACTCAACTCGACCGACCAAGTTGAGATATGTCCCGAGAAGTCCGCCTTTCGTAGCAAAGACTTTAACGGGAATTCAGTATACACCACAACCCTGTGACTCTGGAAATAATGGGGCAATTTTCTCGCCGCCGTCCTTAATGCCAGGACCAACTTTTCGAGGGGCAGATATCTCGTTTCTCCGTCCAGCAATGTCTTGCTCACATAATAGACAGGGACTTGCTTGGATCCCTTATCCCTCAATAATACTGCACTCACAGCATGTTCAGAGACCGCTAAATACAAAGTTAAAGACTCACCTTGTAACGCCCCCATTTTCGGTTTCGTTAATTAAACATTTTATTGAATAAAAAGACTAAGAGTCAAGCTCATTATTACAACATAGCTCCTACTAGAGTACTTTTTATTACACAAAGGATGGAAATTCTAAGGCATTCTATCACTCCGCTTCTTCCTCCATCCTAGCAACCTCTTCGGCTCCAAAAGCCTCCAATGTGTACTGTTCACCTTGTTCATCAATTAACTCTGACACATTATACCAGCGTCGCCCCTAGTATAATATGTCAGGGTCACCAAAAAGGTAACACCGTGAGCTACAAGCTCAACAGAATAAACCATACCCACTAACCCTTAACTTACAGCCAGGAAACATATAAACAATTACACATGCTCATTCAACAACATAGTTAAACAATGACACATCCACATTCGATATCTTATTAGCGTTGGTGTCATGCCTTTTCTTGAGTTTCTCCTACGCGACTCGTCGTAGACCGTGTCAACCTTTTCACCTTTACAAAAAAAAAAACACAATTTCCAAAGTTTCTTTCACAAATTGCTACTAATGAGGCTACCAAGTCCGGCTTCATTAGTAACACACACGATGGCAACCAAGTCCGGCCATATCATGGTTTCACAAATTGCTACTAACGAGGCTACCAAGTCCGGCTCCATTAGTAACACACACGATGGCTACCAAGTCCGGCCATATCATGGTTTTCAAAACATACTCTTTCAAATCTTGCATTGGTTCCTTTCCGCGGAGAACCAAGCCATATTTCCACATGAGACTACCACGTCCGGCCCCATTGGAAATCTTCGCAATGGGCTACCAAGTCCGGCCGCATTACGGTTTTCAAACACTTACACAATGACTACCAAGTCCGGTCATTATGTACTTTCAAAATATTTTCCGCATGTTAATCCCATCCTTTCTTTAACCACACCCTAGGTGTCATGTTTCTACTTTCTCGGTTTTCGTGTCTCGTTTGCATGCCATGACTCCGAGGTAATTCTTTCACACTTTAGGAAATCTTGAAACTAAATTAACAAGATCATTCAACTCTATATTAGATAGCATGCTCATTTTATCACATCATTATACTCAACATTTAATCACACAAAGTTAAGCATAGTGCCACATGGACGGACACCTTTGGAGTGATAAATCACTTATGCTTTGTCAACAACAAGTAGTCAAGTAATCACATAATCATGCTCACAATCATTCTAAGACCAAAATATAATTTCTTCTATCCAAGTTAATCTTTCATAAAATTATTTCTTTCTTTCTTTAAGGAAGTTCAAAAGAACATATGTCTTTATAGAAGTAAAAGTCTATCATTCATCATGCTCGTACTTTCATTAGCATAACTATCATGCATTCCAACGTTCAATTGTTATACCATAAGTTTAGTGTATTCTATAATCATTTCAACATTCATATACTATGATCTATACCTAGATTATATGAAAAATTCTACGTATACATAGAAATAGTGAGGACGGAGAATTCTACATGATCATACTCATATCTATACTTAGGGAAATGAGTAGAGATTAATCTACCTATAAACACGATTATCTATATTTCAAAGCAAACACATTTCTAATTATATTTAGAGTTCGAAAGTATAGGAAAATCGACATATACTTAGAGTGTAGGAGGTATAGGAAGATCCTACGTTCATTTTAACAACAAAACTTATATACATCATATTTATAAGTATAGGATAAACTACATTTCAAGAGTAAACATAATTCTAATTATAATTAAAGGAAATAGATATGGAAATCTACATTCTTTTCAACATACACATATCATACGTTATATTTAGAGTTTAGAAAGCATAGTTAAAATCTACATATACTTAGAGTGAAGGAGGTGTAGGAAGATCCTACCTTGATCCAAAACTAGTCGGGGCCGAATAAGCTAATTGGAAATCCTACGGGCGGTGAAACTCTCGAATCTGGACCGAACTTTGGATGGCAGTAACTCGGTCAATATTTGGCCGAATACGATTGTTCTTGAGTTGACATCGAAGCTCTAGAAGTGCTCTACCACTTTTGTGAAGGAAGTTGGTCTTAGAAAGCACTTTAGGTAGGAGAATTATGGTGATAAAGGGATGGACAGTTTGCTGTCTGGAATCTGGAAATCCGAATTTTGACTGAACTTCGGATGCCAATATCTTTGTCGTTCTTGACCGATTAGGGTGGTTCTTGGGTCTAACTTGAAGCTCTTGAAGTGTTATACAACTTTCCCGAAGGAAGTTCATCCTAGAAACTACTTTAGGTAGGAGTAAGATGAGGTTTTGTGGAGGGCAGTAGGCTGCCTGGAAAAAACAGAAATGGTTTCTAGAGAGAAGTTGGAGCAATGCTTGAAGGTGTGAGTTCAAGGCTTGAATGGCTTGCTATTTATAGGCCAAGGTTGGTCTATTATCCAAGAGACAATCTTTCCCCTAACATTTGTTATCCAATGGATAAAGAATTGACTAGATTTGATTGTCCTTGGATTGGGTGAGGTGTTTGGCCAAAGGACATGACTAGGCTCATTTGTACACTTTGCACACATCACTCTCCCTCTCTCCCTCTCATCCGAAATCTCTCTCTCTCTCTCTCCATGGTACAATGTACATAAGTACATAGGTGGAAAGATTACAAAGATTTTTCTTGTTCTTTCTTCCAATTTAGGACAAGTGTAGGTGATTCTAAGGGCTTCCTAGTCTTGTCTAGTACTTAGAAGATTGGATTGGATATGGAAGAGTAGAAAACCCTAGATTTGGTGGTACAAGATGAGGTATGAAGATTGGCCAAGGACTATGACTAGGTTAAGTGAGTACAAGAGCACACATCACCAATCTCTCTCTCCCTCTCTCATCCGGCCTCTTTCTCTCTCTCTCCCATCTCTCTCGGCCTCTCTCTCCCTCTCTCTCTTAGTCCAATGTACACCTAAGCATGCAAGGACAAGGGTTTGGTGTTTGACTAGAAAGAGTAAGGATTTGGTTTGTATGGTTGTAAGACAATCTTGTACTTCCAATCTCTCCATATTTTCCATATCTCACTTCTTTCACAAGTACTTGTACTTAGGATGAATATACAATGGAGTTTGGTGGAAGAAAGACCAAGATTGTACTCCATATCTTTCTCTCTCTCTATCCTATCTCTCTAATCTCTCTCTCGGCCATCTCTCTCCTCTCCCTCTCGGAAATCTCTCTCTCTCTCCTCCTATCTCTCTCTCTCTCTCTCTCCCTCTTGTATTCCTATAATATATGTATAATATATGTATACTTACTAGATATGGAAGGACAAAAGAAGAATAAACAAATGGGGTTTAGAAAGAGTAAGATTTTCCTAATAAACAATTGGATTTGGCACATGAGTACTTCCTATATTTTAATAAAGGGTAGGTATACACTTGCCTTATTATAATATTTAGGTACATATAGAATCCTATGGAAATATAATTATAAGTATAAGTCTTATTCTTTCACTAGAGAATCCCATGGGAAAATTGGGTAATGCTACTAACCAACATACATTAGTACTAGTCCTATTATCCAATGGATAATAATTCCCCTAGTAGTTATTAACCAATGGGTCATAGTCCTCCTAACTTTTATTATCCAAAGGTTAAAGATAGAAAGTACTAGGCTTATATAATCTATCTATACTAGTACAATGACTCATGGTGAATCTACTTAAACTAATAGACCTTGTACTAGGTAGAAAGACTAACCTATTGTCCAATGGGCAACAATTCCCCTAACTTTTATTATCCAATGGATAAAGATGGTAAGTACTATACTTTCATAAAGTATGTATATAAGTACAATGACTCATGGTGATTCCATTAAACTAATTAGTCTAGTACTTGATGGAAGACTAACCTATTGACCAATGGGTAACAATTCTCCTAACATTTATGGACCAATGGGTAAAAGAGTAAAGTATAATATTGGGATATAAGGTATACATCTTTCAAATATGTGTACATAAGCCTATATAATACTATATAAGTGTACCTTGGTCAAGTCTAATAAAATATCTTAGGTAGGAAGCCTATCGTCCAATGGATAAAGATTTTCCTAACTTCTATCGTCCAATGGTTAAAGATCAAAGGTTGACTTTGGTTAAGGTCTCACTTAGGGTTTTGGAAAGGTTCAAAAGATTCAATTAGGGTTGGAAGTGCAACTGGTAGTTAGGTTATCTCAACGAATCGGTTGGAAGCTAACTAGGCTTGCTAAGTAGGATTCCCAGCCAAGGAATGTAACCTTAGGGTTTACTATCTCACTTGTCTTTAGAAAATGACTATGTTGCATGGCGAAGAAATCTAATTACGACGGATTACTAGGGAAGATATACAAGTGCTTTACAAGCATACTTGTCCTTGGGAAAATGACTAGAAAATTTATACGAAGAATACAATATTTATAAGTCTAAAATTTAGTAACGATGGATTTTTGGATATTAGAAAGGAATTTTAAATGGAATCCAAGTAATAAAATAAAATTCAAATTTTTAATGAAATTTTTATTTCCCAAAAATCCGGGTCGTTACACACCTTGTTCGGGTGTGGACAATAAGGGGGCTGCTGCCAAGTACTTCTTCAGGTCTTGGAACGCCTGCTCACATTCTGCTCCCCATTCGTATCCTTCTCTCTTTTTTAGCAACTGAAAGAAAGGTCTACATTTGTCACTGGACCTGCTGATGAATCTGTTTAGAGCCGCTGCCATCCCCGTTAACCTCTGGACCTCCTTCGTGGTCCTAGGACTTTGGAGCTTCTGCAACGCTGTAATTTGATCGGGATTTGCCTCTATCCCTCTTATGGTCACCAAATGCCCTAGGAATTTTCCTGAGTTCACCCCGAACGCACACTTCGAGGCGTTGAGTTTTAGCTTATATTCCCTCAATATCTCAAAAGTTTCCTTTAGATCAACAATGTGGTTTTCCTTCTTTTTGCTTTTGACCACCATGTCATCTATGTAAACCTCCATGGTCTTGCCGAGCAACTTCTTTAGCATGATCGTTGCTAACCTCTAGTATGTTGCACCTGCATTCCTTAAACCAAAGGGCATAACGCTATAACAATACAGCCCCCTTGGTGTGATAAAGGAAGTCTTCTCTTGATCGGGACCGTACATGGCTATCTGATGATACCCTCGATAAGCATCAAGGAAACTCATCCGCCCATACCCAGCTGTTGCATTAACAAGTTGGTCTATCCTGGGAAGGGGAAAGCTATCCTTGGGACACGCCTTGTTCAAGTCAGTGAAATCGACACAGACTCGCCACTTCCCATTTTTCTTCTTTACCACCACAGTATTGGACAGCCATTCTAGGTAGTACACTTCTCGTATAGCTTTTGCTTCGAGTAACCGGTCCACCTCCTCGATAACAACGTCCACGTGCTGTACGGCAGATCGTCTCTTCTTTTGCATCACAGGCTTATGTTGTGGATCCACATTCAAGTGGTGACAAATCATGTTTGCATCCACTCCAGGCATCTCTTCGGGCACCCAAGCGAACACATCAACGTGCTCCTTGAGGAACCCTACCAATTCTTTCTCCTCTGTCTCATTCAGGTTCTCCCCAATCAGGAAATATCTTTCCGGATCATTCTCGTTGATCTGGATCTTTTTCAGGCCCTCCACCACTTTCTCGGCGGGGTCCCCTCCGACATCCTCAATGGTCGGCTGGTCCGGGACCTCGATTGCTTGGACTAACTTCGCCTTGGGTGCCTTCTTGATTATAGAAACCAAGCACTACTGGGCAACCTTCTGATTCCCCCTGATTCTTTCAATACCATTCGATCCTGGGAATTTTACCATCTGGTGGTAAGTGGAGGAAACCGCCTTCATCTTGTGCAGCCATGTTCTTCCAATAATCGCGTTACAAGAAGATGGTACATCTACCACTAGGAAATCGGTTCTCAGCACAACTGTTCCTGCCCGAACAGGAAGAGTTATTTTACCCAGGGGCTAGACTGCTCCTGCACTGAATCTGACCAAAGGGGTTATTGACTGCACCAAGTCCGCTTGTGTCAACCCCAACTTCTTGAACGCATCATAGTACAGTATCTCTGTGCAGCTTCCTGAGTCCACCAGGATTCTCTCCATGTCATACTCCCCAATTTGTAGGGTTATAACCAAGGCATCGTTATGTGGCAGCTGGATTCCCCCCAGGTCCTCATCCGTGAAGACTATGCCTCCATTGCATTCTTCTCCCTCACGTCCTCGTTTCTTTCCCAACTGCATCACGTGCTAGTCGTGTTTTACTTGTCTCTGGAGCAACCTCACCTCATTTCTCGTATAAGGCGCGGCCAATCCATGTATCATATGGATTACGCCCCTTGGATTTTGCTCGTAATCCAATTCCAATGCTTTCTCTGCACCCTTGTGCTCTTCCTGAATAAACTCTTTCAGGTAACCACGTGAAACCAGATCATCGAGGTGTTGCTTGAACATCTCACAATCCTCCGTCATGTGCCCCCAGTCTTTGTGATAATTGCAATGCTGACTCGTAGCCCTTTTTGCGTCTTTATCCCCCTCCAGCCTTGGGGGCCACTTGAAATATGGACGATTTTTTATTTTATAAAGAATCCGATAGTTTGGTTCCTTCCAAACCGTTGTCACCGAAAAGAAAGACTTGGGGTCTGGAGCATGTTTCTCTTTGAACGGCTCTTTCTTGACCTGCCCGTATTCCTTCCTCTCTTTGTAGATCTTGGGCTCCGGCTTGTCTGTCCTCTTTGGCAAACCCTTCGCCTGTTCGGCGACCATCCTGCTATCCTCTCGCAGTATGTCATCCTCGTTCCTGGCATGCTGCTCGATTCGTTCCATCAGCCTTGCCAATGTACCTACCGGGGTCATGTTCAGGGACTTACGGAGTTCTCCCCGAACAGGTAACCCTGTCTTGAAGGTGGCTATCACATATTCCTCACTGCAACCTTCAATCTCATTGAAAGTCTCCCAGTATTTCTTAGCGTAGTCCTTGATCGGCTCGTTCTCACCTTGTTTCATGACATAAAGGCTCTCAAAGGTTTTTGGTGCTTTCCTGCTCGTCAGAAACCGAGCAGTAAATTCTTCGGCTAACTGTCTCCATCCTCGTATGGTGTTCGGCCCTAGTTTATGGAACCATGACAAGGCCACCTTCCCCAAACTCGATGGGAACATCTTGCACATGATCGCATTATCTCCGTCGTGCATGAACATTGCCTGCCGGTAATGCTGTATGTGTGCCACGGGATCAGTATTTGTTTCGTAAAGAACGAATGCCCCGTGCTTCACCCTGCTCGGAAGCTTTGCCTCTTGCAATTTCCTTGCAAAAGGGGATGAAGCTATATTGCTGAGGGCTTTCCGTGCTGCTTCTCGTGCAGACATGGTTCCCTCCTCTTGTTCTTTTGCTTTCTTGGGAGTACTCTTTTTCAAATCGGAATCAGGCCTCTCATACCTATCCCTGTGGTGTCTTCTAATCTCCCCCTCTTCGGGGGTAAGGCTTCTGCTCCTTCTTTTTCGTGAAGAAGCCCTTTTCTTTCTCGGAGTGGGGCTCCTGGACCTGCTCCTCCTTCCTCGTGAAGGAGCTTTCTTGTATTCCACTACGGCCAACCTGTCTCCTCTGGAATTTCTTCGTGACAGTCCAGAATCCTCCGGATGTTCTCGTATCCGTTGCAATTCCTGGATCTCATACTCTCGTTTTTTAATCAGACGAGCGTACTCTTCGATTTCTTGTCTCTTCTTGTCCAAGATATCATCATGGTTGTGCACACTCCTTGAATGTGCCACTGATTCTCCCTCACGACGGGACTTACTCCTTCTCGTGGATTCCGTGGCCGTCCTTCCCTCCTTGTTCTTGGAGTCGTCATGGACAGTCAGGGGGTTACCCTTGCTTGTGGGCTTCTTGGCATGCCCACCATCGGGTTTTCTTGGAGGGTCTGGTGGGGACTTGTCGCCTCCCCCTCCCAACTGGTGTTTTGGATCATGTGGTGTCTTTGGGTCTTCTTCCATCATGGTCGCTTTTCAGAGGGATCTCTTTCGTTTCCCACAGACGGCGCCAATTGTAAGTGCAGAAAAACTAAGAGTGGTTTAAGCAGCACAAGAACTTAACGGCTACTTCGTGATTCTCGCCAGAACCCTAATACGCCGCCGGAATCCTTATCTGCAAAACAGACAAGGGGTGAGCGCACCTTTGCCTCTCGTGGCAAAGGCCCTCCGATGCCTAAGTTAGTATCACGTACTAGTGGAAAATCCTAATTAAGCATAAGAGAATATGTATGACTGTAATGTATTGTGTACCTTTTCCCTCTAGGTTTGCCTCGTATTTATAA
This sequence comes from Rhododendron henanense subsp. lingbaoense, assembly GCA_020567845.1. NCBI lineage: Eukaryota > Viridiplantae > Streptophyta > Magnoliopsida > Ericales > Ericaceae > Rhododendron > Rhododendron henanense. The sequence continues at coordinate 24,905,909 of CM036317.1, read as the reverse complement.
GTTTATGGATGCTTGCTGCCCAAGTATCCACGTTTCCCTAGGTTTCCTATCTCGTATAGGAAACCCAGAATATCTTGGATTCTCGTTCCCTTATCAGTTCATTACCTTAGTCCGTTTAGGACTCCTTTCCACAGCTGGCCGAACTTCCCATTCCCGTTGGGTATCTCTCCAAAATCCTACTTTATTGGGATCTCATAGTCCTCACGGAATGTCCCTGACTCTAGAACCTTCTGGAACGTTTCCTGTACCCAAGACTGCTTTTCGTACAAATCCCCTCCTGTTCGGCTCTTTTGTTGCCGAACAAACTACTTGGACCAGTGACTTCACATGTCACTGCTCCTTCGTCAATCTCTTGGTCCAATACTCTCTCGTGTTACTGGACCTTGACCCAGCACAGACTCTCTGGACCAATGATCCCTCATATCACTGGTCCCTATCGCCGATCACCGTATTGCACGGCGACTGTCCCTATCGTAATTATACCATGGTCCCGCGTACCACGTGTTCGGGCCCTATTTGTGCTTGTTCGGGATTTACTCCCTACAGCCACTGTACTTCCTCCTGAGGACGCCGTCCGCGAGTGTCCTGATAACGACACCCTTCATATCCCCGTTGTTGCCGTCGTAGAAGGCGGTGTTAGGTTTCCTTTGGCTCCTCTGCTCCGCCAGGTTCTGGCCCACTATAGGCTTTTCCCAATGCAAGTCTCGGCCAATTTTTTCCGTGTTGTCATGGGTATAAATGCCATTAATCAAATGCTAGGCACATCCTTAGGTTTGCACGATATCTATCACTTTTACAGTATCTCTAGAACCAAGGATGCCCTCACGTACTATCTGAAGAGTCGAGACTCTAGGAAAAAACTTGTCCTTGAGCTTCCTGACTCTGCTCGAGGGGACGATGATGACTTCCTCATCATTACAGGGAACTTCAAACCCAGAAATGAGGAGGGCCAGGTGATAGGTTTTCATGCCCCTCACCGATTTGGTCGCCCACGTTAGTCCTTTCCTCCTGTTTTGTTTGTTTTATTTCAAAGCTTCCTCGTGCTTTACTAATTTGTTATGTTGCATATTTCTTTGCAGCCACAAACGTCAACCAGGATCATGAATATAATCACCCCATAAGTCCATGTGACAGATATCAACCGTGCGTTGGCTTTCAACGAGCAAGGTACTCATCTTGCGGGTCGAGTAAGAGCAGCGCATGTGCTCCTCAGCTACGGGGCTTCGTATGGCGGATTCATTGACCATCGAACCCGTGCAACAGATAACCCAAAGCTCCTAGGCCCTTCCTCGTCAAATCCCGTTCAAGGTAGAAACAATCGATCTCGAACTCCTCCAATTCCCGACGAGCCCATCCAACTCGCCGAGGAGACCTCCACTTCGACTTCCAGCGGTTACACTCCTTCACCTCCACCACAGGAAATGAATCAGCCGATCAACCTCAGCAACTTACTTACTTTAAAGCCATAGAATTGCCTCATTATTTCCAGAGCCGAAGTAACGGAATCCTTACCCTTAGAGTAACGGAATCCTTGATCATCGTCGAAACCCTAATCTGCAAAACAGACAAGGGGTGAGCGCACATTTGCCTCTCGTGGCAAAGGCCCTCTGATGCCTAAGTTAGTACCACGTACTAGTAAAGACCCTAATTATCAATAGGAGAATCGTATGAATGCAATGTATTGCGTACCTTTTAACTCTAGGTTTACCTCGATTATATAGGCATACGTTTGTTTGCTGCCCAAGCATCCATGTTGCCCTAGGTTTCCTATCACATATATGAAACCCAGGATCCTCTGGATTCTCGTTCCCTTATCAATTCATTATCTTAGTCCTTTTAGGACTCTTTTCCATAGCAGGCCGAACATCCCATTCCTGTTGGGTATCTTTCCTAGATCCTACATTCTCGGGATCTCACTCTTTTACGAAATACCACTGTTCTGGAACCTTCTAGAGTGTTTCTTTCACTTTAGCACTTGAGGCTGCTTTCTCAAGAGTTCTTTCTCTGTTTGGCCACCTCATTGCCGAACAGGCCACCTGGACCAGTGACTTCACATGTCTCTGGTCCTTATTAATTGCTTGGACCAATGACTTCTCATGTCTTTGGTCCCTGTTTGCAGCTTGGACCAATATCTTCCCATGTTATTGGTCCACGTCGCTGACCACCATCTTCCACGGTGACTCACCTTATCTTACTTGTTCCGTGGTCCCACGTACCACTTGTTTGGGCTCTATTTAAGCTTGTTCGGAAATACCTCTCTACAGTATCATTCATGGATTTCTGCAAACAAATACTAGTATGTCGTATCCCAAACGAATCAAATCTATTGGTGTAAACATCTGTGTACACTCACATATATCAGTCCAATAGAAAGGAAGAAAACTAGAGCATAAATGCATCACATACAATTGTGTCATGTGAATGTATAGAAATTAAATGACTAAACATAATGGTCAAAGTTAATCTTTATGGTTGGAACCGCTTTATATGCAACCATTCTTGAATCATTGCAATTGGTACAAATTAAGAAGAGAGCAAGAATTAAACGATACCACCGAGCAAGAATTAAAGGACACCACCAAGTGAGAGGCAGTACACATGTAGACACCCCAATTTGGACCTTTTAATTATCCTTAATTTGTGCCCTCGAGGCTCCCCGATGATGAAATTGAATCAAAGCATGCCTTGGACAAACTTGGACGATGCTTCTTGGTCTTTTTCAAAACCAAAGTCACCTTTTTACCAACACCCTGAGAGTAAAGTGGGCACACATTTTAGCGTATAAAATATATTTAAATGAAACCAATTGGGTTAGAAAGAGGACTTAACTAGCTTTTCAACGCTTCAAAAAACACCCAAAACCGAGTTCGGGAGTGTCCGTGGCGCCCTTCTGAAGTTGGGCAGACACTCCTAAGTGCTCAGGACCACTCTTGAGCACTCGGGACCATTCTTGAGCGCTCAGGACCACTTCTGAGCGCTCGGGAGCTCTGTCACAGCATATGATGAGCTTGACCATTGACCATGGCTTTTTCAGACTCTTTTCAGTCCATTCAACGTTCAACCCTGGTCCAGGTCAATACTCAGACTGAATATTCAGAAGACCAACATACATTTCCCCCCCAAAATATATTTCACCTTATTTTTGATTTATTTTTCAAAATTCAAAACTATTTTCTCCTCCCCTATAAATACCCCCCATGTTCTACCTTGCAAAGGGCACAAAATTTCTCTCTCAAAAGCTCCCATATTTTCTGAAAATACTCTCTCTCTAAATTACTTCAAAGTCTCTTTCAAAACGAGGCATCGCCATACAGATTGATCGTTTATTGCTCGATTGGTTGCTTGCTTCATAAACCAAGATCGTGGACATTCCCATGGCTAGGAACATCGCCACACGATAGCGGTTATCATCAAAACAGAGTCGCCACCCAGTTTATTAAAACTAGGAAAATAGATAGAGATTTTGGGTATGGAAGCCAAGAGTACAGTAAGGGGAAGGTGTTAGGCACCCCTCTCTGCCCAGCCGTGAGACTGGCCCATAGTTATTCAACATAAGACATATAGATGCTTTGTTTAATTCTAACACATAGTCTGTTTAATTAAGCCTTTAAACAGTAAATAAGGTGAGCCAATGCGATAAGTAAAGCATGCATCAGAAAGAAGAAAAGCAAAACAAACTGTCCCAGGGAGATGGATCCCGCGGCCGGTGAATGGATGTCACGGCCGAGGGATCCTCCTGGTTTTATGTACCGGCCGAGGGATCGAAGCCCCGGTCGGTGTTCTTCCTCACACCAGACAGAAAAGTTAGCAGATGATCAAAACGCTATAATTAATCATGAATACAGTAAATAGAACAAACCAGAGGCCGTTGGGCCTCACCACCTTGATCTCTCAGTTGCTTGATTGCTTCGGATTGATGGTGACTGACTGATTGCTTCTAGGAAAACCCTAGGGTTAGGGTTTGAACTTCAGGGTTTGATCGTCAGATTGATGGCTGCCTTCGGGAGGTTAGGGCTTTTGAAGAGGGGGTTTGAGAGAGTATATTTGCAGAGTTTCGTGGCTTGAGAGGGTGTGGAAGTATACGAATTTTGTGATTTTTTGTTGTTATTTTCGGAACCCAAAAGCCCTTTATATAGGCAATTGGTGACTCACTCCGTCCAATCAAAACGCACGATTGCGATTGCAATTGCAATGCAATGCAAACTCTTCGTGGTAATCTCTGAGCGTAGCCCGAACGCATCGGGAAGGTAGTGTAGTTGGATCAAATGTCTGACAGAACGTTCAAAAGTATAGAAAATGGACAATCTGGCGGCCGAGGAATGGATGTTGCGGCCGAAGGATAGATCTTGCGGCCGAGGGATTGATCTCTCAGGGAGATTTTCAAGCAACAGGTTGCTCGGGTGAAGAACTGATTTTAAGGCCGTGAGATCAATGTTACGGCCGACAGATGGATTCTCCTAGGATTCTGTATTTCTGTCTGAAAGGCTGTATGGCTCTGGATTGGGTCCTCTAAGTGGCTCAAAGTTCTTACCATAAGTCCATGGGTTCGCAAGAAGTCAATCAGCAATCACTGTATCCATTTCATCATCGGGATGGTCCCAAGGTGGGACTTGAAATAATCGTTAGGCCAAATTGGGGTGTCTACAGATGCCCCTCTTTGACTGAACTCAAACAGATCGTGAGACATGTTTGAGTAAGAGTCAAAGCTGTAAAAGCAACTCAATTTGGTCCAACAACTATTCCAAGGGGTTTTCGAAATTTTTTTTTGTTATGGTCGGGCCGGGAGGCTGCCTACGTATTCCACAAGGAAATTCGAACCAACCGTAGTTCGAGCGGGCAGTAAAGAAAAAGAAAAAGGTTTGGAGGGTTAGAAATAGAAGACGTACCTTCGGGCTTTAAAAGCCGTAGTGCAACGTACCTGGGTTAAGCCATGGTTTTGGCGGAAGAGTAGCTGAAGGAGCGCGGGGCTGCCGGGGGAATTTTTGCGGAGAGCTTCCTTAGTATTTTGGGGTAGATCAGTACACGGCAGGTGCGTTTGCTTTTCTTGATCATCCTTACTTTGACTGAGGGGAGCTCGGTAGGGTAGCCTATCCTTGCGAATGAGCTGGAAGGAATTGATGTGATTAGGGTGGAATCCAAGCCATCTGCTGGGGATGAATCGGACGTCGTTTTTGAGATATGGGGGGCACAAGGCCAGTAACTAGAGCACGGAGCTTTGGGGATGAGGGAACCGAGGCACGGAGCCGATTGTAGTCATGAGGCGAGAGCCTGGAGAGTGATGGTTTCTGACGTGATGGAACCGAGGCGCGGAGCCGGTTGTAGTCACAAGGAGAGAGCCTAAGGTGATAGAATTGAGGTGTAGAGCCTGCTGTGGTCATGAGGCGAGGGCCTGAGGAGATTGGAGTTTTGAGCTTGATAGAACCAAAGCGCGGAGCCGGTATTGATCACAAGGCGAAAGCCTGTGGTGTCGGAGCTTAGAGCTTGACGTGATTTGAACCGAAGCGCGGAGCTGGTATTGATCATAAGGCGGAAACCTGAGGTGTCGGAGCTTAGAGCTTGACGTTATTTGAACCGAAGCGCGGAGCTGGTTGCATTCTGATGGTCTGTGCACGGAGCTTTCTCATCATAAGTTTTGGCGTAGAGCCAAAGGATCGAGGCGCTGGACCGATCAATAAAACCGAGGCGTAGAGCCGGTTGATTGCAGGGTTGACCTATTTCATGAGAGATATGCAGAGTGTATATATGTGATGATGTTTGTTAGATGTGAACAGATATGATGATGCAGACTCGATGTGATAATGGTGATGCAATTGATGCAAATGTGCACGGGCCCATGCGTGTGTGTTTGATATAAGCGTAGAGCTTCTTTCAAGTTCCGGACTTGAGCATTCAGAGCGGAGAGCTCGAGCATTCAGACGGCAGAATCCGAGCATTCAAAGTACAGGCTTTGAGCATCCAATACGCAGTGGTTGGGCATCCAAGCGTAGAGCTTGAGCATTCAAGTGTAGAACTTGAGCATCCAATACACAGTGGTTGGGCATTCGAAGAGCTTCGAGCATTCAAAATGTTAGATTTTGAGCATTCAAGCGTAAAGCTTGAGAATTGATGATATCTTGATTGTTGGGGTGGCGTAGAACCTGTAGAGAATTGTTGTTACGGCTTCAAGCCAGTTGAGATAATGGGCGTAGAGCCGCTGAGTTGATACGGGCATAGAGCCGCTATGATAATGGGCTTCAAGCCGCTGAGTAATGGGCGTAGAGCCGCTGAGATAGTTGTCGCGGCTTAGAGCCAGTTGAGATAGTGGGCTTGGAGCCGCTGAGTTGATAGAGATGGTGGACGTAGAGCCGCTGAGTTGATAGAGATGGTGGACGTAGAGCCACTGAGTGAATTGATGTGGGTGAACATGGGCACGGAGCTGCTGAGTTGTTTGATAGTGATGAATAGCAGAGCTGCTGAGCAAGCTTAGAGCTGTCGGTGATGAATATGGGCGTGGAGCCGCTGAGTAGAACCGTTGAGATGACGATGAGCTCTGAGCCGTTGAGTGATCTTAGAGTTACTGATGACGATGATAATGAGCATAGGCTGCTGAGGTTGAACACGGGCATGGAGCCGCTGGTGGTGCAAGAAACATGGTGTTGTTGAGCGACTTGTGCACAAGGTTATTGAGCGTGGAGCTGCTGAGTGATTTTGAGAATAATGGGCGTGGAGCAAGAGCTTAGTTTCGACAATCCTTAGTGGTCAAGTGACCAGTTGTTGTGAGCTTGCTGTTTACGGAGAGAGAGAGATCTTTGATGTTTTTCCGTGCTCGGGCATGCCCCCAATTCTGATCACGTTGTGTTGGCTCGGGGATGCCCCCAAGGCTATTTTGTTGGTCGAAGACCCAGAAGTCCGTAATTGCTTGAATTGGTGCACTGAGCAAAATCCACTGGGGCTGAAGAAAATTGCCAGGAGTTCGATCTCTTGGCCAAAAGATTGATGTCTCGGCCGTGAGAAAGTCGAAAGTCAGAAAATTGATTTAAGTTAAGTTCAATCGATCTCACGGCTCATTCGATCTTTTTCTTCCTCCTCTCTTTCTCTCGTTCGAATGATCTCCTTTATTTTCTTCTCTCTCCACATCGGCCGCCGCCGTTTCCACCTTTCCGCCGTCATTCTTCCGACCACCACGGTTCCGGCCGTCATTTCCTTTGGCTGCCATGGCCTCATCACCACCTCCTCCTCCATCGTCTGGCGTTCCCTCATCTTCCACCGCTGTGCCGAGAAATACGGGCAAGGCTCCGGTCATTGAGGCCTCGATTCTTGGCGAGGTTTCAAATACCCGCGTCCTACGTTCAAGTCGGCGTAGGCCAATTGTTAAGGGGGATTCTTCGCAACCGAATCCCCCTAATGCCGATTTTGAGACTCCTTCTGATGCAGGCAACGATTCCTTGCCGCCGTTTGATGCTGCCACGTATGCCCCTTTGGTTCATACAATCGGGGGTGGTGGTTCGCTGCGATATCGTCCTCCTCGTAGTGATGTTTCATCTGAGGTTTTGCATAGGGAGCCGAAGTAGCACTTCGGCTTTACGAATGTGAAGGTAAATTTTGTCCTGCCAATAATATTGTTTGTATGAGAGTCCATGAAAGTAATGATCGATATTTGAGAATGAAATTTGAACATTTTAGAAATTGCCCCCTGTGTAGGCGATATTTTTGTATGTTTGTTTTGATCTTTTGTCACTTTGCCAGGTGAATGAGAAGCTGCGTGTGTGGGGAAGTGGTCCCCAGATGTATGAGTGGTATGAGAGACTTCCTCGAGATGCAAAAGATGTAGTTGCTCTGGCTGGCTTTGAGCAGTTAATACTGGGCTTTCATCTTCCAAAGGCGGAGCTGGGTTTGACTACAGTGCTTGTGGAGCGGTGGTGGGATACCACAAATACTTTCCATCTTCCCGAGGCTGGAGAGATGACGATCAACCCAGGTGACTTTGCTTTGCTCACAGGTCTGCGAATCGGCGGCGATCCTCTTCCGATTGACCCACGGATCCATGAGCGAGAAGGTGCTTTTGAATACCTTTTGGGGAAGGTCCCTCTCATGTCAGAGAGTGGTCACATTACCTATTCTTGGCTTCGGGAACAATTTGATCGAGATGGTGTTCTGACGGAGATTTCTCTTTCCCAGCTGGTACGAGCTTTCCTTCTTTATCTCCTTGGGCAGACTCTGTTTTGCAACAAGGAGAACCCGGTGCATGTCCAGTTTTTGGCCGCTTTGGTCAATTTGGAGACTATAACAGAGTTCGATTGGGGGACCCCTGCTTTGGCCACGTTGTACGGGCATTTGAGTGCCTGTTCTCGAGGTGTTAGCCTCTCGCTGGGTGGGCATCATCGCGTTCTCGAGGTATATGCTTCAGCTTTCTTTGTCGTTCCTTTGTCGCTTTGTTTTCTATATCTCACGCTCGTCTTTTATCTTGTAGCTTTGGGCTTTTGAGCACTTGCCGCAGTTCCCTCCTCCGACTAGGCATATTGAGCCTAGGTTTGTCCCACGAGCGGCCCGCTGGCTGAAAGGAGTTCGGAAGATGCGGTCGCTTGCCATGGATTTGTTAGCTTGGCGGCGAGTTTTGGACCGTCTGACAGCGGACCAGGTGTGACACATTTTGCTCCTTCTCTATGTCATTTCCCTACTTTTGTTGACGTTATTTCCCTTACTGTAGGTGCGTTTTGACCCATGGGACACGCTGCTTGATGATGTCCCTTTGGAGTTGACCTCTGCTCGGGCTTTGGATAGCCAACACTTCCTTTTGGAGGGGCCATTTTCGAGAGCTTGGTATCTCGGAGAGAGGGTAGCGAGCCAGTACTTTCCACATTCCGAGGCGTTGCAGCTTGTTCCTCTCCCTCCTCCTGCTGGTATGAGATCAACCCACCTTTTGACCGGAGAGGGTTTGCTGCTTGCTCTTGAGAGACAGCCAGCCATGAGTTTTCTTGTAGCGGGAGATTACTCGGCCTTTCGCTTGGCCTTGCTGACCCTTCCTACTGCTACCACTGCTGCTGCTCCTCCCGTTTGGCCACAGGCCCCCAGCTTCATCTTTTTCCACAATGCCAACGGAGAAGAGGAACGCCTGACGCTGACCCCGTGTGCTACTCAACTTTACGTGCTTCCTACCAAAGTTCAGCAGGTAACGTTGAAGACTCTGTTTTAGTTTCCTTCAGTATTCTTCCCCTGCTTTGCTATATATGTAATTATTTCCTCTGTAAGTGCCTGCTGATATTGTTCAGGAGTGGTTACATGCATTCAAGAGTGCAGAGGCCTTGGCTCGACGGCAGCGAAGCCGGATAGTCACGGTATATATCCTTTTGATTTCTTTCCTTCCCATCTCATATTTTATGCGAAGCTGAATGTCCATATTCTGTGCTTTGCAGCTTGAAGCGGAGCAGGTGCCGACGGTGTCGGTTACTCAGAGTGCTGGAGTTAGCGAGGGTGGGAGTACCAGGGCCGGTGATGGAGATGCTGGAGCTGATGATGGAGGTGAAGGACAGAGGATTAGCATCCCAGTTCCTGAGCGCTTTCGTCCTGCGCCTAAGAGGGGTTGTGGACAGTAGCTTGCCTTTTTCCTTGTACCTATATTTGTTAGTTCTAAAGACAGATATTGATATTGTATTTTTATGAAGCAACTTCGGCATGTTTGGCAAAATATCATGATTTGTGCTTTGTCCTGAGACACTTCAGATTTGTATTTAATGGTTTAAAGCTTTATGAGTGTTAAAGCAGATTAAAACATGGGCCGAGGAACGAATTGCTCGGCCGAGAATTCCATTCTTCGGCCGCTACTTCTAGTTCCTAAAGAAGCTGGACTTTTTGTTTTAGCCAAGTGGCATTCCTTCCTTCTTACACTTGAATTCGATTCATGCCTTTTATTTGCTTTTGCTGTTTCCACAGTCTCTTTGCCGTGTTTTTGAGATTTTTAGGATATCTTGTCCTTTATGTTGATGACTTTTGAGTCAGAGAGGACGAGCAATGATTCTCACGTGCCTTTGCCTTTGTCAACTCCTTGAAAAATGACTAACTCATCTTTTGTGAGCTCAATACGTAGGGTTAGCTATACCTATCGTTGAGCACAAATCTTTTGATGTTTTTTTTCTTCCCTCCGAAAGTTTGGGCCGTATCTCGATGTGAGATTGCCTACGTATCCCAATTAGGGAATTAGGCCTTTTACGTAGTTCCAAGATTACCACCTTTGGGGTTGGGTTTTCACTCTTGGTTTTTCTTTTCACATGCTCTAAGTTTTGCCTAGGTTACCTGATGGAGGTTGAGTCCCTAGCGAGCTTTTGAATGCCTTATCTTTTGCCCAGGCTGCGTTTTCTTGTCCTAGCAGGCTTTGCTCTTACTTTTGCTTGGGTGCCTTAGGTTACCCAACGAGCACTTCTCTCAAAAGGCTTTCTGTATTTTGGAGAGGAATTTAGCGGAGATGCTTTCATGAATCGTTTGTACTTTCACAATGGATAAGCTAACCCTAAGTGTTCTCACGGAGATAGCGTCTTTTTCCTAAGTTTTGACAAAAACCTAGTTCTAAGTAATCAGGGTTCGTCCCTTCTTTCCTTTTTGTTAGCAACATAAAGAATTAGATTTTTAAGAACCTTTCATCTTTGGCAGAAAGACTGTAGCGCATAGCAATTGCATTTAAAGATTGAACATAAGATGATAAATATGGGAATTTATTTAGCTATAGAAAATGCCCAAACAAGGGCCCAAAACGTGTCCCAACTTGTCTTTAGGAAATGAAGGCAATGTTTTCGTCATGCGATTTACTGCAGTATCTCGGGAGTGGCTCCTTTTTCCTTGCCTTTCGCAGTTTTATACTCTTCTTCACCCTATTCTTTGCCAAACAGAATTCCTAGGTCAAACTCAGCTAGCACCTCGACCCAGTCTTCGGGTATGGGAGACGAATTCGTTGGTTCTTCTTCCATATCACTGTCAGTCCATTCTTGATCAAAGAAGATTTGCATTCCAGGATACCTTTGTTTGGTAGTTTCATCTTCCCATGTTTCTGCGAAACCGCAGAATGGGAAGTCTTCTCCTTCTCTTACAAACCAACCGTTGAGTGTTTTTGTGACCATGAGTTTTTCTTCTTTGATCCTGCTTCCTCTTGCTTTAGCTTTTTCCATGCTTCTCTTCTTTTCTATCTCGGCTTCTGTCGAGGTGTAGCCAAGACCAAAGGCGTATTGATTATGCGGGGGATCAATCATTTGCGGGATGCCTTGTGATCTTTTGCCTAAACCCAATCCAGGGAAGTAGTTTTGTTTCTTCATCATCCATATGGCAGGGGTGCTTATGTAGAAGCTTCTTTCAGCCATCAAGGCTTGCACAACAGTTGCTTCTTCAAGACTGAATCAAGTAAGGAAGGTTTCCTCGGTCCCTACCTCTTGGACAGGTGTGTCGGAATGAGCTCGGATTGATGAATCCCCTAGAATGGTTATGACTCTTCCATCTACTGCTAATTTGACTTTCTGATGCAAAGTGGAAGGCACTGCCCCAGCGTCATGTAACCAAGGTCTTCCTAGTAAAAGATTGAAGGTGGCTGGTATATCCATCACATGGAACTCTACGTCTCTTTTGATCTTTTCCACTTCTACTGGCAGTGTGACGCACCCAACCACTCTTCTCTTTGAGTTGTCATAGCCCCTTACACCTTGGCTTGAAGGGCGTATGTCGGCGGCGCCTACCCCTAGCTTGTCGAGGGTCCTTTGAGGACATACGTTTAAAGCAGACCCATTATCCACCAAGACCAGTGGGATCTATTTAGTGAGACATTTAAGTGAAATGTAGAGAGGTTTGTTGTGTGTAGGTCCTTCAGGAGGTAGATCCTTGTCAGTGAAAGCTATTGTCGGTTTTGGAGCTTTTAAAGTCATTATGAAGCCTACCAGATCTTCGGGGGTGATGTCGATGGGAACTTTAGCTTTTCCCAAAGTTTTGAAGAAGGAATTGCGATGCTCGTAGGAGGACATAAGCAATCCCCAGATAGAGATATCAGCTTGGATTTTCTTCAGTTGTCTTAGCACTCTGTCTTCCTCGGGTTTGGTCCTTTGGCTCTCCTCTTCTTCTTCTTCCATTACTCGTGTTGAGGTTGAACTTTTCCCACTTAGTTTAGGAGGTTTGTACACTCTTCCGCTTCGGGTGAGGTGACCTATTTCTTCTTCTTGGGTGCCCCAAGGATCAGCAGGCTCAATTCTTCCAACTTCCCAATCACTTGGTAGGGCTTGGCGTATGTCCAACCACCAATCCCCATCATCAATGGCATAGATGTGGGGTTCTCCTCCTGTTGCAAAGCACTCGTCATTCTTAGAGAAGATCAGGGATGGTTTGGCTTGGGTGTTTGGGACAATGTGTCGGGTAGGATTATATGTGGGGCTATTGGATAGGCTTATGAGATTGATGTTTTGAGGCGGTGGTTCGTTATTGTGAGCGGGAAGTGGATTGGTTTGCACATTGGGCTTGGGAGGTTTTATAGCTCGACTATCAATGAGATCTTGGATGTCATGACGAAGACGCATGCAGCGGTCTGTCTCATGTCCAGGGTGTTGGTGGTAAGCGCATTGTTTATTGGCGTCATAGCTTGGGCCGTAAGGTGGCTGAGGAGGTGGATTATTCAAGAGCCTGAGATGCCCTTGGCGGCTTAGGATGGCTAAGGCTTGGGTGGAGTCATATAGAGAGGGTCAAAATTGGGGCAGGGGCGATTTGTGTTTCTAGATGAGCTAGTCTGAAGAGGGTCTTGTGGTAAGGCTGAGTTAAGGGTATTGACGGAGGCAGGAGATGTACGGGTTGGAAAGGTTTTCCTGGGTGGAGGAGTTTCTTCTTTCCCAATGAGGCCCAGCTTGATTCCATCTTCGATTTGTAACCCAGTGGCATGCAGGCGTTTGAAATCAGTGATAGCCTGAGTGTAAATGTGGGTGAGGTATTTAGGTTGCAGATTCTTGACAACTATCCTCACTTGATCTTCCTCGGAAGGGCGGTTCTTCATCTTGGCAGCCTTTTCCCTCCATCTTGCCATAAAGGTAGCAAAGTCTTCATTGGATTTTTGTTTGGTCATCTCCAAATCTCGAGTAGTCAACTCAATTTGGACATTGTATGCGTACTGCTTGACAAGAGCATTAGCGATTTCTGGCCAAGTCTGATAGTGTACAAATTCCAAAGTGAGAAACCAATCGAGAGCGTTTCCAATGAGAGTTCTTTGAAACAGCTGAGCGATTAACTCATCGGTTAAGCCCATCGGCTTCAGAGTTGTAGACACCTCCCAAACGGGGCATCGCCATACAGATTGATCACGTTTGTTTGCTCGATTGGTTGCTTGCTTCGTAAACCAAGATCGTGGACATTCCCATGGCTAGGAACATCGCCACACGATAGCGGTTATCATCAAAATAGAGTCGCCACCCAGTTTATTAAAACTAGGAAAATAGACAGAGATTCCGGGTACGGGAGCCAAAAGTACAATATGGGGAAGGTGTTAGGCACACCTCTTTGCCTAGTCGTGGGACTGGCCCATAATCATTCAACATGAGACATATACAAGCTTTAATTAATTCTAACACATAGTCTGTTTATTTAATCCTTTAAACAGTTAATAAAGTGAGCCAGTACGATAAGTATGCATCAGAAAGCAAAAGAGCAAAACAAGGCTGTTCCAGGGTAATGGATCCCGCGGCCGGTGAATGGATGTCACGGCCGAGGGATCCTCCTGGTTTGATGTATCGGCCGAGGGATCGAAGCCCCGGTCGATGTTCTTCCTCACACCAGACAGAAAAGCTAATTGTAACAACTCCGATTTTCAGTAAATAAAAATCTCGTTGTTTATTATTTTGACTCTATAAATTCCTTATTTTCCAATAATCCGTCATGATTAGATTTATTCGATTCAAAACCTAATTTCATTTCGCCTTGCGACTTAGTCATCTTCTAAAGACAAGTGAGATAGTAAACCCTAAGTCGTCCTATTTAGCAAGCTTAGCTAGCTTCCAACCAATCGTTAGAGTAGCCTAATCGAACCTTTGAACCGTTTGAACCCTAAGTGAGACCTTGACCAAAACTCAACCCTTGATCTATTACCCATTGGACGATAGATACTAGGATAATCTTTATCCATTGGACCATAGGTTTACACCTTGGATATTGTGACAAGATTGCTAGGTACACTTTATAAGATTATATATTACTTACCATCTTTACCCATTGGACGATAGAAGTTAGGAGAATTATTAACCATTGGACGATAGGTTAGTCTTTCTACCTAGTACATGGTCCATTAGTTTAATTAGATTCACCATGAGTCATTGTACTATATTAGATAGATTATATAAGCTTAGTACTTCATCCTTTAACCATTGGTTAATAAATGTTAGGGGAATTATAATCCATTGGTCCATAAAACCATATCAAGCTATAGTACTAAGTTAGTATTAGTTAATTCTTTCCTAGATAAGATATGTACTTATTTAATTAAAGTATATGATATGTATATGTCATCCTAGCATACTATATATTAGTATATAGTTATAAGTACATAGGTGGTATTTTGACTTAGTTTAATAGGAAGTTTTGACTTAAAAGTCCAAGATGATATCATGTAGTACTTTGTCCTTTTATTAGTCTTTCTTATATAAGTTTATATATTAACCTAGTAGAGAGAGAGAGAGAGAGAATTCGGAGAGAGAGAGGAGAGAGAGGCCGAGAGAGAGAGAGATAAGGGAGAGAGATAGGAGAGAGAGAGAGAAAGAGATAATGCATGTACCTTCTTGATCTTCTTCTACCAAAAACCCTAATTCTATATATATAAGTACATGTACTAATGAAAGATGAAAGATTTAAAGGACATGAGGTGGACTAGAAATATTAGATTTCCTTACCATATCTCTTACTAGCCTTACACCAAAACCTTACTCTTTCACTTAGTCAAATACCAACCCTTTGTCCTTTCTCCATTAGGTGTCCAAGAGAGAGAGAGAGAGAGAGAGAGAGAGAGAGAGGGAGAGTGGCCGAGAGAGAGAGAGAGAGGCCGGTTGAGGGAGAGAGAGAGAGTGTGATGTGTGTGACTAGTGTACTCCCATATCTTCCTACATCATCTTATTGCATCACCTTGTACCACCATATCTAGGGTTTCTTATTCTTTCAACCCTAAAGGACTACCATATCTTATTTTCTATTCTAGACTAGACACAAACCCCATTAAAGAAACCTAAACCTTGTCCTAGTTTGAAAGAAAGAATAAGGGAAAATCTTAGTCTTTCAACCCTTGTACTTCTTTGGACCAAAGAGAGAGAGAGAGAGAGCCGAGAGAGATGGGAGAGAGAGAGGCCGGGAGAGAGGGAGAGAGATTGTGTGATGTGTGCAAGTGTACAATAAGCCTAGTCATGTCCTTTTGCTCAACACCTCATCCAATCTAAGGACAATCAAATCTAGTCAATCTATGATCCATTGGATAACAAATGTTAGGGGAAATATTGCCTCTTGGATAATAGACCAACTTGGCCTATAAATAGCAAGCCATTTCAAGCCTTTGAACTCACACCTTCAAGCATTGCTCCAACTTCTCTCTAGAAAGTCTAAGTGTTCTTGATGTTCTTGCTTAGTTCTTAGTTGTTCTTGAAGTTCTTCCCTAGTTCTTCAAGAAACTCTTCTAGTGCCGCCACTAAGCCGCCACTCCACCACCCTACCGATCCAAAAGTATTAGTAGTATTAGTCAAGATCAAGTTTCGAGAGAAACCTTTCTCTTTCGAAGCTATCGAAGCCATTCCTAAGCCGTTACTCCGTCCGACGTACTATTTTCCTAATCCGTAGCCGACTACCGCCAAGAAGAACGGTAGATATTCTATATCTACTCTTCTCTACGTATACGTGTATATATAGAATACTCCTTACGTATAGTATAATTTTCCTATACTTTCAAAGATCTAAGTATAGCGTATTGCATGCGTACTTCAAAATGATAGTGAATTATTCTAAACTTTTGAAACCTCGAGCATACGTAGATTATACGAGCTACTTTCCCTAAGCATGATTAGAAACGTTTAGAAGTTGTTATCTTGATTAACCATGGCATGATTAGCTTAACGTTAGAACACTCAATAAACATATGCTGCTTTGAACTTAAGAAAGCATGATTTAGGATTAGGCGGATTAAATCTTAGAATGAATGTGAGCATGATTATGTGATTACTTGGCTACTTGTTGTTGATAAAGCATAAGTGATTTATCACTCCAAAGGTGCCCGTCCATGTGGCACTATGCTTAACCTTGTGTGATTAAATGTTGAGCATGATAATGTGATAAAATGAGCATGCTATATAGTATAGAGTTGGATGATCTTGTTAGTTTAGTTTCAAGATTACTTAAATTGTGGAATGAATTACCGCGGAGTCTATGCATGCGAATGAGACACGAAAACCGAGAAAGTAGAAACATGACACCTAGGGTGTGGTTGATATGGATAAAATGAAGGATGGGATTAACATGCGAAAAATATTTTGAAACTACATAATGACCGGACTTGGTAGTCGTTGTGTGAGTATTTGTGAAAACCGTAATGTAGCCGGACTTGGTAGCTCATTGCGTAGATTTCCAATGGGACCAGACGTGGTAGCCAATGCAAGATTAACCATGGCATGATTGGCCGGACTTGGTAGCTTTCATGAGTGTTACTAACGGAGCCGGACTTGGTAGCCTCGTTAGTAGCAATTTGTGAAAGAAACATTGGACTTATGGTTTTGGTAAAGGTGGAAAAGATGACACGGTCTACGATGAGTCGCGTAGGAGAAACACGAAAAGGCATGACACCAACGCTAAAAGATATCGAATATGAATGTATCATTGTTTATCTATGTTATTGAATGAGCATGTGTAATTGTTTATATGCTTCCTTGCTTAAGTTAAGAGTTAGTGGGTATAGTTTATTCTATTGAGCTTGTAGCTCACGGTGTTACCTTTTTGGTGACCCTGACATATTATACTGGGGGCGACGCTGGTATAATGTGTCAGAGTTAATTGATGAGCAAGGTGAGCAGTACGCAATGGAGGCTTTTGGAGCCGAAGAGCTTGCTAGGATGGAAGAAGAAGCGGAGTAGTAGAATACCCTAGAAATTTCCCTCCTTGTGTAATAAAAGTACTCTAGTAAGACTTATGTTGTAATAATGAGCTTGACTCTTAGTCTTTTTATTCAATAAAATGTTTAATTAACGAACCCGAAAATGGGGGCGTTACAACTTGGTATCAGAGCTTTAGGTTCAAAACCTCGGCCATGGGTAGAATGGGTAGAACCACAAGATAGATTGACCGTTGCACAAACGTGAATTGAGTTTAAGTTTACCGTCCCAAATTGGGTGGAATTCTATCGAAACAATCTCCGGATTGAAGCAAGGTGTGGAAATTGGCAATACCACCGAGCTGGGAATTCCCAAACAATTGGATGATGATTTAAATCAAGAATCGAATGTGGAACTTAAAAACTTGAAAATTTTCTTGTTCGAGTAAAAGCCTTGCCTTAAAACTTTCCAATAGTTAAACCGTCAACTATCTTCTTACTAATCGAGGTTTAACCCTTCCTTGTAGATGAATCACCTGGGCCGCCTAGCCGACCTATTGGCCGGAGTTCGCCAACTCAAGACCACCATAGAAATCCTGGCCTTTCAACTAGCAGAGAGCCCCGACTTCATTGCCGTTGTACTCGCAAAAAAGCAAGATTTCATAAGAGTGCAACAAAATACCCCTATCCCTGTAGAAACCGACCCTTGGTTCCCTATGTTATTTCCAATCCTGTGTGCCTACTATGAGATCTTTGGTACCTTACCCCCGATGGGAGACCTTGAGGTTAGCGATCAAGAAGAAGAAATCGATGAGGAAACTACTAAAGAAGAGGAGGAAGAAATTGGAAACAAGGAGGAAGCCGATAAGGAAACCCTAGAGGAAGACGAGGCCCGAGAGTAGACTATGCCTATTAGGAATTATCTATGGAATAATTGTAATCCTTCGGGACGTAGGATGTAACGTAGGAAGTAGTCGAACTCTTGGTGTAAATAGCATAGGAAGTTTAGGCTGTTATAAGCCATCTATGTTGTACTTGCTTCGTTTATGCAATGAAAAATTATGTGTTTCCTTTCTATCTTGTGATCACTGTTTATATGCATACTTGTGCGCGACTACCACTTTTACACCGTTAAGTCTAATATATAATGTTCTTATTGTAGATATGGATAGTCGTACCTTTGCTACCCCGACCAATGTTGCGGACCTGATACTTATCAAGGCCATACTGGCACCTGAGAGCCTTATCCCGATACCCCACTTGGGTATATGTGACCCCGAGACTGGCTACCAAATATACCAGTCTATAGTGATGGCGCCCCTCACCAACAAGGACCAACTCATGGAGATAAAGGCATTAGCCGAAGAAATCCGTCTAAAGGGAGAACACTGGCTTGAGAGAAGGGAGAAGGAATGGAAGGAGCAATTGAGAGAGTACTTCGGACTTATCCCACCTAGTTAGTAGTTTAGTAGTACTAGAATAAGGTTCGGTAGTTGTAATTGCACCTATGGCGCACGTAGACTAACCAAACCTTGTAATCAGAACTAGTAGGATCGTTTCAACTTGTATTAGGAAATCTGTTTTGTGTTTCTCTTTTAGAACTCTATGCTTCGTTGTAATCCTTTGCTTATCTATGAGAAGTTATCTTATTTTATGGTATTATAATGCACCCTGTTTTAAATTCTGTCGTTAATCTTAGGGAGAAAACCGAATTTCTAAAAGAAATTGTTCAATAGGCTAAACCTCCCCCTTTACAATTTTTACTCATAGATTGTGAATCGATGCAGTGGATTAGGATACGAAACCGGAGAGTCCTCCAACACAAACCCTAGCCTAGCCCAAGTCGTGCAGGCATTCATAGCCGCCTTGAATGCTAACCGCCAAAACCCTAACCGCGATGATGGACCTATGACCCGAACCCGAGCCATGAATGAGTTCTGCAAACGCCGACCCCCGACCTTCCACGGAGATACCAACCCCACTGTGGCCGAAGCATGGCTGAAGGAAACTAAGGTGATCCTGGACACCTTGGAGATTACCCGCGATGGAGATCGTGTAGCCTTAGCCACGTACCAACTGAAGGGAGAAGCCCGCTATTGGTGGGAATTGATGGAGGCAACCCATGCCATAGCCACCATGACCTTCGCTGAGTTCGAAACCCTGTTTCTTGACAAGTATTTTCCTACACCCATTCGCCTAGCCAAGGAACAAGAATTCATGAACCTGAAGCAAGGAACGATGACCGTGACCCAGTACGCGGCCAAGTTCGAGGAGTTGTCCCGTTACGCCACGGACGCTGTGTCCACTGAGGACAAGAAGGCGAGAAGATTCAAGTGGGGGCTGACGACCGCTCGTAGAGCCGTAGTGGCACAAACTTTCCCCACTTACTCTAGTGTGGTGAAATGTGCCCTTCGATTGGAGAGTGAAGAGGCTGACTTCAAGAATCGATGGAGGAAGGCAACCGGCGGACCAATCCGAAACCAAGTAACCATCAACAACCGCGGACCCTACCTCACCAAACCCTTTGCTTCTTCTCAGAACAACCAAGCCTGGAAGACCACTGCAATAACTCGTGACAACAGAGATCTGTCGACAGTTAAGTGTTACAACTGTCAGGCTATGGGCCATTACAGCCGCCAATGCCCACAAACCCAGAAGAAGGGAAATGGGAATTTTGGAAACCAAGGAGCTCAATCTGGACAAGCCGGATTTGCGAAGCCAACTCCTGGAATCTCATCGCAACAGCTGAATGGGCAGAACAAGGGAAAGCAGCCCGTGGGAAACCAACAAAACACTGGAGGGCGTATCTTTGCGCTGCAGACTGAGGAACAAGAGCAGGATCCCTCTGTGATCCAAGGTACGCTACTGTTATATAGTACCTGCGTACAAGCCTTGTTTGACTCTGGTGCATCTCATTCATTCATATCTACTGCCTGCGTAGCTGCTCTAGCGCTAGAAACAAAACCCCTTAGTGCAAGTACGAAAGTAGCATCACCATTGGGGGGGAGTATAACTGTTAGTCTAGTGTGTAGAGGGTGCGAATTAGAGGTAGCCAACTTGCGCTTAACCTGCGACCTCAGAGTGATCGACATGGCGGATTTCGACGTAATCTTGGGAATGGACTGGCTATCGGCTCACCGAGCAGTCATAGATTGTCATCAGAAGACCGTAATGGCCTATACCCCTGATGGGACTCGTTTCCGTTTTAAGGGGGATAGACAAGTGGCTAGTTTAACGGTGAAAAGATCTAGGTGGCAGAATCAACTATTTGGATGGCTAGCTAGTCTCCAAATAGAAGAAACTGACAGGATGGAGATGGGATTACCACACATCGTTTGCGAATACGCCGATGTGTTCCCTGAAGAACTTCCTGGTTTACCACCTCCTAGAGAGATAGACTTCTCTATCAAACTCCAACCAGGGACAGCCCCAATCTCTATGGCACCATACCGTATGGCCCCTGCGGAACTAAAGGAGCTCAAGACCCAATTGCAAGAGCTGTTGGAAAATGGATTTATCCGACCGAGCACGTCACCATGGGGAGCACCTGCCTTGTTCGTGAAGAAGAAAGAAGGGACACTCCGACTGTGCATCGATTACCGGAGGCTAAATCAAGTCACCATCAAAAACCGATACCCCCTACCTAGGATCGATGATCTATTTGATCAATTGAGAGGAGCAACCTGTTTTTCAAAAATCGACCTCCGATCGGGATACCATCAACTCAGAATCTGAGATGAGGACATCTCCAAGACAGCCTTCCGTACCAGATATGGACATTACGAGTTCATAGTAATGCCATTTGGGCTGACTAACGCTCCGGCAGTTTTCATGTGTCTCATGAACAAGATTTTCCAACCCTACTTAGATAAGTTTGTAGTGGTGTTCATTGATGACCTTTTGATATACTCCGCCAATAAGGAGGAGCACGAAGGACACCTTCGGATAGCACTACAAGTACTCCGGGATAACCAACTCTATGCCAAGGCGAGTAAATGCGAGTTTTGGCTAGAAGTGGTTAAGTTCTTGGGGCATGTAGTATACAAAGATGGAATAGCCGTGGACGAAAGTAAAGTTGAAGCCGTGATGAATTGGAAGCAACCAACCTCTGTGTTCGAGATCAGAAGTTTCCTAGGATTGGCAGGATACTACCGAAGATTCATACCCGACTTCTCAAGTCTCGCCAAACCAATGACGAGACTAACTCAGAAAGGAGTGAAGCTGGATTGGACTGAAGCCTGTGAGAAATCTTTTCAGGAGATGAAAAGAAGGCTGACCAGTGCATCGGTACTTATCATCCCCGAGCGAGGCGTGGGTTATACCGTCTATTGCGATGCGTCAAGGGATGGACGTACTGGTGGGAAGGAATGAAGAAGGACGTAGCTCGCTTTGTATCAACCTGTCTTGTGTGTCAACAAGTCAAGGCCGAGCATCACAAACCAGGAGGCGACCTTCAACCTTTACCAATCCCGACTTGGAAGTGGGAGCACATCTCAATGGACTTCGTGACCGGACTACCAAGAACTGCCAAGACCAACACTGCCATCTGGGTGATCGTGGACCGACTCACTAAATCCGCACATTTTCTGCTTGTTAAGATGACAGAAAACGTGGAACAACTGAACCTGTTGTACATTCGGGAAATTGTACGACTACACAGTGTACCCGTCTCAATTGTGTCAGACAGAGACCCACGGTTTGTGTCACATTTCTGGAAAGGATTACAGAAAGCTTTGGGAACAGATGTAAGGCTTAGCACAGCCTTCCACCCGCAAACCGATGGCCAAACAGAGAGAACGATACAGACCTTAGAGGATATGCTGAGAGCCTGCGCTTTGGATTTCTCTAGGAACTGGGAGCAGCATTTACCATTGGTAGAGTTTGCCTACAACAACAGTTATCAAGCAAGTATAGGAATGGCACCCTATGAAGCTTTATACGGTCGACCTTGCCGATCCCCAGTCTGCTGGACAGACGCTGGAGAAACGGGATTAATTGGACCTGATATAGTACGTGACACCACGGAAAAGGTCAAAACCATCAGGCAAAGGATCCAAACCGCTCAGAGCCGACAGAAGAGTTATGCGGATAAAAGAAGCCGACCCTTAACCTTTGCCGTAGGAGACCACGTGTTCCTGAAGATAAGACCGAAGAAAGGAGTCATCAGATTTGGGAAAAAGGGAAAACTGTCCCCACGTTACATCGGACCTTTTGACATCGTGGAGAAAATCGGAAGAGTCGCATATCGACTAGCCCTACTGCCACAGCTGGATCAAGTGCGTGACGTGTTCCATGTTTCAATGCTCCGCAAGTACCTCGCCTTACCCACGCATGTTCTCAACTGGGAAGACGTTACCATCGAAGAAGATGCAACGTATGAGGAGGAACCAATCGAGATTCAAGACCGAAGCGAGAAGACAATCCGAAACAAGACAATCAAACTAGTACGAGTCCTGTGGAAACACCGAGGAACTGGAGAGACCACTTGGGAAAGAGAGGAAACTATGAAGGCGACCCACCCTCACCTGTTTGAATCCGAGCGTGCGTCTAATTTCGGGGACGAAATTGTTTAAGGGGGATAGGTTGTAACAACTCTGATTTTCAGTAAATAAAAATCTTGTTGTTTATTATTTTGACTCTATAAATTCCTTATTTTCCAATAATCCGTCATGATTAGATTTATTCGATTCAAAACCTAATTTCATTTCGCCTTGCGACTTAGTCATTTTCTAAAGACAAGTGAGATAGTAAACCCTAAGTCGTCCTATTTAGCAAGCTTAGCTAGCTTCCAACCAATCGTTAGAGTAGCCTAATCGAACCTTTGAACCGTTTGAACCCTAAGTGAGATCTTGACCAAAACTCAACCCTTGATCTATTACCCATTGGACGATAGATACTAGGATAATCTTTATCCATTGGACCATAGGTTTACACCTTGGATATTGTGACAAGATTGCTAGGTACACTTTATAAGATTATTTATTACTTACCATCTTTACCCATTGGACGATAGAAGTTAGGAGAATTATTAACCATTGGACGATAGGTTAGTCTTTCTACCTAGTACAAGGTCCATTAGTTTAATTAGATTCACCATGAGTCATTGTACTATATTAGATAGATTATATAAGCTTAGTACTTCATCCTTTAACCATTGGTTAATAAATGTTAGGGGAATTATAATCCATTGGTCCATAAAACCATATCAAGCTATAGTACTAAGTTAGTATTAGTTAATTCTTTCCTAGATAAGATATGTACTTATTTAATTAAAGTATATGATATGTATATGTCATCCTAGCATACTATATATTAGTATATAGTTATAAGTACATAGGTGGCATTTTGACTTAGTTTAATAGGAAGTTTTGACTTAAAAGTCCAAGATGATATCATGTAGTACTTTGTCCTTTTATTAGTCTTTCTTGTATAAGTTTATATATTAACCTAGGAGAGAGAGAGAGAGAGAGAGAGAGGAGAGAGAGGCCGAGAGAGAGAGAGATGAGGGAGAGAGATAGGAGAGAGAGAGAGAGAAAGAGATAATGCATGTACCTTCTTGATCTTCTTCTACCAAAAACCCTAATTCTATATATATAAGTACATGTACTAATGAAAGATGAAAGATTTAAAGGACATGAGGTGGACTAGAAATATTAGATTTCCTTACCATATCTCTTACTAGCCTTACACCAAAACCTTACTCTTTCACTTAGTCAAATACCAACCCTTTGTCCTTTCTCCATTAGGTGTCCAAGAGAGAGAGAGAGAGAGAGAGAGAGAGAGGCCGGTTGAGGGAGAGAGAGAGAGTGTGATGTGTGTGACTAGTGTACTCCCATATCTTCCTACATCATCTTATTGCATCACCTTGTACCACCATATCTAGGGTTTCTTATTCTTTCAACCCTAAAGGACTACCATATCTTATTTTCTATTCTAGACTAGACACAAACCCCATTAAAGAAACCTAAACCTTGTCCTAGTTTGAAAGAAAGAATAAGGGAAAATCTTAGTCTTTCAACCCTTGTACTTCTTTGGACCAAAGAGAGAGAGAGAGAGAGCCGAGAGAGATGGGAGAGAGAGAGGCCAGGAGAGAGGGAGAGAGATTGTGTGATGTGTGCAAGTGTACAATAAGCCTAGTCATGTCCTTTTGCTCAACACCTCATCCAATCTAAGGACAATCAAATCTAGTCAATCTATGATCCATTGGATAACAAATGTTAGGGGAAATATTGCCTCTTGGATAATAGACCAACTTGGCCTATAAATAGCAAGCCATTTCAAGCCTTTGAACTCACACCTTCAAGCATTGCTCCAACTTCTCTCTAGAAAGTCTAAGTGTTCTTGATGTTCTTGCTTAGTTCTTAGTTGTTCTTGAAGTTCTTCCCTAGTTCTTCAAGAAACTCTTCTAGTGCCGCCACTAAGCCGCCACTCCACCACCCTACCGATCCAAAAGTATTAGTAGTATTAGTCAAGATCAAGTTTCGAGAGAAACCTTTCTCTTTCGAAGCTATCGAAGCCATTCCTAAGCCGTTACTCCGTCCGACGTACTATTTTCCTAATCCGTAGCCGACTACCGCCAAGAAGAACGGTAGATATTCTATATCTACTCTTCTCTACGTATACGTGTATATATAGAATACTCCTTACGTATAGTATAATTTTCCTATACTTTCAAAGATCTAAGTATAGCGTATTGCATGCGTACTTCGAAATGATAGTGAATTATTCTAAACTTTTGAAACCTCGAGCATACGTAGATTATACGAGCTACTTTCCCTAAGCATGATTAGAAACGTTTAGAAGTTGTTATCTTGATTAACCATGGCATGATTAGCTTAACGTTAGAACACTCAATAAACATATGCTGCTTTGAACTTAAGAAAGCATGATTTAGGATTAAGCTGATTAAATCTTAGAATGAATGTGAGCATGATTATGTGATTACTTGACTACTTGTTGTTGATAAAGCATAAGTGATTTATCACTCCAAAGGTGCCCGTCCATGTGGCACTATGCTTAACCTTGTGTGATTAAATGTTGAGCATGATAATGTGATAAAATGAGCATGATATATAGTATAGAGTTGGATGATCTTGTTAGTTTAGTTTCAAGATTACTTAAATTGTGGAATGAATTACCGCGGAGTCTATGCATGCGAATGAGACACGAAAACCGAGAAAGTAGAAACATGACACCTAGGGTGTGGTTGATATGGATAAAATGAAGGATGGGATTAACATGCGAAAAATATTTTGAAACTACATAATGACCGGACTTGGTAGTCGTTGTGTGAGTATTTGTGAAAACCGTAATGTAGCCGGACTTGGTAGCTCATTGCGTAGATTTCCAATGGGACCGGACGTGGTAGTCTCATGTGGAAATGGGGCTTGGCCGGACGTGGTAGCCAATGCAAGATTTGAAAGAATGTGTTTTGTGAAACCATGATTGGCCGGACTTGGTAGCCGTCATGAGTGTTACTAACGGAGCCGGACTTGGTAGCCTCGTTAGTAGCAATTTGTGAAAGAAACATTGGACTTATGGTTTTGGTAAAGGTGGAAAAAATGACACGGTCTACGATGAGTTGCGTAGGAGAAACACGAAAAGGCATGACACCAACGCTAAAAGATATCGAATATGAATGTATCATTGTTTATCTATGTTATTGAATGAGCATGTGTAATTGTTTATATGCTTCCTTGCTTAAGTTAAGAGTTAGTGGGTATAGTTTATTCTATTGAGCTTGTAGCTCACGGTGTTACCTTTTTGGTGACCCTGACATATTATACTGGGGGCGACGCTGGTATAATGTGTCAGAGTTAATTGATGAGCAAGGTGAGCAGTACGCATTGGAGGCTTTTGGAGCCGAAGAGCTTGCTAGGATGGAAGAAGAAGCCGAGTAGTAGAATACCCTAGAAATTTCCCTCCTTGTGTAATAAAAGTACTCTAGTAAGACTTATGTTGTAATAATGAGCTTGACTCTTAGTCTTTTTATTCAATAAAATGTTTAATTAACGAACCTGAAAATGGGGGCGTTACACTAATAGATAATCAAAACACTACGGTTAGTCATAAATACGGTAAGTAAGACAAACCAGAGGCCGTTGGGCCTCACCACCTTGATCCCTCAGTTGCTTGATTGCTTTGATTTGGGTGTGATTGACTGATTGCTTCTCGGAAAACCCTAGGGTTAGGGTTTGAACTTCGGGGTTTGATCGTCGGATGGATGGCTACCTTCGGGAGGTTGGGGCTTTTGAAGAGAGGGTTTGAGAGAGTATTTGTGCAGAGTATCGAAGCTTGGGTGAATGATTTCACTTATCAATTTCGGAGCCCAAAGGCTCCTTTATATAGGCATAGGGATGACTCACTCCGGCCAATCAAATGGCACGATTGCAATTGCAATTGCAATGTAACTCGAACTCTTTGTTGCAATCTCTGAACGTGGCCCCAACGCATCGGAGAGGTAGTGTAGTTGGATCAAACAATCGACAGAACGTTCCAGAGTCTGGAAAAAGGACGATCTGGCGGCCGAGTAATAGATCACACGGCCGAGGAATGGATGTTGCGGCCGAGGGATTGATCTCTCAGGGAGATTTTCTAGCAACAGGTTGCTCGGGTGAGGAAATGATGTTAAGGCCGTTAGATCGATGTTACGGCCGACAGATGGATTCTCCTAGGCTTCTATATTTTCTGTCTGAAAGGCTGTATGGCTCTGATTGGGTCCTCTAAGTGGCTCAAAGTTCTTACCGAAAGTCCTAAGGTTCTCGAGAAGGCAATCAACAATCACCGTATCCATTTCATCATCGGGATGGTCCCCAAGGTGGGACTTGAAATAATCGTTAGGCCAAATTGGGGTGTCTACAGATACCCCTCTTTGACTGAACTCAGACGGATCGCGAGACATGTTTGAGTAAGAGTCAAACCTGTAAAAAGCAACTCAATTTGGTCCAACCACTATTCCAAGGGGTTTTTGAAAAAAAGTTTTTGTTATGGTCGGGCCGGGAGGCTGCCTATGTATTCCACAAGGGAAATTCAGACCAACCGTAGTTCGGGCAATAAAGAAAAAGAAAAAATTTGGAGGGTTAGAGACAGAAGACGTACCTAGACTGAGCCAGGGTTTTGGCGAAGAGTAGTTGAAGGAGCGCTGGGCTGCCCGGGGAGTTTTTGCGGAGAGTTTGCTTAGTATTTTGGGGTAGATCAATACACGGCAGGTGCGTTTGCTTTTCTTGATCATCCTTACCTTAACTGAGAGGAACTCGGTAGAGTAGCCTATCCTTGCGAATGAGCTGGAAGGAATTGATGTAGTCGAGGTGGAATCCAAGCCATCTACTGGGGATGAATCGGACGCCGTTTGTTTTGAGATATGGGGGGCGCGAGGCCAGTAACTGGAGCACGGAGCTTTGGGGGATGAGGGAACCGAGGCACAGAGCCGGTTGTAGTCATGAGGCGAGAGCCTGAGGTGATAGAATTGAGGCGTGGAGCCTGCTGTGGTCATGAGGCGAGGGCCTGAGGTGAGCTTAGAGCTTTGATGGAATCGAAGCGCGGAGCTGGTATTGATCATAAGGCGAGAGCTTGAGGTGTCGGAGTTCAGAGCTTGACGTGTTTGAACCGAAGCGTAGAGCTGGTTGCATTCTGATGGTCTGTGCACGGAGCTTTCTCATCATAGGTTTTGGCGTAGAGCCAAAGGATCGAGGTGCTAGACCGATCAATAAAACCGAGGCATAGAGCCGGTTGATTGCAGGGTTGACCTGTTTCATAAGAGATATGCAGAGTGTATATGTGTGATGATGGTTAGATGTGAACAGATGCAGACTCGATGTGATAATGTTGATGCAATTGATGCAAATGTGCACGGGCCCGTGCATGTGTGTTCGATTTTTAAGCTTAGAGCTTCTATCAAGTTCCGGACTTGAGCATTCAGAGCGTAGAGCTCGAGCATTCGGACGGCAGAATCCGAACATTCAAAGTACAGGCTTTGAGCGTCCAGTACGCAGTGGTTGGGCATCCAAGCGTAGAGCTTGAGCATTCAAGGCATAAACCTTAAGCATCCAGTACACAGTGGTTGGGCATTCGAAGAGCTTCGAGCATTCAAAATGTCAGATTTTGAGCATTCAGGCGTAGAGCCCGAGAATGATGATGTCTTGATTGTTGGGGCGGCGTAGAGCCTGTTGAGATTTGTTTGTTTACAGCTTCGAGCCGCTGAGTTTATGAGATGATAAATACGGGTGTTGAGATGATTGTTTACGGCTTCGAGCCTGTTGAGTAATGGGCGAGCTCGGAGCTGCTGAATAATCGGGTGTAGAGCCGTTGAGTGACCAGGCTTAAGTATGATTATAGGTGTAGAGCCTGCTGTCGGGATGGTGAGCGTAGAGCTGCTGAGTTGATGGCTTGGAGCCGCTGAGATGGTAGATATGGGCGTAGAGCCGCTGAGTAGGGCCGTTGGAATGATGGTGGATATGATGATGAGCTCTTGAACTGTTGAGTGAGCTTAGAGCTGCTGATAGTGCAAGGAGCATGGTGTTGTCGAGCGACTTGTGCACAAGGCTACTGAGCGTAGAGCTGTTGAGTGATTTGACAATAGTGGGCACAGAGTAAGAGCTTGGTTTGGACAATCCTTAGTGGTCAAGTGACCAGTTGTTGTGGGCTTGTTGTTGCGGAGAGAGAGAGATCTTCGATGCTCGGGCATGCCCCTAAGGCTAGTTCTGATCACGTTGTATCGGCTCGAGGGTGCCCCCAAGGCTACTTTGTCGGTTGAGGACCCAGAAATCCATATTTGTTTGATTTGGTATTGCTGAAGGGGATTGATTAGGGGGCCTGGAGATCGATCTCTCGGCCGAAGGATTGATGTCTCGGCCGATAAATTGAAGACTCGGCCGCTTAATCGCTTGAATTCCAGAGCTCTATAAAGGCCGAGGCCGCGGCGTCCTTTCATTTCATTTTCCTCTCTTCTCTCTCCATCCTCCGCGTCCGAGACCTCCACCGAAGACCCCTTTCTCCTCCCCTTGTTTTTGTCAGTTTCGAGCTATGGATAATGCATGGCCAGAGATCGCGGAGGGAAGCCGCAATGTTCGTGGACTTGTCTTGATGCTTAATTAGAGACCCTTGCATGGGTGGCTTGCTTCCGTGACGCGGAACTCTCGGGATGGTGCTTGTACGTGGTATGATGGTTTTTCTGTGCCATCCGGTGTCTTTCTTGCACCGCAGTGCTTCTTTGGTACACGTCATCCTGGGTGTGTCCTTTTCTTTTTTGCAGCTGGTCTCTGGTGTTCAGACCACCAGAAGATTCGGCATCCTCTTCTCCTTCCTTTTTGTTCTTGTTTTTCTCTTCCTGCATAGGTTAGTCTAATAACAGGAAATCGATGTATAGTTTGTTTAGGAAATGTGGGATGATCCACCTTGTGATGTAAAAAGCTTTCGTTATATGAAACAAAAACCTTTTGCCCTGCTATGTGATTGTGTAAGCTTTTGTACCGTTTGTTTTGTATAAAAACGGATAATCTCGGTGAAGATTTGAGTGAAATGGTCTAGACCATGGAAGTCTACTGTGAAATAGCCGTTCTGGCAGCCGAGCTATCGATTATGCGGCCGAGAATTGGATCTGGCGGCCGAAGGATCGTTTCGTTTGCCTGGGTTTGACTTTTAGGTCAACCCTGATTTTCACGGGCCGATGGATTGATCCTACGGCCGACGTATCGAAGTGCCGGCCGAGAGACCGACCAAATTACCGAGGATTAAGAATCCGATTCCGATTCGAACTAAGACTCGACTTAGTCCTATAAATACGCGTTCTACGAACCCGATAGCATTGTTAGTAACAATTCCTTGCATATGGCACAACCAGTCCTTGATCAGTGGTTGAATTCCTTTAATGGCCTCGACCGTTTACACTTTAAGTCCTTCGGTATGGACTTTCTCTTCTCCTTTCGTCAAATTCCTGTGAATTTTGCTTTCCTTAGGGCAGCCACCAGTTTGTGGGATCCTGCTTTTCATGTCTTTCGATTTAGGAGAGAGGAATTGTGTCCTACTATCGAGGAGTTTGCGGCCATCATGGGTCATTTGGATAGAGAGGGTCTCATTGTCCCTAACCCTTTGTTCAACCGAGGAGATCTCTTGAAGAATTTGCTCCAAGTTCAGAAACATGAAGCTAGGTTCTTCATAATGAAGGGAAAGCTGGAGATTCTTCAGTCTATCCAGCGTTTTGGTACAACTGAGGCTCATCGTCAAAGTTTCCCAACAGAAAGCATGCTTTCATGCGTTGTGCATTTGTCTCCTTCATTATTACTTGCTTGGCCCTTCCTCTGGCCATGCTGATCCCGTGCTGCTTAACCTTGCTCAATAAATTGGAAACCGTGTGAGTTTCGCGGGTTTAGTGTTGGCAGATACCTTGATGGGTCTAGACGTGATGAAGGGTAATCCTACAGCTCAGTTCTCAGGCAGTCCTTTGCTATTGCAGGTTCACTCTTTGTTTGTTTATTTGTCAAGTTTATCTTTTCACTCATCACTCTTTTGTTTTGACTCACATGTTCTCTTAACTCACAATTTTCCCTTGTTCTCTAGGTATGGTTATTTGAGAAGCTAAAGGTGTGGGATGCGCCAGAGCGACTTCCTTATAATCCAGACCAATGCACGGAGCGTCGCATGATTAAACAGTTCCCAACCGAGGCTGCTTGGGAAGCAAGGATGAAGACTTGTAGAGGTGATTGGATTCAATGGGTTTGCCCCTGGTATGGTGTTGAGAGCATGACTGCGAGTACCATGAACCATTTTGGTGTAGCAGTGATTGGTATTACTCGAGTTGTTTTCTACTTTCCTGCTCACTTTCAAAGGCAATTCGGGACTGAACAAACCGCAATCCTGGGTGACCCTGAGTACACTATTTCTAAGGTCCATGATGCCAACTTCCGTCGTAATATGCTGCGTCTTTGGCCGAATAGAGTGATGCAGGAGGTTACTGAGAACTTTGTTGTCAAGCTATCAGGTTCCTACAAACGCTGGTTGAAGAAAAACCTTTTGGAGAATAGTAGTGCAAAGAGAAGGAAGACCTAGAGATTGACACTTTGCTTATGTTTTTCAAAAGATGTTTGTTTGATTCTAGCTTTCATAGACTGAGAATTGTTTTGGTTTGCTCTTTCCTTTTACTTTGGAAATAATAAAATATTTGGTCGTTTTATTCGAAGATGTTATTGCCATGATTTGATAGTGAACATGCTTTAGGATAGACCTAGAAATTTTGGAAGTGATGATGATAGCAGTGGCCGGATCTCAAACTTAGAGATTGCCTACGTATCCCATGGAGGGAATCAGGCCATAAATGTAGTTCCAACAAAGGGGGATTTGTTTTGTTTTTAGTTAAGGTCATCTCGGGTATTTTCCTCTCCTTTTGTGCTCTAAATTTTGCCTAAAACCGCCCTTGCGGGTTTTCGGTCTAGCGAGCGTTTTATTTATGCCTTAGTTTTTGCCTAAGCCGCCCTTGCGGGTTTTCGACCTAGCAGGCTGCTCTAATTTTTGCTTGGATCCACCCACCCTTGTGGTTTTCGGCCCAACGAGCATCTCTCAGGGGTAGTACTTCCTCAGCTTGTCGATGTTGACTAGCGTCGCGAATTCCATTCCATCCAAGTCTGCAATGTATGCTGCTCCTCCAGAAAGTATGCGTTTGATAAGGTAGGGGCCTCCCCAGTTTGGTCTAAACTTGCCCCTTGGGTCTGAAACGTGGCGACAGATTGCCTTGAGCACCATGTCTCCTACCTTGATGTCTCTAGGTTTTACCTTTTTGTTGAATGCTCGTGCGATGCGGCGTTGATACCCTTGTACATGGTATAATGCTCTCAGCCTCCTTTCGTCTAGTAGTGCCAACTCGTCGTAGCGGTTTTGAACCCAATCTTCTTCGATCATTCCAGTCTCAGCTAGAACCCTTAACGAAGGCAATTCCAGCTCGATAGGCAAGACAGCTTCCATTCCATAAACCAAAGAGTAGGGAGTAGCCCCAGTTGAAGTTCTTTCAGTTGTTCGATAACCCCATAGCGCCAAAGGTAGCATTTCTGGCCAGTCTGTGTAGGTGTCGGTAGACTTTCGCAGAATCCTCTTGATATTCTTGTTTGCAGCCTCAACTGCTCCATTAGTTTGGGGCCGATAAGTAGATGACCGATGATTCTGTATCCCAAATTCGGAAAAAAGCTTCTTTGTTGCTCCTTTGAAGTGCAACCCATTGTCACAGACGAACTCGTGAGGTACACCATATCGATAGATGATATTAGTGCGAATAAACTTGGCCACATGAGTGGCTTTGAGAGTAGCATAAGAGGCTACTTCTACCCACTTGGTGAAGTAATCGATAGCCACTAGAATGAACTGATGCTTGTACTTTCCCTTTGGATTTATGCTTCCAATGACGTCTATCCCCCAGGTGGAGAATGGCCAAGGGGTTGTCATGCTATACAATTCCGTAGGGGGAATACGCATGCGATCAGCGTGAGTTTGACATTTGTAGCATCGGCGGACATAGTCAGCACAGTCGGCCTCCATCGTGGTCCAGTAACATCCCTGCCGCAGGATCTTCTTTGCCATTGCTACCCCATTCATGTGTGGCCCACAAATTCCTTCGTGTATTTCCTCCATTACCTTACGACTATCTTCCGTTGTGACGCAAAGTTGATTTGGGCCCAAGTGTGCTCTTCGATACAATGCTGTAGACACCCCAATTTGGCCTAACGATTATTTCAAGTCCCACCTTGGGACCATCCCGATGATGAAATGGATATAGTGATTGCTGATTGCCTCCTTGAGAACCTTAGGACTTTCGGTAAGAACTTTGAGCCACTTAGAGGACCCAATTCAGAGCCATACAGCCTTTCAGACAGAAATACAGAAGCCTAGGAGAATCCATCTGTCGGCCGTGACATTGATCCCACGGCCCTAACATCATTTCCTCACCCGAGCAACCTGTTGCTAGCCAAATCTCCCTGAGAGATCAATACTTCGGCCGCAAGATCTATCCTTCGGCCGAGACATCCATTCCTCGGCCATGATATCCTTTACTCGGCCGCCAAATCGACCTTTTTCCAGACTCTGGAACAAGTTCTGTCAGACGTTTGATCAACTACACTACCTTCCCGATGCATTCGGGCTACGCTCAGAGATTGCGACGTAGAGTTAGAGGTGCATTGCAATTGCAATTGCAATCGTGCCATTTGATTGGCCGGAGTGAGTCACCAATTGCCTATATAAAGGGCCTTTGGACTCCGAAAATAAACACACAAAATTCATTAGAGAATACATTCTCTCAAGCCACGAAACTCTGTCAAAATACTCTCTCAATCCCACTCCTCAAAAGCCCTAACCTCCCGAAGGTAGCCGTCAATCCGGCGATCAAATCCCGAAGTTCAAATCCTAACCCTTGGGTTTTCAATCAAGCAAATCAATCAATCACAATCAAATCCGAAGCAATCAAGCAATTGAGGGATCAAGGTGGTGAGGCCCAACGGCCTCTGGTTTGTTTTATTTATCGTTCTTACGCTTAATCATAACTTTCTGATTATCTGTTAATCATATAGTCTGGTGTGAGGAAGAATACCGACCGGGGCTTCGATCCCTCGGCCGGTACATCAAACCAGGAGGATCTCTCGGCCGTGACATCCATTCACCGGCCGCGGGATCCATCTCCCTTGGACAGTTTGTTTTGTTCTGCTTTCCAGATGCATGCTTTATTTATCGTATTGGCTCACCCTTTACTGCTTAAAGGTTAAAAACAAACTACGTGTTAGAATTAAACAAAGTATGTACATGTCTTATGTTGAATGATTATGGGCCAGTCTCACGACTGGGCAAAGAGGGGTGCCTAACACCTTCCCCTTATTGTACTTTTGGCTCCCGTGTCCAGAATCTCTATCTATTTTCCCAGTTTTAATAAACTGGGTGGCGACTCTGTTTTGATGATAACCGCTATCATGTGGCGATGTTCCTAGCCATGGGAATGTCCATGATTTTGGTTTACGAAGCAAGCAACCAATCGAGCAAGCAAACATGATCAATCTGTATGGCGATGCCCCGTTTGGGAGGTGTCTACAGTTTTTGGCGACTCCGCTGGGGAATATGAGAGCCATTACCAAAAAGTTCAACATAAGACTAATACATGCCTTGTTTAATTCATTTATCATATGCATCGAGCGGGCAACCCGTTGAGTTCGCCTGATATCCCGGCATGACACGGGCTATGTTGGGGGTTCCAGCAAACTCCACAGTCACTCGTACCTAGTGGTATATCAAAAAGGAAATCACCCAATCACCGCCTATGATGGGCTGGTGAGAGGATTGGTGCCATTTGACAACGGAGCACCCTGAGACTACCAAAACCTTGCATGTTTTAGAAAGCCATAGAACTTATCAAACTAAGACAGGAACCTACAGGCTAGGAACCTACTTGCATTTTACTTCCGAGTTCTTCCTCACACCCATTGTATATGTGTATGTTGTAAAGTTTCTCTTTTGCAGGTTAAACCTTAGGAATCTTGTAGACACCTCCCAAACGGGGCATCGCCATACAGATTGATCACGTTTGTTTGCTCGATTGGTTGCTCACTTCATAAACCAAAATCATGGACATTCCCATGGCTAGGAACATCGCCACATGATAACGGTTATCATCAAATAGAGTCGCCACCCAGTTTATTAAAACTGGGAAAATAGACAGAGATTCTGGATACGGGAGCCAAAAGTACAATAAGGGGAAGGTGTTAGGCACCCCTCTTTGCCCAGTCGTGAGACTGGCCCATAATCGTTCAACATAAGACGTATAGATGCTTTGTTTAATTCTAACACATAGTCTGTTTATTTATTCCTTTAAACAGTAAGCAAGGTGAGCCAGTGCGATAAATAAGCATGCATTAGAAAGCAGAAAGGTAAACAAAATGTCCCAGGGAAATGGATCCCGCGGCCGGTGAATGGATGTCACGGCCGAGGGATCCTCCTGGTTTGATATACCGGCCGAGGGATCGAAGCCCCGGTCGGTGTTCTTCCTCACACCAGACAGAAAGATTAGCAGGTAATCAAAATGCTACGATTAGTCAAAAAGACAGTAAATAAGACAAACCAGAGGCCGTTGGGCCTCACCACCTTGATCCCTTAGTTGCTTGATTGCTTTGGATTGGGCGTGATTAATTGATTGCTTGATCGAGAACCCTAGAGTTAGGGTTTGAACTTCGGGGTTTGATCGCCGGATTGACGGCTGCCTTCGGAAGGTTAGGGCTTTCGGAGTATGGGATTGAGAGAGTATTTTTGCAGAGCTTTGAGGCTTGAAAGAGTGTGAAGGTGTGTTAATTTCGGAGCCTAAAGGCTCCTTTATATAGGCATAGGGATGACTCACTCCGGCCAATCAAATCATGAGATGGCAATTGCAATTGCAATGCATCTCTAACTCTACGTCGTAATCTCTGAGCGTAGCCCGAACGCATCGGGAAGGTAGTGTAGTTGGATCAAACCAAACGTCTGACAGAATGTTCCAGATTCTGGAAAAAGGTCGATCTGGCGGCCGAGTAAAAGATGTCGCGGCCGTGGAATGGATGTCTCGGCCGAAGGATAGATCTTGCGGCCGAGGAATTGATCTCTCAGGGAGATTTTGCTGGCAACAGGTTGCTCGGGTGAGGGATTGATGTTATGGCCGTTATATCGATGTTACGGCCGTCAGATGGATTCTCCTAGGCTTCTGTATTTCTGTCTGAAAGGCTGTATGGCTTTGAATTGGGTCCTCTAAGTGGTTCAAAGTTCTCACCGAAAGTCCTAAGGTCCTCAAGGAAGCAATCAGCAATCACTGTATCCATTTCATCATCGGGATTGTCCCAAGGTGGGACTTGAAATAATCGTTAGGCCAAATTGGGGTGTCTACAGATGCCCCTCTTTGACTGAACTCAGACGGATCGCGAGACATGTTTGAGTAAGAGTCAAAGCTGTAAAAAGCAACTCAATTTGGTCCAACCACTATTCCAAGGGGTTTTCGAAAAAGGTTTTGTTATGGTCGGGCCGGGAGGCTGCCTACGTATTCCACAAGGGAAATTCAGACCAATCGTAGTTCGGGCAATAAAGAAAAGCAAAAAGTTTGGAGGGTTAGAGACAGAAGACGTACCTTAGGGCTTAAGAAGCCGTAGTGTGACGTACCTAGACTGAGCCAGGGTTTTGGCGGAAGATAGTTGAAGGACGCGGGGCTGCCGGGGGAGTTTTTGCGGAGAACTTCCTTAGTTATTTTGGGGTAGATCAGTACACTGCAGGTGCGTTTGCTTTTCTTGATCATCCTTACTTTGACTGAAAGGAGCTCGGTAGAGTAGCCTATCCTTGCGAATGAGCTGGAAGGAATTGATGTAGTGGGGTGGAATCCAAACCATCTACTGGGGATGAATTGGACGCCGGGTTGCTTTTTGAGATGGGGGGCGCAGGGCCAGTAACTGGAGCACGGAGCTTTGCGTAATAAGGGAGCCGAGGCACGGAGCCGGTTGTAGTCATGAGGCGAGAGCTTGAAGAGTGATGGAATCGAGGCGTGGAGCCTGTTGCAATCTTGAGGCGAAGGCCTGAGGGGATTGTATTGATAAGACCGAAGCGCGGAGCTGGTGTTGATCATAAGGCGAGAGCCTGAGGTGATTGATAGGACCGAAGCGCGGAGCTGGTGTTGATCATAAGGCGAGAGCTTGAGGTGACTGGATTGAGGCGTGGAGCCTGCTGTGGTTTATGAGACGGAGGCCTGAGGTGAGCTTAGAGCTTGATGGGACCGAAGCACGGAGCTGGTATTGATCAGGATGAGAGCCTGTGGTGTTAGAGCTTTGAGCTTGACGCGATGAACCGAAGCGCGGAGCTGGTATAAGGCAAGAGCCTGAGGTGAAGGAACTGAGGCGTGGAGCCTGAAGTGATTGAGGCGTTTGAGGCGAGGGCCTGAGTTGTCGGAGCTTAGAGCTTGACGTGATATGAACCGAAGCGTAGAGCTGGTTGCATTCTGATGGTCTGTGCGCGGAGCTTTCTCATCATAAGTTTTGGCGTGGAGCCAAAGGATCGAGGCGCTGGGCCGATCAATAAAACCGAGGCATAGAGCCGGTTGATTGCAGGGTTGACCTGTTTCATGAGAGATATGCAGAGTGTATATGTGCAATGCTTGCTCGTTAGATGTGAACAGATATGATGCAGACTCGATGTGAAAATGTTGATGCAAATGTGCACGGGCCCGTGCGTGTGTGTTTGTTTTAAGCTTAGAGCTTCTATCAAGTTCCGGACTTGAGCATTCAGAGCGTAGAGCTCGAGCATTCGGACGGCAGAATCCGAGCATTCAAAGTACAGGCTTTGAGCGTCCAGTACGCAGTGGTTGGGCATCCAAGCGTAGAGCTTGAGCATTCAAGTGTATAACTTGAGCATCCAGTACACAGTGGTTGGGCATCCAAGCGTAGAGCTTGAGCATTCAAAAATGTTAGATTTTTGAGCATTCAGGCGTAGAGCCTGAGAATAAATGTCTTGATTGTTGGGGCGGCTTAGAGCCTGTTGCTTGTTTACGGCTTCGAGCCAGTTGAGATAGTGGACTTTGAGCCGTTTAGAGTTTTTGATAACAGGCGTAGAGTCTGTTGCTGTGATAGCGAGCATAGAGCTGCTGAGATAATAAACATAGGCTTCGAGCCTGTTGAGGAGATGGCTTGGAGCCATTTGAGATAATGGGCTTTGAGTCGCTGAGATTGCTTGTTTACGGCTTCGAGCCAGTTGAGATGATGAACACAGGCTTCGAGCCTGTTAAGAACTTGATTGTGTACGGCTTCGAGCCAGTTGAGACAATAGGCTTAGAGCCGCTAGGTTGGTTGTTACGGCTTTGAGCCAGTTGAGATAATGGGCTTGGAGCCGCTAAGTTGAGTGATTACAGGCGTAGAACCTGTTGCCGTGATAGTGAGCATAGAGCTGCTGATCCGAGGGCTTCGAGCCGCTGGGTGATAGTAGACGAAGGCTTCGAGCCTGTTAAGGTAATGGGCTTCGAGCCGCTGAGTAGAAGGCGTAGAGCCGCTTTGGTGAGATAACGGGCGTAGAGCCTGCTGTGTTGAGGGCTTAGAGCCGCTGAGACGATAGATACAGGCTTCGAGCCTGTTGGAGTAATGGGCTTCGAGCCGCTGAGTTGATTGTTATGGGCGTCAAGCCAGTTTAGATGGCAGATATAGGCTTCGAGCCTGTTGAGGTAGTGGGCTTCGAGCCACTGAGATTGGTCGTTATGGTTTCAAGCCTGTTGAAATGGTGTGCTTGGAGCCGCTGAATTGGCAGATGAGGGCGTAGAGTTGCTGAGTCGTGTAGAGATGATGGGTACAGGACCGCTGAATTAATATGGGCTTCGAGCCGCTGAATTGATAATGGATATGGGCGTAAAGTCGCTGGGTGTTTCAACTTGCTTTGGCCAGCAGTTTGTGGAGAGAGATCTTCGACGCTTGGGCATGCCCCCAAGGCCAGTTTTGATTACGTTGTGTTGGCTCGGGGGTGCCCCCAAGGCTACCTGGTTGAGGACTTAGAATTCTATAGTGGCTTGAGTTAGTGCACTGAGCAAAATCTGCTGTTGTTGCGGGAATTTGATTAAGGGGCCAGGAGATCGATCTCTCGGCCGAAGAATTGATGTCTCGGCCGTGAGAACGCCAAAAGCCAGGAAATCGATTTAAGTTCAGTTAAATCGATCTCACGGCCCATTTAATCCTTTCTTCTCCTCCTCTCTCATTCTCCTCTGTTCCTCTCGCCTGACGACCACCGTACGTCGCCGCCTTCCACTACCGTCGGCCACCATCATCTCCGGCGACCATCTTTTCCGGCTACCGCTGCTGTCACCGTCGCTGCTGGCTTCGGTGAAACCGTTGATTTTCTTGGCTTGGACGTGATGGCCACGTCATCTTCGGGTGCTGCGGGTTCATCCTCACATCCTCCATGTAGGTGCGAGTATTCGTCTTCCGATGAGGAGGCGATTGAGGAGCCTGGTTTGTTTGATGCTGCTACCTACGTTCGTCCTTCGCGTAGGCTGGGTTATGGCGGTTTCCTGCAGTACCGCCCTCCTGTTGGTGGCCCAGAGGCCGAGGTGGTTCGTCGAGAGCCTGAGTTTCACCTGAGCGTTCTGAACGTACCGGTGAGTCTTCTAAAAAACAAAAAGTTTTACTTTAGTTCGGAGTTTTGGAAATCCTTGTATTTAGAATAAAAAAATTTTTGCTCGCGGGACGAAAATCCCTTTTGGCTAGGAGCATGAATGTGAGGAACCCATGTTTGGGTTGAATTTGTTTAAGGAAGCTAAAATAACTGTGCCCCCTGTCTAGGCAATGCATGCTTTTTAGATGTTAATTTTGACGCCCCTTAACATTTCTTTTTGTTTATGCAATCATGAGATTAACTCCCTTTTGTCTTTGGTAGAGAAACAGGAGGCTGGAAGCTCGCGGTGGAGGCAAGGAGGTGCATAGATGGTTCTTGAAGCTGCCAGAGCAGGCTCGGGAATTAGTACGTGCTGCAGGTTTCGAGACGTTCATTCTGGGCCTCGATCTTCCGAAGATGGATTGGTCACTGATGACCTCGCTGGTTGAGAGGTGGTGGGATACCACCAATACCTTCCACTTCCCTGCTGCTGGCGAGATGACTATCACTCCGGGTGACTTCTCTTTGCTGACTGGCCTGCGGATAGGCGAAGTTGCTCTTCGAGTTGACCCTCGGCTTTGGGAGCGAGAGGTGCTTTGAGGTGGTTTCTGGGCAAGGTGCCCCCTGTTCGTTCCCGGGGTCATATAGATCTTGTTTGGCTAAGCAAGACTTTTATGGTGGCTGACATTCTGACCCAGGTGAGTGTCGAGCAGTTGACGCGGGCCTTCCTTCTTTACCTCCTTGGGCAAACGTTGTTTGCCAACAAGGATGGTTCGGTACATACGCAGTTTTTGGCTCCTTTGCAGCACTTGGGAGCTATTCGGGAGTTTGACTGGGGCTCGTCTGCTTTGGCCACTTTGTACGGCAGTCTTGGAGCTTGTTCGCGGGACAAGAGTCCCATTCTTTGTGGCCACTTTCGAGTGCTTGAGGTACGTATCATTCCTTTGTACTTCTGTTTTCACTTTGGCCTTTTCCTAGTTCTGAACTTGCTTTGGTTAACCTGCTTTTCAGCTCTGGGCTTTTGAGCACCTTCTCCAGTTTCCTCCTGAGACTAGGCACGGTGTTGCAAACTGCATACCTCGTTACGAGCGATGGTTGATGGGGCAACGGAGGCCACGGTCACCAGTTTTGAGCCTTCCCGAGTGGCGGCGAGTTTTGGACCGACTGACGGTCGATCAGGTACCTTTTCTTTTGTACCTCTTGTCCTTTAGACTTCCATATTCTTGTGTCGAGACTGATTTGTCCTTGCTCTTATAGGTACGGTTTGACCCTTGGGGTGGTACACCAGAGGATGCCCCTCTTGCACGTTGTAGAGTCCTAGATCGGACCCATAGCTTGCTCGAGGGTCCTTTTTGCCGAGCTTGGTACTTAGGCGATCGAGTGGCCAGTCAGTGGCGGCCACGCGTTGAGGCTCTTCGGTTTGTCCCCCCTTCTCCTCCAGTATCTATGAGGTCCACTTCCTTGATGTCGAAGGAAGATCTGAAGAATGCCCGGATCAGAGATTGGGCAGGTTTACTCCTCCAGGCAGGTGACTATACAGAGTACTGCCGTCTTTTCTTGACCTCCTCTGTTGCGGCTCCTCCCGTTGCTCCTGTTTGGCCACGGGCTCCTTCGTATATCTCCTTCCACTCAGACGATGGGGAGGAGGAGCGCCTGACGCTGACTCCTTGCACGACCCCGCTCTACTCTTTGCCAATCGGGGCTTCACAGGTATCTTTAGCTTCCTATGTTAGCTTTCATCACTTCGCATTGTATCCTTGCTTTAGATGTTTGTAATGCTTGGCTGTTCCACAGGTGCCTGCCGAGATAGTGCAGGAATGGCTTCGCGCCTATCAGAGTACAGAGGTTTTGGTTCGGAGACAGCGCCGTAGGATCCTCGAGGTATGACTTTCTTCATGAGCTTTATCTGCTATGTATTATCCCTTGAGTCTGAATGTTTATATCTTCCTTGGATGCAGCTTGAGGCTGAGAGAATACCGGCTGCTGAGGGGAATGTGGGGACCAGTGAGCAGCCTTTGCCTTCTTCTCAGAGATCGCCTAGCTTTTAGGGCTTTTCTTTTCCCTGTTCATAGTTAGTAGATGATAGGCAGAAACTATATTTGTATAGTAAAAGCAATCACAGCAACGTTTTTGTAAACAAGTTTTTGTTTGAGAAATGAGAAATGTCTTTCATGCCCCTAAATGTTGATAGTCAGAACATGGCTTTTTGAACAAGTTTTTGCTGATAGACAGTTAATTTGTGTGGAAATATTTGGCCGAAGAATCGATCACTCGGCCGAAGGATCATTGTTGCGGCCGAGGTATCGATTGTCCGGCCGTTATGTCTTCTTTTCTAAGGAAGATAGGTTTTGCTTTAGCCAAGTGGCATCCTGTTTCACATCATTTCCTATGCTTAGTCTTTGATTTTTTGTCTCTTGCCTTTGCCATGCTCTACAGCCTGATTGCCAAACTTAAGAGTCTTTTCAAAGCATCATACCCATTGCGTTGACGACTTTTGGGTTAGAGGGGATGAACTATAATTCTTACGTGTCTTTGCTTTTGCCAATTCCTTGGAAAATGACTAACTCATCTTTTGTGAGCTCAATACGCAGGGTTAGCTATGCCTATCATTGAGTACAAATATGTTGATGTTTTCCCTTCTCCAAATGTTTGGGCCGTATCTCGATGTGAGACTGCCTACGTATCTCAATCAGGGAATCAGGCCTTTTTACGTAGTTCCAAGATCACCACCTTTGGGGGTTGGGTTTTCACTCTTGGTTTTTCTTTCTCTCATGCTCTAGGTTACCTGATAGAGGTTGAGTCCCTAGCGAGCTTTCCTTCAAATGCCTTAACTTTTGCCTAGGCTGCGTTTTTCGCTTTTTCTTGTCCTAGCAGGCTCTGCTCCTACTTTTGCTTGGGTGTATAGGTTGCCCAACGAGCATTCTTCTCTCAAGAGGGTTTGTGTTTTGGAGAGGAATCTGATGGAGATGTTTTTATGAATCTCCTTGTTGCGTTTGTACTTTCACAATGGACAAGCTAACCCTAAGTGTTCTCACGGAGATAGCGTCTTCTTCCTGAGTTTTGATGAAAACCTAGTTCTAAGTAATTAGAGTTCATCATTTCCTTCCCTTTTGTCGGGGACACAAAGATTTTGATCCCTTCGAATTCTTCCTTTGTTTTGGCAATGAGAGCATAGTGCATGGTAATTGCAATTTAGAAATTTGGATTTAGATAAGCATAATCTGAAAGATGAAAAAGGAATTCTCTTAGTGGAAATAAAATGCCCAAACAGGGGCCCAAAACTCGTTCTAGTTTGTTTAAAGCAAAAACGATGTTTTAACGTTTCTTATTTGCCATGTTGTGACTTCTCAGCTACTGCAGCATGTCAGGGTCATTTCCCTTGTCTTTTGCAACTTTGTACTCTTTCCCACCCTCTTCCTTGCCAAACGGAACTTTTGAACCGGGTTCATCTTTTGCCCGATGGTTACCTCTTTGAGCCATGAGTAATCCCCAGATGGATGTATCGGCAGGAAACTCCCTTTCTCTTTGCTTATTGATTGCGCGGTCATCAGCTATTTCCTCCTGATTGAATAGTGATGCCAAGGAGGTTTCATCGAGCGGATCATTGCACTCTTCTTCCATTTCATCAAAGTCGCTTTCCCCTGTTTTATAGGGTTCTGTATACATGAAATCCAGATCTTCTCTTTCCTCTATCATTGACTATAGTCGCACTCATCATAAGGGTTGACCCACGGTTGCATTTGGAACTCCTCTACTTTCTCAATGAAATTGACTGTCTCCCAAACAATGGGCGGTGTTGGAATCTTGGGACGGTTGATGCGTACCACTATTTGGGTAGGCTCAAAGCGAGCGTGCCTTCTCATCATGATGACCCTTTCTTTTTCCTTCTTCCTATTCTCAAACCAGATACGAAGCCATTCGTCATCTTCTACAAATGGAATGTCTGGATCCTCCAAATTGTGTTTCGCCCAAGAGTGTTCCTTCCATTTCCTTAGCTTTTCCTCCTCTACCTGATCTTTGCTGCTTATGTCGGACATATCAATGTCGATTACTTCTGACTGATCAGAATTATCATCCTCCTCCTCCTCCATCATGAAACATTCGTCCTCCTCGGGGAAAGTTAAGGTAGGTTTGGTTTGGTTGTCTTGGACAATGTATTGGCTGGGATTGTATGTGGGGTTGTGAGAGAGATTTATGAGATTGATGCTTCGAGGTGGTGGTTCGGCATTATGAGTAGGGAGTGGGTTAGCTTGCCCATCAGGTTTTGGTGGTTTTATGGTTCGACTATCAATAAGATCTTGAATGTCGTGACGAAGACGCATACAATTGTCTGTTTCGTGCCCAGGATGTTGGTGGTAGGCGCATTGCTTGTTTGGATCATGGTTTGGACCGTAGGGCGGCGGAGGAAGTGGCTTGTTTAGAGGTTTAAGATGCCCTTGACGGCTAAGGATGGTCAAGGCTTGGGATAAGGTCATATAGAGAGGATCAAAGTTGCGACGAGGTTGATTTGAGCTTCGGGATGGGCTAGTTTGGAAAGGGTCATGAGACAAGGAGCCAAGGGCATTTACGGAGGCGTGAGATGTACGGCTAGAGAAGGTTTTCTTAGGTGGAGGAGTGGCCTCTTCTTTCCCAATGAGTCCTAGCTTGATTCCATCTTCGATTTGCAACCCAGTGGCATGCAAGCGCTTGAAATCGGTGATAGCCTGTGTGTAAATATGCCTGAGATACTTGGGTT
Organism: Rhododendron henanense subsp. lingbaoense; assembly: GCA_020567845.1. Taxonomy (NCBI): domain Eukaryota; kingdom Viridiplantae; phylum Streptophyta; class Magnoliopsida; order Ericales; family Ericaceae; genus Rhododendron; species Rhododendron henanense. Next base: position 24,862,032 of record CM036317.1, on the reverse strand, counting down.
GCAAATTTTTGACAACTATTCTCACTTGGTCTTCCTCGGAGGGACGGTTCTTCATCTTGGCGGCCTTTTCCCTCCATCTTGCCACGAAGGTAGCAAAGTCCTCATTGGAATCCTGTTTGGTCATTTCCAAGTCTCGAGTTGTTAGTTCAATTTGGACGTTATATGCATATTGCTTGACGAAAGCATTGGCAATTTCTGGCCAAGTTTGATAATGTACAAACTCCAAAGTAAGGAACCAGTCGAGAGCACTTCCGGTGAGGGTTCGCTGGAACAACTGGGCGATGAGCTCGTCGTTCAAGCCCATCGGCTTCAGGGTATTGATAACATGGCGAACATGACTGGTAGGGTTGCCAGTTCCATTGAACTTCTCAATGTTGGGCATCTTGAAATTCTCAGGCAGCTTGGATTCTGGGAAGAGGCAAAGTCCCTCGAAATCCAGAATTTGATCCCCTTGCGAACGAGCCAAGGCTTGTTTGATTTCCTTGACTTGTTTGGTCAACTCAGGACTTTCTACCAATATCACTTTATGGGGATTCTCGTCTTCCATTGATTTTTCCTCATCTTCAGCATCTCTAGCTGCCTTTTCTGCTAGTAGTGCAGTGATTTGAGCTTGGAGGTTGGCAATAGTGGCGTCGTTGTCTGCCATGAAGGTAGAAGGGTTGCTTGACGAAGCTTGAGATTTAGTGAATGACGGGGTCCGTTGAGGGGATGACTGGGAAGTTTCTGAAAGCGGTTGGAATCGTTGTGGTGAAGGTGTCTTGTCAGATGAGGACGATAGATGGGAGGGTTGCAGAGACCTCTGTTTGGCGTAGCTTCGGGTGTTATAAGAGTACAAAGTTGGCTGTGGTTGCTTCTTTGATTTACCTATTGTGCCTGCTTGAAAAGTAGAATACTTGGAAGTTAGTACTTTGCCTGTGTAGGGTTAGGATTTGGGCTGAAAATCCCAACCCTTCTGCACAGAAAGAGTTAATTACAACAACAAATGATACAAGGTGTGAGGAAGAACTTTTGCAAGTAGAATGCAAACAGGTTCCTAGCCTGTAGGTTCCTATCTTAGTTTGATAAGTTCTATGGCTTTCTAAAGCATGCAAGGTTTTGGTAGTTTCAGGGTGTTCCGTTGTCAAAGGGCACCAATCCTCTCACCAGCCCATCATAGGCAGTGATTGGGTGATTTCCTTTTTGATATACCACTAGGTACGAGTGACTGTGGAGTTTGCTGGAACCCCCAACATAGCCCGTGTCATGCCGGGATATCAGGTGAACTCAACGGGTTGCCCGCTCGATGCATATGATAAATGACTTAGACAAGGCATGTATTGGTCTTATGTTGAACTTTTTGGTTATGGCTCTCATTCCCCAGCAGAGTCGCCAAAAACTGTAGACACCTCCCAAACGGGGCATCGCCATACAGATTGATCACGTTTGTTTGCTCGATTGGTTGCTCACTTCATAAACCAAAATCATGGACATTCCCATGGCTAGGAACATCGCCACATGATAACGGTTATCATCAAATAGAGTCGCCACCCAGTTTATTAAAACTGGGAAAATAGACAGAGATTCTGGATACGGGAGCTAAAAGTACAATAAGGGGAAGGTGTTAGGCACCCCTCTTTGCCCAGTCGTGAGACTGGCCCATAATCGTTCAACATAAGACGTATAGATGCTTTGTTTAATTCTAACACATAGTCTGTTTATTTATTCCTTTAAACAGTAAGCAAGGTGAGCCAGTGCGATAAATAAGCATGCATTAGAAAGCAGAAAGGTAAACAAAATGTCCCAGGGAAATGGATCCCGCGGCCGGTGAATGGATGTCACAGCCGAGGGATCCTCCTGGTTTGATATACTGGCCGAGGGATCGAAGCCCCGGTCGGTGTTCTTCCTCACACCAGACAGAAAGATTAGCAGGTAATCAAAATGCTACGATTAGTCCAAAAGACAGTAAATAAGACAAACCAGAGGCCGTTGGGCCTCACCACCTTGATCCCTCAGTTGCTTGATTGCTTTGGATTGGGCGTGATTAATTGATTGCTTGATCGAGAACCCTAGATTTAGGGTTTGAACTTCGGGGTTTGATCGCCGGATTGACGGCTGCCTTCGGAAGGTTAGAGCTTTCGGAGTATGTGATTGAGAGAGTATTTTTGCAGAGCTTTGAGGCTTGAAAGAGTGTGAAGGTGTGTTAATTTCGGAGCCCAAAGGCTCCTTTATATAGGCATAGGGATGACTCACTCCGGCCAATCAAATCATGAGATGGCAATTGAAATTGCAATGCATCTCTAACTCTACGTCGTAATCTCTGAGCGTAGCCCGAACGCATCGGGAAGGTAGTGTAGTTGGATCAAACCAAACGTCTGACAGAACGTTCTAGAGTCTGGAAAAAGGTCGATCTGGCGGCCGAGTAAAGGATGTCGCGGCCGTGGAATGGATGTCTCGGCCGAAGGATAGATCTTGCGGCCGAGGAATTGATCTCTCAGGGAGATTTTGCTGGCAACAGGTTGCTCGGGTGAGGGATTGATGTTATGGCCGTTAGATCGATGTTACGGCCGTCAGATGGATTCTCCTAGGCTTCTGTATTTCTGTCTGAAAGGCTGTATGGCTTTGAATTGGGTCCTCTAAGTGGTTCAAAGTTCTCACCGAAAGTCCTAAGGTCCTCAAGGAAGCAATCAGCAATCACTGTATCCATTTCATCATCGGGATTGTCCCAAGGTGGGACTTGAAATAATCGTTAGGCCAAATTGGGGTGTCTACAAATCTGTCTAAGTCAAATGAACAGTAGGTAAGATTAATCAATCTGATTAAAACAAAAACCTTTTCAGGAAAAATGACTGCATCACTGTTCACGTCTGATTCGCACTTTCAAGTTGTCACCAAGCTGTCTGGCCCGCTCCACTTTGCTGTTGAAGATTTCAACCCCTCTGAATACATCACTCCAGTAAATCAACCAAAGCCTGTGGTGACTATCATTGAAGATAACCATGTCATGTTCGCTAGAACGGTTTATGAGGAAGAAGTAGAAGACCTGATCGAAGAAGAAGGGCTTCGCAGGGTTCCAATCTATTTTTATGACCCCTATGCACCCACCGACGACTATTGGCTAATAGACGAGGTCAACAACCTCGAAACTGAAAAGGCAAAGGAAGAAGAGTCTGTCGACAATGACCCACTAGACGAAATATCACTGAACCTACTCTTTGATGAGGGGGTCACCAACGATGAAATAAGGGTGATCCACCCCATCACAGATAGCTTTGGTAATTGGTGGGGCTTTGTTGGCACACGAAGAGTCGACAACAGCGACGAAGCAGAGATTGAAGCTCAATTGGAGGAGATAACAGCAATAGCAAATCAAATGGCCCTCCAAGACTTGCAGGGTGACAATGATGAAAGTGCGAATCAAGGTGACAGTGAAGTGCTGATGATCAACCTTGGTGATGAAAAGGACTGCTCTGAACTGATTGTGGATGCTGAAAAAGGGGCTTACCCTAACTGGACCGTGGAACATACTCTGAAATACAAAACGAAAAGCGCTAATTCTGATCTTAGTTCTGATTCCGATTCCGACTCCGAGTCGACTCAGTCCGAGTCAAGCTTTTAATCTTTTGAAACTACTAAGTCTAGTGAGGAAAACCTGGTCAAAATACCAAGGCATAACATTTACTTTGAGTTCAACTCTGAAATGTCTTTTGATAATCTTAGCAATGAGAAGGAGGATTTAGAGTATTTCACTTTGCCTATGAACAATTGTGTGGATTCCGACAAACCAAATTTTGAGGAAGAAATTCTAGAATTCATCGAGAGAGAAGAAGAAAGGCACTCTAAACTTTTTTCTAAGGAAATAATCACAGCAAACATATGCTCTGAAAATGAGCCCAAAATGGTTAAAATTGGTGCCGCACTATCCCCTCAAGAAAGTGAAAAACTAATCCTTTTGCTAAAAGAATACAAAGATGTTTTTGCCTGGTCTTACGAGGACATGCCTGGAATAGACCCTGAAATTGTTCAGCATAAAATTCCCCTTCATCCTGATGCAAAACCAGTTAAACAAAAACTGAGACGTATGCGCCCTGATTGGGTCCTAAAGATAAAAGAAGAAGTCACTAAACAAATCAACGCCGGTTTTCTCATAGTCACCGAATATCCACAATGGGTAGCTAACATCGTTCCCGTACCAAAGAAAACTGGAGGAATCAGGGTCTGCGTAGATTTCTGAGATCTCAACAAGGCCAGTCCAAAGGATGACTTCCCATTACCTCACATAGACGAGCTAGTAGATAACACCGCAGGCCATGCATTGCTATCCTTCATGGATGGATTTTCTGGGTACAATCAAATCCTTATGTCTCCCGAGGATAGAGAGAAAACCACCTTCACTACGCCTTGGGGAACCTACTGCTACCGAGTGATACCATTTGGGTTGAAGAATGCTGGAGCCACTTACCAGAGGATGGCAACAACACTACTGCACGACATGATGCACAAAGAGGTCGAGGTGTATGTCGACGATATGATAGTCAAATCAAAGGAAAGGGAAGGACACCATGTAGCACTCCCAAGGTTCTTTGAGAGGATTAGGAATTACAAACTACGTCTTAACCCTCAAAAATGCACTTTTGGGGTAACAGCTGGAAAGATGTTGGGATTCCTCATCACTCAAAGAGGAATCGAGGTAGACCCTTCCAAGATACAGGCTATCATGGAAATATCACCGCCTAGGACGGAAAAGGAGGTAAGGAGTTTCTTGGGGAAGGTACAGTTCATCAGCAGGTTCATTTCCAAGCTCACAACTACCTGTGAACCTCTTTTCAAGCTACTGAAGAAAGATACTGATTTTGAATGGAGCCAAGACTGTCAGCAGGCGTTCGAGGCAATTAAAGAATATCTTCAGAATCCACCTGTACTGTCGCCGCCCATCCCTGGGAAGCCATTGATTCTGTATCTCTCAGTAACATACACATCCATGGGATGCATGCTAGCGCAAGAAAACGACGCCAAAGTAGAGTGCGCCATATACTACCTCAGCAAAAAAATGATGGATTATGAGACAAGGTATACTCCCCTCGAGAAAACCTGTTGGGGGCTAGTATGGGCCACAAAGAAACTGAGGCACTACCTGTTAGCACATCCGGTGGTGCTGGTCTCTCGTTTAGACCCGATCAAGTATCTTTTCGAAAAGCCAGCACTTATCGGAAAGCTAGCTAGGTGGTTATTGCTGCTAGCAGAATTCGACCTCAAATACATGACAAGGAAATCAGTAAAGGGAAGAGCTGTGGCAGAATTCTTGGCAGATCACCCTGTGACAGAGGCCGAGGCAGAGGACTTCATGTTCCCCGACGAGGACATTTTATGTCTCTTAGACGACACCTGGCAACTTTACTTTGATGGGGCATCAAACCAATGTGGATATGGCATAGGGGTATTGCTAGTTTCCCCAAACAACTCTCACATCCCTTTGTCATATAAACTGAGGTTTGAAGTCACCAACAACCAAGCTGAATACGAGGCTTGTATTGCTGGAATGGAGGCAGCCCTGGAGCTAGGGGCGAAAAGGGTAGAAGTCATTGGGGATTCAAACCTGGTGGTATCCCAAGCAAGAGGAGACTGGAAGGTCAAAGAAGATACACTGAAGCTATATCACTCTGTGCTGAAAGATCTAATTCCGCAATTTGATTCTGTTATCTTCACACACACTCCTCGAGTGAGCAATAGATTTGCAGATGCACTGGCAACATTAGCATCTATGGTCGAAATACCCCTGGGATTCACAATGCGGCCTCTCATGATCGAACAAAAGGTCAAACCAGCATGTGAGTGCACCTTTACCGAGGAAGGTGAAGACGATGGCAAGCCATGGTACGAAGACGTGAAGGAATTCCTGGAAAAAGGAGAATACCCATCCGAGGCCACCTCGAAAGACAAAACGGCTCTGCGGAAGTTTGCTGCCCGATTTGTAATCTGTGGAGGAGCATTGTATCGAAGGGCACACTTGGGTCCAAGTCAACTTTGTGTCACAACAGAGGACAGCCGCAAGGTAATGGAGGAAATACACGAAGGAATTTGTGGGCCACACATGAATGGGGCAACGATGGCAAAGAAGATCCTGCGTCAGGGATATTACTGGACTACAATGGAGGCCGACTGCGCTGATTATGTCCACCGATGTTACAAATGCCAAACTCACGCTGATCGTATGCGTATTCCCCCTACGGAATTGTATAGCATGACATCCCCTTGGCCATTCTCCACCTGGGGGATAGACGTCATTGGAAGTATAAATCCAAAGGGAAAATACAAGCATCAGTTCATTCTGGTGGCCATTGACTACTTCACTAAGTGGGTAGAAGCAGCTTCTTATGCTACCCTCAAAGCCACTCATGTGGCCAAATTTATTCGCACTAATATCATCTATCGATATGGTGTACCTCACGAGTTCGTCTGTGACAATGGATCGCACTTCAAGGGGGCGACAAAGAAGCTTTTCGCCGAATTTGGGATACAGAATCATCGGTCATCTACTTACCGACCTCAGACCAATGGTGCAGTTGAGGCTGCAAACAAGAATATTAAGAGGATTCTGCGGAAGACTACCGACACTTATACAGATTGGCCAGAAATGCTACCTTTGGCACTATGGGGTTATCGAACAACTGAAAGGACTTCAACTGGGGCCACTCCCTACTCTCTGGTTTACGGCTGTCTTGCCTATCGAGTTGGAATTACCTTCGTTAAGGGTTCTGGCTGAGACTGGAATAATCGAAGAAGACTGGGTTCAAAACCGTAACGACGAATTGGCACTACTAGACGAAAGGAGGCTGAGGGTGTTACACCATGTACAAGGTTATCAACGCCGCATCGCACGAGCATTTAACAAAAAGGTAAAACCTAGAGACATCAAGGTAGGAGACATGGTGCTCAAAGCAATCCGTCGCCACGTCTCAGACCCAAGGGGCAAGTTTAGACCAAACTGGGGAGGCCCCTACCTTGTCAAACGCATACTTTCTGGAGGAGCAGCATACATTGCAGACTTGGATGGAATGAAATTCGCGACGCCAATCAATATTGATAAGCTGAGGAAGTATTACCCATGAGAGATGCTCGTTGGACCGAAAATCACAAGGGTGGGCGGATCCAAGCAAAAATTAGAGCAGCCTGCTAGGTCGAAAACCCGCAAGGGCGGCTTAGGCAAAAACTAAGGCATAAATAAAACGCTCGTTAGACCGAAAACCCGTATAGGCGGTTTTAGGCAAAATTTAGAGCACAAAAGGAGAGGAAAATACCCGAGTGGACCCTAACTAAAAACAAAACAAATCCCCTTTGTTGGAACTACGTTTATGGCCTGATTCCCTCTATGGGATACGTAGGCAATCTCTAAGTTTGAGATCCGGCCACTGCTATCATCATCACTTCCGAAGTTTCTAGGTCTATCCTAAAGCATGTTCATTATCAAATCATGGCAATAACATCTTCGAATAAAACAACCAAATGTTTTATTATTTCCAAAGTAAAAGGAAAGAGCAAACCAAAACAATTCTCAGTCTATGAAAGCTAGAATCAAACAAACATCTTTTGAAAAACATAAGCAAAGCGTCAATCTCTAGGTCTTCCTTCTCTTTGCACTACTATCCTCCAAAAGATTTTTCTTCAACCAGCGTTTGTAAGAACCCGATAGCTTGACAACGAAGTTCTCAGCAATCTCCTGCATCACTCTATTTGGCCAAAGACGCAGCATATTGCGACGGAAGTTGGCATCATGAATCTTAGAGACGGTGTACTCAGGGTCACCCAGAATTGCGGTTTGTTCAGCCCCGAACTGCCTTTGAAAGCGAGCAGGAAAGTAGAAAACGACTCGAGTAATACCAATCACTGCTACACCAAAATGGTTCATGGTACTCGCAGTCATACTCTCGATACCATACCAGGGGCAAACCCATTGAATCCAATCACCCCTGCAAGTCCTCATCCATGCTTCCCAAGCAGTCTCAGTTGGGAATTGTTTAATCACGTGACGCTCCGTGCATTGGTCTGGATTATAAGGAAGTCGCTCCGGCGCATCCCACACCTTTAGCTTCTCAAACAACCACACCTAGAGAACAAGGGAAAACTGTGAGTTGAGAGAACACGTGAGTCAAAACAAAAGAGTGATGAGTGAAAAGATAAACTTGACAAATAAACAAATAAAGAGCGAACCTGCAATAGCAAAGGACTGCCTGAGAACTGAGCTGTAGGACTACCCTTCATCACATCTAGACCCATCAAGGTCTCTGCCAATACTAAGCCAGCGAAACCCACACGGTTTCCAATCTGTTGAGCAAGGTTAAGCAACATGGGATCAGCATGGCCAGAGGAAGGGCCAAGCAAATAATAATGAAGGAGACAAATGCACAACGCATGAAAGCACGCCTTCTGTAGGGAAACTTGGCGATGAGCCTCAGCTGTACCAAAACGCTGAATAAGTTGCAGAATCTCCAACCTTCCTTTCACTAGGAAGAATTTAACTTCATGTTTCTGAACTTGGAGTAAATCCTTCAGGAGATCACCTCGGTTGAACAAAGGATTAGGGACAACAAAACCCTCTCTGTCCGAATGACCCATGATGGCCGCAAACTCCTCGATAGTAGGACACAATTCCTCTTTCCTAAATCGAAAGACGTGAAAAGCGGGGTCCCACAAACTAGTGGCTGCCCTAAGGAAGGCAAAATTCACAGGAATTTGACGAAGGGAGAAGAAAAAGTCCATGCCAAAGGACTTAAAGTGTAAACGGTCGAGGCCATTAAAGGAATCCAACCACTGATCAAGGACTGGTTGTGCCATGTGCAAGGAATTGCTACTGACAATGCTATCGGGTTCGTAGAACGCGTATTTATAGAACTAAGTCGAGTCTTAGTCCGAATTGGAATCGGATTCTTAATCCTCGGAATTTCAGTCGGTCCCTCGGCCGATACTTCGATATGACGGCCGCAGGATCTATCCATCGGCCCGCAAAAATCAGGGTTGACCTACAAGTCAAACTCAGGCAGATAAAACAATCCCTCGGCCGCCAGATCGAAGCTTCGGCCGCGTAATCATTCAATCGGCCGCCATAACGGCTATTTTACAGATTGCTTCCACGGTTCTGTTCGTTTCACTATTTTTTATCAGATTAACAAAACTATTATACGCAAACGATGTAAATATGGCATACACAATCACAAGCAGAGCAAAAAGGTTTTTGTTTCATATAACGAAAGCTTTTTACATCACAAGGTGGATCATCCCACATTTCCTAAACAAACTATACATCGATTTCCTGTCGAACTAACATATGCAGGAAGAGGAGCAGAAAAAAACAAAAAGAGAAAGGAGAGGAGGAGCTGAACCCTCTGGTGGTCTAAACACCAGAGGCCTGCTGCAAAGAAACTAAAAAAGAGGACACCCCTGGGGCGGTGTATACCGGAGGAGTACTACGGTGCAGAAGAGACACCACGTGGCTCCAAAGAATCACCACATGGCCCAGAAAAATCACCATACCGCGCACTGCCGCCACCCCAGGAGTTCCGCGTCACGGAAGCAAGCTACCCATGCAAGGGTCTCTAATCAAACATCAAGACAGGACCAAGAACAGCGCGGCCTCCCTCCGTGATCTCTGGCCGTGCGTCATCCATGGCTCGGAGCCATCGGAAACAAGAGGAAGTGAAAGAGGAGTTCTCGGCAAGTCTCTTGGACGAAGAGAGAAACCGAGGAAAGCGAGAAATGAAATGAGACGGCTGAGGCCGTGGCCTTTTGTAGGCCCCTGGAAACGAACCGATTAAGCGGCCAATCATTCGATACCTCGGCCGAGACATCAATCCTTCGGCCGAGAGATCGATCTCCTGGCCTCCTAAATCAATTTCCTTCGATAAACATCAGATCATGCTCAGTGCACCGATTCAAGCCATTATGGATTCTGGGTCCTCGACCAACAGAATAGCCTTGGGGGGCACACCCGAGCCAGTACAATGTGATCAAAACTAGCCTTGGGGGCATATCCAAGCATGAGGAAGCTCTCTCTCCACAAACTGCTGGCCAAAACAAGTCAGAACACTCAACGGCTCTACGCCCATATTCACTATCAAACACCGTGACTCCAGGTCCACCACCTCCACAGGCTCAAAGCCGTTATCTCAGCGGCTCTACGCCCGTTACCTCAATAGGCTCTATGTCTGTATTCACCCACCTGGCGGCTCCAAGCCCAATCACTATCAGCAGCTCTACGCTTGCCATTCCCAGCAGCCATAACAACCAATCTAGCGGCTCGAGGCCCATTATCGACAGGCTCTACGCCTGTATACACTCACTCAGCGGCTCCAAGCCCTCAACTCAGCAGCTCTACGCTCGCTATCACAACTCAGCAGCTCTACGCTCGCTATCACAACTCAGCGGCTCGAAGCCCATTACTTCAACAGGCTCGAAGCCTATATCTACCATCTGAAATGGCTCAAAGCCGTAACAAACAATCTCAGCGGCTCTAAGCCCATCATCTCAACTGGCTCGAAGCCGTAAACAAGCAACAGGCTCTACGCCGCCCCAACAATCAAGACCTCTATTCTCAGGCTCTACGCCTGAATGCTCAAAATCTAACATTTTGAATGCTCAAGCTCTACGCTTGGATGCCCAACCACTGTGTACTGGATGCTCAAGTTATACACTTGAATGCTCAAGCTCTACGCTTGGATGCCCAACCACTGCGTACTGGACGCTCAAAGCCTGTACTTTGAATGCTCGGATTCTGCCGTCCGAATGCTCGAGCTCTACGCTCTGAATGCTCAAGTCCGGAACTTGATAGAAGCTCTAAGCTTAAATCAAACACACACGCACGGGCCCGTGCACATATTGCATTATCACATCGAGTCTGCATCATCATATCTGTTCACATCTAACAACCATCATCACACATATACACTCTGCATATCTCCCATGAAACAAGTCAACCCTGCCATCAACTGGCTCTACGCCTCGGTTTTATTGATCGGTCCAGCGCCTCGATCCTTTGGCTCTACGCCAACACTTATGATGAGAAAGCTCTGTGCACAAACCATCAGAATGCAACCAGCTCTACGCTTCGGTTCAAATCACGTCAAGCTCTAAGCTTCGACAACCCAGGCCCTCGCCTCAAGACTGCAGCGGGCTCCACGCTTCGATCTAATCACCTCAGGTGATCAATACCAGCTCCGTGCTTCGGTCCTATCAAGCTCAAAGCTCCGACACCTCAGGCTCTTGCCTTATACCAGCTCCGTGCTTCGGTTCCATCAAGCTCTAAACTCTCCCCAGGCCTTCACCTCATGACCACGGCAGGCTCCACGCCTTAGTTCTATCACCTCAGGCTCTTGCCTTATACCAGCTCCGTGCTTCGGTTCCGACAAAGCTCTAAGTTCTGACACCTCAGGCCTTCGCCTCACGACCACAGCAGGCTCTACGCCTCAATCTGATCACCCTAGGCTCTCGCCTTATGACTACAACCAGCTTCGTGCCTCGGTTCCATCACATCAGAAGCTATCACCTTAGGCCCTCGCCTTGCGACTACAACCGGCTCCGTGCCTCGGTTCCCTCATCTCCAAAGCTCCGTGCTCTATGATTACTGGCCTTGCGCCCCCCATATCTCAAAACAAATGGCGTCCAACTCATCCCAGCAGATGGCTTGGATTCCACCCCATTACATCAATTCCTTCCAGCTCATTCGCAAGGATAGGCTACTCTACCGAGCTCCTTTCAGTCAAAGTAAGGATGATCAAGAAAAGCAAACGCACCTGCCGTGTACTGATCTACCCCAAAATACTAAGGAAGCTCTACGCAAAAACTCCCCTGGCAGCCCCGCGCTCCTTCAACTACTCTTCGCCAAAACCCTGGCTCAGTCTAGGTACGTCACACTACGGCTTTTTAAGCCCTAAGGTACGTCTTCTGTTTCTAACCCTCCGAACTTTTTATTTTTCTTTATTGCCCGAACTACGGTTGGTCTGAATTTCCCTTGTGGAATACGTAGGCAACCTCCCGGCCCGACCATAACAAAAACCTTTTTCAAAACCCCTTGGAATAGTGGTTGGACCAAATTGAGTTTCTTTTTACAGCTTTGACTCTTACTCAAACATGTCTCGCGATCCGTCTGAGTTCAGTCAAAGAGGGGCATCTGTAGACACCCCAATTTGGCCTAATGATTATTTCAAGTCCCACCTTGGGACCATCCCGATGATGAAATGGATACAGTGATTGCTGATTGCCTCCTTGAGAACCTTAGGACTTTCGGTAAGAACTTTGAGCCACTTAGAGGACCCAATTCAGAGCCATACAGCCTTTCAGACAGAAATACAGAAGCCTAGGAGAATCCATCTGTCGGCCGTGACATCGATCCCACGGCCCTAACATCATTTCCTCACTCGAGCAACCTGTTGCTAGCCAAATCTCCCTGAGAGATCAATACATCGGCCGCAAGATCTATCCTTCGGCCGAGACATCCATTCCTCGGCCGTGATATCCTTTACTCGGCCGCCAGATCGACCTTTTTCCAGACTCTGGAACGTGTTCTGTCAGACGTTTGATCAACTACACTACCTTCCCGATGCGTTCGGGCTACACTCAGAGATTGCGACGTAGAGTTAGAGGTGCATTGCAATTGCAATTGCAATCATGCCATTTGATTGGCCGGAGTGAGTCACCAATTGCCTATATAAAGGGCCTTTGGACTCCGAAAATAAACACACGAAATTCATTAGAGAATACACTCTCTCAAGCCACGAAACTCTGTCAAAATACTCTCTCAATCCCATTCCTCAAAAGCCCTAACCTCCCGAAGGTAGCCGTCAATCCGGCGATCAAATCCCGAAGTTCAAACCCTAACCCTAGGGTTTTCAATCAAGCAAATCAGTCAATCACAATCAAATCCGAAGCAATCAAGCAATTGAGGGATCAAGGTGGTGAGGCCCAACGGCCTCTGGTTTGTTTTATTTATCGTTCTTACGCTTAATCATAACTTTCTGATTATCTGTTAATCATATAGTCTGGTGTGAGGAAGAATACCGACCGGGGCTTCGATCCCTCGGCCGGTACATCAAACCAGGAGGATCCCTCGGCCGTGACATCCATTCACCGGCCGCGGGATCCATCTCCCTGGGACAGTTTGTTTTGTTCTGCTTTCCAGATGCATGCTTTATTTATCGTATTGGCTCACCCTTTACTGCTTAAAGGTTAAAAACAAACTACATGTTAGAATTAAACAAAGTATGTACATGTCTTATGTTGAATGATTATGGGCTAGTCTCACGACTGGGCAAAGAGGGGTGCCTAACACCTTCCCCTTATTGTACTTTTGGCTCCCGTGTCCAGAATCTATATCTATTTTCCCAGTTTTAATAAACTGGGTGGCGACTCTGTTTTGATGATAACCGCTATCATGTGGCGATGTTCCTAGCCATGGGAATGTCCATGATTTTGGTTTACGAAGCAAGCAACCAATCGAGCAAGCAAACGTGATCAATCTGTATGGCGATGCCCCGTTTGGGAGGTGTCTACAAATGCTCCTCCACAGATTACAAATCGGGCGGCAAACTTCCGCAGAGCTGTTTTGTCTTTCGAGGTGGCCTCGGATGGGTATTCTCCTCTTTCCAAGAATTTCTTTACGTCTTCGTACCATGGCTTGCCATCGTCTTCACCTTCCTTGGTAAAGGTACATTCGCATGCTGGTTTGACCTTTTGTTCGATCATGAGTGGCCGCATTGTGAATCCCAGGGGTATTTCGACCATAAATGCTAATGTTGCCAGCGCATCTGCAAACCTATTGCTCACTCGGGGAGTGTGTGTGAAGATAACGGAATCGAATTGTGGAATTAGATTTTCCAGCACAGAGTGATACAGTTTCAGTGTGTCTTCCTTGACTTTCCAGTCTCCTCTTGCTTGAGATACCACAAGGTTTGAATCTCCAATGACTTCTACCCTTTTTGCCCCTAGCTCCAGGCCTGCCTCCATTCCAGCAATGCAAGCCTCGTATTCAGCTTGGTTGTTGGTGACTTCAAACCTCAGTTTATACGACAAAGGGATATGAGAGTCGTTTAGGGAAACTAGCAATACCCCTATGCCATATCCACATTGGTTTGATGCTCCATCAAAGTAAAGCTGCCAGGTGTCGTCTAAGAGACATAAGATGTCCTCGTCGGGGAACATGAAGTCTTCTGCCTCGGCCTCTATCACAGGGTGATCTGCCAAGAATTCTGCCACAGCTCTTCCCTTTACTGATTTCCTTGTCATGTATTTGAAGTCAAATTCTGCTAGCAGCAATAACCACCTAGCTAGCTTTCCGATAAGTACTGGCTTTTCGAAAAGATATTTGATTGGGTCTAAACGAGAGACCAGCACCACCGGATGTGCTAACAGGTAGTGCCTCAGTTTCTTTGTGGCCCATACTAGCCCCCAACAGGTTTTCTCGAGGGGAGTGTACCTTGTTTCATAGTCCATCATTTTTTTGCTGAGGTAGTATATGGTGCACTCTACTTTGGCGTCGTTCTCTTGCGCTAGCATGCATCCCATGGATGTGTCCGTTACTGAGAGATACATAATCAACGGTTTCCCAGGAATGGGCGGCGACAGTACAGGTGGGTTCTGAAGATATTCCTTGATTGCTTCAAACGCTTGCTGACAGTCTTGGCTCCACTCAAAGTTAGTACCTTTCTTTAGTAGCTTGAAAAGGGGTTCGCAGGTAGTTGTGAGCTTGGAGATGAACCTGCTGATGAATTGTACCTTCCCCAAGAAACTTCTTACCTCCTTTTCTGTCCTAGGTGGCGATATTTCCATGATAGCCTGTATCTTGGAAGGGTCTACCTCGATTCCTCTTTGAGTGATGAGAAACCCCAACATTTTTCCAGCCGTTACCCCAAAAGTGCATTTTTGAGGATTAAGACGTAACTTGTATTGCCTAATCCTTTCAAAGAACTTCCGAAGTGCTTCATGGTGCTCTTCCCTTTCCTTTGATTTGACTATCATATCGTCAACATACACCTCGACCTCTTTGTGCATCATGTCGTGTAATAGTGTTGTTGCCATCCTTTGGTAAGTGGCTCCAGCATTCTTTAACCCGAATGGCATCACTCGGTAGCAGTAGGTTCCCCAAGGTGTAGTGAAGGTGGTTTTCTCTTTATCCTCAGGAGACATAAGGATTTGATTATACCCAGAAAATCCATCCATGAAGGATAGCAATGCATGGCCTGCAGTGTTGTCTACCAGTTCGTCTATGTGGGGTAATGGGAAGTCATCCTTTGGACTGGCTCTGTTGAGATCTCGGAAATCTACACAAACCCTAATTCCTCCAGTTTTCTTTGGTACGGGAACGATGTTAGCCACCCATTGTGGATATTCGGTGACTATGAGAAAATCGGCGTTGATTTGTTTAGTGACATCTTCTTTTATCTTTAAGACCCAATCAGGGCGCATACGCCTCAGTTTTTGTTTAACTGGTTTTGCATTAGGATGAAGGGGAATTTTATGCTGAACAATTTCAGGGTCTATTCCAGACATGTCCTCGTAAGACCAGGCAAAAACATCTTTGTATTCTTTTAGCAAAAGGATTAGTTTTTCACTTTCTTGAAGGGATAGCGTGGTACCAATTTTAACCATTTTGGGCTCGTTTTCAGAGCCTATGTTTGCTGTGATTATTTCCTCAGAAATAGGTTTAGCGTGCCTTTCTTCTTCTCTCTCGATGAATTCTAGAATCTCCTTTGAAATTTCTTCCTCAAAATTTGGTGTGTCGGAATCCATACAATTGATTATAGGCAAAGTGAAATACTCTAAATCTTCCTTCTCATTGCTAAGATTATCAAAAGACATTTCAGAGTCAAACTCAAAGTAAATGTTATGCTTTGGTGCTTTGACCGGGTTTTCCTCACTACACTTAGTAGTTTCAAAAGATGAAAAGCTTGACTCGGACTGAGTCGACTCGGAGTCGGAATCGGAATCGGAACTAAGACCAGAACTAGCACTTTTCATTTTGTATTTTAGGGTATGCTCCACGGTCCAGTTAGGGTAAGCCCCTTTTTCAGCATCCACAATCAATTCAGAGCAGTCTTTTTCATCACCAAGGTTGATCATCAGCACTTCACTATCACCTTGATTCGCACTTTCATCATTGTCACCCTGCAAGTCTTGGAGGGCCATTTGATTTGCTATTGTTGTTATCTCCTCCAATTGAGCTTCAATCTCTGCTTCGTCACTATTGTCGACTCTTCGCGTGCCAACAAAGCCCCACCAATTGCCAAAGCTATCTGTGATGGGGTGGATCACCCTTATTTCATGGTCGGTGACCTCTTCATCAAAGAGTAGGTTCAGTGATATTTCGTCTAGTGGGTCGTTGTCGACAGACACTTCTTCCTTTGCCTCTTCAGTTTCCAGGTTATTGACCTCGTCTATCGGCCAATAGTCGTCGGTAGGTGCATAGGGGTCATAAAAATAGATTGGGACCCTGCGAAGCCCTTCTTCTTCAATCAAGTCTTCTACTTCTTCCTCATAAACCGTTCTAGCGAACATGACATGGATGTCTTCAATGATAGTCACCATAGGCTTTGGTTGATTTACCGGAGTGATGTATTCAGAGGGGTTGAAACCTTCAACAGCAGAGTGGAGCGGGCCAGACAGCTCGGTGACAACTTGAAAGTGCGAATCATACGTGGACAGTGAAGCAGTCATTTTCCTGAAAAGATTTTTGTTTTAGTTAGATTGGTTGATCTTACCTACTGTTCATTTGACTTAGAGAGATTCCTAAGGTTTAACCTGCAAAAGAAAAACTTTACAACATACATATATACAATGGGTGTGAGGAAGAACTTTTGCAAGTAAAATGCAAACAGGTTCCTAGCCTGTAGGTTCCTGTCTTAGTTTGATAAGTTCTATGGCTTTCTAATACATGCAAGGTTTTGGTAGTCTCAGGGTGCTCCGTTGTCAAAGGGCACCAATCCTCTCACCAGCCCATCATAGGCGGTGATTGTGTGATTCCCTTTTTGATATACCACTAGGTACGAGTGACGGTGGAGTTTGTTGGAACCCCCAACATAGCCCATGTCATGCCGGGATATCAGGCGAACTCAACGGGTTGCCCGCTCGATGCATATGATAGATGAATTAAACAAGGCATGTATTAGTCTTATGTTGAACTTTTAGGTTATGGCTCTCAAGTCCCCAGCAGAGTCGCCAAAAACTGTAGACACCTCCCAAACGGGGCATCGCCATACAGATTGATCACGTTTGTTTGCTCGATTGGTTGCTTGCTTCGTAAACCAAGATCGTGGACATTCCCATGGCTAGGAACATCGCCACACGATAGCAGTTATCATCTAAACAGAGTCGCCACCCAATTTATTAAAAATAGGAAAATAGACAGAGATTCCGGGTACGGGAGCCAAAAGTACAATAAGGGGAAGGTGTTAGGCACCCCTCTTTGCCTAGTCGTGGGACTGGCCCATAATCATTCAACATGAGACATATACAAGTTTTAATTAATTCTAACACATAGTCTGTTTATTTAATCCTTTAAACAGTAAATAAAGTGAGCCAGTACGATAAGTATGCATCAGAAAGCAAAAGAGCAAAAGAAGGCTGTTCCAGGTTAATGGATCCCGCGGCCGGTGAATGGATGTCACGGCCGAGGGATCCTCCTGGTTTGATGTATCGACCGAGGGATCGAAGCCCCGGTCGATGTTCTTCCTCACACCAGACAGAAAAGCTAATAGATAATCAAAAAACTACGGTTAGTCATAAATACGGTAAGTAAGACAAACCAGAGGCCGTTGGGCCACACCACCTTGATCCCTCAGTTGCTTGATTGCTTTGATTTGGGTGTGATTGACTGATTGCTTCTCAGAAAACCCTAGGGTTAGGGTTTGAATTTCGGGGTTTGATCGTCGGATGGATGGCTACCTTCGGGAGGTTGGGGCTTTCGAAGAGAGGATTTGAGAGAGTATTTGTGCAGAGTATCGGAGTTTGGGTGAATGATTTCACTTATCAATTTCGAAGCCCAAAGGCTCCTTTATATAGGCATAGGGATGACTCACTCCGGCCAATCAAATGGCACGATTGCAATTGCAATTGCAATGTAACTCGAACTCTTTGTTGCAATCTCTGAACGTGGCCCGAACGCATCGGAGAGGTAGTGTAGTTGGATCAAACAATCGACAGAACGTTCCAGAGTCTGGAAAAAGAACGATCTGGCGGCCGAGTAATAGATCACACGGCCGAGGAATGGATGTTGCGGCCGAAGGATGGATCTTGCGGCCGAGGGATTGATCTCTCAGGGAGATTTTCTAGCAACAGGTTGCTCGGGTGAGGAAATGATGTTAAGGCCGTTAGATTGATGTTACAGCCGACAGATGGATTCTCCTAGGCTTCTATATTTTCTGTCTGAAAGGCTGTATGGCTCTGATTGGGTCCTCTAAGTGGCTCAAAGTTCTTACCGAAAGTCCTAAGGTTCTCGAGAAGGCAATCAGCAATCACCGTATCTATTTCATCATCGGGATGGTCCCCAAGGTGGGACTTGAAATAATCGTTAGGCCAAATTGGGGTGTCTACAAGAGTGTTGATGACATGGCGAATATGGCTGGTAGGGTTACTCGTCCCATTGAACTTCTCGATGTTTGGCATCTTGAACCCTTCAGGCAGTTGGGATTCTAGAAAAAGACGAAGTCCTTCAAAATCTAGGATTTGATCCTCTTGTGAACGAGCCAGGGCATGTTTGATCTCCTTGACTTGTTTGGCCAATTCAGGGTTCTTCTTTTATTACAACTTCATCGGGATTTTCTGCTTCTTCCTCGTCTCTCTTGTCTCCAGCATCTCTTGCTGCCTTTTAGGCTTGTAAATAGGCAATTTGGGCTCGGAGCTCGATGATAGTAGCATCATTGTCTGCCATTTTTGGGATGTGGTGGGTAGAGGGATTGCTTGGCGAAGCTCGGGATCGGGTAGATAGTCGGCTTTGTTGAGAAGATGACCGCGAAGTTCCCAGAAGTGATTGGGACCGTTGCGGTGAGGGTGTCTTGACAGGCAAAGGTGACAGGTGAGATGACTGTAAAGACCTCTGTTTGGTGTGATTTCGGGTATTGTAAGAGTATAAAACTGGCTGAGGTTGCTTCTTTAATCTACCTATTGTGCCTGCTTTGTAAAAGTAGAAATACCTGTAAGTCAGTACTTGGTTCGTACAGGGTTAGGACTTGGGCTGAAAATCCCAACCCTTCTGCACAGAAAGAAATGTTACAACAACAGATGATACGAGGTGTGAGGAAGAACTTGGAAGCAAAATGCAAGTAGGTTCCTAGCCTGTAGGTTCCTGTCTTAGTTTGATAAGCTCTATGGTTTTCTAATACATGCAAGGTTTAGGTAGTCTCAGGGTGCTCTGTTGTCAAAGGGCACCAGTCCTTTCACAACCCATCATAGGCGGTGATTGAGTGATTCCCTTTTTGATATACCACTAGGTACGAGTGACTGTGGAGTTTGCTGGAACCCCCAACATAGCCCGTGTCATGCCGGGGTATCAGGTGAACTCAACGAGGTTGCCCGCTCAATGCATATGATAAATGATTTAAACAAGGCATGTATTAGTCTTATGTTGAACTTTCTGGTTATGGCTCTCATGTCCCCAGCAGAGTCGCCAAAAACTGTAGACACCTCCCAAGCGGGGCATCGCCATACAGATTGATCGTTTATTGCTTGATTGGTTGCTTGCTTCATAAACCAAGATCGTGGACATTCTCATGGCTAGGAACATCGCCACACGATAGCGGTTATCATCAAAACAGAGTCGCCACCCAGTTTATTAAACCTAGGAAAATAGATAGAGATTCTGGGTACGGGAGCCAAGAGTACAGTAAGGGGAAGGTGTTAGGCACCCCTCTCTGCCCAGCCGTGAGACTGGCCCATACTTATTCAACATAAGACATATAGATGCTTTGTTTAATTCTAACACATAGTCTGTTTAATTAAGCCTTTAAACAGTAAATAAGGTGAGCCAATGTGTAGCAGGCCGAACCTAAGTACCCGCATGTGCGTGAGCCGTGCCCGGCCCAAGTCACGTACAGGTCCTGTGCTCGGCATGCCACCGACGTCCTTCGCTGCAGCCTCTCCCAGCACAGGTTCGGCGGCGGAAGATAAGTCCGTACTCGGTCTTTATCCTCGGCAAGATCCCTTGCGACGTACCCTCCCCCGTCGGTCGCATGCCAGCTTCAGCAAGGTACGTGCTCGGCCACCTGCGGAGCACGGCTGCTGCCAACAATGGCTGGCTGTTGAGTCACACGCTTCCCCACGAGCAGAAGCGGTTATAACAGAAGATGATCATGGGCGCACATGGGAGTGCCAGCTCAACTCTAAAAACGGTTACAAAACCCTAAAGTGATGTAAGGGTGGCGTAAGCCGACGCGTGTCAAGCAATGACACCGCCTTGAAGGCCAAGCTAGGACTTCCTATAAAAACACGGTTATATCCTCCTGAAAGAGGTATGTTTTTACACTACCCTAAAACCCTAGCTCTTGATCTTTCCTCCTCTCTTTGCAAGTGTTCTAATTCTTGCGCCGGAGGGCCATTCCGGAGGACCTCCGGTGTGGTCTTTAGTCGTGCTTCATTTTGCAAGATCGGGGGAAGATTGAGAGTGAGATCCAAACCCCGGAGCCAAGGAGTGGACCATCCTGATCAGAGCCCCACAATTTGGTGAACCCGACGTGAAACCTTTCTTTGATCCACGGCGGCTCCCCCATTGTCCCCTCTTTCATTTCGTCCTCAAAACTTCTCTCCACCACAGCTCCACCGCTTTCCAAACTCCAAAAAATGGGCGGAACACCACCACCTTTCCAACCTCTCAACCTTGCTTTACAAATCCTCTCTGAAATAGGCGTCAACACCGCCTCGCCCTCTCATCCTCCTGGCTTCACCCCTCCTGGCATTAGCACCTCCATTCAGCGTCCGGTGGGACTAACTGAGGACGCTCTGGCTTACGTCCAGATGCTGGAGCAGCAGCAAGAGCAAACCAACGCCGATGTTGCCATTCTCAAGATGGAGATCGCAAGAATCAAGGCAAACGAACGACCGGCGGCTTCCCACTCTGGCTCCCAGGGGAGGCGCTGGAGAGGAATCCAGCGACCACCTCCACTTTTGGCCGGTGATGGAGAACCGCATCGAATCTCGGTGTATGACCGCCTGGACCCACCACTAACAGACAATCGAGCTGGGGACAGCGCTCGCTTTGGGCAGCAATGTTCCCCGGTTCATAAGCGTCTCGGTAGTGGTGCGGGACACAGAGGTGGGAAAACAAGAAGGGAGGGAAGCCCCTACACAGTTTACTCAAGCTCTTCGGCTGGGGACGAATACTCTCAATCTCAAAGTTATGACACGGTTGAATTTCATGACAACGAAAATGATCAGGCCCTAATTCCATACGACTCAGGACGGCGCAAGAGCCGAACGTCAAGAAGGAATGGCAAAGACCCTGAAGTTTTTCCCCAAGAACAGGAAGATTTCCCTAGGGAAAATACCCACGTCGGACGCACGGTAAACTCAAGAAACCCGCGAAGCTTCCCTCGGGAAAAGAGTGTGAGTGTTGTCGTTCGGCACGACGAACAACCGAGCCGACGCAAGGTTTATCGTACAGAAAATCTCCCTGACGCGGATCGGCTGAAGGTTCCCATTGACAAAAGGGAAAGGACATGCCAGCACCGGCAGGAAGAAGCAACCGATAGAGATAAAGATTACCGAGCCTCTAAAAAGTCTCGGAGTGACAAAGACGGACGCCCGCCTCGGCCAACGCACGAGTATCAGCTGAAAAAATTGACCGAATCTCCCTTCTCGGCCAAGATTCAAGCAACCCTGCCAAAGCCCGGCCTCCACCTGCCAAAGTTTCAGAAATTCGATCCCAGCACGACCGAGGCCTACACCCACCTCATTAGCTACCGAAGCACCATCTCCTGCGTCACCGACGACGACGCCATCATGTGCAAAGCATTTCCCTCGAGCCTCAGACGCATCGGCCTGCTGTGGTTCAATCAGCTGAAGGCGGGATCAATCCATAGTTTCAAAGAGCTTGAAAGAGCCTTCAACTATAGGTTCATCACAAGCAACAAGCAAGCCAAAGAGGAAGATGCCTTGGCTCAAATGAAGAAAAGGCCCGGCGAAACGCTTCGGAAGTATGCCGAGCGTTATTGGCAGTTGTTCAACGAGATACCAGGTGTTGACCAATACTGGGCAGCAAGAAATTTCAAGAATGGATTGGAAACAGGAAGCAAAATCTTAGACGAATTGGGAATTCGGGCCCCCCACGGGATGAACGAACTTATGAGAACGGTCGAGCAGTTCTGCTCTTATGAGGAGTTCCTCGCTGAGCGAGAACTTCAAGGTGGGCAAAACTCAGCCATTCCTCAGCAACTCCACGTCCCTACCCCTCAAATTTCTGCACCAAAACCAGTAGCTGTTTCACAGCCGAAGAAACAAGTCAACAAGGTAAAGGTGGCTAGCAAAAAGGCTCCAAAGGCTCACGATTACGTAGCCGAGATGACGGTATTCAAAGAGCCAATCTATTTCCTCCTAAGAACCTTGGAGCGCGAGCCGTTCTTTGTGTGGCCGAACCCACCCAAGCTCAACAGCGAGGCAGGGAACGACAACACTCAGAAGAGATGCTCCTATCACAACGAGCTCGGGCATTACACAACGGCCTGCGCTCCATTCAAGGCACTCTTGGAAAATCTGGCTGCTCAAGGACTCTTGGACGATCACATCGACTGGACTAAGACCTCGAGGCGCCAGCCGAATGCCGGAGGACAAAATCAAATTCCTAGACCAGTCGGCGTCATCAACGTAATCCACGGGCCAGTCACTAAAGAAGAGGCGCAGCAGCTTCGGTCCGAGCTTGACAAAGCCAGAAAATCCGCAGAAATTTTTTCCGTCTCCGCCCTCAAACAACCAAAGACGTCCGAGCGTCCTTGGTCGATCACTTTCACAGATCGAGACCTTCAGCGAGTACAGACCCCGCACAACGATGCTCTGGTGGTAACGGTGCAGATCTCAACTCACTCGGTAAAAAGGATCCTGGTCGATCAAGGAAGCTCGGCTGAGATTATGTATTTATCTCTCTTCAAGGAACTCAACATCCCAGAATCATCACTTGTGCCGAGTGCCGTTCCTCTAGTGGGATTCAGCGGAACACCTGTCTGGCCCCTCGGCAAAGTGGTTCTCCCCGTCGTCACAGGTTCGGTCGTCGTCAATATGGAGTTTATTGTAGTTGACGTTCCAAGTCCCTACAATGCAATCCTCGGCCGGAATTGGCTTCACTCTATCAAGGCCATTGCCTCAACCTACCATCAAGTGGTACGGTACATTGGATCCACAGGCCGACAAGAAGACCTGCACGACGATCAAGTCCAAGCAAAACAATGTTATGTCTCGGCCGTGGGAAAGGCGCCGAGCTCTAAGAGAGTCCATTGGGTGGAGGTCCCTGACAAGCCAGTCCTTGAAGATGTCGGAGCTCCGGCCGAACAAAAATCGATAGAGGACCTTGTGAAGGTACCTATCAACGAAGACGGATCACGCTTCTTCATGCTCGGTTCCAGTTTGACGGATGCCGAGCGTGACGAGCTGGTCCAATTCCTTAAGGAAAATATTGAAGCTTTCGCTTGGACCCCTTACGAGATGCCTGGCATTGACCCACAATTTATTCGGCATTCACTCAATGTTTCCAATTCTGCAAAACCAGTGATCCAGAAGCCAAGGCGTTCGGCAGCAATTCACGCTGAGGAGGTCAACGAAGAGGTAGATAGACTCCTCGCAGCAGGGGCTATCAAAGAAGTTCAATACCCCACTTGGCTTGCCAATCCGGTGGTGGTCAAAAAGAAGAATGGAAAGTGGAGGGTTTGCGTGGACTACACCAACCTGAATGATGCTTGTCCAAAGGACTGCCTCCCCCTCCCCAAGATAGACCAATTGGTGGATTCAACAATAGGTCACGCTCGGTTAAGCTTCATAGACGCTTATAGAGACTATCACCAGATCGCAATGGACCCTGACGACATGGAAAAGACAGCTTTCATCACACCTAAGGGTCTCTTCTGTTATCTTGTGATGCCCTTCGGCCTCAAAAACGCTGGAGCCACGTTTCAAAGGATGGTCTATCTGCTCTTCGGCTTGCTTATCGGGGAAATCATGGAGGCTTATATCGATGACATGGTCGTCAAGAGTCTCAAAGATGAAAACCATCTAGCCCACCTCGCCGAAGTATTCACAATTTTGAAGAAATTTAAGTTACGACTCAACGCTGAGAAGTGTGCTTTCGGCGTCAGCTCGGGTAAATTCCTCGGATACCTTGTGACTCGAAGAAGGATTGAGGCCGACCGCAACCAGATCTTGGCGGTACAACAATTGAAGGCTCCATCAACTCCTCGAGAGATACAGAAGCTTACAGGCATGGCCGCAGCTCTTAACAGATTCATCAGTCGTTCCTCGGATAAATGCCACGTCTTCTTCCAAACCTTAAAGAAGCAGAGCCGACGGAGCTTCAAGTGGACGGAGGATTGTGACAAGGCACTTGCTGAGCTCAAAGCATATCTCAGCTCGGCTCCTCTGCTCGTCAAGCCCAAGCCTTTTGAGATTTTGTACTTATACCTTGCCGTCTCTCCACACGCCGTCAGCTCGGCCCCGAAGACCAGCCCATCTACTTCACAAGTCGAACTTTGCTTCCGGCCCAAACAAGATACCTGCCCTTGGAGAAACTTCTGCTTGCTCTGGTGACAGCGGCTCGGAAGCTCCTCCCTTATTTCCAAGAGCATCCAATCATCGTCCTCACAGAATTCCCACTGAAGAATCTTCTTCAGAAGGCGGACCTCTCAAGCCGAGTCTCCCAATGGGAAGTGGAGTTAGCCAATTTCGACATCCACTTTGAGCCTCGAACAGCTATAAAGGCACAAGTTTTGGCCGACTTCATCGCCGAATTCACTCCTGGAAGCCCCGACGACGAAGCTTTGATCCGGCCAGATTATGGAATGTTGGAGCAGCACGAGGCTCGGAAGACTTGGAACCTTTTTAGCAGAGACGTATGGAAGCTCCATGTGGACGGTGCGTTAAACAGTAACGGCGCAGGTGCAGGAGTTGTCCTCGTCACTCCCTGCGGTGTATTGCACGAAAGCGCTATCACAATCAACTTCCCAGCAACAAATAATGAAGCCGAGTATGAAGCTCTACTGGCTGGACTCCGAGCAGCAGCAAAATTGCAGGTCGAAGACCTCCATGTTTTCTGCGACTCTCAATTGATTGTTAACCAGGTAACTAGAGACTACGAAGCTCGGGACCCACGAATGCTAAAGTATCAAGCTACGGCATTAGAACTCATCCGTCAGTTCAAGGGATTCCACATTGAACAGATCAATAGAGAAAACAATGCTCATGCCGACGCTCTCGCCAGTTTGGCCTCGGCTAGCAAGGCCTCCGAATACAGAAACATTAGCCTCGGAGAGATTGACGAACCAAGCTTTGAAGCACCCGCCGAGGTTCTTAATGTCACTCTCGGCCCTAGCTGGATGGACGAGATTGTTGCTTTCCTAAAAAATGATACACTCCCCTCGGATAAAAAGGAAGCTCACCGAGTCCGAAGCAAGTCGGCCTACTACTGGATTTCCGACAACGGTCAACTTTACAGAAAGAGCTTTACTGGGCCGTACCTTCGTGTCATCCATCCTACCGAAGTTCCAGCAATACTGGCCGAGCTTCACTCAGGTAGCTGTGGCTGCCACTCGGGTGGCCGCTCTCTTTGCCAACGAGCTCTAAGTCAAGGATATTTTTGGAAAGGAATGAAGAAGGACTGTGAAGAGTGTAGACACCTCCCAAGCGGGGCATCGCCATACAGATTGATCAAGTTGTATTTGCTCGATTGGTTGCTCACTTCATAAACCAAAATCATGGACATTCCCATGGCTAGGAACATCGCCACATGATAATGGTTATCATCAAATAGAGTCGCCACCCAGTTTATTAAAACTGGGAAAATAGATAGAGATTCTGGATACGGGAGCCAAAAGTACAATAAGGGGAAGGTGTTAGGCACCCCTCTTTGCCCAGTCGTGAGACTGGCCCATAATCGTTCAGCATAAGACGTATAGATGCTTTGTTTAATTCTAACACATAGTCTGTTTAGTTATTCCTTTAAACAGTAAGCAAAGTGAGCCAGTGCGATAATTGAAGCATGCATTAGAAAGCAGAAAGGCAAACAAAATGCCCCAGGGAGATGGATCTCGCGGCCGGTGAATAGATGTCACGGCCGAGAGATCCTCCTGGTTTGATGTACCGGCCGAGGGATCGAAGCCCCGGTCGGTGTTCTTCCTCACACCAGATAGAAAGATTGACAGTTAATCAAAATGCTACGATTAGTAAGAAGGGACAGTAAATAAAGCAAACCAGAGGCCGTTGGGCCTCACCACCTTGATCCCTCAGTTGCTTGATTGCTTTGGATTGGGCGTGATTGATTGATTGCTTGATCGAGAACCCTAGAGTTAGGGTTTGAACTTCGGGGTTTGATCGCCGGATTGATGGCTGCCTTCGGAAGGTTAGGGCTTTTGGAGTATGCGATTGAGGGAGTATTTGTGCAGAGTTTCGAGGTTTGATTGAGTGTGTGGGTATCTCAATTTCTGTGTTTATTTCAGAGCCCAAAGCCCCCTTTATATAGGCATAGGGATGACTCACTCCGGCCAATCAAATCACGAGATGGCAATTGCAATTGCAATGCATCTCTAACTCTACGTCGTGATCTCCGAACGTAGCCCGAACGCATCGGAAAGGTAGTGTAGTTGGATCAAACCAAACGTCTGACATAACGTTCCAGAGTCTGGAAAAAGGTCGATCTGGCGGCCGAGCAAAGGATGTCGCGGCCGTGGGATGGATGTCTCGGTCGAAGGATAGATCTTGCGGCCGAGGAATTGATCTCTCAGGGAGATTTTGCTAGCAACAGGTTGCTCGGGTGAGGGATTGATGTTATGGCCGTTAGATCGATGTTACGGCCGTCAGATGGATTCTCCTAGGCTTCTGTATTTCTGTCTGAAAGGCTGTATGGCTTTGAATTGGGTCCTCTAAGTGGTTCAAAGTTCTCACCGAAAGTCCTAAGGTCCTCAAGGAAGCAATCAGCAATCATTGTATCCATTTCATCATCGGGATTGTCCCAAGGTGGGACTTGAAATAATCGTTAGGCCAAATTGGGGTGTCTACAGATGCCCCTCTTTGACTGAACTCAGACGGATCGCGAGACATGTTTGAGTAAGAGTCAAAGCTGTAAAAAACAACTCAATTTGGTCCAACCACTATTCCAAGGCTTTTTTGAAAAAAGGTTTTGTTATGGTCGGGCCGGGAGGCTGCCTACGTATTCCACAAGGGAAATTCAGATCAATCGTAGTTCGGGCAATAAAGAAAAGTAAAAAGTTTAGAGGGTTAGAGACAGAAGACGTACCTTAGGGCTTAAAAAGCCGTAGTGTGACGTACCTAGACTGAGCCAGGGTTTTGGCGAAGAGTAGTTGAAGGAGCGCAGGGCTGCCCGAGGAGCTTTTGCGGAGAGCTTCCTTAGTTATTTTGGGGTAGATCAGTACACTGCAGGTGCGTTTGCTTTTCTTGATCATCCTTACTTTGACTGAAAGGAGCTCGGTAGAGTAGCCTATCCTTGCGAATGAGCTGGAAGGAATTGATGTAGTTGGGGTGGAATCCAAGCCATCTGCTGGAGATGAGTTGGACGCCGGTTTGTTTTTGAGATGGGGGGAGGCGGAGGGCCAGTAGCTGTAGCACGGAGCTTTTAGTGATGAGGGAACCGAGGCACGGAGCCGGTGGTAGTCATGAGGCGAGAGCCTGAGGAGTGTGACAGAATCGAGGCATGGAGCCTGTTGTAATCTTGAGGCGAAGGCCTGAGGAGATTGGATAGGACCGAAGCGCGGAGCTGGTGTTGATCATAAGGCGAGAGCCTGAGGTGGTTGATAGGACCGAAGCGCGGAGCTGGTGTTGTTTATAAGGCGAGAGCCTGAGGTGACTAGATTGAGGCATGGAGCCTACCGCGGTTAGCTTGATGGGACCGAAGCGCGGAGCTGGTATTGATCATAAGGCGAGAGCCTGAGGTGTCAGAGCTTTGAGCTTGACGTGATGAACCGAAGCGCGGAGCTGGTATAAGGCAAGAGCCTGAGGTGTCAGAGCTTTGAGCTTGACGTGACGAACCGAAGCGTAGAGCTGGTTGTATTCTGATGGTCTGTGCACGGAGCTTTCTCATCATAAGTGTTGACGTGGAGCCAAAGGATCGAGGCGTTGGGCCGATCAATAAAACCGAGGCATAGAGCCGGTTGATTGCAGGATTGACCTGTTTAATGAGAGATATGCAGAGTGTATATGTGCAATGGTGGTTGTTAGATGTGAACAGATATGATGATGCAGACTCGATGTGAAAATATTGATGCAAATGTGCACGGGCCCGTGCGTGTGTGTTTGTTTTAAGCTTAGAGCTTCTATCAAGTTCCGGACTTGAGCATTCAGAGCGTAGAGCTCGAGCATTCGGACGGCAAAATCCGAGCATTCAAAGTACAAGCTTTGAGCGTTCACTACGCAGTGGTTGGGCATCCAAGCGTAGAGCTTGAGCATTCAAGTGTATAACTTGAGCATCCAGTACACAGTGGTTGGGCATCCAAGCGTAGAGCTTGAGCATTCAAAAATGTTAGATTTTTTAGCATTCAGGCGTAGAGCCTGAGAATAGATGTCTTGATTGTTGGGGCGGCTTAGAGCCTGTTGCTTTTTTACGGCTTCGAGCCAGTTGAGGTGATGGGCTTCGAGCCGCTGAGTTGAGATAACAGGCGTAGAGCCTTTTGATAATGGGCTTCAAGCCGCTGAGATTGGTTGTTTACGGCTTCGAGCCATTTGAAACAGTGGGCTTGGAGCCGCTGAGTTGAATGAATACAGGCGTAGAGCCTGTTGCTATGATAGCGAGCGTAGAGCTGCTGGGATGGTAAACATAGGCTTCGAGCCTGTTGAGATGATGGCTTGGAGCCATTTGAGATAATGGGCTTTGAGCCGTTGAGATTGCTTGTTTACGGCTTCGAGCCAGTTGAAACGATAGGTACAGGCTTCGAGCCTGCTAAGAACTTGATTGTGTACGGCTTCGAGCCAGTTGAGACAATGGGCTTAGAGCCGCTGGGTTGGTTGTTACGGCTTTGAGCCAGTTGAAATAATGGGCTTGGAGCCGCTAAGTTGAGTAATTACAGGCGTAGAGCCTGTTGTCGGGATAGTGAGCATAGAGCTGCTGATTCGAGGGCTTCGAGCCGCCGGGTGATAGTAGATGAAGGCTTCGAGCCTGTTGAGGTAATGGGCTTCGAGCCGCTGAGTGGAAGGCGTAGAGCCGCTTTGGGTGAGATAACGGGCATAGAGCCTGCTGTGTTGAGGTAATGGGCTTCGAGCCGCTGAGTTGATGGCTTCGAGCCAATTCAGATGGTAGGCTTGGAGCCGCTGAGTTGTGTGGAGATAATGGGCTTTGAGCCTGTCAGGATAGTGGGCGTAGAGCCGTTAAGTTGAAGGCGTAGAGCCACTGGGTGAATTGATATGGGCATAGAGTCTGCCAATAATGGGCTTGGAGCCGCTGAAGTTTTGAGCTTAGGGCTGATGAGCGTCTTGTTTTGCTGGCCAGCAGTTTGTGGAGGGAGATTTTCCTCACGCTTGGGCGTGCCCCCAAGGCTAATTTTGATTACATTGTATTGGCTCGGGGATGCCCCCAAGGCTACTTTGGTTGACTGAAGACTTAGAAGTCTGTAGTGGCTTGAGCCAGTGCACCGAGTAAAATCTGCTGTTGCTAAGGGAATTTGATTAAGGGGCCAGGAGATCGATCCCTCGGCCGAAGAATTGATGTCTCGGCCGAGTAATGGATGTATCGGCCGTGAGAACGCCAAAAGCCAGGAAATCGATTTAAGTTCAGTTAAATCGATCTCACGGCCCATTTAATCTTTTCTTTCTCCTCCTCTCTCATTCTCCTATGTTCCTTTCGTTCGACGACCGCCTTACGCCGCCGCCCTCCTCCACTACCGTCGGCCGTTGCTATCTCCGACGACCATCCCCTCCGACCACTGCTGCCATTGCTGCCGGCCCTTGGTTGTTTTTGGGGAACCGTTGGTTTTTCTTCTTGGTTCGGACGTGATGGCCACGCCATCTTCAGACGTTGCGGGTTCATCCTCGCACCCTCCATGTAGGTGCGAACATCCGTCTTCTGATGAGGAGGCGATTGAGGAGCCCGGTTTGTTTGACGCTGCTACCTACGTTCTTCCTTCCCGTAGGTTGGGTTATGGCGGTTTCCTGCAGTACCACCCTCTCGTTGGTGGCCCAGAGGCCGAAGTAGTTCGCAGAGAGCCTGAGCAACACTTGAGTGTTCTAAATGTTCCGGTAAGCTTCCCTGAAAAAGTAAAAAGTTTACTTTAATTCAGAGTTTGAAAATCTGTGTATGATTTAAAGAGCGGATTTCTCATTTGCGGGATGACAATCCCTTTTAGCTAGGGGCGTGGATGAGAGAGACCCGTGTTTGGGTTGAATTGATTTTGTTTAAAGAAACTAAAATAACCGTGCCCCCTGTCTGGGCGATGCATGCTTTTAAATGTTAATTTGATGTCCCCTAGCATTTCCTTTGTTTATGCAATCATGAGATTAACTCCCTTTTTGTCTTTGGCAGAGAGATAGGAGGCTGGAGGCTCGCGGAGGAGGCAAGGAGGTGCACAGATGGTTTTTGAAGCTGCCGGAACAAGCTCGGGAATTGATGCGTGCTGCGGGTTTCGAGGCATTTGTTCTGGGCCTCGATCTTCCGAAGATGGATTGGTCATTGATGACCTCGCTAGTTGAGAGATGGTGGGACACCACCAACACATTCCACCTTTCCTCGGCTAGCGAGATGACTATTACTCCGGGTGACTTTTCTTTGCTGACTGGCCTGCGAGTAGGCGGTGTTCCTCTTAGAGTTGACCCCAGACTTTGGGAGCGAGCAGGCGCTTTGGAGTGGTTTCTGGGCAAGGTGCCCCCTGTTCGTTCGCGAGGTCACATCGACCTTGCTTGGCTGAGCAGATCCTTCACGTAGGTTGATATCTTGACCCAGGTGAGCGTCGAGCAGTTGACACGGGCCTTCCTTCTTTACCTCCTTGGGCAAACGTTGTTTGCCAACAAGGATGGTTCAGTACACACGCAGTTTTTGGCTCCTCTGCAGCACCTGGGAGCTACTAGGGAGTTTGACTGGGGCTCGTCTGCTTTGGCCACTTTGTACGGCGGTCTTGGAGCTTGCTCGCGGGACAAGAGTCCCATTCTTTGCGGCCACTTTCGAGTGCTTGAGGTACGTATCATTCCTTTGTACTTCTGTTTTTACTTTGGCCTTTTCCCAGTTCTGAACTTGCTTTGGTTAACCTGCTTTTCAGCTCTGGGCTTTTGAGCACCTTCTCCAGTTTCCTCCTGAGACTAGGCACGGTGATGCGAACTGCGTACCTCGTTACGAACGATGGCTGATGGGGCAACGGAGACCACGGTCACCAGTTTTGAGCCTTCCCGAGTGGCGGCGAGTTTTGGATCGACTGACGGTTGATCAGGTACCTTTTCTTTTGTACCTCTTGTCCTTTAGATTTCCATATTCTTGTGTCGGGACTGATTTGTCCTTGCTCTCACAGGTACGGTTTGACCCTTGGGGTGGTGTTCCAGAGGACGCCCCTCTCGCTCGTTGTAGAGTCCTAGATCGGACCCGTAGTTTGCTCGATGGTCCATTTTGCCGAGCCTGGTACTTAGGTGACCGAGTGGCCAGCCAGTGGCGATCACGCGCCGAGGCTCTTCAACTTGTTCCTCCCCCTCCTCCAGTATCCATGAGGTCCACTTCCTTGATGTCGAAGGAAGATCTGAAGAATGCCCGGATCAGAGATTGGGCAGGTTTACTCCTCCAGACAGGTGATTACACGGAGTACTGCCGTCTTTTCTTGAGCCCCTCTGTCGAGGCTCCTCCCGTTGCTCCTGTCTGGCCACGGGCACCTTCGTTTGTCTCCTTCCACTCAGACGATGGGGAGGAGGAGCGCCTGCTGCTGACTCCTTGCACGACCTCGCTCTACACTTTGCCAGACGGGGCTTCACAGGTATTTTTAGCTTCTTATGTTAGCTTTCCATCATTTCGCATTGTATCCTCGCTTTAGATGTTTGTAATGCTTGGCTGTTCCACAGGTGCCTGCCGAGATAGTGCAGGAGTGGTTTCGCGCCTACCAGAGTACAGAGGTTTTGGTTCGGAGACAGCGCCGTAGGATCCTCGAGGTATGACTTTCTTCATGAGTTTTATCTGCTATGTATCATCCCTTGAGTCTGAGCGTTTATATCTCCCTTGGGTGCAGCTCGAGGCTGAGAGAGTACCGGCTGCTGAGGGAAATGTGGGGACCAGCGAGCAGCCTTTGCCTTCTTCTCAGAGATCGCCTAGTTTTTAGGGCTTTCCTTTTCCCTGTTCATAGTTAGTAGATGATAGGCAGAAACTATTTTTGTATAGTAAAAGCAATCACAGCAACGGTTTTGTAAACAAGTTTTTGTTTGAGAAATGAGAAATGCCTTTTCCTGTCCCTAAATGTCTTGAGTTTGCATGCGATAGTCAGAACATGGCTTTTTGAACAAGTTTTTGCTTATAGACAGTTAATATGTGTGAAAATATTTGGCCGAAGAATCAATCACTCGGCCGAAGGATCATTGTTGCGGCCGAGGTATCGATTGCCCGACCGTTATGTCTATCTTCCTAAGGAGGATAGGTTTTGCTTTTAGCCAAGTGGCATCCTGTTTCATATCCTTTCCTATGCTTAGCCTTTGATTTGCTGTCTCTTGCCTTTGCCATGCTTTTCAGCCTGATTGCCAATTTTAAGAGTCTTTTGAAAGATCATACCATTGCGTTTGACGACCTTTGGGTTAGAGGGGATGAACTTTAATTCTTATGTGTCTTTGTTTTTGCCAATTCCTCGGAAAATGACTAACTCATCTTTTGCGATCTCAATACGCAGGTTTAGCTATGCCTATCATTGAGTACAAACATGTTGATATTTTCCTCTTTCCAAATGTTTGGGCCGTGAGATTGCCTACGTATCCTAATCAGGGAATCAGGCCTTTTACGTAGTTCCAAGATCACCATCTTTGGGGGCTGGGTTTTCACTCTTGGTTTTTCTTTCTTTCATGCTCTAAGTTTTGCCTAGGTTACCTGATAGAGGTTGAGTCCCTAGCGAGCTTTCCTTCAAATGCCTTGACTTTTGCCTAGGTCGCGTTTTTCGCTTTTTCTTGTCCTAGCAGGCTCTGCTCTTACTTTTGCTTGGGCGTGTAGGTTGCCCAACGAGCATTTTTCTCTCAAGGGGGTTTGTGTTTTGGAGAGGAAGCTGATGGAGATGAATCT
The DNA here is from genome assembly GCA_020567845.1 of Rhododendron henanense subsp. lingbaoense. Classification (NCBI taxonomy): domain Eukaryota; kingdom Viridiplantae; phylum Streptophyta; class Magnoliopsida; order Ericales; family Ericaceae; genus Rhododendron; species Rhododendron henanense. Next base: position 24,828,656 of record CM036317.1, on the reverse strand, counting down.
CCTGTTGCGTTTGTACTTTCACAATGGGCAAGCTAACCCTAAGTGTTCTCACGGAGATAGCGTCTTCTTCCTGAGTTTTGAAAAAAACCTAGTTCTAAGTAATTAGAGTTCATCATTTCCTTCCTAAAAGTTGGGGATACAAAGATTTTGATCCCTTCAAATTCTTCTCTTGTTTTGGCAATGAGAGCATAGTGCATGGCAATTGCAATTTTAGAAATTTGGATTTTAGATAAGCATAATCTGGAAGATGAAAAAGGAATTCTCTTAGCAGAAATAAAATGCCCAAACAGGGGCCCAAAACTCATTCTAGTTTGTTTAAAGCAAAAACAATGTTTTAATGTTTCTTATTTGCCATGTTGTGACTTCTCAGCTACTGCAGCATGTCGGGGTCATTTCCCTTGTCTTTTGCAACTTTGTACTCTTTCCCACCTTCTTCCTTGCCAAACAGAGCCTTTGAACCGGGTTCATCTCTTGCACGATAGCTATCTCCTTGAGCCATGAGTAATCCCCAGATGGATGTGTTGGCAGGAAACTCCCTTTCCCTTTCCTCATTGATTGCGTGGTCATCAACTATTTCCTCCTGATTGAATAGTGATGCTAAGGAGGTTTCATCTAGCGGATCATTGCACTCTTCTTCCATTTCATCAAAGTCGCTTTCCCTTGTTTTATAGGGTTCTGTGCACATGAAATCTAGATCTTCTCTTTCCTCTATCCATTGACTATAATCGCACTCGTCGTAAGGGTTGACCCATGGTTGCATTTGAAACTCCTCTACTTTCTCAATGAGATTGATTGTCTCCCAAACAATGGGCGGTGTTGGAATTTTGGGACGGTTGATGCGTACCACTATTTGGGCAGGCTCGAAGCGAGCGTGCCTTCTCATCATGATGACCCTTTCTTTTTCCTTCTTCCTATTCTCAAACCAGATACGAAGCCATTCGTCATCTTCTACAAATGGAATGTCTGGATCTTCCAAATTGTGTTTCGCCCAAGAGTGTTCCTTCCACTTCCTTAGCTTTTCCTCCTCTGCCTGATCTTTGCTGCTTATGTCGGACATATCCATGTCGATTACTTCTGACTGATCAGAATTATCATCCTCTTCCTCCTCCATCATGAAACATTCGTCCTCCTCGGGGAAGGTTAAGGTAGGTTTGGTTTGGTTGTCTTGGACAATGTATTGGCTGGGATTGTATGTGGGGTTGTGAGATAGATTTATGGGATTGATGCTTCGAGGTGGTGGTTCGGTATTATGAGTAGGGAGTGGGTTAGCTTGCCCATCAGGTTTTGGTGGTTTTATGGTTCGACTATCAATAAGATCTTGAATGTCGTGACGAAGACGCATACAATTGTCTGTTTCGTGCCCAGGATGTTGGTGATAGGCGCATTGCTTGTTTGGATCATGGTTTGGACCGTAGGGCGGCGGAGGAAGTGGCTTGTTTAGAGGTTTAAGATGCCCTTGACGGCTAAGGATGGTCAAGGCTTGGGACAAGGTCATGTAGAGAGGATCAAAGGTGCGACGAGGTCGATTTGAGCTTCGGGATGGGCTAGTTTGGAAAGGGTCTTGAGACAAAGAGCCAAGGGCATTCACGGAGGCGTGAGATGTACGGCTAGAGAAGGTTTTCTTAGGTGGAGGAGTGGCCTCTTCTTTCCCAATGAGTCCTAGCTTGATTCCATCTTCAATTTGCAACCCAGTGGCATGCAAGCGTTTGAAATCGGTGATAGCCTGTGTATAGATATGCCTGAGATACTTGGGTTGTAAGTTTTTGACAACTATCCTCACTTGGTCTTCCTCGGAGGGACGGTTCTTCATTTTGGCAGCCTTTTCCCTCCATCTTGCCACAAAGGTGGCGAAGTCCTCATTGGAATCCTGTTTGGTCATTTCCAAGTCTCGAGTTGTTAGTTCAATTTGGACGTTGTATGCATATTGCTTGACGAAAGCATTGGCAATTTCTAGCCAAGTTTGATAATGTACAAACTCCAAAGTGAGGAACCAGTCGAGAGCACTTCCGGTGAGGGTTCGTTGGAATAACTGGGCGATGAGCTCGTCATTCAAGCCCATCGGCTTCAGGGTGTTGATAACATGGCGAACATGACTGGTAGGGTTGCCAGTTCCATTGAACTTCTCAATGTTGGGCATCTTGAAATTCTCAGGCAGCTTGGATTCTGGGAAGAGGCAAAGTCCCTCGAAATCCAGAATTTGGTCCCCTTGTGAACGAGCTAAAGCCTGTTTGATTTCCTTGACTTGCCTGGTCAACTCAGGACTTTCTGCCACTACCACTTTATGGGGATTCTCGTCTTCCATTGATTTTTCCTCATCTTCAGCATCTCTAGCTGCCTTTTCTGCCAGTAGTGCAGCGATTTGAGCTTGGAGGTCGGCAATAGTGGCGTCGTTATCTGCCATGAAGGTAGAAGGGTTGCTTGATGAAGCTTGAGATTTAGTAAATGACGGGGTCCGTTGAGGGGATGACCGGGAAGTTCCTGAGAGCGTTTGGAACTGTTGTGGTGAGGGTGTCTTGTCAGATGAGGACGATAGATGGGAGGGTTGCAGAGACCTTTGTTTGGCGTAGCTTCGGGTGTTATAAGAGTACAAAGTTGGCTGTGGTTGCTTCTTTGATTTACCTATTGTGCCTGCTTTGAAAAGTAGAATACCTGGAAGTCAGTATTCGGCCTGTATAGGGCTAGGATTTGGGCTGAAAATCCCAACCCTTCTGCACAGAAAGAGTTAATTACAACAACAGATGGTACAAGGTGTGAGGAAGAACTTTTGCAAGTAGAATGCAAGTAGGTTCCTAGCCTGTAGGTTCCTGCCTTAGTTTGATAAGTTCTATGGCTTTCCAAAGCATGCAAGGTTTTGGTAGTTTCAGGGTGCTCCGTTGTCAAAGGGCACCAATCCTCTCACCAGCCCATCATAGGCGGTGATTGGGTGATTTCCTTTTTGATATACCACTAGGTACGAGTGACTGTGGAGTTTGCTGGAACCCCCAACATAGCCCGTGTCATGCCGGGATATCAGGTGAACTCAACGGGTTGCCCGCTCGATGCATATGATAGATGAATTAAACAAGGCATGTATTAGTCTTATGTTGAACTTTTTGGTTATGGCCCTCATATTCCCCAGCAGAGTAGCCAAAAACTGTAGACACCTCCCAAGCGGGGCATCGCCATACAGATTGATCACGTTGTATTTGCTCGATTGGTTGCTCACTTCATAAACCAAAATCATGGACATTCCCATGGCTAGGAACATCGCCACATGATAACGGTTATCATCAAATAGAGTCGCCACCCAGTTTATTAAAACTGGGAAAATAGATAGAGATTCTGGATACGGGAGCCAAAAGTACAATAAGGGGAAGGTGTTAGGCACCCCTCTTTGCCCAGTCGTGAGACTGGCCCATAATCGTTCAGCATAAGACGTATAGATGCTTTGTTTAATTCTAACACATAGTCTGTTTAGTTATTCCTTTAAACAGTAAGCAAAGTGAGCCAATGCGATAATTGAAGCATGCATTAGAAAGCAGAAAGGCAAACAAAATGTCCCAGGGAGATGGATCTCGCGGCCGGTGAATAGATGTCACGGCCGAGAGATCCTCCTGGTTTGATGTACCGGCCGAGGGATCGAAGCCCCGGTCGGTATTCTTCCTCACACCAGACAGAAAGATTGACAGTTAATCAAAATGCTACGATTAGTAAGAAGGGACAGTAAATAAAGCAAACCAGAGGCCGTTGGGCCTCACCACCTTGATCCCTCAGTTGCTTGATTGCTTTGGATTGGGCGTGATTGATTGATTGCTTAATCGAGAACCCTAGAGTTAGGGTTTGAACTTCGGGGTTTGATCGCCGGATTGATGGCTGCCTTCGGAAGGTTAGGGCTTTTGGAGTATGGGATTGAGGGAGTATTTGTGCAGAGTTTCGAGGTTTGATTGAGTGTGTGGGTATCTCAATTTCTGTGTTTATTTCGGAGCCCAAAGCCCCCTTTATATAGGCATAGGGATGACTCACTCCGGCCAATCGAATCACGAGATGGCAATTGCAATTGCAATGCATCTCTAACTCTACGTCGTGATCTCCGAACGTAGCCCGAACGCATCGGAAAGGTAGTGTAGTTGGATCAAACCAAACGTCTGACATAACGTTCCAGAGTCTGGAAAAAGGTCGATCTGGCGGCCGAGCAAAGGATGTCGCGGCCGTGGGATGGATGTCTCGGCCGAAGGATAGATCTTGCGGCCGAGGAATTGATCTCTCAGGGAGATTTTGCTAGCAACAGGTTGCTCGGGTGAGGGATTGATGTTATGGCCGTTAGATCGATGTTACGGCCGTCAGATGGATTCTCCTAGGCTTCTGTATTTCTGTCTGAAAGGCTGTATGGCTTTGAATTGGGTCCTCTAAGTGGTTCAAAGTTCTCACCGAAAGTCCTAAGGTCCTCAAGGAAGCAATCAGCAATCATTGTATCCATTTCATCATCGGGATTGTCCCAAGGTGGGACTTGAAATAATCGTTAGGCCAAATTGGGGTGTCTACAAAGAGGTGGTCAAAAAGTGCAAACCATGTCAGCTGTTCTCCCCTATTCCAAAGCAACCTGCCCAAACACTCAAGCCCATCACCAGCCCTTGGCCTTTTGCTCAATGGGGCTTGGACATTGTCGGTAAGCTTCCTACTGGTCCTGGGGGCTTCAAGTTTTTGATAATAGCAACAGATTACTTTTCAAAATGGGTAGAAGCCGAGCCTCTCGTTACCACAACCGAGGCTGACGTTCGGCGGTTTGTCTGGAGAAACATAGTCACACGGTTCGGAGTACCCTACGCAATCGTCTCGGATAACGGTTCTCAATTCGTCGGCAAAGAGCTGACTGGACTTTACGCAGAGTTTGGAATTCGATTCTTCAACTCGACTCCATCATACCCCCAAGGCAATGGCCAAGCCGAGGCTACCAACAAGACCGTCTGTGCTGGTATTAAACGTCGGCTGGACTCCAAAAGGGGGAAGATGGGCCGAGGAGCTGCCCCGAGTCCTTTGGGCCTACCGCTCCACTCCAAGACGCTCCACGGGCCAAACTCCCTTTGCAATGGCCTTCGGCATGGAGGATGTAATTCCACTCGAATCAAGATTCTCGACACTTCGTACCGAGACCTTTGATCCACAAATTAATGATGAGGCAGTAGCCACCGAGCTCGTTCTAGCCGAAGAGAAGAGGGATGAAGCCCAACTCAAGCTCGCCAGTTATCAACAAGAGGTCGCTCGGGGCTACGACCGGAACGTTCGGCTTAAGAAGTTCAAAATCGATGACTGGGTTTGGAGGAAGGTGGTCCGAGCCAGCCAGAAAACGAAGTTCAAACCCAACTGGGAAGGTCCTTACAGAGTGGTCAAGGAAGTCGGCAATGGATCATACAAACTAGAACACAAGGATGGAAGGGAAATTGAGAACCCTTGGAATGCTCTCAACCTCAGAAAAGCCTATCTTTGAAGAATCACTCGGCTTGAGCTTGACTCGGCCACTATCTATTTTTGTTCCCAAATCTTGTAACAAGTGTTGAGCACATTTGTACTTAAATTTGAGATGATATTATCCAACGCATCAGATCTACTACCTTTTTCTCTGCCTATTTCAATTATTCGACTTCGGTCACACAGCTCGGCTCTAGAGCCATCGAATCTAGCATCCACAATTTAACATCGGCTCGGACAACTTGACGTTCGACCAACCACTCTCACTAAACCTTCTGGTTTATTCCAGTTCGGCTTAAAGTTCATTTCTTGACTTGAGCAAAAATGGCCACATTCAACATTTATTTAGCTTTTTATTTTGGTATAAGACTGGCATTTTGAGCCGAGTCCAATACCAACATAGGGGCTACCAATAAGTAAATGGTCAAACAAGGGTTTAAAACCCTCGGCATAATCATCGCAAATATTTCTAAGGCATAAAGCAGAAATATGCAAACATTAAGACAAGCAAACACAGGCAAAAAACTCTAAAGGCATGAGAAAACAAAGCATGTCATGAAACAAAGCCTAGCAAGGAGGCACGGCTTGGTAAATCGTTCGGTGCCGTCCCCCTTCAAAAAACTATTACAAACCAAGTTCAAAAGTACTTGAAGAAAACAAAAACAAAAACCCTAAAGTTGAGGTGGAACATCCTCAGCAACGACATCAGCAGCCTTTTCACTCTCGGCATCGGCACCCTTCTCACCATCCTTAGGGGCCCGCTCGGTGTCCTGCTCGGCATCATCAGCTACGCCACCTTCTGCATCACCCGCCTTCTTTCCATTTGAGTCATCCCCACCTTCAGGATCGGCACCAGTAAGGTCATCAATATCCTTCTCGCTCTCGGAAAACTCCTCCGGGGGAAGTGGTGCGCACTCCTCGTCCGTGTACGGCAACACAAGCTCGAGCACTTCAGCTGCGGGAATTGACTTGGTCAAATTCATGTCTGGCTCCAGCTGCATAACCCCACACGCAGCTTTCACCCCAGCCTTATACCCTATTCGGTATGCAATGGGGATCCTCTTCTTGATCTCACCGTTTACCATCGACCGAGCGTCCCTGATGTATTCTGCACCAGCTCGGTCGTACCCTGCCTGGTAGGCCTTCTCATCTACCTCCTTCATCTTCCTCTTCTCTCTCCTCAGAACTTGGCCGAGCTCGCATTCGGTCGTCTTTGCCTTCTCAAGGAGATCATCCCTCTCCTTCTCGAGCTCGGCAATCTTGGCTTTTGCGAGCTTCAGGCCGTTCTTCGCAGCCTTCGTCTTGTCACGCTCGGCTTTTGCGTCGTCGCGATAACGTGTCCTCTCAGCTGCCAGGACCTCGGCCTGACGAGAAGCGCGCAGCAGAGCTTGTCCAGCCTGCACGAAACAAGTCATCAGCTTCGGCAAACTTCAAAGAAAACTTAAACCTGACTCGAAAACGTACCTGGACGAGGTAAGCACTAGTGTGAGCCAGGCTCGGCTGGAGCTCCCCTGGGACCCTGTCCATGTCCCTCGGCAGAGCCAGACCGTGCAGCATAGTCACAGCAAGCCCTGGCTCGACCTTGACACTGTCCTCGATGGTAACCACCCTGCCGTCGGCCATTGCGAACGATGGCGCAAACTCTAGCACAATCACTCGGCCACCTGAACCAGCTGCCTTCTCCATAGCTTTTGACCCGCCTGCAGCCAACGACTCAGTTTGCTCCTTTTCCTTTGGGAGCGGCGTCGGCGGTCTGGTAGGAAAGAAGTCCTGGGTGACCCTCTGCTTCTTTGCAGCACGTTCGGCATCATCAGCATCCTTTTGGCGGACTGCAGCCCCATCCCTCAGGTTTACTTTAACCACGTTCCTTCGTCCCATGTCGTCGGAAAATTCGGGAATGAGTGTTCGGAGAGGAGGAACACTGATACCTGGGAAATCAGATGGTTGACAGTTCTGGAACCAGAAGTCTGCTGACTTCTTAAAAGTTGGGAACTTGAGTCGAGGTTCCTTCGCCTTCTTGCTCAGCTTACTTCCTCCCGCCTGTTTCTCAGCTACCTTCTTGCCCTTAGCCTTCGTGCTCGGCCCCGCTTCCTTTTCCTTCCTCTTCAACTTCCCTTTGTACGAAGCAATGTATCCAAGCAGCGTCGGCGCGTTGCGGCAAATTTGGGCCTTCAACGTCTCCACGTGATCCTCAACGGCCAAAGGTTGTTGTGTCTTAGTTATTGCTCGGTGATCTGCAAGAAAAAGGTGTCAGCAAAATATCAGAAATCCAATGGGAGAGTAAATCATGCTCGGCAAATTAAAGAAACGAAGTGAAACCTCGAAAGTCGGTTATCTTCGGCACAGAATGCAGCCGCACTGACTGATCGCCAAACTCATAATTTCCACTGACTTCGACATAGAAGTTAGCCCACTTGTCAGTATCAGGAAGCCCATCTATCAGGGGCTCCTTACCGCCACGCGTTGACAGATACCTACGGCCGGTCTTCCCATGCCTAGACATAATGTACGTATGAAAGAGGTCGGCAACGGTGAACTCAAGGTCGTGCAGCTCCTTCAACTTGATTACAGACATCACTATCCTATAACTGTTGATTGCAAAGAAGTGAGGTACTATGCCGAACCTAGCCAGCAGTTCCCTCAGAAACGGGTGAAGGGGGAAACGGAGCCCAGCCTCACAGATGGCCATCAAGGGGACTGTTATATGTTCGGGATGGTCTTTCCTCTTATCCCTGATCCTATTACTGGCTACCTGACTGATGACAACATCGTCTGGGATGTTGTACGCTCGGCAGAAATCCGCATATTCATTGGGACGCCCGCTGAAGTAATGGGCGTGGGGACAAACCTGACCTCGCTCGAAAAGGTCGGCGAATTCCCTATTCTCAGACGAAGTCTCGGCAGGAGCAGAATGGGAAGAAGTTGTGGCTCCGGCCTGTGAACGAAGCCTAGACTCGGCCTCAGGCCCAAGTTCATGCTCGGCTTCGGATTCTGTGCTGGTAGTGAAGGTTATCTCGGGTGCAGTGTTGTACCCGCCGTCGTACTCGTGGTCACGTTCGGCATTGGAATCACTTGAACCTGACATATTCGAGTCAATCGAAGAAGCTTGGTGTCGGCTTCTGTGTCTCTCCACGTACTCTCGGATTACAAGATCTGCGGAATCGTCCCCTGAACTTTCAGAGTCGGATGAGATGACGATGATTGGGTGAGCCAACCTAACACAGACAAAAATAAAACCATGAGACCTCGTCGTCGGCCAGAAGGCAAGGATCTCACTATGCTCGGCTACCTAGATGGCCCACCCTATCGTCACTATCTGTGGACCCAAGCTTGGGAAACGTAGACTCAGGTAATGATGCTCGGCCAAACTCGTGGTCGGCCAAATCTACAACTACGTCAAAAGTTTGGGCTCGGCCAACCCCGTCGTCGGCCCAGACCACCAACATCAGGGATGGGGCTCGGAAGAACAGGTTGAAGGAGGAGTTGTTCATCTCCTCGGGCGCACTGTTCACTCAGAACAGAAAACACCCCAAAAACCCAGGAAACCAAACAGAAAATGCAGAAAACTTGCATAAACAACAAGAGAAGAGAAGAACGAGATCATACCTGGGATTTGGAGCAAGATCTGGTAGCAGAATCTGCTGGAAATCGAAGCTGGAAGATGAACGGACGCGAGGAAGAGCTCTGGCAATGGAGTTTTAGAGAGAGAAAGAGTTTGTAAACTCTCTCTCTCCTCACGCCGCTCAATATATAGAGCTAGGGTTGGGGTTCGAAATTCCCGCCCAATCATGGCACCGCCGAACCATTGGCCATCCATCGCGCGACATGTGGCATTGAAAGGACAACCTGTAGAGCTTCATGCACTCCAGCCGTCCTCTCATCAGCCGTACCCAGCCATAGAGCGACATCTGGCGCTCCACCATTTGGGCTCGGCTAAAATCTCACTTTCATTGACGACGATCACGTTCGACATTCGACAGGTTCGACCAAAGTTCAACATCAATCCCTACCACGCGTTCGGCATCGGCAGGGATTGAGGGGCTATTGTAGCAGGCCGAACCTAAGTACCCGCGTGTGCGTGAGCCGTGCCCGGCCCAAGTCACGTACGGGTCCTGTGCTCGGCACGCCACCGACGTCCTTCGCCGCAGCCTCTCCCAGCACAGGTTCGGCGGCGGAAGATAAGTCCGTACTCGGTCTTTATCCTCGGCAAGATCCCTTGCGACGTACCCTCCCCCGTCGGTCGCATGCCAGCTTCGGCAAGGTACGTGCTCGGCCACCTGCGGAGCACGGCTGCTGCCAACAATGGCTGGCTGCTGAGTCACACGCTTCCCCACGAGCAGAAGCGGTTATAACAGAAGATGATCATGGGCGCACATGGGAGTGCCAGCTCAGCTCTAAAAACGGTTACAAAACCCTAAAGTGATGTAAGGGTGGCGTAAGCCGACGCGTGTCAAGCAATGACACCGCCTTGAAGGCCAAGCTAGGACTTCCTATAAATACACGGTTATATCCTCCTGAAAGAGGTATGTTTTTACACAACCCTAAAACCCTAGCTCTTGATCTTTCCTCATCTCTTTGCAAGTGTTCTGATTCTTGCGCCGGAGGGCCATTCCGGAGGACCTCCGGTGTGGTCTTTAGTCGTGCTTCTTTTTGCAGGATCGGGGGAAGATTGAGAGTGAGATCCAAACCCCAGAGCCAAGGAGTGGACCATCCTGATCAGAGCCCCACACAATGCGATAAGTAAAGCATGCATCAGAAAGCAGAAAAGCAAAACAAACTGTCCCAGGGAGATGGATCCCGCGGCCGGTGAATGGATGTCACGGCCGAGGGATCCTCCTGGTTTTATGTACCGACCGAGGGATCGAAGCCCCGGTCGGTGTTCTTCCTCACACCAGACAGAAAAGTTAGCAGATGATCAAAACGCTACGATTAATCATGAATACAGTAAATAGAACAAACCAGAGGCCGTTGGGCCTCACCACCTTGATCCCTCGGTTGCTTGATTGCTTCGGATTGATGGTGACTGACTGATTGCTTCTCAGAAAACCCTAGGGTTAAGGTTTGAACTTCAGGGTTTGATCGTCGAATTGATGGCTGCCTTCGGGAGGTTAGGGCTTTTGAAGAGGGGTTTGAGAGAGTATTTTTGCAGAGTTTCGTGGCTTGAGAGGGTGTGGAAGTATACGATTGGTGACTCAAAAGCCCTTTACATAGCCCTTTATATAAACGCACGATTGCAATTGCATTTATATAGCCCAAAAGCCCTTTATATAGCCAATTGGTGACTCACTCCGTCCAATCAAAACGCACGATTGCAATTGCAATGCAATGCAAACTCTTCGTGGTAATCTCTGAGCGTAGCCCGAACGCATCGGGAAGGTAGTGTAGTTGGATCAAACGTCTGATAGAACGTTCCAAAGTCTAGAAAATGGACAATCTGGCGGCCGAGCAAAGGATCTGGCGGCCGAGGAATGGCTGTTGCGGCCGAAGGATAGATCTTGCGGCCGAGGGATTGATCTCTCAGGGAGATTTTCAAGCAACAGGTTGCTCGGGTGAAGAACTGATTTTAAGGCCGTGAGATCAATGTTACGGCCGACAGATGGATTCTCCTAGGATTCTGTATTTCTATCTGAAAGGCTGTATGGCTCTGGATTGGGTCCTCTAAGTGGCTCAAAGTTCTTACCATAAGTCCATGGGTTCGCAAGAAGTCAATCAGCAATCACTGTATCCATTTCATCATCGGGATGGTCCCCAAGGTGGGACTTGAAATAATCGTTAGGCCAAATTGGGGTGTCTACACTGGTATAATGTGTCAGACTTTGTAGATGATCAAGATGTATAGTACACCTTGGAGGCTTTTGGAGCTGAGGAGCTGGCTAGGATGGAGGAGCAGACGGAGCTGTAGTTAGGAACCCTAGAACCCCTTCATTTGTGTAAATATTGAACTCTTGTGGGAGTTTTGTTGTAATAACGAGCCAGACTCCATTTGGTTTTATCAATAAAATGTTTATTTAATGTTCCCAAAAATCAGGGGCGTTACACGCCCAGTACCGGTACCCGCTGCGTTTTTCTGCAACTTTTCAGCACGCTTTTGGGACACTATAAATACCCCCCTTTTACCTTTTTTCACACCCAAAGGCCACGAAATCAGATCTCAAAACCCTCTCTCACCCACCCCACTCCAATCTCACTCTAAACTCTTGATTTCAAGCTCGAATCTTCAAGATCCACGGGTTTCCATCCTCAAATCACAAGATTCTTGCATTTGGTGAACCAATGGTGAGTTTTGTGTTCTTGTTCTCACTCCTTGATGCTTACCCACGTTTTTCTCTCTCTCCTCTCAATTATTTGTTGATCTTTGCTTGTTATTCATGTTTATGGGTCGTATTCACTCTAGGTCTTGTATTTAAGCTCGGGTGTAGCTTGTTTGTGGCGGATTCAAGCTTATTCCTCTTGGTAAACCTAGGGTTTTGCTCAAAACCCATCTTGGTAGGGATTTTTCTCTTTATCTACATGTTTTGTGGTGAATTCATGTGATATTTGTGTTTGAATGCAAAGTATGGTCCGGGTGGGACACTTTATAGCTTGTGAATTGCCAATGCTTACGTATACTATACTTTGTCTTTATTGTTATGGTTCTTGAGACATATGTGACGTATTTGGTAGTGTTGGTATTGTGGTTGTTGTTGTGAAGTTGAATGTGGAGTTTATTGTGACGCAAGGGGTGGAAACACAAAGTCGCAAGGGGTGGAAATTGGTTGGAAGAAATATGTGTATGTCCATGTGTGAAAATGTTTCAATATTGGTAAATGGTGTTGGTATATGTGGTCATTGAATTCGCCATCTAGCTTGATTGCACCGTATCCATGCATAACATCTCATTTCATATAGATTTGGTAGAGAATTTCCTACTGGGCTAGTGTAGCTCAGAAAAATCCTTCTTTTCAGGTTCGAATGCAGGGCAATAGGTTGCACGACATTGTGTATTTGGAAACGAAGACTTTTTGGAAGCTAACAGGACTTAGTTACTCATCCATCTTTGTATTAGTCTACTTTTGGATAGAGATGGTATTGTAACTAATTTACTTTGTTTGATCTTTTGACATAAGATTGTAAAATTCTAAATACTTTGCACATGTATCTAAGTTAATTTGGGCCGGAGTGCCAATGTTGTTTATCTAGAAACTTGGGGACTTGACTTGTAATTAAACAGGTGGGAACTCATTTTTGGGTTATATTTACTTTATGCGAGGATCGTTTGTCGAAATAGTTTAATTATTTATGTTGAAAATCGAGGGCGTGACAGCTCGGGAGCTCTGTCACAGCATATGATGAGCTTGACCATTGACCATGGCTTTTGCAGACTCTTTTTAGTCCATTCAACGTTCAACCCTGGTCCAAGTCAATACTCAGACTGAATATTCAGAAGACCAACATACATTTCCCCCCCAAAATATATTTCACCTTATTTTTGATTTATTTTTCAAAATTCAAAACTATTTTCTCCTCCCCTATAAATACCCCCCATGTTCTACCTTGCAAAGGGCACGAAATTTGTCTCTCAAAAGCTCCCATATTTTCTGAAAATACTCTCTCTCTCTCTCTCTCTAAATTACTTCAAAGTCTCTTTCAAAAATCAAAGCAATTTTAAGGAAATCATTAGAAAATCCAAGAGCTTAACCATAATTAAGCTCTCATCTTTCTGTGATTTTCAGCCCATTTTCAAGCACCAAAATCAGTCCAAGAAGCCAAGTCAAGTCAAGCAAAGGTATAAACACCTTCATAATCTACTATTTTCAAACTTCTGAGGGGGATCAAGGGCCCATACCAGTTCCTTATACTGGTCATGAGCTCATTTGATCTTAATTTAGTAACAAGAGCAAGAAAAACACAAAGAAATAAAACTTTTTCTTGACACTGTGTTCACTCCCGAGCGCTCGAGACCATTCATGAGCGCTCAGGAGTGCTACTATCACAAAAATCTTATTTTGTCATCAAATTGTAGACACCCTATTCTGGACTGTCCAGATTAGTTTACTTACGGTCTTTGATTCCCCAATGATGATTAAGGTCGAGAACATACCGAGTTTGTTGAAGAGTTTGAGCTTTGAGCGTCCCGAACCTCATCCGAACCTTTCTGAACTCCTTGTCGAAACTTCAAGCCAGAACCAAATGGCCTCAGCAAAACCCTACTGGAGTACGCTGGTGGATGACTAGCGTGCGCTGGAACCACCGCCACGTGTCAGTCATCCCCAGTTACTGGCGCACGCCACTAACAAGCTGCGTACGCCAGTCATAGCCAGTCAAATCAACTTTATGCCAGCAGAGCACGCGGGAGTTTTGACGCCACCTGGCGTCTGCCAGCAGTCCTCTGGTGGCTGAGGACCGTCCTCCTGTTCCCTCTACCACCACACCACCTTTCAATCCAAGTCCCATGCATTAAATGCATGGAAGGCTCACTCCACCCTTAACAAACCAAACAAGCCCTAGTGCCTAAACTGATCAGCCCCTTCTCTCCTCCATAAATACCCCCCCTTGCATTTATTTGCAAGGGGTTAGCATCATTAAGGAAGCCCAAGCTTTGGTCTTCCTCCTTTCCCTCTCTTTTCCCTTGTTTTCTCTTTCATCTATTGAAAGTCAAGGCAAGGAGAGTAATACCCAGTCCATAACACCCCATACTCACCTCTCAAACCCTCAAACCTCAAGCTCAAGCTCAAACCATCCACAAAACTCACAAGCAAAGGTATAATACCTTTTGCTCCTGTCTTCTGTTCTGACCCCTGAGGGGGGCTAGCAGGGTCAAGGCTGGTAATCTATACCAGTCCTGGCCCTAATGCTGGCAAGGTTTCAAAACCGTATGCAGTGATCAATGGCGCACGCCAGTAGGTTGAGCCGTACGCCAGTCATGGTAGTATGTGCAAAACTGGCGTGGGGACCATGGATCATTGTTTTATTGCTTTAGTTATGTTCTGATCACCCTGATGCATACTAAAATTGACCTTTTGCTTACTGTCTTTAGAACTGCTTTCTTTTCCATCTGTATCTTGCTGTAGCTTGGCCTCTGGGAGCCTTCTGGTCATGTTCCAGAGCCCAGATGGTGCAAAGCCAAAGCACTGGAGCAAAGGCACAACTGGCGTACGGCCATACACTACTGGCGTACGGTAGTAGCCCAGCTTCCAGTGGCTTGGCCCTTGCATGGATCTTCCATCCAGGCCTTTGGTCATCCTCCCCTCACTGTTTAAGGGGGTTTCTGTTCATTTGGTGGCTTCTTAGCCCTTCATCTCTCTGTAATAGCTTAGTAATCTATATCAAACTGCGTGGTTTGTCCTGGGTGTGCACTGGTCCCTTCCAGAGCCCAGAGGGTTGATAACAGAAGCTGTGAGCTTGAGCTTACCGGCGCACGCCAGTTGTGGTGTGGCGCACGCGGGTCAGGGCTGCATGCAGTGGCTTGGCCAGTGCATGCAGGCTTGCTTCTGTGTGCACCACCGCACGGTCAGTGTGCTCTAGTCTGTTCAAAACGTTCACAGTAGCTTGTTCTCAATCTATTATATTTGCTTAGATCAAACATCAATCATCCATAAACATTTTGTCACATACTCTTGTATATAAACTGCAAATGTGTTACAGTTTTAATCCCCATTAACTGTTCCCCCGCCCTAACTGGCTAAGAAAATGATCAAATAAAGAGAGAAATGCAAATGTTTTATAAAATGCCTGAGTAGAGACCGATCTCCGGATTGGGCGAGAGGGGGTGCCATAAAACCCTTCCCCTCTCGTAACCTGGCTCCCGAACCTCAGATTTCAAAGGTGACGACGGACCAGTCTACAAGCCTTTTTCAAACTCGAACGAACGCAATCCAAAACGTTTTCAAAACCACGGTTTCTTGGGTACTCTCCGCAAAACCCGAGTGGCGACTCTCTGATCTGCGAAGCGTTTCGCCGCGCTTTCCGCGAGATAGGGCGCACCCAGAATTTTCATGCACTAAAAACGTGGCGGTTTTCGGGGCGTGTGCCCACACAAATACTACATTTTCTGTTCTTAGTAAATACTGGGTGTGCACTGGTCCTTCCAGAGCCCAGTTAGTTTTATTTTCAATTGCAAGGAAGCAAGGTTTGGATGTTAAGACCAGTTCTTAACTGTTTAAAACCCTTTGTTGAGCACTGGTGTCCATTAATAGCTTTATGTTTCTGTTTTTAGTATCAGAATGTGTTTGGATCTAACCAAAAATTGCAGGGTGGCTCAACAGTACTCTCGAGCGCTCAAGTCCAATCCCGAGCGCTCAGGAGTGATCTCAGTGACACCAGTCTTATTTTCTGTTATTATTCATATCATCTCATCCTACTATTACATTTTGTACATATGCACATGTATACACTTTTACTTGTTGTGCCTGTAAATATGTGCTAGCTGTTTTTAATGAAACAAAATATTTTTAATAAAATCCTACAAACATTGAGTAGAGACCAACCCTATGTCGAGCGAGATGAGTGCCGTAAAACCCTTCCCCTCTCGTAACGTGGCTTCCGAACCCAAAAACAATCTCTGGTTTTCAATTCCAAACAATTATTTCCAATCAAAACGGTTTCTCGGGTGGCAAACCTCAAATCCGAATGGCGACTCTTCAATTTTTCAAATCCGGGCAGGTAGCCCACAACACACAATTCAAATCAGAGAGATATTTCTCATACACTAGCAACTATTTGCTGTATATATAAAAATGTGAACACGTGTCAAAGCCATATCTTTACACCATGCAAACTTGGGGAAGAAACTGCACTGGGGAAAAAGTTCAGACTTAAATGCCATGAACAAGAATTTAACACTAATGTGGCAATTCATGTATGAGCAGAATTTTAATATGTACATCCAATTTCTAGTTTTATCTTCAACAGAAAGAAAGATATGATTCAGAAATCACACAATCACAAAAGTAAACCGAATCTGTCTTAAGATTGTTAGAAAAATATGCTTACTATTTGTGATGAAACCCAATAATATGAGTGCAATAAAATCGGAAATCAAAACCTGGAAATTGATGAAAACAAACTGATGATCAAGGCGAGTGTTTGTGTGTGACACTCTGTACTTGTAGACACCTCCCAAGCGGGGCATCACCATACAGATTGATCGTTTGCTGCTCGATTGGTTGCTTGCTTCATAAACCAAGATCGTGGACATTCCCATGGCTAGGAACATCGCCACACGATAGCGGTTATCATCAAAATAGAGTCGCCACCCAGTTTATTAAAACTAGGAAAAAACAGATAGAGATTCTGGGTACGAGAGCCAAGTGTACAGTAAGGGGAAGGTGTTAGGCACCCCTCTCTGCCCAGCCGTGAGACTGGCCCACAGTTATTCAACATAAGACATGTAGATGCTTTGTTTAACTCTAGCACATAGTCTGTTTGTTTAAGCCTTTAAACGGTAAATAAGGTGAGCCAATGCGATAATTAAAGCATGCATCAGAAAGCAGAGAAGTAAAACAAACTAGAGGCCGTTGGGCCTCACCACCTTGATCCCTCAGTTGCTTGATTGCTTTGGATTTGATTGTGATTGACTGATTGCCTCTTTGAAAACCCTAGGGTTAGGGTTTGAACTTCGGGGTTTGATCATCGGATTGATGGCTGCCTTCGGGAGGTTAGGGCTTTTGAAGAGAGGGTTTAAGAGAGTGTTTCTGCAGAGTTTCGTGGCTTGAGAGCATGTATTCACTTGTTAATTTCGTGGTGCAAAGGCCTCTTTATATAGGCAATTGGTGACTCACTCCAATCAAATGGCATGATTGTAATTGCAATTGCAATGCAATTCGAACTCTTCGTTGCAATCTCTGAACGTAGCCCGAACGCATCGGAGAGGTAGTGTAGTTCAATCAAACAATCGACAGAACGTTCCAGAGTCTAGAAAAAGGACGATCTGGCAGCCGAGCAATGGATCTAGCGGCCGAGCAATGGATGTTGCGGCCGAAGGATAGATCTTGCAGCCGAGGGATTGATCTCTCAGGGAGATTTTCTAGCAACAGGTTGCTCGGGTGAGGAAATGATGTTAAGGCCGTGAGATCAATGTCACGGCCGACAGATGGATTCTCATAGCTTCTGTACTTTCTGTCTGAAAGGCTGTATGGCTCTGGATGGGGTCCTCTAAGTGGCTCAAAGTTTTTACCCAAAGTCCTAAGGTTCTTGAGAAGGCAATCAGCAATCACTATATCCATTTCATCATCGGGATTGTCCCCAAGGTGGGACTTGAAATAATCGTTAGGCCAAATTGGGGTGTCTACAGATGCCCCTCTTTGACTGAGCTCAGACGGATCGCGAGACATGTTTGAGTAATAGTCAAAGCTGTAAAAAGCAACTCAATTTGGTCCAACCACTATTCCAAGGGGTTTTCGAAAAAGGTTTTTGTTATGGTCGGGCCGGGAGGCTGCCTACGTATTCCACAAGGGAAATTCAGACCAACCATAGTTCGGGCAATAAAGAAAAATAAAAAGTTTGGAGGGTTAGAGACAAAAGACGTACCTTAGGGCTTAAAAAGCCGTAGTGCAATGTACCTAGACTGAGCCAGGGTTTTTGGCGGAAGATAGTCGAAGGAGCGCGGGGCTGCCCGGGGAGTTTTTGCGGAGAGCTTCCTTAGTATTTTGGGGTAGATCAGTACACGGCAGGTGCGTTTGCTTTTCTTGATCATCCTTACTTTGACTGAGAGGAGCTTGGTAGAGTAGCCTATCCTTGCGAATGAGCTGGAAGGAATTGATGTAATTGGGGTGGAATCCAAGCCATCTGCTGGGGATGAATTGGATGCCGGTTTGTTTTGAGATATGGGGGCGCAAGGCCAGTAACTAGAGCACGGAGCTTTGGGGATGAGGGAACCGAGGCACGGAGCCGGTTGTAGTCATGAGGCGAGAGCCTGGAGAATGATGGTTTTTGACGTGGTGGAACCGAGGCGCGGAGCCGGTCATAGTCACAAGGCGAGAGCCTAGAGTGATAGAACTGAGGCGTGGAGCCTGCTGTGGTCATGAGGCGAGGGCCTGAGGAGATCGGAGCTTTGAGCTTTGATAGAACCGAAGCGCGGAGCTGGTATTGATCATAAGGCGAGAGCCTGAGGTGTCGGAGCTTAGAGCTTGACGTGATTTGAACCGAAGCGTAGAGCTGGTTGCATGCTGATGGTCTGTGCACGGAGCTTTCTCATCATAGGTTTTGGCGTAGAGCCAAAGGATCGAGGTACTGGACCGATCAATATAACCGAGGCGTAGAGCCGGTTGATTGTAGGGTTGACCTGTTTCATGAGAGATATGCAGAGTGTATATGTGTGATGATGGTTGTTAGATTTGAACAGATATGATGATGCAGACTCGATGTGATAATGTTGATGCAAATGTGCACGGGCCCGTGCGTGTGTGTTTGATTTTTAAGCTTAGAGCTTCTATCAAGTTCCGGACTTGAGCATTCAGAGCGTAGAGCTCGAGCATTCGGACGGCAGAATCCGAGCATTCAAAGTACAGGCTTTGAGCATCCAGTACGCAGTGGTTGGGCATTCAAGCGTAGAGCTTGAGCATTCAAGGTATAAACCTTAAGCATCCAGTACACAGTGGTTGGGCTTTCGAAGAGCTTCGAGCATTCAAAATGTTAGATTTTGAGCATTCAAGCGTAGAGCCTGAGAATAGATGATGTCTTGATTGATTGGGGCGGCGTAGAGCCTGTTGAGATAGTTACGGCTTCGAGCCAGTTGAGATAGCGGGCGTAGAGCCCGTTGCTGTGATAGCGAGCGTAGAGCTGTTGAGTCGAGGGCTTGGAGCCGCTGAGTGAGTGAACACGGGCGTAGAGCCGCTATGATAATGGGCGTTGAGCCGCTGAGTGATGGGCGTAGAGCCGCTGAGATGACTGTTATGGCTTCGAGCCAATTGAGATAGTGGGCTTTGAGCCGCTAAGTGATAGGTGAGGGCATGGAGCTGCTGAACGATGGGCTTGGAGCCGCAGGTGAATATGGGCGTTGAGCCGCTAGGATAATGGGCTTTGAGCCGCTGAGTTGAGCTGTTGAAATGATGGTGGATATGATGATGAGCTCTGAGTTGTTGAGTGAGCTTAGAGCTGCTGATGATGCTTAGAGCCTGTTGAGTAAGTTGATGGCGATATGGTCGCTGGAGTGGCAAGCGTAGAGCTGCTGTATAAGTTGATGTGGGTGAACATGGGCACAAAGCTGCTGAGTTGCTTGATAATGATGAATAGCAGAGCTGCTGAGTGTCTTGATTTGCTTCGGCCAGCAGTTTGTGGAGAGAGAATTTCCTTATGCTCGGATATGCCCCCGAGGCTAGTTCTGATCACGTTGTATTGGCTCGGGGATGCCCCCAAGGCTAACTTGATTTTGCTTCTATTGGTCATGGGCCTAGATTTCCATAATGGTTTGAGTCAGTGCACTGAGCAAGATCTGTTGTTGCAGAGGGAAATAGTTTGAAGGGCCAGGAGATCGATGTCTCGGCCGAAGGATTGATGTCTCGGCCGAGGAATTGGTGTCTCGGCCGTGAGATAGCCAATAGTCAGAAAATCGATTTAAGTTAAACTTAATCGATCTCACGGGTCATTCCGTCCTTTCTTTCTCTATCCCTCATTCTTCTCTCCCGTTCGAGCGATCGCCGCCGCTCCTTTCTCTCTCTCCATATCGGCTGCCGCCATTTCCTACCTTTCTGTCGTCGGTCTTCTGACCACCACGGTTCCGGCCGTCATTTTTCTTGGCTATCATGGCTTCGCCACTGCCTCCTCCATCGTCATCTGATATTCCTGCCGCATCTAAGGACACGGGCAAAGCTCTGGCCGTTGAAGCCGCGGTTCTTGGCGGGGTTTCGGGTACCCGCGTCCTACGTTCGAGTCGGCGCAGAGCCACTATTGGAGGGAGCTCCTCACAACCCATTCCTCCTGAGACAGAGCCCGAGGTTTCTATTGATGCAGGCGATGGTGCTTTACCGCCGTTTGATGTTGCCGCATACGCCCCTCAGGTTCACATGATTGGACGTGGCGGTTCGTTGCGTTATCGTCCTCCTCTTAGTGATGTCCCACCTGAGGTCTTGCACAGAAAGCTGGAGCAGCACTTTGGTTTCACCAATAGGAAGGTAAAATTTTATCCTGTCAAATGATTTTTGTATATAAGATTTTGTGAAGTGATAATTTGATGTTTGATAAGGAATTTGAGTTTTTAGAAGTTGCCCCCTGTATAGGCAATGTTTTTGTATTGATTTCTTCTTCGTATTTTTGTCAGGCAAATGAGAGGTTGCGCGTGTGGGGAAGCTGCCCCCAGGTGTTTGAGTGGCACGAGAGGCTCCCTCGGGATGCTAAGGACATGGTTGCTTTGGCCGGCTTTGAGCAGCTAATACGGGGCTTTCATCTTCCGAAGGCTGAGCTGGGGTTGACCACAGCATTGGTGGAGCGGTGGTGGGATACCACCAACATTTTTCATCTTCCCGAGGCCGGAGAGATGACGATCACTCCAGGTGATTTTGCTTTGCTTACAGGTCTGAGAGTTGGTGGTGATCCTCTTCCGATTGACCCACAGATCCACGAGCGAGAGGGTGCTTTTGAATACCTTTTGGGGAAGGTTCCTGTTGTGTCAGAGAGTGGCCATATTACTTATTCCTGGCTTCGGGAACAATTTGACCGTGCGGGCATCGAGTCTGAGGTGTCGATGCAGCAGTTGGTGAGGGCTTTTCTCCTCTATCTTCTCGGTCAAACTTTGTTCTGCAACAAGGAGAACTCGGTGCACGTACAGTTCCTGGCTGCTTTGGTAAATCTGGATGCTGTAGCATAATTCGACTGGGGGACTCCTGTTTTAGCCACGCTGTACGGGCATTTGAGTGCCTGTTCTCGTTGGGTGGACACCACCGCGTTCTTGAGGTATATGTTTTAGTTTTTCTTCGTCGTTCCTTTGTTGCTTTGATTTTTATATCTCATGTTTGTTTTTTATCTTTGCAGCTTTGGGCTTTTGAGCACTTGTTGCAGTTCCCCCCTCCGACGAGGCATGGGGAGCCTAGATTTGTTCCACGGGCGGCCCGTTGGCTAAAAGGGGCCGAAGGACGCGGTCGCCTGCTATGGATTTGCTAGCTTGGAGGCGAATTTTGGATCGCCTGACAGTGGATCAGGTATGATATTTTCTACCCTTTTCTATGCCATTTCCCTACTTTTGTTGACATTATTTCCCTTACTGCAGGTGCGTTTTGACCCATGGGACATGCTGCTTGATGATGCCCCTTTGGAACTGACCTCTGCTCGGGCTTTGGACAGCCAGCACTTCCTTTTGGAGGGGCCGTTTTTGGGAGCTTGGTATCTTGGAGAGAGGGTAGCGAACCAGTACTTTCCACGTTCCGAGGCGTTGCAGCTTGTTCCTCTCCCTCCTCCTACTGGTATGAGATCGACCCATCTTTTGACCGGAGAGGGCTTGCTGCTTGCTCTTGAGAGACAGCCGGCCATGAGTTTTCTCGTAGCGAGAGATTACTCGGCCTTTCACTTGGCTTCGCTGACCCTTCCTACTGCTACCACTGCTGTTGTTCCTCCTGTTTGGCCACGAGCCCCCAACTTCATCTCTTTACATAATGCCAACGGAGAAGAAGAACGCTTGATGTTGACACCGTGTGCTACACAGCTTTACGTGCTTCCTACCGGAGTTCAGCAGGTAATATTGCGGACTCTGCTTTAGTTTCCTTCAGTGTTCTTCCCTCGTTTTGCTATATATGTGATTATTTCCTCTGTAGGTGCCTGCTGATATTGTCCAGGAATGGTTGCATGCATTCCAGAGTGCAGAGGCCTTGACCCGACGGCAGCGAAGCCGGATAGTCGCGGTATATATCCTTTGATCTCTTCTTTTTCCAACCCACGTTTTATGTGAAACTGAATGTCCATATTCTGTGTTTTGCAGCTTGAAGCGGAGCGGGTGCCGACGGTGTCGGTTACTCAGAGTGTTGGAGTTAGTGAGGGTGGGAGTACCAGAGCTGGTGATGGAGATGCTGAAGCTGATGATGGGAGTGAAGGACAGAGGATCAGTGTCCCAGTTCCTGAGCGTTTTCATCCTGCGCCCAAGAGGGGTCGTGGGCAGTAGCTTGCTTTCTTTTCTTGTACCTGTATTTGTTAGCTCCAAAACAGATAATTGATATTTGTATTTTTATGAAGCAACTTCAGCATGTGCGGCAAGTATTTATGATTTGTGCCTTGTCTCGAGATACTTCAGATTTGTTTTTAATGGTTTAAAGCTTTATGGGTGTTAAATCAAATTGAAACATGGGCCGAGGAATGGATTGCTCGGCCGAGAATTCCATTCTTCGGCCGCTACTTCTATTTCCTAAAGAAGCTGGACTTTTTGCTTTAGCCAAGTCGCATTTCTTCCTTCTTACACTTGAATTTGATTCATGCCCTTTATTTGCTTTTGCTGTTTCCACAGTCTCTTTGCCATGTCTTGAGATCGTTGGAATGCCTTGTCCTTTATGTTGACGACTTTTGAGTCAGAGAGGACGAGCAATAATTCTCATGTGTCTCTATTTTTGTCAATTCCCTGGAAAATGACTAACTCATCTTTTGTGAGCTCAATACGCAGGGTTAGCTATACCTATCGCGGAGTACAAATTTGCTGGTGTTGTTTTCTTCTCTCCAAATGTTTGGGCCGCATCTCGATGTGAGATTGCCTACGTATCCCAATCAGGGAATCAGGCCTTTTTACGTAGTTCCAAAATCTCCACCCTTGGGGTTGGGTTTTCACTCTTGGTCTTTCTCTTTACATGCTCTAAGTTTTGCCTAGGTTACCTGACAGAGGTTGAGTTCCTAGAGAGCTTTTCTTTAAATGCCTTAACTTTTGCCTAGGCTGCGTTTTTGCATTTTCTTGCCCTAGCAGGCTTTGCTCTTACTTTTGCTTGGGTATTTAAGTTACCCAACGAGCATTTTTCTCTCAAGAGGGTTTCGGTGTTCTGGAGAGGAATTTGATGGAGATGTTCTTATGAATCTCCCGCTGCATTTGTACCTTCACAATGGGTAAGCTAACCCTAAGTGTTCTCACGGAGATAGCGTCTTCTTCCTAAGCTTTTGACAAAAACCTAGTTCTTAAGTAATCAGGGCTCGTTCCTTCCTTCCTTTTTGTCAGCAACATAAAGAATTAGATTTTTACGATCCTTTCCTTTTGGCAAAGAGACTGTAGCGTGTAGTAATAGCATTTTAAAGATTGAACCATTAATCAAGCATAAAATGATAAAATGAGAATTTATTTTATTGTAGAGAATGCCCAAACAGGGGCCCAAAATGTGTCCTAACTTCTCTTTAGGGAATGAAAGTAATGTTTCATGCGATTTACTGCGGTATCTCGGGAGTTGCTCCTTTGCCTTTCACAGTTTTATACTCTTCTTCACCCTCTTCTTTGCCAAACAGAATCTTCAGGTCAAACTCAGCTAATACTTCGATCCAGTCTTTGGGAATGGACGTTGAATTCATTGGTTCTTCTTCCACATCACTGTCAGTCCATTCTTGATCAAAGAAGATTTGCATTCCAGGGTACCTTTGCTTGGTAATTTCGTCTTCCCATGTTTCTGCGAAGCCACAAAATGGGAAGTCTTCTCCTTCTCTTACAAACCAACCATTGAGTGTTTTTGGGATCATGAGTTTCTCTTCTTTGACCCTGCTTCCTCTTGCCCTAGCCTTTTCCATGCTTCTCTTCTTTTCCATCTCGGCTTCTGTCGGGGTGTAACCAAGACCAAAGGCGTATTGATTATGCGGGGGATCAATCATTTGCGGGATGCCTTGTGATCTTTTGCCTAAACCCAATCCAGGGAAGTAGTTTTGTTTCTTCATCATCCATATGGCAGGGGTGCTTATGTAGAAGCTTCTTTCAGCCATCAAGGCTTGCACAGCAGTTGCTTCCTCAAGACTGAACCCGGTAAGGAAGGTTTCTTTGGTCCCTACCTCTTGGACAGGTGTGTCGGAATGAGCTCGGATTGATGAATCCCCTAGAATGGTTATTACTCTTCCATCTACTGCAAATTTGACTTTCTGATGCAAAGTGGAAGGCATTGCCCCAGCATCATGTAACCAAGGTCTTCCTAGTAAAAGATTGAAGGTGGCTGGTATATCCATCACATGGAACTCTACGTCTCTTTTGATCTTTTCCACTTCTACTGGCAGTGTGACGTACCCAACCACTCTTCTCTTTGAATTATCATAGCCCCTTACGCCTTGGCTTGAAGGGCGTATGTCGGTGGCACTTACCCCTAGCTTGTCGAGGGTCCTTTGAGGGCATACGTTTAAAGCAGACCCATTATCCACCAAGACCAGTGGGATCCATTTAGTGAGACATTTAAGTGAAATGTAGAGAGGTTTATTGTGTGCGGGTCCTTCAGGAGATAGATCCTTGTCAGTGAAGGCTATCGTCGGTTTTGGAGCTTTTGACGTCATTATGAAACCTACCAGATCTTCGGGGGTGATGTCGATGGGAACTTTAGCTTTTCCCAAGGTTTTGAAGAAAGAGTTACGATGCTCGTAGGAGGACATAAGCAATCCCCAGATAGAGATATCAGCTTGGATCTTCTTCAGTTGTCTTAGCACCCTGTCTTCCTCAGGTTCGGTCCTTTGGCTCTCTTCTTCTTCTTCTTCCATTACTCGCGTTGAGGTTGAACTTTCGCCACTTAGTTTAGGAGGTTTGTACACCCTTCCGCTTCGAGTGAGATGACCTATTTCTTCTTCTTCTTGGGTGCCCCAAGGATCAGCAGGCTCAATTTTTCCAACTTCCCAATTGCTTGGTAGGGCTTGGCGTATGTCTAACCACCAATCCCCATCATCAATGGCGTAGACGTGGGGTTCTCCTCCTGTTTCAAGGTATTCATCTTTCTTAGAGAAGATTAGGGATGGCTTGGTCGGGATGTTTGGGACGATGTATTGGGTAGGATTATATGTGAGGCTATTGGATAGGCTTATGAGATTGATGTTTTGAGGCAGTGGGTTGGTATTGTGAGCAGGAAGTGGATTAGTTTGCACATTGGGCTTGGGAGGCTTTATAGCTTGGCTATCGATGAGATCTTGGATATCATGACTGTGGGCTACCTGCCCGAAAAATAAATGTTTATATTTTTCCGCCACTTTGAAGAAAAATACCGTTTGAAGAGTCGCCACCCGAATTTGTGGTATATCACCCGAGAAACCGTTTTGTTTCGAAAATGGTTGATTTGACGTTGAAAACCAGAGATCAGTTTCAAGGGTCCGGAAGCCATGTTACGAGGGGGGGAAGGGTTTTACGGCACCCCCCTCGCCCGATTCGAGATCGATCTCTACTAAACGTTTGCGGGATTTTTAAAAGGGATTTTGTTTCATTTACACCAGCTAGCAAGTATCCACAGTTATAACAGGTAAGCAGTGTATGCATGTGCAGTTGTACAGGGGGAAGTGAAATGATGGAGTAACAGTGAGCAAATGCATAAATGACAGAAAACTGGAGACTGCCACTGACTTCACTCTCGAGCGCTCGAGAGCAGTCCCGAGCGCTTGGGAGTTCTGACACTCAACCTGCAGATTTTGTTAGAACAGGCAGAATACAATGCAAAGCTGGAAACTGAAATGATATTAAGTATACTACTGGCTCAGCAGAGGATTTGAAAGACTGAGCTAAGCTTTCAATCTTTCAGATCATGCATCCCTGCCCCAACAAGACTAAATCTATAAATTTAAAAGAGCAACAGGCCACACTAATGCATGCAGAGACCAGATAGCACAGCAGACTGGAAAATGAGAAGCAATGACATGCATGCACTCCCGAGCGCTTTGGAATGGTTCGGAGCGCTTGGGAGTGAGCTGCATGTCAGCTTACTCTCAAATAGGAAATGGTACTATCTTGACATGCAAAGGCCCCTATTTCGGTATTTCCCAAGAGGAAAACGTCTTTTAACTTTGGAAATACCTTATTTTACATGAAAACTTGTAATAAACGCTTCTGTTTTGGGGAAAATGGTTTTCTGTACATGCATGCCAAAATGAAACCATTTCTTTTAAGATCACACATCATTCCCAACCTGCTGTATCACAAAGGACCATGCATGAAGCCGGGAACAGTCCCGAGCGCTCCGGAGTACTCTCGAGCGCTTGGGAGTGTTTCCAGTAAGGGTTTTATGAAAACATTTTTTTTGTACCCCATTGCTCTTGTTTTTACACTAGGGTCTCCCAACCATGCACTCAGTATTGAAGACTGGGTCAGGCTGAGAGACCCCCCTCAGAAGGGAAGAACAGCCTCTTTAGTTGTGATTAAAGGTAGAAGTTTCTACCTTTTCCTTGAACTTTTGCTCCTTGGAATGACTTTGAAATGTGGATGAAGAGAGGAGAGTGCAAGAGATCAGAAGAGTATTCTGGATTTCTTGCCCTTTTCCTTGGTGATTTCTAAAACTTTTGAGGTTTGGAAAGAGAGTTTGGAAGTTCTTGGTTTTTAGCTAGAGAGAGAAAGAGAGCAGAGAGTGGGGTTCTGTGGGATGAAAATTTCGTAGCCCCCTCTACTGAAACCAGACCCTCCTATTTATAGGCAAAATAACCTATAGTTTTTGAAATCAAATGGGTTTACATAAAATATTTTTTTAATAGGAAAATCTTTGGCCTGAATCTCTGCCAACAGAGGTTGAGTGTGGACCGAGCTATCGGCGGGCTCAAGGTGGTGGTAATGATGAGTTGCATGGGTAGTGGGTGATACTGCCATCCATTGGGCAGCAAAGAAGACTCGAGCGCTTGGGATCACTCCCGAGCGCTTGGGTCTTCAATCTCGAGCGCTCGAGAGTGAGCCAGGCCAGAGGTTTTGGAAAACGGTTTTGAGCGCTCGGGACTTCTCCCAAGCGCTTGAAAATGCTTTTGACCATTTTTAATCCCTCTTCAAATCTTTCAAGGAGCAAAGTTCCGATCGGTACTAGGCTTGTTTCAATCCAAAGTCATCATCAGGGAGCCTCCGGGCCACAAATCAAGGAATTTTGAAAAGTCCAAATTGGGGTGTCTACAGTTGCCCCTCTTTGGGCGACGCTCAGCATCACATCTAGATACGAGTGCCGTCCAAAGATTGAGACAGCCCAATTCGAGCCAAATCAAATCCTTAATTCAAAATCAAATGCAAGTAAAGACACAAACATTTGATGCATGCGGTCGCGTCTTTTCAGACTGCCTACGTACACTTTTCTGCAAGGATCAAACCAGCGTAGTTCTTTGGGGCAAATGCAGACATGCAGACATGCAAGCAAATGATAGAAAGGTGTCCCTCAGGACAGCGCCAAATCTATGGCGGCGGAAGAAGGGTGCCAAATCTATGGCAGACAAGATGGGTGCCAAATCTATGGCGGCGGCTGACCTGGAGAAAACCGGGGATGAAGGGTGCCAAATCTATGGCGGCGGAAGGAGGGGTGCCAAATCTATGGCGGCAGCTGACCTGGAAAAAACCGGGGATGAAGGGTGCCAAATCTATGGCGGCGGAAGGAGGGGTGCCAAATCTATGGCAGACAAGAAGGGTGCCAAATCTATGGCAGCGGCTGACCTGGAGAAAACCGGGGATGAAGGGTGCCAAATCTATGGCGGCGGAAGGAGGGGTGCCAAATCTATGGCAGACAAGACGGGTGCCAAATCTATGGCGGCGGATGAAGGGTGCCAAATCTATGGCAGACAAGATGGGTGCCAAATCTATGGCGGCGGATGAAGGAGAAAACAGGGGATGAAAGGTGCCAAATCTATGGCGGCGGAAGGAGGGTGCCAAATCTATGGCAGACAAGATGGGTGCCAAATCTATGGCGGCGGATGAAGGAGAAAACCGGGGATGAAGGGTGCCAAATCTATGGCGGCGAGAGGAGGGTGCCAAATCTATGGCAGACAAGAAGGGTGCCAAATCTATGGCGGCGGATGAAGGAGAAATCCGGGGATGAAGGGTGCCAAATCTATGGCAGCGGAAGGAGGGTGCCAAATCTATGGCAGACAAGATGGGTGCCAAATCTATGGCGGCGGATGAAGGAGAAAACCGGGGATGAAGGGTGCCAAATCTATGGCGGCGGAAGGAGGGTGCCAAATCTATGGCAGACAAGATGGGTGCCAAATCTATGGCGGCGGATGAAGGAGAAAACCGGGGATGAAGGGTGCCAAATCTATGGCGGCGGAAGGAGGGTGCCAAATCTATGGCAAACAAGATGGGTGCCAAATCTATGGCGGCGGATGAAGGAGAAAACCAGGGATGAAGGGTGCCAAATCTATGGCGGCGGGAGGAGGGTGCCAAATCTATGGCAGACAAGAAGGGTGCCAAATCTATGGCGGCGGATGAAGGAGAAATCCGGGGATGAAGGGTGCCAAATCTATGGCGGCGGAAGGAGGGTGCCAAATCTATGGCAGACAAGAGGGGTGCCAAATCTATGGCGGCGGCTGACCTGGAGAAAACCGGGGATGAAGGGTGCCAAATCATGGCGGCGGAAGGAGGGTGTCAAATCTATGGCAGACAAGATGGGTGCCAAATCTATGGCGGCGGATGACCTGAAGAAATCCGGGGATGAAGGGTTCCAAATCTATGGCGGCGGAAGGAGGGTGCCAAATCTATGGCAGACAAGATGGGTGCCAAATCTATGGCGGCGGATGAAGGAGAAAACCGGGGATGAAGGGTGCCAAATCTATGGCGGCGGAAGGAGGGGTGCCAAATCTATGGCGGCGGCTGACCTGGAGAAGGGATGGAGAGTGCCCGCACGTATAGTACCTCAATGAATGAACTGAATTTTAAACATGTAAGTAAAAATAAATGCATGCTTGTGATATGCAGGTGCAGCCACGATGTTCAGTCAGGGCATGACCTCAGGCTATCGCGAGCTCTCCAGCTTCTGCTAACACACGGGGACAAGGGACACAGAGAGTGTCGCGGCGCTGCAGAGGCTGGACAGTTCGAGGTAGTCCCTAGGGCGGCGTTCCAGCGGAGACTGCTCCTGGCTCTTCAAGAGACGATGATGGTGACGACAATGACGAGAGTGACAGCATAGAGCCCGAGGGCCACCAGCGGAGAGGGACTCGTCGTGTCTGAGCCTTAGGTTTTTGCTTTGCTAGCTTACTCATACATAGACCCCGAGCGCCGAGGTAGTTGTAGCTTCTAGGCCTGCGTGCCTTGATTTTGTTTTAGGTCTGCGTGCCCCGGTATTTAGGATTGGGTGGTGCTTGCCCCAACTTTTGTACTTCCTTTCTTACTCATTGTAAATACCATACTTCATTTATGAGAATTTGCACTTCGTTCTTCGGTATTCGTTTCGCACTCTCTTTAAGAATTGTATTTTATGAAATATGTACGTCTAGCTTGCAAGAAAGTAGAGAGCACGCGAATTTCAACCGATACTCTCAAAGTAAGAACGAAAATCTGACATCGACACACAGTCAATAATGCACATTGCGACTTATCGTTGGGTTCAATAAAACACGCTTCACGTGGTATTTGACGTACTCGAGAGGCGAAAGTCTTGGGAATTTTAACATTTTTCAAAGAACAAGAGCCAAAACGCAAGAAAACATGTAATGGAAACCGTTGTATTCCCTGAGAACACGTCGAGAACTTTCTGATTGGAGTTGGGCGTATTTGTGGCGTTGAACTGAGGCTGGAACACTGGGATCAGAACCCTCTGTAAAATAGTAAAACTCTCGAGCGCTTGGGAGAGGTCTCGAGCGCTTGGGTCTTCACTCCGGAGCGCTCGGGACTTCTGTCACTGGCAGTTCAGAGTTGTTTCCCAATGCCACTCACTAGCTATTCCCATGTTGTCTTCTTCTGCATGTACCCTTCCAAGACGTCTCGTAACTTTGCACCATCTGTTTCCCAGCAGAAACAACTTTCCAAAGCAAGATTTGGGCTTTTTCCAACATTTTTCAAATTTCCAAAGTTTGAAATTTTGAAATTGTCTTGAAAATGTTGAGCTTGAAGAGTTCCAAGGCTAGTGAGGGCTGGCATTGCATTCTCCATACCTCTATAAATAGAGAGCTCCTGTCTTGGCCATTCATTCACACCTCATTCCATTCTTCTCCTCTCAAGAACCCTTTTTCCTTCCAAAAACCTATTCCTCTCTTGGCCTTGCTAAACCAAGCCTTGCTCCGTCCCTGGTTGGACAGCCTCGAAGGCATCGATTGGCTGAACTTCCGGGGACACCGACTTTACGCTCTTAGGCATCTTCGGGAGATCGCAATCCGTCATGTCTTGCTACATGCGGCGGTGCGCTTTTGGGATTCTGAAGTGCACGTCTTTCGCTTTGGTTCTCAAGAGCTATGCCCCACCGTCGAGGAATTCCATGCTTACCTTGGAAGTCACGACTCCACGGAGCCCATTGTCCCAATGCTTAGGGAGAGTATGAAGAATATTCTGAAAGCTAAGCTAGGTGTTAGTGGAAATGTCGCTGAGTTTCTTACTCGGGGCAATGCCATCAACATCGTGCAACTATACGAGAGATTCAGCCCCCCCGGGGATTTGACAGACTTCAAATACCAAGGCCGACGAATGGCGGCCTGTTGCATTTGTCTTTTGGCGGCCTTCCTGTTGGTTCCTTCAGTTGGTCAGCCCAGTTCTCTATTGGTGGGCGTCGCTTCTCAGATCGAAGCTCGCAAGGATGTCGCACCCTTGGTCCTTGCCGAGACTTTGATGGGGTTAGATGCTGTCCATGCTGGTCGCACAAGGGTTTTCGGCGGTAGCCCGCTGTTACTGCAGGTTAGGGACCTCACTCAGCTCTCCTTTTTCTATTTCTCTCATTCATTTTACCTCATCACTCGGCTTAGGCTTTATCTGGCTCCTTACTTGTTTTCCCTCTTTTTGGGTAGATGTGGCTTTGTGACAAGTTAAGTCTGCTGACACCTCCGGCCAATGACTGGTGGTATCGTGCAAGTGGATGGAACCGCCCTTTTCTAGCGACGTACAGCAACGAGGATGACTGGGCCGATTTCTTTGCTTCTGCCGAGGAAGATGACATCGTTTGGCGGTGCCATTGGCTGAGGCTCCCTGCCATGACTGCTGGTAACATGGGTTTGACGCATGTCCTTGTGGCTGGCTTGACCGGCTTCTCTTTCTATTCACCGTTCCGCATCCTCCGTCAGTTTGGACTCAATCAAGAAGTGCCGCCGTCGGGTTCTGAAGCGCTTCGTCTCCCTCCCTTCACCATTCCGGGCCTTCGGAGTTATGTTCGATCGTGGGAGGCTCGCAGGACTGAGCCAAGTGATCCACTTTTCTCTATTGCCACGACCGGAAGGTATCGCAAATGGTTGAGGAGAGATGTGGAAGCAAGGATGGGTTGACCATTTACTTTGCCGTTTTTTGAAATAGAAGGAGTGTGTTAAAAATGTGTGTTTTTTCGTTTTCATGCTCAGCTTGTAATAAAGAGATAATTTGAATAAAATCGGCTAATTAAGGGTTTCCCCCTTTTGGTTGGTTAATCGCATGCGCCTCTGAGAAAACGTTCTGATTCGTCAATTTGGATTTTGATTTTAGAGATATTTAGGACCGAACCTCAGCGTGAGATTGCCTACGTATCCCTCGTGAAAGGGAATCAGGCCCATACGTAGTTCGGGCTAGGGTTCGCTCGGGTATTAACGCTCTCCTCTTGCGCTCTAAATTTTGCCTAGAGCCGCCCTTTCAGGTTTTCGGCCTAGCGAGCTCTTTTTCGGCTTTTGCCTTAACTTTTGCCTAAGCCACCCTTTCGGGTTTTTGACTTAGCAAGCTTGCTCTAAATTTTGCCTGGGACCACCCGCCCTTGCGGTTTTCTGTCCAGCGAGCTCTCTCAGGGGTAATACCGTTTAAGCTGATCCAAATTGACAAGATTAGAGAACTCGTTGCCGTCAAGGTCGATGATTGAGGCCGCTCCTCCGAAGAGAATGGTCTTGATGATGTATGGCCCTGCCCATTTAGGTCGGAACTTTCCTCGCAGGTCAAACACCAGCGCGCGAATTTCCTTAACTACCATATCCCCCTCTTGCAGGTCCCTTGGCTTCACTTTCTTGTTGAACGCCCGGGCGATCCTTCGTTGGTAACCCTGAATGTGGTACAACGCCCGTAGCCTTCTTTCGTCGAATAACATGAGTTCTTCAAATCTTCCACTGATCCATTCAGCCTCATTCACTCCGCTCTCAGCCATGACTCTCAGCGATGGAACTTCTAGCTCGATAGGGAGAACGGCTTCCATACACCAAAGAATAGGGTGTTGCCCCCGTCGGTGTACGAATAGACGTCCGGTATCCCCACAGAGCTAGCGGTAATTGTTCGTGCCAATTCCTAGCTGACTGAGTGGTCCTTTCGAGGATCGTCTTGATCGTCTTGTTCGCTGCCTCAACTGCCCCATTCGTTTGTGGCCGATAGGTGGTCGAATGATGCACTTCGATCTTGAACTCGTCGAAGAGTTCCAAAACCCTTCCCTTGAAGTGAACTCCATTATCAGACACGAAGGCTTAAGGGACTCCATACCGATAAATGATGTTTTGCCTGATAAAATGAGCCACTTGAACGGCCGTCAATGTCTTATACGAGGCTGCCTCGACCCACTTGGTGAAGTAATCCACTGCTACCAGAACGAACCTGTGACCATTGGAAGCCGCGGGAGTGATCTTTCCAATAACGTCAATGCCCCAGGCGGAGAATGGCCATGGTGTCGCCATTGAGTGTAACTCTGAGGGCGGGACATGGATAAGATTGGCATGAGTCTGGCACTTATGACATCGGCGCACATACTCGATGCAGTCTGTTTCCAAGGTTGACCAATAGTATCCCAACCTCAGAACCTTCTTTGCTAGCATCATTCCGTTCATGTGGGGTCCACAAACACCTTTATGTACCTCTTCCATTACTGCTCTTGACTCGTCATCGTGAACACACAACTTATGAACTCCGCACGGAGATCGCCAGTACAATTTCCCACCGCAGATGATGTATTGAGATGCGAGCCGCTGCAAAGCGATCCGATCCTTCTTAGTTGAATCCGCGGGAAATTCCCCCTTCTCGACGAGATTCCAAATATCGTGGAACCAAGGGAGGCCATTATCTGGTTCGTCGATGTTCATAACATAGTCGTACACGTGTTTCCCCCTCTGCTCAATCATGACGGGTCTTAGCTTTACCCCGATTGGAAGTTCCAGCATGGACGCTAAAGTTGCCAGTGCGTCCGCGAAGCGATTCTTCATCCGCGGTACGTGCGTGAAAGTCACCTTCTGAAAGTTCGGGATAAGTTCGTCGAGTTGCTGATGATACGGCTTCATTTTCTCATCCCTTACTTTCCATTCCCCATTTGCTTGTGATACGACCAAGTTGGAATCTCCGACAACTTCCAGTACCTTGACTCCAATCTCCAATGCAGCTTCCATTCCCACAATACATGCTTCGTATTCTGCCTCGTTGTTTGTGACTTCGAAGTTTAGCTTGAATGCGAGGGGAATGTGCGACCCCTCAGGCGAGACTAGCAGTATGCCAATTCCAAAGCCCTTCTGATTAGCGGCTCCATCGAAGTACAACATCCACGTTTCGTCAACTGCTGTCATTACATCCTCGTCGGGAAATTGAAATTCGGTGTGTTCCGGGCCCTCAATCGGGCAATCCGCCAAGAACTCCGCCACTGCTCTTCCTTTCACTGACTTGCGAGTGACATACTTGATTTCGAACTTGGCCAATAAGAGCAACCAACGTGCTAACTTACCGGTAAGTGCTGGCTTCTCGAATAGATATTTGAGGGGATCCATTCGAGAAATCAGTATCACCGAGTAAGCCAGCATGTAGTGTCTCAATTTCTTTGTGGCCCATATCAGTGCCCAGCACGTCTTTTCCAATGAAGTGTACCGTTCTTCGCTTCCCACCATCTTCTTGCTCAAGTAGTAGATTGCCCTTTCAACCCCATCTTCTCCTTCTTGTGCCAACATGCACCCCATTGACGAGGGCGTGACGGACAAGTACAGGATCAAAGGTTTTCCCGGGATGGGTGGCATCAAGATTGGAGGATTCTAGAGATAAGTCCGCACTGCTTCAAAGGCCTTCTGACACTTGTCATTCCACTCGAATTTCACGTCTTTCTTGAGTAGTCGAAACAGTGGTTCACAGGTCAAGGTCAACTTGGCGATAAATCGGCTAATGAATTGGATCTTCCCTAAGAAGCACCGAACCTCCTTCTCGGATTGGGGTGGCTCCATTTCCAGGATGGCTTTGATCTTGGAAGGATCCACCTCAATCCCCCTGGTTGTGATCATGAAGCCAAGCATCTTGCCAGCCGTGACTCCGAACGTGCATTTCTGTGGGTTGAGACGCATCCTGTATTTCTGAATCCTTTCCAAGAACTTTCTCAATGCTGGGAGATGGTCTTTCCGCTCCTTTCCTTTCACTATCATGTCATCGACGTATACTTCGACCTCCTTATGAATCATGTCGTGGAGCAGTGTCGTGGCATCCCTTTGATATGTAGGACCTGCGTTTTTCAACCCAAATGGCATAACCCGATAACAGTATGTCCCCCACTCGGTGATGAATGTTGTCTTTTCCCTGTCTTCCAGAGCTAGGAGAATCTGATTGTACCCCGAGAAACCATCCATGAATGATAGTAAAGCATGACCTGCAGTGTTATCAACAAGTATGTCTATATGTGGCAATGGGAAGTCGTCCTTAGGGCTTGCTTTGTTCAGATCTCTGAAATCGACGCACACTCTAATTTTTCCGTCCTTTTTAGGGACCGGAACGATGTTTGCGACCCAAGTGGGGTACTCTGTTAGATTAGAAAACCGGCATCAATTTGTTTTGTGAGCTCTTCTTTTATCTTAAGCACCCAATCGGGCCGCATTTTTCTCAGTTTCTGCTTAATGGGTTTTGCATCGGGGAAGAGAGGGATCCTGTGCTCGACGATCTCCGGGTCGATTCCGGGCATGTCCGCGTGAGACCAAGCGAAAACTTCTTTGAACTATTTTAGCAAATCGGTGAGCTCTTGAAGCTCATCGGGGGACAGCCCGGAACCAACTTGAACCAATCGAGGGTTCTCCTCATCACCCAAATTTATAGAGATTATTTCTTCTTTTAAAGGCTGAGCATGCCTTTCATTTTCGCGATCGATGAGGGAACGGATCTCCTTGGGGACGTCCCCATCGAGGTCTATTCCTTCATCGTCGGGGTCTAAACAATTTATTTCAAAAATCGGCAAGTAAGCAAAAGCGTCATTCATTTCATAAGCAGCCTCCTCAGAAGGGGGGAATACAGCGGTTGATTCAAACTCAAAGTAAAAGCTACGCTGTGGAGGGCCGATAGGCACAAACTCCGACTCTGTGTTATACGACGAGTTAGTGTCGGACCCGGATTCAGACTCAGTGTAGGTGCTGTGAGTGCGAGTTACATGTGGTATGAAAGTGCAATTATCATAAACGCCTACAGCCTCCACGATGAGTTTGGAAGGATCTTCAACCTCTTCTTCCTCTCCAAGCACCAGCACAGCAGCGTCTTCGACCATACCCTCCGGATCTTCACCCTCGAACAGGAGTTGGAGACTGCCCAAACCAAAAGCCTCTAGCCAGTCGAGTGCCTCAGATACCTCTTCCACCTTGGTCACTACTTCATCCTCTTCCCAAGTGTCGTTGGCAAAGATTTCAAACCCCGGATACTTCATTTTCGTTTCCAGATCCACAAAGGGCTCGGGTTCTCCTTGGTACAGCGCCTCTTCCATTTTCAGCTTAACCCCGGCTGCATGAGCCCGGGCGCGGTTGCGCCACTTCTTTGCTGGATCGCTCTTCTTGGCCTCATATCCTAGACCAAAGCGTTCGTTACTTCCAGGAAAATCAGGGAACTCCAGGACTCCTTGACCATAAAGTCCCAAACCCATGCCCGGTAGATATTTCATCCTTTTCATAATTTCCAGCGCTGCGGAACTCACCAAGAAGCCGTCCTCGGCCCGGATGGTGCACACTTTCGAAGTCATAACTGCAAAGCCCCCTATGGCAATGTCCTCCTCTCCATGCATAATCTCTAGTAGTGGGGAGTTGTCCTCTGAGTGTGGACGGATGCCTGAGTCTCCATGGATGATGAGGGTTCTAGAATCTAAACCCAGAATGAGTTTCTGATGCAGCGTTGAGGGCACACCCATGACATCCGACCTGTGCAGCCATGGCCTCCCCAGCAGGAGGTTGAACGACGCAGGTATCTCTAACACACAGAATTTGACAGTGGTTTTAAACTTCCCCGTCACAAGTTCCAAGTTGATTGTCCCCAAAACATCGCGGTGCGTATTATCATAGGCGTGGACACCCAGATTCGATGGTGCAAAGTCCTTGTTCTTGAGGCCCAAGCAATAAGCGGTGCGAAGAGGGCACACATTGATGGCTGAACCGTTGTCAATGAGAATTGCGGGGACCCATTTTCCGAGACACTTCATCGTCACGTGCAGTGGTTTGTTATGGTCAGCTCCCTCCGGCGGGAGGTCCTTTTCAGTGAACGATAGGGTGTGCTGGGTGAGGTTCATCGGGGTTATGAGGGCAATGAGAGCTTCCGGGGCTATATCAAAGGGGACCTCGAATTTAGAGAGAGTGTTTACGAGCCTGCGGCGGTGCTCGCGGGATGCAGCTAACACTCCCCACATAGACATACGAACAGGGGTTTCTTGGAGCTGTTGGATTATGGGGTCAGTGGTGGCCGCTGGGTTTCGTTGTTGGGAGGCATCAGGGTTTGAACTCACGAAAGGGTTGAGATGGACAGGTGGGTTAGATTGAGGTGGCGGGTTTGTGGAGTTAGGAGGGTTGTTTTGTGGAGCTTGAGGGGTGTTCGGGTTCGCCGAGTTGACGGGGTTGTTCTGCCGCGGCGGATGGGGCTCGGGACGAGCTTCCCCGCTGGAGGTTGGTTGGCTGGTACACTCTTCCACTCCTGGTAAGATTGCTGATTGTTTTGGGAATGGGCTCCCACCAAGTACCCTCCCAAAAGTTGGAGAAGTCAGAGTTGCAAGGGTCAGCCTTACGTTTTCCTTTGTCAAGTGTAGTTTTCTCCAAGGTTTCGTTGAGGGTTTCCATCTCCAGAGCGTGCCACATATTTCCTTCCTCTAGGGAACTCCAAAAGTTGACGTTGTTGTTACCGTTGTTGTTGTTGTTGTTGCTGCTGTTGTTGTTAATCTACAGAGAGCCTTCATCTATCATGGCTCTATTGACGGTCAGTTCCTCGCCATCAACCCACACATTCACCAATTCAGATTTTCCCCACAGATCTTCAGGGTCCAGTACACAGATAGCGGGCTCATTGGGGGTTTCGACTACGGGCTGCGGAAGGTGCTCCCCAATAATGTAATCTTGCGGGATGAAGGCCTGATCCATGATATGGTCCAGAGCGTCGGATCCTCTAGTGATATTGATAATGGCGCTGACAGTGAGCCCCGAAAACATGCGGGGGTTCATGAGGTCCATTTCTTCACGAACTTCTTCCTCTAGGAAAAGGTATGCCACTGACGTCTCGTCTAACGGGTCGGAATCATCCATCCAATGCCACCTGTTGGGTTCGGGCTCCCATGCCCATTCATCCTCTTCTTCAATCGGTTCTGGCTCCAAAAACAGGGTAAATAGGGAGTACCCATCCAACGGGTCGGTCAACACTTCTTCGAATTCTTGCCTCCAAGCGCCATGTTCCAATTCTGTGACTTGGTGAGCATTAAGAGCTACGGGCCATATTCCAGTTACGATGGCCCGATTTTCCACCGCCAGAAAATCACTTGCTAATTCTTCCCACCTTCTTTGGAAATCCCAATCCGCAGATTCAAGGGCACAGACGATATCCTCGGTTGGCAACTCGACAATTGGTTTGGGTTGGGTGGTAGGGAGGATGTAGATGCTTGGGTCAAAGGGATGGTCTAGGGAGATATGGTTGGTGCGGGCGTTAGTGTGTTTCGGGAGCGAGTTTGAGACGGTGTTTGGTTTTTGTGGTGGCGTGGGGAGAGTTTTATTGTCTATGAGATCTTGGATAGCGTGGCGCAGGCGGAAGCAGTTGTCGGTTAAATGGCCCGGGCCCTGGTGGAAGGCGCAGTATGCGTTAGGGTTGTGGGATGCAGGGAGTTTTTGTGGTAGGGGAGTAGGGGTAAGTGGTTTAAGCGTGCCATTTT
The DNA here is from genome assembly GCA_020567845.1 of Rhododendron henanense subsp. lingbaoense. Classification (NCBI taxonomy): domain Eukaryota; kingdom Viridiplantae; phylum Streptophyta; class Magnoliopsida; order Ericales; family Ericaceae; genus Rhododendron; species Rhododendron henanense. The sequence goes on along the minus strand of CM036317.1, from coordinate 24,790,176 downwards.
CGACCAACTTCTCGAGCACCGCAGAGAGGGGTGCCGAGAATTGAGCAAAAGCGCGGGATTGGGTACGGGGTTGGCTGGCTTGGGTCACGATTTGATTGACGGGCTCGGCCTGAGCTGTGTTTGAGAAAGTGTTTGGGAGGTTGGTGTAGTTCGAGTTGCCAAACAGGGCGTTGCTATTTCCGGAGTAAACCTTCCTGGGTTTGGGCGCAGGCTCGGGTTTGTCAAGGATCCCCAATTGAACTGCCTCTTCGACGGCTAAGCCTGTGTCGAAGAACGTTTTAAAGTCCGAGCATGCTTGAGCCATAACCATGTGCCGTGCGAGAGTTGGTTGAAGGTTCCGGACAATCATCCGGATCTGGTCCCTGTCACTTGGTCTGTCTTTCATCTGTGCGGCCTTAGCCCTCCACCTTTTTACGAACTCGGCGAAGGCCTCCTTTGCTTCCATCTTCGTTGACTCTAATTCACGAGTGGTCATCTCCAACTGAATATTGTAATCATATTGCGCCACAAAAGCTGCGCATATGTCCTCCCATGAGCGTTTCTTCCTTTCATCCAGGGTGGTAAACCAGTGCAAAGCATGCCCCACTAGAGTCTGTGAGAACATCTGCGCCATAGCATCCTTTTCCACTCCCCACATGGAAAGTGCTCCGATGTATCCGGTCAAGTGAGCCTTTGGGTTTCCTGTCCCGTCAAACTTAGCGAAGTCGATTGGCCTGAACTTTTCCGGAAGCTTTGCATTAGGAAACAAGCAAAGCTTGTTGATGTCAAAGCCGGTTGATGCTATCTTCTCATTTCTTGCCACAGACTCCTCTAACAGGGTGATCTTTGCCAGTACCGCAGCCATCTCGGGGTTTTGCGGGGTTTCCAATTCAACGGTCAGCTGCTCCGGGTTTGGAATCGGGTTTGGATTGAGGTTCAGGTTGAGGTTAGGATTGAGGTTTAAGTTGAGATTAGGATTTGGATTTGGGATCGGATTGGGATTTGGGATCGGAATCGGATTCGGGATTGGTTAGGATTCGGATTCGGGTTCAGTGGTGGAAGACGTCGTGCAACCCCAGTAATCATCATCATAAGCTGAGCGATTTGGTTATCAGTGCGCTCGCCGAGACGTTGGATACCTTCCCTTATCTGTCCCATTCCTCCATACAAGTTTTCCAGACTTGGGTTAGGGTTTGGGTTTGGATTAGGAAGGGGGTTAGGATTTGGATTCGGCTCGCCTCCGTTTGGGTTTGGGTTTGGGTTACCTCCATTTGGGTTCGGGTTTGGATTGCCGGCATTCGGGTTTAGGTTGCCCCTGTTTGGGTTTGGATTGGGGTTTGGGTTTAGGTTGCCCCCGTTTGGGTTTGGATTGGGGTTTGGGTTTAGATTCCCGATCAATAGATCCATTTCCTCCCTCAAATCTGATGCACCGACAGAAACTGCTTGAAGTTGAAGCCGTTCCAATCTCTGTCCCAAGGGTCTGGTCCAGGAGGGTATGGTGTCCTTCTTCTTCAGCCCAATTGCTCAATACTGACAGCAAAGCAAAAACCGTGCTCAGACGCGATTCCTATTTTTTATTTTCATGAAATATGTGCATAGGTTTTTAGAAAATGTGCATCATCGTCACCGCCATCGACTCTGATTTTCCAAGAATGATCGAGTATCCTTCACGCGAGGTTGCCTTGATCCTCGGATTTCTTTTAGGGTGTATCCTTTGTTCAGAACAACAAATTCTAAGAGATGTCAAAATGAACTAAGTATTCAACTAGTCCTTGTTCGAAGTTTCAATTTTGAACTTGGAATAACTTAGTATAGACAGCGTGATACCCCAACCATCATGGTGTCAGTGACACGGTGCCATTAGCCAGAATGGTGTAAGTAAAGTGGCATCACGGCGCCGTTTTCCTTATTATTCCTTATTCTCCGTTGCAATTTCGATTAGGCATTAGTCAAGGACTTAGTATATTCTGATTTCCCAAAGTCTCCTCGTTCTAAGGACTCACGTAGTTAAACAACACGCACATAGAATGCGTGACTCTTCATCGGGTCTTGGCAACTTCGCGAAGACTGCGCAAGCGAGTCTTAGAGTTATATATATAAGACACAAAAGAAAGCGTAAGATGCAAGGTGCGATGTGCAAGCGGGATAAGATCACGGTCTTTCGAAGGTTGCCTAATTCCTCAGAATTTCTTTTAGGGTGTATCCTTCGTTCAGAACGACAAATTCTAAGAGATGTCAAAATGAACTAAGTATTCAACTAGTCCTCGTTCGAAGTTTCAATTTTGAACTCGGAATAACTTAGTATAGACGGCGTGATACCCCAACCATCGTGATGTCAGTGACATGGTGCCATTAGCCAGCGTGGTGTAAGTAAAGTGGCATCACGGCGCCGTTTTCCTTGTTATTCCTTATTCTCCGTTGAAATTTTCGATTAGGCATTAGTCAAGGACTTAGTATATTCTGATTTCCCAAAGTCTCCTTATTCTAAGGACTCATGTAGTTTAGACAACGTACACCGGGGTGCACGACTCATCATCGGGCCTCGGCAACCTTCTACAGACCGTGCGAGCGAGATTAAAAGCGCATGACTCGAAATTGAACGGACAGCATGACTGCATGACATGGATGAGATGCATGGTGAGATGCAGAAAGCAGTAACATGTAGACAGGATATAGCACATAGTCCTACCCTGCGGGTCCCTGTCCTAGTTTGGAAGGTTCTATTGCTTTCTAAACACGTATAGAGGCCGGTTTTGGCTTGAAGGGGGTTCCCCGGACTAGAGTCAAAGTATACCTCCCACTATTGAGCGTACACCCAATAATGGTACAAACGGTAGGGATGACTCATCACGGTCGAGGGTTGCTGAGCATTCCGGGATTCCCCATCACCGGCAAACCGGGTAGGATTGCCGAAACACAACAGCGGGGTTGCACAAGATATATACAAGAAATAGACAATGAAACAAAATCCCTTTGAAAATCCCACAAACGTTTTTCAAGCTTGGCTCACAAGTTTAATTGATATTCAAGAAAAGCGGGCCGTTTTATCAACAAACCAACTTTTTCTCAAGTGTTAATTAAACCTCCCCAGCGGAGTCGCCACTGTGGGCTACCTGCCCGAAAAATAAATGTTTATATTTTTCCGCCGCTTTGAAGAAAAATACAGTTTGAAGAGTCGCCACCCGGATTTGTGGTATATCACCTGAGAAACCGTTTTGTTTCGAAAATGGTTGATTTGACGTTGAAAACCAGAGATCAGTTTCAAGGGTCCGGAAGCCATGTTACGAGGGGGGGAAGGGTTTTACGGCACCCCCCTCGCCCGATTCGAGATCGGTCTCTACTAAACGTTTGCGGGATTTTTAAAAGGGATTTTGTTTCATTTACACCAGCTAGCAAGTATCCACAGTTATAACAGGTAAGCAGTGTATGCATGTGCAGTTGTACAGGGGGAAGTGAAATGATGGAGTAACAGTGAGCAAATGCATAAATGACAGAAAACTGGAGACTGCCACTGACTTCACTCTCGAGCGCTCGAGAGCAGTCCCGAGCGCTTGGGAGTTCTGACACTCAACCTGCAGATTTTGTTAGAACAGGCAGAATACAATGCAAAGCTAGAAACTGAAATGATATTAAGTATACTACTGGCTCAGCAGAGGATTTGAAAGACTGAGCTAAGCTTTCAATCTTTCAGATCATGCATCCCTGCCCCAACAAGACTAAATCTATAAATTTAAAAGAGCAACAGGCCACACTAATGCATGCAGAGACCAGATAGCACAGCAGATTGGAAAATGAGAAGCAATGACATGCATGCACTCCCGAGCGCTCTGGAATGGTTCGGAGCGCTTGGGAGTGAGCTGCATGTCAGCTTACTCTCAAACAGGAAATGGTACTATCTTGACATGCAAAGGCCCCTATTTCGGTATTTCCCAAGAGGAAAACGTCTTTTAACTTTGGAAATACCTTATTTTACATGAAAACTTGTAATAAACGCTTCTGTTTTGGGGAAAATGGTTTTCTGTACATGCATGCCAAAATGAAACCATTTCTTTTAAGATCACACATCATTCCCAACCTGCTGTATCACAAAGGACCATGCATGAAGCCGGGAACAGTCCCGAGCGCTCCGGAGTACTCTCGAGCGCTTGGGAGTGTTTCCAGTAAGGGTTTTATGAAAATATTTTTTTTGTACCCCATTGCTCTTGTTTTTACACTAGGGTCTCCCAACCATGCACCCAGTATTGAAGACTGGGTCAGGCTGAGAGACCCCCCTCAGAAGGGAAGAACAGCCTCTTTAGTTGTGATTAAAGGTAGAAGTTTCTACCTTTTCCTTGAACTTTTGCTCCTTGGAATGACTTTGAAATGTGGATGAAGAGAGGAGGGCGCAAGAGATCAGAAGAGTATTCTGGATTTCTTGCCCTTTTCCTTGGTGATTTCTAAAACTTTTGAAGTTTGGAAAGAGAGTTTGGAAGTTCTTGGTTTTTAGCTAGAGAGAGAAAGAGAGCAGAGAGTGGGGTTCTGTGGGATGAAAATTTCGTAGCCCCCTCTACTGAAACCAGACCCTCCTATTTATAAGCAAAATAACCTATAGTTTTTGAAATCAAATGGGTTTACATAAAACATTTTTTTAATAGGAAAATCTTTGGCCTGAATCTCTGCCAACAGAGGTTGAGTGTGGACCGAGCTATCGGCGGGCTCAAGGTGGTGGTAATGATGAGTTGCATGGGTAGTGGGTGATACTGCCATCCATTGGGCAGCAAAGAAGACTCGAGCGCTTGGGTCTTCACTCTCGAGCGCTCGAGAGTGAGCCAGGCCAGAGGTTTTGGAAAACGGTTTTGAGCGCTCGGGACTTCTCCCAAGCGCTTGAAAATGCTTTTGACCATTTTTAATCCCTCTTCAAATCTTTCAAGGAGCAAAGTTCTGATCGGTACTAGGCTTGTTTCAATCCAAAGTCATCATCGGGGAGCCTCCGGGCCACAAATCAAGGAATTTTGAAAAGTCCAAATTGGGGTGTCTACAATGACGAAGACGCATGCAGCGATCTGTCTCATGTCCAGGGTGTTGATGGTAAGCACATTATTTATTGGCATCATAGCTTGGGCCGTAAGGTGGCAGAGGAGGTGGGTTATTCAAGAGCCTGAGATGCCCTTGGCGACTTAGGATGGCTAAGGCTTGAGATGGAGTCATATAGAGAGGGTCAAAGTTGCGGCGGGGGCGATTTGTGTTTCTAGATGAGCTAGTTTGAAAAGGGTCTTGTGGTAAGGCTGAGTTAAGGGTGTTGACGGAGGCAGGAGATGTACGGGTTGGAAAGGTTTTTTTGGGTGGAGGAGGAGTTTCTTCTTTCCCAATGAGGCCCATTTTGATTCCATCTTCGATTTGTAGCCCAGTGGCATGCAGGCGTTTAAAATCAGTGATAGCCTGAGTGTAAATATGGGTGAGGTATTTGGGTTGCAGATTCTTGACAACAATCCTCACTTGATCTTCCTCGGAAGGACGGTTTTTCATCTTGGCAGTCTTTTCTCTCCATCTTGCCACAAAGGTAGCAAAGTTCTCATTGGATTCTTGTTTAGTCATCTCCAAGTCTCGAGTAGTTAATTCAATTTGGACATTATATGCATACTGCTTGACAAAAGCGTTGGCAATTTCCGGCCAAGTTTGATAGTGCACAAATTCCAAAGTGAGAAACCAATCGAGGGCGTTTCCAGTGAGAGTTCTTTGAAACAGTTGAGCGATGAGCTCATCGGTTAGGCCCATAGGCTTTAGAGTGTTGATGACATGGCTGGTAGGGTTACCAGTCCCGTTGAACTTCTCGATGTTTGGCATTTTGAACCGTTCAGGCAGTTGAGATTCTGGAAAGAGGCAGAGTCCTTCGAAATCTAGAATTTGGTCTCCTTGTGAACGAGCCAAAGCGTGCTTGATCTCCTTGACTTGTTTGACCAATTCAAGGTTTTCTGTAACTTCATGAGGATTTTCTGCATCTTCCTCATCTTTCTTGTCTTCAGCATCTCTTGCTGCTTTCTCGGCTTGTAAATAGGCAATTTGGGCTCGGAGCTCGATGATAGTAGCATCATTGTCTGCCATTTTTGGGATGTAGGTAGAGGGATTGCTTGGCGAAGCTCGGGATTGGGTAGATAGTCGGGTTTGTTGAGAAGATGACCGCGAAGTCCCCAGAATTGATTGGGACCGTTGCGGTGAGGGTGTGCTGACAGGCGAAGGTGACCGATGAAATGACTGTAAAGACCTCTGTTTGGTGTGACTTCGGGTATTGTAAGAGTATAAAACTGGCTGAGGTTGCTTCTTTAATCTACCTGTTGTGCCTGCTTGAAAAGTAGAGTACCTGATAGTCAGTATTTAGCTCGTGTAGGGTTAGGATTTGGGTTGAAAATCCCAACCCTTCTGCACAGAAAGAGTTATTTACAATAACAAATGATACAAGGTGTGAGGAAGAACTTTTGCAAGTAAATGCAAGTAGGTTCCTAGCCTGTAGGTTCCTGTCTTAGTTTGATAAGTTCTATGGCTTTCTAATACATGCAAGGTTTTGGTAGTCTCAGGGTGCTCCGTTGTCAAAGGGCACCAATCCTCTCACTAGCCCATCATAGGCGGTGATTGGGTGATTCCCTTTTTGATATACCACTAGGTACGAGTGACTGTGGAGTTTGCTGGAAACCCCAACATAGCCCGTGTCATGCCGGGATATCAGGTGAACTCAATGGGTTGCCCGCTCGATGCATATGATAGATGAATTAAACAAGGCATGTATTAGTCTTATGTTGAACTTTTTGGTTATGGCTCTCATGTCCCCAGCGGAGACGCCAAAAACTGTAGACACCTCCCAAGCAGGGCATCGCCATACAGATTGATCGTTTGTTGCTCGATTGGTTGCTTGCTTCATAAACCAAGATCGTGGACATTTCCATGGCTAGGAACATCGCCACACGATAGCGGTTATCATCAAAACAGAGTCGCCACCCAGTTTATTAAAACTAGGAAAAAACAGATAGAGATTCTGGGTACGGGAGCCAAGTGTACAGTAAGGGGAAGGTGTTAGGCACTCCTCTCTGCCCAGCCGTGAGACTGGCCCATAGTTATTCAACATAAGACATGTAGATGCTTTGTTTAACTCTAGCACATAGTCTGTTTGTTTAAGCCTTTAAACGGTAAATAAGGTGAGCCAATGCGATAATTAAAGCATGCATCAGAAAGCAGAGAAGCAAAACAAACTGTCCCAGGGTAATGGATCCCGCAGCCGGTGAATGGATGTCACGGCCGAGGGATCCTCCTGGTTTGATATATCGGCCGAGGGATCGAAGCCCCGGTCGATGTTATTCCTCACACCAGACAGAAAAGTTAGCAGATGACTAAATGCTACGATTAATCATAAATACGATAAGTAAAACAAACCAGAGGCCGTTGGGCCTCACCACCTTGATCCCTCAGTTGCTTGATTGCTTCGGATTTGATTGTGATTGACTGATTGCCTCTTTGAAAACCCTAGGGTTAGGGTTTGAACTTCGGGGTTTGATCGTCGGATTGATGGCTGCCTTCGGGAGGTTAGGGCTTTTGAAGAGAGGGTTTGAGAGAGTGTTTCTGCAGAGTTTCGTGGCTTGAGAGCGTGTATTCACTTGTTAATTTCGTGGTGCAAAGGCCTCTTTATATAGGCAATTGGTGACTCACTCCGGCCAATCAAATGGCACGATTGCAATTGCAATGCAATTCGAACTCTTCGTTGCAATCTCTGAACGTAGCCCGAACGCATTGGAGAGGTAGTGTAGTTGGATCAAACAATCGACAGAACGTTCCAGAGTCTAGAAAAAAGACGATCTGGAGGCCGAGCAATGGATCTAGCGGCCGAGGGATTGATCTCTCAGGGAGATTTTCTAGCAACAGGTTGCTCGGGTGAGGAAATGACGTTAAGGCCGTGAGATCAATGTCACGGCCGACAGATGGATTCTCTTAGCTTCTATACTTTTTGTCTGAAAGGCTGTATGGCTCTGGATGGGGTCCTCTAAGTGGCTCAAAGTTCTTACCGAAAGTCCTAAGGTTCTCGAGAAGGCAATCAGCAATCACTATATCCATTTCATCATCGAGATGGTCCCCAAGGTGGGACTTGAAATAATTGTTAGGCCAAATTGGGGTGTCTACAGTACTTAAGACAAATTTCGCTCCCGCTACGGTGCTCACAGTTTGCATTGGACGACTGTCTCCCAACACTACTTGATCGGAATCCCCCCAAAGCAGCACTTCAATTGAAGGGCCTAGCGAACCATCTTGTGTTCGTAACTCTCTCATATGAATGGACTTGAATAAAGGAAAAATCCACACCTCTAAAAATGAATGAGGGAAATAAAATTTATAGGCCAACTCGTAACTCTACGAAAAGTCACCAAGGAAAGAGGCACATCTGTTCGTGAAGGACGCGTCCGTTCACAACGAACAAGTGCCAATGAAAAGATGCAACTCCAAAATAAATCAATTTTCATTCACACTAAAAATAATATATTATATCCTATAATATTTTGCAACAGGTGTATCCTAATTCGTTCAATAAGATTACTAGGTTTTTGTGCATTCTCCTCGATGGAGGTGCTCCATTCCCATTGATACATGGACATCGAAAAAAGAACATGCTTCTTTGCTAAATAACTACCATTTGCAAAAGGGTGTATCCTGATTGGTTCAATAAGATTACTAGGTTCTTAATGGAGGTACTCTGTTCCCATTGATACATGGACATTTAAAAAAGTAATGATGAACAAATTTGAAGGGGGTAAAGAATAGTGGTGGTATTGAACAAATTAAGGCATTGGAAGCCATTGCAATATAGCATTGGCTTGGTTTGTACTGCATCTTAACTAAATATGAATAGGTTTAGTGACATGTGCATTTTGATATAGGAAAGTTCATATCAATGGTGATGCAAGGAAAATGAACAGCTTGTTGGGAAATGGCTTAAACCCTTTGCTGTTAGAGATGTTCTTGATGATGGGGTACGGGGGTTCGCTGATATGAGCACTCTTTAGGAACTTTGGGTTTAACATGAATGATGCCATCTAACGGTTATTTATTTGCAACACTCCTCTCACATGGGTGAGACCTATACATACACAGGACTTGCTCCTATCTAATTGCAAAATTTCTGATAGAAAAAATTGTTTTTTAATGATTTTATTGTGAGTTGTTCGCTTTCTTTTCAGTTTTTGTTGAAATGCCCATTGACTGGTACAACTAGGGAGGCTAAGTTGTGGTTGTGCCACTAGCAAGTCGCCCTACCCATCCATTGCTTACAACAGAAGATAGTACTCCTAGATGTATAGCCCAAAGCGTAGGGCTTCTAGTTGTTTGCAAAATAACTTGGTAAGACCGACATCATACCACATGGAATCAAATACAGCTAATCGGATTGTAGGTTTACTTTTAACGGTAGAGATTTCTCTCGTATAGACTAGAAATGAGTTTAATGAACTAAAAGAGGCAAGCCTAGGGATCGTCCATCTCGTGACTTAGGCCGTTATCGATTCTCGAATATAACTCAAGTGAGAGTCGCGACCGCGCGTTCACGCTCAGAAGATTTAGCTTTAAAGACTATATTTAATGAAATGATGTGATTTACCATAATCGAACTAACTTGTTTGAACTAATTAATCGAACACGTAGGATGACAGAGTTCTAAGTATACCGTGTGCCAAGACCGCTTGTTTACACAGTATCGAAGAAGTTAACAATCCTAGTTTAGACCAAAAATTGCAAGCTTAGTTCTAATCCGAGTTCTAATCCGAAAACCATTCTTTTAAGCCCGAAAGTACGAGAACAAACAACAACCTAAATCATTGGGATAGATTAGCCCAAAACTTAGCCAATCAACTACTCAACTATACTTAAAGAACAAAAGATAGTAGAAAAATGAGACATGTGATTTAACCGATAAAAACTGATAAAAACTTGATATTATAAAGGATCTAGTCCGTAACTACAACATTAATAAACGAGAAAACAACAAATGAACTAAACTTACTTGAGTTCTTGAAGATTGAAAGCTTGAAAGACTAAGAACAATAATGGAAATCCTAGAGAGCAAGAAACTAGAAAACTTAGGCCTAAAGTTACATAAATGGCCATCATTTCCATAAATGGCATACAAGCCTATTTATATGGCTTGTAAATCAACTTTACAAAAGACCAAAAGGTCCCTAAAATATCTCAAAAACATTACATAGTGAAAACTTTTCATAAATGGAAGGTTGTAAAAGGTGGAAAAATGCAGATATTTTCCCAGGCAGTACCGATACTGGAAATTCCTTAGTACCAGTACCAGTCTTCAATGGGCTGGTTCTGATCAGTGGGTACCGATACTGGCAATTTCTCAGTACCGGTACTGGGTAGATAGATTGTTGGGCAAACTTTGCGGGCTCACTCCGGACACTCTCGAACTCGGATTTGGGTGTTCTTTGGACCGTTGGAAAGCTTCTTGAGTCTACTTTTCTAATCCAAGTGGTTTGGATCCAAGATAATTTGTACATCAAAAGATATGACGATTCTACCCTCAGCTGGTCGGAAAATGAATAGTTTTGGTAAAATCCTCACATCTCTTTCAATTCCCTTGACCCTTGGGCGACCCGAGCAACCTTCAAACCATCTCTTCATGACTTTTCGAGCACCACAACGGGGTGGCACGTGGCAACGCGGAGCATTCCTTGGCGTTCAAACGCGCCTTATTTATACGAATTACCTGAAATACACAAAAACCTACCTTACGTGCAATATCACATAAAACACTAACTTCATAAATATAAATACAATAAAATTAAGGACTTAAACACCAAGAATATGCATTATTAGGTGCTTATCATCCACTAGTACAAACAGGGAGGCTAGGTTTTGGTTCAAGGTAAGAAGCCCTTAAATATCAGTTTTGTTTGCTCTACTTAATCAGTCACAAAAAGAGAAACACTCAAGTCTTATGACTTATGATCCTCTTTAGATGTGTAAATTCCTCTGCAAGTTGCATTTGATCTAAGCTTGCACCTCACAAGATACGATACTACGCATGATCGAATGCACGTTGTATGGTGCCTGTGTAGGCACTGTTTCATATATTGGCACAAATTAGAACTCCTCTTCATGTTGTGATCCAAATTTGTAATTCGTTTGTTGACATTCTGCTGGTTCTAGATGAAGTATACTTTGTTCGTATAATTAGTCTTGCAAATTTATCTAATGCACCAACTTCACATCTTTACATATCTTTGAACAAAGTTTTGATTCGGTTTTATTTTTCAGGAGTGAGCAATTTGGAGCACAAATTAGAGCCGTATTCACTCCATCTCACTATTTCAACTCTTTGTTATCTTGCTTATTTGTTTGGAAAGGTTATAGTCAAGAGAGATAGAATTCTTAGTTTAGATATGAGCAAGTTATGTTAAGACGTTCCTATTTTTTCTCTTTTGTTTGTTTGACTACTGCTAAGTCTTTGATGGTTTGTTGTCTTTGCCAATGAATGAAATCTATTCAAAAGTTGTTGACTTACACGTTCATATTTTTTGTTGCTCCAATTATATTTGTTGCGAATGGGTTGCATTGTGCCTTCAAGCACTGGCATAGTTGCTGGATTGGAATAATGCTACATATTTGAGTGTTTTTTTTGGTGTTTTCTTGACCCCCCCCCCGGCCTTTTTTTGAAAGTGTCAATGTGTTATCTTGACCAGGGTGTTCTTGCATTAGTCAGATTATTAAATGAAGGGAGCATTGCGGGCGGGTAATTAAATTGTAGTGATAGTAAAGGTTTTTGTCAGAATTTAGCGGTAAGTGCCTTCAGGCACGGGCACAATTCCTAGTACAAGTATATAGAGTAGATACAAAATTTGTAATCTCTCTCTCTCACTATACTATTCTGGTGGTGATCAACCAACTGGTAAATTAAAAGGGAGTTTGATCCCTACATCCCACCCACACTCCATCAATCAAATCCTCAATTGCCGATTGCATAATCATCGTCCTTAAATATTCTTTCCACGGCCGGCCTATAAACGTTAGGAAACTTCCCTTCACCGGTTTCAGATCCGACGTTGCGTCGATTCAGCATTTTTGGTTTTAGAAATTGGGGTGGCGACCGAGGATGTCACAGTATTGGAAGACAGCGCCGAAATGAACTCAATGGTGCCGGCGATAGACGCGAGCATGTCGCGGGGGAATTCTGTTTCGGGGGTATTTTAGGAAGGTTGAGGCGTTGAGGATCTCCGGCTGTAATTAAAGAATGGGTGGACTAATTGTAGTTTAATACTTGTAGCAGGCCGAACATTGAAGTCCGCAACGGCACGAACCAAACCCAGTCCTTGCCGAGAATAACCCTTGTGCACGGCTCCCGTCGTCATTCCTCATCGCCATCCCACTTGCGACAGGTTCGGCAGAAGACAAATCCATGCTCGGTCACCGTCCTCGGCAAAAACTCTTGCGACTTGCCCTCCCCCGTTGGTCGCACGCCAGGCTCGGCGAAGATACGTGCTCAGCCACCCGCGGAGCACAACTAGCTGCCGACGACGGCTGGCTGCTGAAGTCACATGTTCCACCGCATGTAGAAGCGGTTATAACAGAAGATGATCATGGGCGCACATGGGTGTGCCGGCTCAGCCCTGAAAACGGTTACCAGATCTACTTTGTGATATCACTATGACGTCACTTGGCTCGTGGAAGGCACGCGATCGTACTTGGAGAGCTAGCCAGAAGGCCCTATAAATATCCAGTGATAGTAACCCTAAAGAGGTACATGCTACTCTATACTCACACTTATACACTCTCCAGTCTTCTGCTTCCTCTCTCTGCGCAATACTCATCCTCTCGCCGGAGGGCCTTGCCGGGACAACCCCCGGCCAGGTCTTAGTCGTGTGCTCCCTGTGCAGGCTAGGAGAAGAAGGCTCGACCACCATCAAACCATCAATGGAGGAACGAGGATCAAGGATCACGGGCCACACAATTGGTGAACCCGACGTGAATCGCTTCTGATTCAAACGGCTCTCACATCCTCCAAAACCCCCTCACTCCTTCGTAAAACAACCACCAAACCACCTACCATGGGCGGAGATCTAGCAGACGCGGCCATTTCGGGGGCCAAGGACGCTAGTGGAAACGTCATCTCCACGACACCCCCCGAGAGGCACATGTCCATCTCCCTCGCCCCTGGGTCCGAACTCTCACCAGTTTCGGACGACGTAACGGCGGCCTACATCCCTCGCGACGACGAGCTGGCCGCGCTAAGGGCAGAGGTTGCCCAAATGAAGCAACAAGACACTACCCCTGTCGCATCAAGATCTGGCGGAGGCAGGGGTAGAGGAGGGCAAACACCACCTCCACCTCCACCACCACCACCACCACAAGGGCGTCAGAACGAGGGAGGCCAACGCGGATCCGTGAAAGACTGCCTAGGCTTCACCCCGGCACCAGGCGACGCCAGAGAAATAATCCTCTACAAGCAACCCACCGCATCTGGAACTCACCGTTCCAGAAGCCATCACGAGCGAACCAGGACGCGGGATACTGAGTCATTCACAAGTACGTACTGGTCATGCGGAGTTCTCTCGCACAACGGTCTCACACCACAGCCGAGATTCCGCACGAACCAGACCCCATGTCTCTGAACGTCTAGGTAACATCCCGCCTGAGAACCTTGACGACGAGCACCATGCACGGCGAAACGGGAAGGGCGTACGCACCGAGGGTGTGAACAAAGACAACAAAACCCGTCGTAACAAGGACAAAATCATCGACGGCCCACGCCGAACAACGACGGACCTGCGAGAAAAGCTTCGGCGTAGGGACACCGAGAAGGCATCAGCAAAGGAGAATGTGGGCAGCATGCCCTCCGGAGGGGAAAAGGATTTCGTTCCTTCCCCTGCCGTCTGCGGCCCTTTTTCTTTGAAAAATCGAGGGAGCGCGAGCGCCGATGGCAAGCGCTCAAAAATACAGAGTCGCCACTTGAGTTTTGAAGGTCCGACACTCAAGGAACCGTATTTCGAAGCACCTGCCGCGCTATTTGTTTTGAAAAATTGAAGGAAACCAGTCCGTCATAACCATATCTGGGTTCGGGAGCCAGGTTACGAGAGGGGAAGGGTTTTATGGCACCCCTCTCGCCCAATCCGGAGATCGGTCTCTACTTAGGCATTTTTATGAAAACCTTTGTGATTCTTCTTCTTTTAATTAATTTTAGCCAATTAGGGCGGGGGAACAGTTAATCGGGGATTAAAACTGTAACAATTTGCAAGACATGATCAAATGATGGGATGGATGGAAAGCACAATGAATAATAAATGGAATGAACTTGAAACAGCGATCAGATGCCAAAACCAGGCTCGGGGCAGATTTGCCCTGCACGATGACCAACTTGCATGCCTGAACAGATCTGCATGCAAGTCAACCATCGCGCGAGGCACACTGACTCTCGCGCGAGTATTGTCATCTCACCACAGTCCCAAAATCATCCCCTTCTGGGCTCTGGAAGGACCAGTGCACACCCAGGAAGCAAACCAAGCAGTTTATTGGAAGACTGTAAAATACTAATTATTACACAATACTCCAAGCAGGAGCCAAATGAAATAAAACACAACCCCTAAACAGTGGGGGTATCAAAACAGAGGCCAAAGACTTAGTTACCCATGCAAGGGCTATTCATGGAAATCACAGGACTGTCGCGCGACAGAGACTGAGTCTCGCGCGACGTTCCTGACTGGACTTCCAGGAATTGCTTTGCATGCTTGGGGTCCTGAGACAGATTCAGGGGATCCCAAGGGCATTCCAAAATGTTTAAAGCAAATAAACTAGCTACTGTGTTTTGTTTTTGCATGCATAACAGTGACCTAAAAGACAAAGAGAAATACAACAGGAATGAACATATTGCAAAACAGAAAAGGGGTAGCCTCCCTTCCCCACGAGGTCCATTCTCTTGCTGACACAAGTGTCGCGCGAGTATAGGGGACCGTCGCGCGAGGGTGTAGCTGCCACGAATTCTTGTAACTTTGCTGGCTTTAGGACCAGGACATGGTATTGATTACCAGCCTTGGTCCTGTCAGCCCCCCTCAGGGATCAAAACAGAAACAGGTTAAACATTATACCTTTGCTTGGAAAGGGTTTGGGAATAGATTGGATTGATTGGTGTGGCCTTGCTACTAAGTGTGTATGAACACACTAAGTTCAGAAGATGAGGAGGTGATTTGGGGTTAACAACTTTGTGCTAGCTAGTGCTTGCCTTAGGAAATAACCAAAGAACTTCTTAATTAATTCTTGGAACCCTTAACATGGAAGATGAAGGGGGGTATTTATAGGGGGAGTGTAATGGCTAGTTAGGGGCCAAACAAGGCCTTGGGACCAGCCACCAAGGCTGGTCACAACTTGGTTGTGAGGCTAGCCAACAAGGTGAGAGAGTGGTTGGGAGATTGCATGGGGTTAGAACCTGCCAGCACGCTGTTCAGCTAAGGAAAACGGGGTTCCAGCCCATGGGGACCCATGTGCCAAGCAATCATCACACGTCCAGCTGGATTCTGTGATAGGGACAGGAGGGAACCATCGCGCGAGGGTTCGAAAGTGTCGCGCGAGGGTCAAACAGTCAACAGTTTGACTTTGACTACACGTGGCAAGCTAAGTGTCGCACGAGGGACACGAAGGCTCGCGCGAGGGTCAACTCTGGCTCTAGGGTTTGACTGAAGTTTCTGGAAGGTTCAAAGGGTTTCAAGCAGGGTTCTAAGCGTTCCAAGCCCAATCCATTCCCAATCCAAGCTCTGTTCGATCCGATTTCATCATCGGGGAAACAAGAAAATCGTAAAACGAAGTAAAACGATCGGGAGACCCAGATTGGGGTGTCTACAGTAGTCCCTCTTTGACGGCACGCGGAGCACCATTGACTGGTACGGTAACGTCAAAGATTTCTAGACACCCAACAAATCCACCCAAAAGCCGATTAAATGGAAAATGCAGACGAGTATATAAAAATACCGTGCACCAAAGGGGAATTGAAGATCGGACGGATAGATCGCCGCTGGTTGATTGATCGGACGGATAGATCGTCGCTGATTGATTGATTGGACGGATAGATCGTCACTGATTGATGGGACGGACGGATAGATCGTCGCTGATTTGTTGATCGGACGGATAGATCGTCGCTATTGATGGATCGGACGGATAGATCGTCGCTGATTGATTGATCAGATGGATAGATCGTCGCTGATTGATTGATCGGATGGATAGATCGTCGCTGATTGATTGATCGGACGGATAGATCGTCGCTGATTTGATTGATCGGACGGATAGATCGTCGCTGATTGATTGATCGGACGGATAGATCGTCGCTGATTTGATGGATCGGACGGATAGATCATCGCTATTTTGATGGGCGGACCACTGCTGGGGATGTAAAAAGTCTTCAGGTTTGAAGGCTAGACTTCCGAAACGACCTTCAAATTTATTGGCAACATATCAACATGTCATGGACCTCAAAGAGAGATTAATTGAGATTGGGCCGGACTCAGAATCTGGATTGGGCCTGAGGCCCAAGGTGTAGTGTCGCGCGACACTCACTAACCATCGCGCGAGGGTCTGAAGTTAGGGCTTGGGTCTGAACAGGCCCAGACCCGGCCCAAACCCGTTCCAATCGTTTAAATCGTCGCGGGGACGTTACAGAAACAGTAAACCTGCAGTTTCAAATTCTCAGAACTCCTTCCCTCTCTCGTCTCTGCTCTCAAATCTCTCCCAAACCTTGATTCCGCCCACGAAGTCGACGAACCCAACCTCGATCAATCATCCATGGCTGACCACGGCAGTGGGGAAGACGGGGGAGGTGTTATTGATCATCCAAAAGATCGAGGAGAGTCCACAGCCGTCGAAACAGGGGATCAAGCACCGGTGGAGGCCACCGCAGGGGCTGGTGCAACGGTTGCAGGCGGCGGAGATGGCGAAGAGGATCGCGAGCAGGCGACTGTTGGCGGCGATGAGAGTCGCGCGACAGAGCCAGAGGCTCGCGCGACTGTTGATCCTGAGGCTGTAGAGGCCGTCGTCGAGCGGTTAGATCCGAGCATGGCCGTAGAAGGGTCGGTGGTGACCAGAGTGAGTCCAGGAGACGCCGGGGATATTGGTGCTGGAGAGCACCATCGCGCGACAGAGGAGGAGCCTCGCGCGATGGTTGATGCTGGAGGAGGCAGTGGTAGTGGAGGAGGAGATGACACTGTTGAACCATCCGGGTCCCTGCCGAGGGATTCGGCGAAGGGCAAAAGTGTCGTAGATGCAGAGGCGGAGGTCACAGAGACTCTGGTTGAGGTCCGAGAGGAGGACATTTTGTTTAGGCCCGCGATGACGTCGTCGAGCCATAGACCAATCACTAGACACGACGTCGCCGAGTACTTGACCGACGAGGCACTGGCGAGGCTTCTTGAGGATAATCCCCTGGTCGGGGAATTGGTCCTAAAGGCTAGAGAGGACCGTGCTCGAGCCATTGAGGCGTCGGAGGCCGTTGAGAAGGCCGAGAGAGAGAGACAGGAGAGAGAGGAGCTCTTGAGAGACGCAGAGGCCGAGGAGCGGGCCAGAGCAGAGGCACAGGGACCTAGGGTTACGGCCGTGGAGGAGGCGAAGAATACGAGTCGGCCGGGCTTTTCAGCGGAGGCATACGTGCTTCCCACGCCGCACCTCTTTGTGCCGTCGGGCATTGCGGCCCGCGTACCGTCGCGGCAAGACTACGACGATGAGTTGGTGTTGAGAGATCCCCGGGCCCACATTGCAGCGACATGGACAGAGGTATATTCCCAGAAAAGCACCCTTTGTGACTTGATTTCGATATTCTTGTTTTGATAGTTCAAATTCGATACTTGCTTACAATGCGCTTGAACTTAGAATTTGCACGGATGATCTTGCGAACCAAAGTATGCTAAAACCACGTACTTCTGTAGCACAGGCCCAATACGTAATAACTTGAACCAACCATCTGTCGTAGGCTTCATTGATTACCTAGAACTTGAGAATGAACTTCCCGCATACTGACGGACCATTTGCTGCTTGTCTTTGTATCTGAAACAGGCTGGAGCTGAACAGAGGGACATCCGCGGCTTCGGGGGCGCGTGCATGTCCTTGCAGCTGTACGAGGGGCTGTCGGAGAGAGTGAGGCGGCTGGTAGACGAGGCAGGCTTTGGGGAGTTTGTGCGGACTTTGACCCCAGCGAGGATTGACCACGCCGTCCTCGTTGCACTCGCTGAGAGGTGGAGGGATACCACCAATACCTTCCACCTACCTCCTGGGGAGATGACAGTGACGCCTGCTGACTTCGCAGTGATCATAGGGCTGAGGGTTGGAGGTGAGCCCATCCCGTTTGACTCAGGGATCCAGGAGGATCGGGTTGCTCTGGAGTGGTTTCTGGGCAAAGTGCCCAAGATAAAGGGGGGAATGGCGAGATACGACCAGTTCAAGGGCTACCTGAAGAAGGAGGTGACGAGTGATCGGGAGGCGGAGCAGGTGGCCCGGGCGTTTCTGCTATACTTGTTTGGTGCCACTCTGTACCCAAACAGGCGAAGCAACGTCCACCTTTCTTACTTGCCGGCGTTGAGGGACCTGAGGACAGCCTCGCGCTTCGACTGGGGTGGAGCGGCTCTTGGGACGGCTTACCATTTCTTTGGCCACTCGTCGAGGACGGGTAAGAGCACGGCCGGTTACTGGAGAGTCTGGGAGGTACGATTCTAACCCTTTTAAGCACAATTTGATTATGCTTGTCCATTGTTTAGTCTGCTTGACTGTTTCGATTTTGAATACCGTATGCCTTGACTAATGCTTGAGCTTTTCTAAACATTTTAGCTTTGGGCCTACGAAGTTTTGCGGATGTATCCACCGGAGTGCAAGCATCCAGATCTGAGCACTCTCCCTCGCGCGCTGAAGTGGAGCAAGGCGAGCACGGGAAAGAAGGAAGGGAGAGGCAAGCTCAACGCCTTCAGGCTGTATCTAGACGAGCTTAGGGCCTCGCAGGTATGAACACGTAACTGTAAGCTTTAGATATGCATCCATTTCCTTGCTTTAATGCTGTCGCTGATCAATTGCTGGCATTGCCCGTTTACTTTGAATCGCAGGTCAATTGGGATCCCTGGAGAAGAGCAGGGCTAGAGCCTGAGTACTTGGCCCGGAGTAGGGCTGTCACGGCCAGCAGGGTGTTGTTGGAGTCTGCCTTCGGTTGGCAGTGGTACCTAGGGGATCGAGTGACGCGCCAGTCGCTTGGTTACCCTGAGTTCTGGGTGCCAGGGCCACTCCCACCTCGAGCTTCACACATGGGAGAATACACGCGGGCTGAGCTGGAGAGGTATACGAGGCCGGATACTGAGCTTGAACGCTACCTGCGTCCTGGTAGGGACTATGCAGTCTACCAGCGAGACTTCCTGGCGGGCCCGCTGGGGATCCGTGGCCGGAGAGAGGCGCGAGGCCAGGCCGCAGGGGCCGCTGAGGAGAGGAGAGCAGCCGGAGAGGGACGGAGAGGAGGTGAGAGCCGGGCCAGGCGAGCCCCGAGCGGACTGGCAGTTGGTGGACTCCCTGCGCTGCTTTGGAGGATTCCCGTTGTTGACAGCCAGGGGAATCCTGCAGAGTTACAGTTAGTGCCCGCGAGAGCGGAGCCTGCTCCTGTGACTGTTTCGGTAAGACTTAGCTTCCGATATTGCTTTTGAATTCCAAATACTCGAATTATCTGCTGAATAGCCTGATGAACTTGAATTACATGCAGGTGCCAATTGAGTGGGTGAACGAGACCGTTCAACGCATGCTAGCGTTGGAGAACGTGGTGAGAAAGGCGGCGAGCGGCACGCCACTGGAGTTGCAGTACCAGGTGCCGACACCACAACCGACTCAGCCAGCCGTTGTTCAGAGGACCCAGGTATGAAAAATGATAGATTCCTGCTTTCAATACAGTCCTGCTTTCGATACATTCCCGCTTCGATACATTCCTGCTTTTGATACATTCCTGCTTTGATAGCTTGATAGACTGTACCTGTTTCCAATACAGAAATATAATATGCACAATAGAGACTCATGCTTTGAAATGTAATGATAATGCAGGTGCAGGGGAAGATAAATCCTAGGAGGAAGAGCGCGCGAGATCCGCCACCGACGAAGGTGGTGGCACAGAAATCCACGCCTCCAGCCACCACCACACGGCGACAGACGAGGGGCTCACAGACGGTGCGCGCACGCGAGGAGGAAGCCAAGCAAGCCGCGAGGCAAGCTGAGCTCCGGTACCAACTCAAGAAGCGCGAGAAGCCGCCATTGGAGAAGCCGGGCCCGACTCGCAGGCTGAAATTGATCATGAGTCCTACTTCCGAGGATGAGGAAGAAGAAGGAGAAGAAGAAGCGGCAGAAGAAGAGGGTGAGGAGCACTCGTCCACCAGCAATGGCTCCGACGACTCCATTGATGATCCGAGGTATAGAGATGATCCCCGGGAGCTGCAGGACACTTCAGACAGTGATGACGGACTTGAGGGGCGCTGACGAGGCTTCCGTTACCCTTTTTGCTTTTGATTCTGGGCCTGCGTGCCCAAGTAGATAGCTTTTGACAGATAGACATTTTGAGGGCCTGCGTGCCTTTTTTGACTGGCGGGCGCATGTGCCCTAATTTGACTTGGTAGCCTTGATCGGCCGAGGGCCATAGATACAGTAGTTCTTTCGCTTTTGACATGGATAGATCATGGTTTAGTATATAAGAGTTGCATTTTGAAGTTTATTGCTTCTTATTGTGCACAAGAGAACGTAAAACCCGCCACTAATACCAAACTTGTATTGACAACACATCGAGACTAAACACAGACGCACATGAGTGTATAAATCAGCCTAGCTCTGAAAGGAAAAGGCAATATACCCTAAGACACAATCAGGATACGAGGGTACGGGAAACAATGACATTATGGGTAATAATACACCAAAACTCACAATACCTTGAAAAAGATGAAAACGACGCTCTTAAACGATCAATGGTGGTCAACATGACCTGCGCCAATTGACAGAATTGAACAAAACGCCCCGAGGATGGGCTTATACCGAAGAATGCTCAAAATAACACGAAAATAGTATAAAATGTTGAAAGATGACTCGATTATGTCCCGGACTGAAACCGACACCTCCATACAGTCACTCAAGGTCCAAGTGACCCGTATGGCATGACCAAAATAGGCTAGAATCTCCGGAACAAGTTTCGAACTCCCGAAACCTTGATTTGAACTCGAAACGGGCCTCCGAGGGTCCAAAATCTTCGTTGAGCACGGCATTCGGAATCCGATGCTTGGATACAGTCACATATGCTCATGATGACTTGCTGGAACCATCAAAAGTACCAAATGACCTTCGGAATGAAAAACGACCAATTTGGATAGTAGCTGTTGAAATCTGTCAAAACTGCAGGCCAACCGTCGCGCGATGGTTTGGAATTGTCGCGCGAGAAACATATGTCGCGCGATGCTTTGAGAGTGTCGCGCAAGAGTCAACTCCTGCCAAGCTGCCTTTGTTTGACCAAATTATTGCCATGGACCTGTTCATTGTTCCACGTCTTGAAAGTCATTCTGGGCTTGCAGAAGGAAGGCTGTTCTTCCATGCAAGGTGGTAGGACACCTAAGCCTTGATCTTACCAACTCCTTGGCTATTTGAAGAAGGGTTTTAGGACTTAATGAAGTGTACACCCCTCCAACTTATCTAAAATGGGAGATTCACTAATGGAAGCCCTTGATCCTTGGCTAATGAGAGAGGAAACCATAAATTGGGCGAGTCCCCGGTCTCGCTGTTTATCCTCGATTCGGGATCTCCAGTTTGCTCGACTGTGCGTCGAAATCATCCAAGCCGCATTGCCTTTCTGGGACCCCATTGTGCACGTCTTCCGGTTCCGTGAAGATGAGATGTGCCCCACAATAGAAGAGTTCCAGGCATACGCGCCAGGGTTTGCCAATCTAGATGTTCTTGCCGTGCCGCCCGTCCATGAAGACATGGAACAAATTCTACGGGCAAAACTCAACATTCCGGCGGCATTGATGGCCAGCATCATACGAAACGGCGAGCTCAACATCCTTCGCCTAATCGAACTGTATGGCCCCGAGAGTGGCCTGGGAGACTATGTTGGGGAAGCTCACCGATGCTTCGTCTTGTCTATATGCGCACTGGCCGCGTACATGCTGGTTCCCATTGACGGAGGGGTAAATCCCAAATTGGTGAGCATTGCCTCACAAATGGATAACGGGAAAAACATTATGCCCGTGGTTTTAGCGGAGACGCTCTTGGGTTTGGACATGCTGAAGCTTGAGCAAGCCGACTCTTTCAGCGGATGCCCTATCTTGCTCCAGGTAAATACACACTCGACATGCTTTCTTGCATTTCCAGCTTCACTCCAAACGCTTGGGCTGTATTTGATTTCTGACCTGTCCTCTGTTCTCATGCAGCTCTGGCTGGCAAACAAAGTTGGGGTTTTGGAAGAGCCACAGGCTGGCTTTGAAGAGTTTCCCAGATTGTTGGTCGCGAGACCGATGATATTCCCCGACTTGCCGGTGGACATATGGTTTGCATTCCTGAACGACCTGCAATCCGAGGACATAGTCTGGAGGTGCCTCTGGTTAAACCTTCCGGCAATGACGCTCAAATCAGCGGGATACAAAAGAGTAATAATCGCCGGCCTGTCAAGCTTCACATTTTACGTCCCTGGGCGTACGCTCCGCCAACTCGGAAGGAGCCAAGGATACAAGCGATACAGAGCGGAAGATTTCGACCTCCCCGCGTTCACTTCCTGGGATTTGTGCTGCCATAGAGACAACTGGGGTGATAGGACGTTGAAGGAATCAGTTCCAGAGTTTAGTACATGGCTGGAAAATCGTTACATAAGGTGGCTCCGTGTCGAAGTTGAAGCAAGACTGAGGGGATATTTCTGAATCCCGTGGGAGAACAAATTGTAATTAGTAAGGCCATTAGGCTGAGCTTCCGGCTCCGTTTTTCAGCACTTGCTTTGTAGACTGTATGCCACTTTGCCCGGCTTGACCGGCTAAATAACAACTTTGAATTATCTGTCGTCATTCCTTCGAGGGACCGAACTTGTCATTGAACGTGTAATTTGAACAAACAACGCTTCGACGTAGTCATAAACACTCATAATGACCTACTGGAAGCATCGGGATTTCAAAATCTGGCCCGAGTCAAAATCCGGAAAATAACCCCAAAAAGGCAGTAGCCTGCCCTACTGTGTCGAATTAAACTGAACTCTCGCGCGAGCAATAAAAACCATCGCGCGAACATAAACAGTCGCGCGACACCCCAGGACCCTCGCGCGATGGAGAATCCCTGTTACAGTGGCCAACCTTGACTCATTCGGACAAAAAGGGTGGCAGGCCTTGTCAGCAGGTCTGGGCGTGCAGGGGCTCCTGGCTTTCCCCAGAGATGTTCCCTTGATCTTTAGCAAGTGGAGGGACACCTTGCAAGGCCACATCATTCAATAGGAAAGGCATTGCCTCCTTTCTTGGCTTATAAAGAGGGGTGAGTCCCTGAATGAAGGGTGTGCTTCCGTGGGAAATCTCTAGCACTGTTCCCCAAATGGCGAATCATCTCCCCACCTTAATCGGCTCGTGGCTCAAAGAATTTGTCGCCAGTGATTGGCTATACTTCCGTTCTCATGGGTTGGCGGCCTTTCGCTTCTTAAAAAGTGTAAGGCTCCGCCCCGAAATTCTGAGAGCAGCCCTGCAGTTTTGGGACCGGGACGTCCATGTGTTCCGATTTGGAGACAACGAGTTGTGTCCGACCGTTGAAGAATTCCAAGCGTATCTCCAAGGCTTTGCTTCGAGCGTGATTGTCGTGCCACCTTACCGGCAAAGCATGTCAACGCTGTTGAAGACGTGTCTGAACATTTCCAGGGGTGCAGCGGAAGGCCTGTTGATTGGCGGACAAATAAACATCGCGCGCCTAATGGAATGGTACGGGCCCGACGGCGATCCAACGGATATGGTTCTGCAGGCTCGACGTCGATTCGCCATGTCAGTCAGCATACTGGCCGCATACCTGCTAGTGTCTCCGTACGGACGGCCCGACCCCTCGTTGGTACACGTGGCTGCGGAGATGGGCGCTCGGAAGAATGTAGTGCCCCTGGTACTCGCTGAGACACTCATTGGTTTGGATTTGGTAGCCACAGGAAGGACAAACACATTTGGTGGTAGTCCAATCCTGTTACAGGTAAAATCTCACTCAGCTCACCTTTTTCCGGTTTTCACACAGTCTGCTTTTACCTCAACTCTCGGCTAAGGCTGTATGGTAGCTTCTTACTTGTTTTCTTTCGCTCGGGCTTATGTGGCTCCTTACTTGTCTTTTCGCTCATGCAGTTGTGGCTATGTGACAAACTTGGACTAATCTCGGCTCCTGAAGCGGACTGGCCCCGTCTGCCTGGGCAGATGCACCAAAGGGGAATGCTGTACCCAGAACTGTCTGAGGAGGAGTGGTACACCTTCATGAGAGAGATGTCTCCGCGCGAGATCGTGTAGACACCTCCCAAACGGGGCATCACCATACAGATTGATCACACTTGTTTGCTCGATTGGTTGCTCGCTTCATAAACCAAAATCATGGACATTCCCATGGCTAGGAACATCGCCACATGATAACGGTTATCATCAAATAGAGTCGCCACCCAGTTTATTAAAACTGGGAAAACAGATAGAGATTCTGGATACGGGAGCCAAAAGTACAATAAGGGGAAGGTGTTAGGCACCCCTCTTTGCCAAGTCATGAGACTGGCCCATAATCATTCAACATAAGACATATAGATGCTTTGTTTAATTCCAACATGTAGTCTGTTTAATTAAGCCTTTAACAGTGAATAAGGTGAGCCAGGACTGTAATTGAAAGCATGCATTAGAAAGCAGAACAAAACAAAGCTGTCCCAGGAAATCGATTACTCGGCCGGTGAATGGATGTCACGGCCGAGTAATCATACTGGTTTTATGTACCGTCCGAGGGATCGAAGCCCCGGTCGGTGTTCTTCCTCACACCAGACAGAAAAGTTAGTAGATAATCAAAACGCTACAATTAATCATAAAAACAGTAAATAAACCAAACCAGAGGCCGTTGGGCCTCACCACCTTGATCCCTCAGTTGCTTGATTGCTTTGGATTAGTGATGATTGACTGATTGCTTCTTTGGAAACCCTAGGATTAGGGTTTGAACTTCGGAGTTTGATCGTTCGAGATGTGGCTGCCTTTGGAAGGTTAGGGCTTCTATAGAGGGAGTACGTGAGATGATTTCTGCAGAGTTTTGAGGTATGAGATGGAGGAATTGAATGTAAATTTCGGAACCCAAAGGTTCCTTTATATAGGCACCGGATGACTCACTCCAACCAATCACAATGCACGATTAAAATTGGAGTTAGAGAGTGATTCTAACTCTTCATGGCAATCCTCTGGCGTAGCCCGAACGCATCGGGATTTGGCTGCTAGGGTTTGGTGAACGGATCAAACGTTTGACAGAACGTTCCAGAATCTGGAAAAAGGACGATCTGGCGGCCGAGCAAAGGATGTCGCGGCCGTGGAATGGATGTCTCGGCCGAAGGATAGATCTTGCGGCCGAGTGATTGATCTCTCAGGGAGATTTTGCTGGCAACAGGTTGCTCGGGCGAGGGATTGATGTTATGGCCGTTAGATCGATATTACGGCCGTCAGATGGATTCTCCTAGGCTTCTGTATTTCTGTCTGAAAGGCTGTATGGCTTTGAATTGGGTCCTCTAAGTGGTCAAAGTTCTCACCGAAAGTCCTAAGGTCCTCAAAGAAGCAATCATCAATCATTGTATCCATTTCATCATCGGGATTGTCCCAAGGTGGGACTTGAAATAATCGTTAGGCCAAATTGGGGTGTCTACAGATGCCCCTCTTTGACTGAACTCAGACGGATCGCGAGACATGTTTGAGTAAGAGTCAAAGCTGTAAAAAGCAACTCAATTTGGTCCAACCACTATTCCAAGGGGTTTTCAAAAAAGGTTTTGTTATGGTCGGGCCGGGAGGCTGCCTACGTATTCCACAAGGGAAATTCAGACCAACCGTAGTTCGGGCAATAAAATAAAAGCAAAAAGTTGGAGGGTTAGAGACAGAAGACGTACCTTAGGGCTTACAAAGCCGTAGTGTGACGTACCTAGACTGAACCAGGGTTTTGGCGAAGAGTAGTTGAAGGAGCGCAGGGCTGCCTGGGGAGTTTCTTTGCGGAGAGCTTCCTTAGTATTTTGGGGTAGATCAGTACACTGTAGGTGCGTTTGCTTTTCTTGATCATCCTTACTTTGACTGAAAGGAGCTCGGTAGAGTAGTCTATCCTTGCGAATGAGCTGGAAGGAGTTGATGTAGTGGGGTGGAATCCAAACCATCTACTGGGGATGAATCGGATGCCGGTTGTTTTTTAGATGTGGGGGGGGCGCAGGGCCAGTATCTAGAGCACGGAGCTTTGGTGATGAGGGAACCGAGGCACGGAGCCGGTTGTAGTCATGAGGCGAGGGCCTAGAGAGTGATAGAATTGAGGCGTGGAGCCTGTTGTAGTCTTGAGGCGAAAGCCTGAGGAGATTGGATAGGACCGAAGCGCGGAGCTGGTGTTGATCATAAGGCGAGAGCCTGAGGTGATTGATAGGACCGAAGCGCGGAGCTGGTGTTGATCATAAGGCGAGAGCCTGAGGTGACTGGATTGAGGCGTGGAGCCTGCTGCGGTTATGAGGCAAAGGCCTGAGGTGAGCTTAGAGCTTGATGGGACCGAAGCGCGGAGCTGGTATTGATCAGGATGAGAGCTTGTGGTGTCAGAGCTTTGAGCTTGACGTGATGAACCGAAGCGCGGAGCTGGTTGCATTCTGATGGTCTGCGCACGGAGCTTTTCCATCATAAGTGTTGGCGTGGAGCCAAAAGATCGAGGCGTTGGGCCGATCAATAAAATCGAGGCATAGAGCCGGTTGATTGCAGGGTTGACCTGTTTCATGAGAGATATGCAGAGTGTATATGTGCGATGTTTGTTAGATGTGAACAGATATGATGCAGACTCGATGTGAAAATGTTGATGCAAATGTGCACGGGCCCGTGGGTGTGTGTTTGTTTTTAAGCTTAGAGCTTCTATCAAGTTCCGGACTTGAGCATTCAGAGCGTAGAGCTCGAGCATTCGGACGGCAGAATCCGAGCATTCAAAGTACAGGCTTTGAGCGTCCAGTACTCAGTGGTTGGGCATCCAAGCATAGAGCTTGAGCATTCAAGTGCATAACTTGAGCATCCAGTACACAGTGGTTGGGCATCCAAGCGTAGAGCTTGAGCATTCAAAAATGTTAGATTTTTGAGCATTCAGGCGTAGAGCCTGAGAATAGATGTCTTGATTGTTGGGGCGGCTTAAAGCCTGTTGCTTGTTTACGGCTTCGAGCCAGTTGAGATAATGGGCTTGGAGCCGCTGAGATTGTTTGTTATGGCTTTGAGCCATTTGAGATGATGAACACAGGCTTCGAGCCTGTTAAGAACTTGATTGTGTACGGCTTCGAGCCATTTGAGACAATGGGCTTAGAGCCGCTGAGTTGGTTGTTACGGCTTCGAGCCAGTCGATAATGGGCTTGGAGCCGCTAAGATGGTTGTTATGGCTTCGAGCCAGTTGAGATAGTGAGCTTGGAGCCGCTGAGATGGTTGTTATGGCTTCGAGCCAGTTGAGATT
Source organism: Rhododendron henanense subsp. lingbaoense (assembly GCA_020567845.1). Classification (NCBI taxonomy): domain Eukaryota; kingdom Viridiplantae; phylum Streptophyta; class Magnoliopsida; order Ericales; family Ericaceae; genus Rhododendron; species Rhododendron henanense. The sequence goes on along the minus strand of CM036317.1, from coordinate 24,762,534 downwards.
TGCTTTTTTTTACGGCTTCGAGCCAGTTGAGATGGTGGGCTTCGAGCCGCTGAGTTGATGAGATGATAGATATGGGCTTCGAGCCGCTGAGATGGTAGACATAGGCTTCGAGCCTGTTGAGGTAATTGGCTTCAAGCCGCTGAGATTGCTTGAATATGATCAATACGGGTGTTGAGATGATTGTTTATGGCTTCGAGCCAGTTGAGATGGTGGGCTTCGAGCCACTGAGTTGATGAGATGGCAGGCTTGTAGAACTGCTGAGCTATTGAGTATTCCATCTTCCATCTTCCACGGGGATGCTTGGGATGTTTCCAAGGCTAGTTTTGAGTATGCTCGGGATTGCCCCCAAGGCTAGATTCCATAGGCTCGGGATTGTCCCCAAGGCTAGTTCTGAGTATGCTTGGGATTGCCCCCAAGGCTAGATTCCATATGCTCGGGGTTGTCCCCAAGGCTAGTCCTTGACCATATTCCAATTTGTTTAGGGAGATTTCCATTACTTCCACTGCTGGGAGTGCCTTCCAGAGTCCAAACGCCTTCTAGCGACTCAAATGTCTTCTGGTGGCTAAATGCTTTATGCAAGTTGGCAACATAAACGCTTTCTGGAAGCTAGCAATATAAACGCCTTCTGGAGGGTGCATTGAGTGGAAGTCACAGGATTGTTCTGCTGAGCGCGAGGTTGTGCACATGGCGTGGCATAGAGCTGTTGAGGTGTGGGCGTAGAGCCGCTGAGCAGCACTTGAGCGTCCTCAATGTTTCGGTAAGCTTCCTGAAAAGCAAAAAGTTTGCTTTAGTTCGGAGTTTTTGATTTTGTATGATTTAAGAGTGAGTTTTTTTGTTTTGATTTGCGGGATGAGATCCCTCTTAGTCAGGGGCGTGAATGAGAAGGACCCGTGGTTGGGTCGAAGTTGTTCTGTTTACAGAAGCTAAGATAACTGTGCCCCCTGTTTAGGCAATGCATGCTTTTTAAACGTCGATTTGATGCCCCTAGCTTTTTATTTGTTTATGCAATCGTGAGATTAACTCCCTTTTTGTCCTTGGCAGAGAAACAGGAGACTGGAGGTTCGCGGTGGAGGCCTTTAGTGCACAAGTGGTTTGTGACGTTGTCGGAGCAGGCTCGGGAGTTAGTACGTGCTGCTGGTCTTGAGCCGTTTGTTTTGGGCCTCAATCTTCCGAAGATGGATTGGTCGTTGATGACCTCGCTGGTTGAAAAGGTGATGGGATACTCCCAACACGTTCCACTTTCCTTCTGTTGGCGAGATGACGATCACGCCAGGTGATTTTTCTTTGCTTACTGGCCTATGAGTAGGTGGAGCTCCTCTTTGGGTTAACCGTAGGCTTTGGGAGTGAGTAGGGGATTTGGAGTGGTTCTTGGGCAAGGTGCCCCCTCTTCACTCGCGTGGTCATGTTGACGTCTCTTGGCTGATCAAGACTTTTATGAAGGTTGATATCTTGACTCAGGTGACTGTTGAGTAGTTGACACGGGCCTTTCTTCTCTACCTCGTTGTTTGTCAACAAGGATAGTTCAGTGCATAGGCAGTCTCTAACCCCTTTGCAGTATTTGGAGGCTGTTTGGGAGCTTGATTGGGGAGCATCTACCTTGGCCACCTTGTATGGCCTCCTTAGGGCTTGTTCACGGGATAGGACTCTTGGCGGCCACTACCGGGTACTTGAGGTATATCCTTCTTCTTTTCTCGTTGTGATTTTTCCCTTGCTACGAGCGATGGTTGATGGGGCAACGGAAGCCACGGTTGCCAATTTTGAGCTTTGGCGACGAGTTTTGGACCGATTGACGGTTGACCAGGTACCCCCTGCATTCCTTGTTTTTAGATCTCTATTTCTCTGTGCTGTGGCTGATTTAGACTTTGTTCGTAGGCGAGGTTCGACCCTTGGAGTGGTGTATCAGAGGACACCCCTCTTGCACGTTCCAGGGTTCCAGATTGTACTCGTAGCCTGTTCGAGGGTCCCTTTTGTTAAGCTTGGTACTTATGTGATCGGGTGGCCAGCCAGTGGCGCCTGCGTGCTGAGGATGTTCAGTTTGTTCCTCCTCCTCCTCCGGCGTTGATGAGGTCTACTTCTTCGATGTCTAAAGTAGACTTGGAGAATGCTCAGATCAAGGCGGATTTACTTCTTTAGGCAGGTGACTATATGGAGTACTGCCATTTTTCCTTGGTTCTGCCTGCTGTTCCTTCAGTTGCTCTTGTTTGGCCACGGGCCCTTTCCTTTGTCTCCTTCCATTTTGATGACAGAGAAGAGGCGCTTAGTGCTTGCCTCTTGTTTTGCATTCTTTTCCTTGTAGCTTGAGGTTGAATGAGCACCAGCTGTCAGTGAGGAGGATAACCAGCAATCCCCTTCTTCATCTCAGAGATCGTCTTGAAGACGGCGTCACGACCAGCTTTAGGATTTTCTTTTTCCTTCCTGTTCATGGTTAGTAAAGAGAGAAGCAGAGACTGTATTTGTATAATGAAAGCAACCACAGTGATGATTTGGTAGGCAAGCTTTTTTGTTCATAAAATGAGAAATGCTTTTTATGCCCCTAGATGTCTTGAGTTTGCATGCGATAGTCAGAACATGGCTTTTTAAACAAGTATCTGCTGATAGACAGCAATTTGTGTGAAAATGAAATATTGGCCGAAGAATCGATTACTCGGTTAAAGAATTGATATTGTGGCCAATGTATTGATCCTTCGGCCGTTACTTTGATTTTCCAAAGGTAGATTTTGTTTTGGTCAAGTGGCATCCTCTTTTCTCTTCCTTCTTATGCTTGGTTTTGATTTTCTTGCCTTTTGCTTTTGCCATGTTCCATAGTCCGATTGCCAAACTCGAGAGTTTTCGAGGTATCCTGCTCATTGTGTTAATGACCTTCAGGTTAGAGGGGATGAGCAATAATTCTTGTGTCTATTGCTGTTGCCAATTCTTCGAGAAAAGCATACTCATCTTTTGCGAGCTCAAATACGCAAGGTTAGCTATGCCTATCATTGAGTACAAACTTGTTGATGTTTTTTCCTTCTCTCCAAATGTTTGGGCTGCATCTCGATGAGAGATTGCCTACGTATCCCTAATCAAGGAATCAGGCCTCTTACGTAGTTCCAAAATCATCACCTTTGAGGTTGAGTTTTCACTCTTGGTTTTTCTTCTCACATGCTCTTGATTTTGCTTAGGTTACCTAATGGAGGATGAGTCCCTAGCGAGCTTTTCTTTGAATGCCTTAACTTTTGCCTAGGCTGCGTTTTTGCATTTTCTGGCCTAGCAGGCTTTGCTCTTACTTTTGCTTGGGTTTTCAGGTTACCCAACGAGCACTTCTCTCAAGAGGGTTTCTGCGTTTCGGAGAGGAATCTGATGGAGATATTTTTCTAAATCTCCCTTGTGTTTGTACCTTCATAATGAGCGAGCTAACCCTAAGTGTTCTCGCGGAGATAGTGTCTTCTTTCTAAGTTTTGACAAAAATCTAATTTCTTAAGCAACTAGAGTTCATCCTTTCCTTCCTTTTTATCAGCGACACAAGGAACTTGATTCCTTGAAATTTCCCTTATTTGGCAAAGAGACTATGGTGTATTGGTAATTGCAATTTAGGAAATAAATCATTGAATAAGCATAGTCTAGAGGATGAAACAGGAATTCACTTGGTAGAAATTAAATGCCCAAGCAGGGGCTCAAAACATGTTTTAGCTTGATAAAAGCAATGTTTAATGTTCTTTGCCATGTTGTAACTTCTTAGCTATTGTAGCATTTCGAGGTCGTTTTCAAAACCTTTGCCTTTCGCAACTTTATACTCTTTTCCACCCTCTTCTTTGCCAAACAGGGCCTTTGAACTGGATTCATCTTCACTGGTGGCTACTTCTTTGTGACATGAGTAGTCCCCAAATGGAAGTGTTGGTCTAGGTTTTCATCACCCTTTCTTCCCCCTTATTGATTGTGTAGTCGTCAGCCATTTCCACTTGATTGAATAGTGATGCTAAGGAGATTCCATCGAGTGGATCATTGTATTCTCCTTTCATTTTGTCAAAATCATTTTCCCCTTTGCTTGTTCTTCTTCATTACTTTTGTCAGACATGTCGGGATTGATCACTTCCGATTGATCGGACTCATTGTTTTCTTCCTCCTTCATCATGAAACATTCATCCTCCTCTGGGAAGGTAAAGGTTGGCTTGGCTTGATTGTTTTGGACAATGTATTGGCCAGGATTGTATGTGGGGTTGTGAGGTAGGTTTATGAGATCAATGTTTCGGGGTGGTGGTTTAGCATTGTGAGTAGGAAGTGGATTGGCTTGCACATCAGGTTTTGGAAGTTTTATAGTTCGGCTATCAATGAGATCTTGCATGCGGTTATCTGTTTCATGCCTAGGGTGTTGGTGGTAGGCGCACTGTTTGTTAGGATCATGGTTTGGGCCATAGAGTGGCTGAGGAAGTGGTTTGTTTAAAGGTTTGAGATGCCCCTAACGGCTCAGAATGGCTGAGGCTGGAGATGAGGTCATATAGAGAGGGTCAAAATTGCGACCGGGGCGATTTGAGCTTCGGGATGAGCTAATTTGAAAAGGGTCTTATGGTAAGGTTGAGTTAAGGGTGTTGACGGAGGCAGAAGATGTATGGGTTGGGAATGTTTTCTTGGGTGGAGGAGTTTCTTCTTTCCCAATGAGGCCTAGCTTGATCCCCTCTTCAATCTGCAGCCCAGTAGCATGCAGGCGCTTGAAATCAGTGATAGCCTGAGTGTAAATGTGCGTGAGGTACTTGGGCTGCAAACTCTTGACAACTATTCTCACTTGATCTTCCTCAGAGGGGCGGTTCTTCATCTTGGCGGCTTTTTCTCTCTATCTAGCCACAAAGGTTGCAAAGTCCTTGTTTGACTCCTGTTTAGTCATTTCCAAATCTCGAGTTGTTAACTCAATTTGGACGTTGTATGCATATTGCTTGACAAAAGCATTGGCAATTTCTGGCCAAGTATGATAGTGCACAAACTTCAAAGTGAGAAGCCAATCGAGAGCACTTTCAGTAAGAGCCCTTTGAAATAACTGAACAATGAGCTCATCATTCAAGCCATTGGCTTCAGAGTGTTGATGACATGGCGGACATGGTTAGTGGGATTGCCAGTTCTATTGAACTTCTCAAGTAGTTGAGAATCTGGAAAAAGGCAGAGTCCTTCAAAATCTAGAATTTGGTCCCCTTGTGAACGGGCCAGAGTACGTTTGATCTCCTTGACTTGTTTGGCCAATTTAGGGTTTTCTGCCAATACCACTTCTTGAGGATTCTCATCTTCCACCGATTTCTCTTCGTTCTCAGCATCTCTTGCTGCTTTCTCTACTAGTAAGGTAGCGACTTTGAGCTTGGTGATTAGCAATGATGGCGTCGTTATCTGCCATGAGAGTGGGAGGATTACTTGATGAAGCTTAGGGTTTGATAGATGATTGAGTTTGTTGAGGAGATGACCGCGGAGTCCCTGGAAGTGATTGGGACCGTAGCAGTGTAGGTGTTTTGGCCGGTGAGAGTGACAGACGGGACGGTTGCAAAGACCTCTGTTTGGCATGACTTCGGGTGTTGTAAGAGTATAAAATTGGCTGTGGTTGCTTCTTTGTTTTACTTATTGTGTCTGCTTTGAAAAGTAGAGTACCTGTAAGTCAGTACTTGGCTTGTGTAGGGTTAGGATTTGGGCTGGAAATCCCAACCCTTCTGCACAGAAAGAGTTAATTACAACAACAGATGGTACAAGGTGTGAGGAAGAACTTGGAAGCGAAAATGCAAGTAGGTTCCTAGCCTGTAGGTTCCTGTCTTAGTTTGATAAGTTCTATGGCTTTCTAATACATGCAAGGTTTTGGTAGTCTCAGGGTGCTCCGTTGTCAAAGGGCACCAATCCTCTCACCACCCCATCATAGGCGGTGATTGGGTGATTCCCTTTTTGATATACCACTAGGTACGAGTGACTGTGGAGTTTGCTGGAACCCCCAACATAGCCCGTGTCATGCCGGGATATCAGGTGAACTCAACGGGTTGCCCGCTCGATGCATATGATAGATGAATTAAACAAGGCATGTATTAGTCTTATGTTGAACTTTTTGGTTATGGCTCTCATATTCCCCAGCAGAGTCGCCAAAAACTGTAGACACCTCCCAAACGGGGCATCACCATACAGATTGATCACACTTGTTTGCTCGATTGGTTGCTCGCTTCATAAACCAAAATCATGGACATTCCCATGGCTAGGAACATCGCCACATGATAACGGTTATCATCAAATAGAGTCGCCACCCAGTTTATTAAAACTGGGAAAACAGATAGAGATTCTGGATACGGGAGCCAAAAGTACAATAAGGGGAAGGTGTTAGGCACCCCTCTTTGCCCAGTCATGAGACTGGCCCATAATCATTCAACATAAGACATATAGATGCTTTGTTTAATTCCAACATGTAGTCTGTTTAATTAAGCCTTTAACAGTGAATAAGGTGAGCCAGGACTGTAATTGAAAGCATGCATTAGAAAGCAGAACAAAACAAAGCTGTCCCAGGAAATCGATTACTCGGCCGGTGAATGGATGTCACGGCCGAGTAATCATACTGGTTTTATGTACCGTCCGAGGGATCGAAGCCCCGGTCGGTGTTCTTCCTCACACCAGACAAAAAAGTTAGTAGATAATCAAAACGCTACAATTAATCATAAAAACAGTAAATAAACCAAACCAGAGGCCGTTGGGCCTCACCACCTTGATCCCTCAGTTGCTTGATTGCTTTGGATTAGTGATGATTGACTGATTGCTTCTTTGGAAACCCTAGGATTAGGGTTTGAACTTCGGAGTTTGATCGTTCGAGATGTGGCTGCCTTTGGAAGGTTAAGGCTTCTATAGAGGGAGTACGTGAGATGATTTCTGCAGAGTTTTGAGGTATGAGATGGAGGAATTGAATGTAAATTTCGGAACCCAAAGGTTCCTTTATATAGGCACCGGATGACTCACTCCAACCAATCACAATGCACGATTAAAATTGGAGTTAGAGAGTGATTCTAACTCTTCATGGCAATCCTCTGGCGTAGCCCGAACGCATCGGGATTTGGCTGCTAGGGTTTGGTGAACGGATCAAACGTTTGACATAACGTTCCAGAATCTGGAAAAAGGACGATCTGGCGGCCGAGCAAAGGATGTCGCGGCCGTGGAATGGATGTCTCGGCCGAAGGATAGATCTTGCGGCCGAGGGATTGATCTCTCAGGGAGATTTTGCTGGCAACAGGTTGCTCGGGCGAGGGATTGATGTTATGGCCGTTAGATCGATATTACGGCCGTCAGATGGATTCTCCTAGGCTTCTGTATTTCTGTCTGAAAGGCTGTATGGCTTTGAATTGGGTCCTCTAAGTGGTCAAAGTTCTCACCGAAAGTCCTAAGGTCCTCAAAGAAGCAATCATCAATCATTGTATCCATTTCATCATCGGGATTGTCCCAAGGTGGGACTTGAAATAATCGTTAGGCCAAATTGGGGTGTCTACAGATCGTCTGGCGGCATAGAGCCCTGAACATCCCGGATATGGCTCTGCACTCTGCAGGTTTCGAGAGAATGGTGATTGCTGGGCTGTCCAGTTTCACGTTCTACATTCCAGGTCGTATCCTGCGGCAACTGGGCATGAGCCAAGGCCTTCATCAAGTTGGGACAGAAGATTTCCAGATTCCCGCTTTTACAGCCCAACATCTAGCAGGGTATGAGCACAACTGGGGTTTGAGAGAACTCAGAGGAGCGGAAGACGACTTCAGCACAAGACTCAAACGCCGCTATGTAATATGGTTGAGAGAAGAGGTCGAAAGTAGACAAAACGCAGACTGACTCCTGACTCAAATCCAATGATCTAGAATAAACTGTAAGCCCGTGAGGGCCTCTTAGCATTTCGTTCTGTTTTTGATGCTTTATTGTTTTTCTTGGGGCTCTGCTCAGCCTATGTAATAAAAATAATAGTTTTGAATAAAAGTGAAAGATTAAGAATTTTCCTCTTTTGGTCCAAGTGTTGAACACCACGTCATTTGAATGTTGAGGTACGCTCCGAAATGAAAAACCTGGATCGAGTTGATTGATTGTGACCGAATCTCACAGAGAGATTGCCTACGTATCCCAAGCTAGGGAATCAGGTCAAAACGTAGTTCAGGCTAAGGTTCGCTCGTGTGTTTTGGCTCTCCTTTTGCGCTCTAAATTTTGCCTAGGACTGCCTTTGCAGGTTTCCAGCCTAGCGAGCTTTGATTGAATGCCTATTTATTTTTGCCTAAACTGCCCCCTTGGATTTTCAGTCTAGCAGGCTTGCTCTAATTTTTGCTTGGGACCGCCCACCCTTGTGGTTTTCGGCCCAACGAGCTTCTCTCAAGGGTAGTAACGTTTAAGTTGATCTAGGTTAACCAGAGTGTTGAACTCGTTGCTGTCCAGATCAATGAGCTGAGCTGCCCCACCCGAGAGGATGGTCTTGATAATGTAAGGTCCCGCGCGTTTCGGGCGGAACTTGCCACGTAGATCGAAGATGGGAGCCCGGATTTCTTTCGTAACCATGTCCCCTTCAGCCAAGTCACGAGACTTCACTTTCTTGTTGAATGCCCGAGCGATCCTGCGCTGATACCCCTGAACGTGATACAAGGCACGGAGCCTTCTCTCGTCAAAGAGCATGAGTTCGACAAACCTCCCGCTAAGCCATTCGGACTCCGCGAGTTCACATTCAGCCATGATCCTCAAAGTCGGCACTTCCAGCTCGATGGGAAGGACAGCTTCCATCCCATAGACCAGAGAAAAAGGGGTTGCCCCCGTTGATGTTCGAATTGACGTGCGGTATCCCCAAAGAGCTAGAGGCAGCTGCTCGTGCCAGTCCCTGGCGGACTCTGCGGACTTCTTAATGATAGTCTCGATGTTCTTGTTGGCTGCTTCAACTGCCCCATTCGTCTGAGGGCGATAGACCGTTGAGTGATGAACCTGGATCTGGAATTCCTCGAAAAGCTCCAGCACCCTGCCTTTGAAATGGACCCCATTGTCAGAAACAAATGCCTGTGGAACCCCATATCGATAGATGATGTTCTTTCGGATAAACTGAGCAACCTGAACCGCCGTCAGGGTCTTGTAAGATTCGGCCTCAACCCACTTGGTGAAGTAATCTATTGCCACCAAAATGAACCGATGCCCGTTCGAAGCAGAAGGCCTGATCATGCCTATAACGTCGATACCCCAAACAGAAAAGGGCTAAGGCGATGTCATGCCAAATAGTTTAGAAGGAAGGACATGCATGAGATTGGCATGGATATGACACCTATGGCAACGGCGCACATAATCCACACACTGAGATTCCATGGTAGACCAAAAGTAACCTTGTCGCAGGATTTTCCTGGCGAGCATGACCCCGCTCATGTGAGGGCCACAAACTCCTCCGTGAATTTCCTCCATGATTTTGATGGCCTCAGCGCCGTTGACACAGAGCTTATGCATTCCGCAGTGAGATCTCCGATACAGTCTCCCGCCACAGATAATGTATTGAGCGGCCATTCTTCGTAGTGCCGCTCGATCCTTCTTGGTGGCGTCAGCCGGAAATTGACCACTTCCGATGAAGTTCCAGATATCGTGATACCAGGGTAGGCTGTCATCGACATCATCGACGGCGTTGACATATTGATAAGCAGGCAAGTCCCGCTGTTCAATTAGAATAGGACGAAGCTTGATACCAATCGGAAGCTCGATCATGGAAGCCAGAGTTGCTAGAGCATCAACGAACTGGTTCTTCATCCGAGGGATGTGCGTGAACGTGACTTTGTTGAAACGAGGAATGAGGTCCTCCAGGTCTTGGTGATAAGGCTTTAATCTGTCCTCCCGAACTTTCCAGTCCCCGTTAGCCTGAGAAACGACAAGGTTGGAGTCACCAATAACCTCAAGCTTTTCAACACCGAGTGTAAGAGCAGCTTCCATGCCAACAATGCAGGCCTCATATTCAGCTTGGTTGTTCGTGACATCGAAATTGAGTTTGAATGCGAGCGGAATATGAGCACCATCGGGGGTTATAAGCAAAACCCCAATCCCGTATCCCTTCTGATTGGCTGCCCCGTCAAAGTAAAGAGTCCAGGAGTCCTCGACAACTGCCATCACTCCTTTATCCGGAAATGCAAAATCTGAGTCCTCTGGCCCATCGACGGGATGATCAGCCAGAAATTCGGCGACCGCGCGCCCTTTGACAGACTTCCTAGTGACATATTCGAGGTCAAACTCTGCGAGCAACAGCAACCAACGTGCTAGCTTACCAGTAAGCACAGGTTTCTCAAACAGATACTTGAGAGGATCCATTCGAGAAATCAACTTCACTGGGTAAGCCAGCATGTAGTGTCTTAATTTCTTGAATGCCCAAACAAGAGCCCAACACGTCTTTTCGAGGGCGGTGTAGCGTTCTTCAGCGCCAACCATCTTCTTACTCAGGTAGTAAATGGCCTTTTCGACTCCCTTTTCTCCCTCTTGAGCCAGCAAACACCCCATAGACGAAGGATTCACAGACAAGTAAAGTATCAAGGGTTTCCCTGGCATCGGTGGCATTAAAACCGGAGGGTTCTGCAGATAGGTTTGAATGGAGGTGAAAGCCGTCTGGCACTTGTCTGTCCAAACGAATGGAGTATTCTTCTTCAATAGACGAAACATCGGCTCGCAAGTTAGTGTCAACTTGGCGATGAATCTGCTGATGAACTGTACCTTTCCCAAAAAGCTTCGCACTCCGTTTTCAGAATCTGGTGGCTTCATCTCGAGGACTGCTTTGATTTTGGACGGGTCGACCTCAATTCCACGAGAAGTGATCATGAAACCGAGCATCTTACCAGCTGTAACCCCAAAGGTGCATTTCTGAGGGTTTAGACGCATGCGAAACTTTCGCAATCTCTCGAAGAATTTCCTAAGCACAGGAACAGGACCTTCTCGAGTTTTGGACTTGGCGATCATGTCATCGACGTAGACCTCGACTTCTTTATGCATCATATCGTGTAGGATAGTGGTAGCAGCTCGCTGATAAGTGGGCCCAGCATTCTTCAATCCAAAAGGCATGACCAGGTAGCAATAAGTCCCCCATTCAGTGATGAACGTGGTTTTCTCGCGGTCCTCGGGCGCCATGAGAATTTGGTTGTAGCCAGAGGAGCCATCCATGAACGAGAGCAAAGCGTGCCCCGCAGTGTTGTCCACAAGCACGTCGATGTGTGGCAAGGGAAAATCGTCTTTGGGGCTCGCTTTGTTCAAGTCCCGAAAATCAACGCAAACTCGAATTTGGCCATTCTTCTTAGGAACAAGGACAATGTTGGCAACCCACGTGGGATACTGAGAGACCATGAGAAAGCCAGCATCAATCTGCTTAGTAACCTCCTCCTTAATCTTCTGAACCCAATCTGGCCTCATCCATCGAAGTTTCTGCTTCACAGGCTTGGCATCCGGGAATAAAGGAATGTGATGCTCCACAATCTCGGGATCAATTCCGGGCATATCTCGATGGGACCATGCAAAAACGTCACTGAACTCGGTGAGCAGCTCTTTGAAGTCACGATGTTCCTCCGGTGAAAGTGTGGAGCCCACTTGAACCATTCGGGGATCATTTTCATCTTTCAAATTTATAGAAACTATTTCTTCTTTTAACGGCTGAGCATGCCTTTCGTCTTCCCTTTCGATGAAGGCACGGATTTCCTTGGGAATGTCCCCATCGAAATCTATCCCCTCATCGTCAGGGTCGACACAGTTTATATAAAGATCATTGAAATAGTCAGAAGATGCTTCATTCATTTCACAAGCCCCTGAAGGGTCACCAAGTACAAGAGAGTCAAACTCGAAATAAAAGCTATGACGTGGAGGGCCTAGAGGCACAAACTCCGACTCGGAGCTAGACTTAGAGGAGGGGACTGACTCTGACTCACACTCAGACTCAGACTCAGACTCGGACTCAGACGTGTTGTCAATACAAGTCAGGCGTGGCCTAAAAATGCAATTATTCAAAGAGCCCTTGGCTTTCACAATGAGAGAGGTGGGATCCTCGAGGGCATCGGGCCTGAGCATGAGCACTTCGGCCTCTTCAGCTTCCACAGCCAAATCCACTTGGGAGAATTCCTGGAATAGCAGCTCCAGATTTCCCTGATTGGTGGATCCCAGCCAGTCAGTCTTGGTCTTCACCTGATTAAGCTTCCTCTTGAATTCTTCATTTGCTGGTTCATCATCACTGCTTGGCCAGGTGTCATCAGCGAAAATCTCAAACCCAGGCAGCAGCTCCCCGGTTTCAGAATGAACGAAAGGTTCAGCCTGCCCAGTGTAGGCGGTATTTCCTACTTCACGCACGAATTTGGGACCGCTGCAGAGGGTCCGAGGTTTTCCCATATACTTCCTCCGTTTGGCATCTTTGGCAGAGGTGATATACCCCAAACCAAAGCGGCCCTCGTTGAAAGGAAAAGTAGGGAACTCCGGGACCCCTTGACGGCGAGAGCCTAAACCAATGCCCGGAAAATGAGACATCCTTCTCATAATGTCCAGCGCGACAGAGCTTATGAGAAAATTCCCGTCCACGTTGATGGCCATTACTATGCCTGAAGTATCGAAGGAGAAACCCCCGAGGTCGACGTCTTCTTCACCATGTTGAATCCCCAAAACAGGAGTCCCGTCCTCCTTGAGCGGGCGGATGCCTGAATCCCCGCAGATGGTTAGAGTACCAGTGGGTAGTCCCAGAATAACCTTTTGATGGAGGGTAGATGGCACAGCCATGATGTCAGACCGATGAAGCCATGATCTGCCCAACAGGAGATTGAAAGTTGCAGGAATGTCCACGACGTGGAACTCCACGTCCATCTCAAAACCCTCAGCATCGAGTTTGAGCTTCAAAACACCTTCGACTACGCGACGGGTGCCGTCATATGCCTTGACAGCTAGATTGGAAGGTGCCAGATCCTTCTTGGTAAGTCCCAGGCGATAAGCGACCCTCAGAGGGCAGACGTTGATGGCCGAGCCGTTGTCAATAAGAACGGTCGGGACCCAGAGTCCTCGACACTTGACGGTGATGTGCAAGGGGCGATTGTGGTCGACTCCTTCGACTGGCAGATCCTTGTCTGTGAAGATTACCGTATGCTTGGAGGTTGGAGGGAGGATGAGAGATATCATCGCCTCTGGTGTGACATCAGCCTGGACTTCAAGACGGGATAGGGCGTGACACAGCCTCTGACGATGCTCCTTGGACGAACAGATCAGTCCCCAGATAGAAATAGCGGCAAGAATCCGCTCGAGTTGCCGCTGAACTAAATCAGGAACTGGATTGCCAACTGATACCTCAAGAGGTGCAGACCTTGGGAAAGAAACAGGCTCGTTCCTTTGATTAGCAGGATTGGAGGAATTCCCGGCCTGCAGATTAGCAGGCTGAAAAATCCGTCCACTCCTTGTAACATTGTGAACGTTTCCCAAAGAGGGCACGAGTCGAGGTCTTTCCTTCATATCCCAGAGATCAGCAGGGACATCTCCCAGTTTGCGCTTTCCCTTGTCAGCAGTTGGTGCAGAGATGGGCACTTCCATGTCTAAGCCCAGATCCTTCATCAGCAGGGAGTCCCAGAAGCTCAAGTCTTTCACAGCAGCCACTTCAGCAATAGGCTCTGGATTTGCAATAAAGGGGACATCCCAAAGACCAGTGTCAGCCAGGGTACGATTGACGGCCCAGACTTCATTTCCAACTTGGATGTCCACTATGTCGTTAACTTCCCACAAATTAGCAGGCGGAGCGCGGTCCGTGACCATGATACTGCAGTCCCTGTTGTTGGGGTAAGGCACCTGAGGGCGCGGATTTTCCTCGTCGACAATGTAGGAACATGGGTCATGGTCAATGTCGGGGTTAGTATCACAAACCGAATTAAAGACCGAACCAAAGAGGGAAATGTGGTTTCCCAAAGCCCGTGGATCATCCTGGACAAGTTCATCCTCCGCGTAGTGAAGCATGTAGTCTGGCGTGGCGTAGCCTTGCAGAGGGTTAGGGTCAACGTCCATGGGAGCGAACCAGGTTGGCTCCGGATCCCAGCAATATTCCGCTTCGGGAACTGGAGGCTCGATCGGGTTGAATAGCATGTTCAAGGAGAAACCGTCCAAAGGGTCAAGCAAGGCCGCTTCATAACCGGCCAACCAGCCGTCATACCAGGCTTGATCGAATGGGATATTTTCGGGCTGTGGAGGAATCCCGTCCATTCCAAGGTTCGACCACTCGTTAAACAGAGGAGTGGCATAGTCCCAATGGTCTGCTATGGCCCAGCCAGTGGCTTGCATGTTATTATCTGAGGGAGGCACCCAAGGCTGATAGGGATCAGGAAACGGGCCAGCGACGGTTGCGTACGGGCTGTCAAGCGACGAGGCAGAGTTGATTTGCACAGCAGGGATTGACTGATGGAAGAGGGAGCTGACAGATTCTTCGGAGACAGGTGAAGCAGCTTGTGAAAGTTCCGAAGGTGCATCTGCATCAACAACTTGGCCTTCAACCAATTGTATATAAGAAACCTCGGTGTATGGTTCGATCGGGAAAGGCACGACGGGCCTGGGTTGATCGGTTGAGGCTATATAGTCAGTAGGGTTAAATATGGTGGAGCTAGGGTTGATATAAGTGGAGCTGAGAGATATCTGGCTGATGTGGGGTACAGCGTTGTGCTTAGGGAGAGAGTTGGCAATGACGTTGGGTTTCTGAGGTGGTGGAGGAGTCTCCAGCGTGCCATCGTAGATGAGATCCTGGATCGCATGACGGAGGCGAAAGCAGGAGTCAGTGAGATGACCCGCTCCTTGATGGTAAGCACAGTAAAGGTTGGCTTTGAAGCCAGGTGAAGGGTTCTTGGGTAGAGGAGTTGGATCCTGGGGTTTCAGATGCCCTGATTTGATCAACTTTTCCAAGACCGAGGATAGAGGTGCCTCGATAGCGGAAAAGCTGCGGGGTTGATTCCGAGGTCGGTTGTTCTGTGGATTTTGAACTTGGTTGACGTCCGCGATGTGATTAGCAGCGCTGGAGGAAGCGGCATTGGTACCGGCGGTCGCCGTGTTGGAGTAAGTCCCCGTTCCGAACAGTGCATTGGCGTTCCCAGAATAAGCCTGAGGTTTTGACTTGGGGGCGTGCGAGGATTCCCCTTTTGATAGAATTCCACTCTGCAAAGCATCTTCGATGGCCAGGCCCGAGTCGAAGAAGGTTTCAAAGTTAGCAGAGGCCTGAGCTAGAACCAGGTGCCTAGCATAGTCTGGCTGGAGGTTGCGGGAAATGATACGGAGCTGATCCTTCTCGCTCGGGCGATCAGTCATCTGCGCGGCTTTAGCTCTCCACCTTTTGACAAAGTCTGCAAAGGTCTCCTTAGCCTCCATTTTGGTAGATTCAAGTTCCCGAGTAGTCATTTTCAGCTGGGAGTTGTAATTGTACTGCGAAATAAACGCAGTCCCAATGTCTTCCCAAGTCCTCCTTTTGGCAATGTCGAGTGACAAAAACCAATGGAAAGCAGGGCCCGAAAGGGTCTAAGGAAAGAGCTGTGACATGGCCTCTGGCTCAACAGAAAGAAGTTTCATGGCGGTGTGATAGCTGTAGAGATGAGTCCTGGGGTCGCCGCTCCCGTCGAACTTAGCCAAGTCCGGCATTTTGAACTTTTCAGGAAGCTTGGCGTTGGGATACAGGCAAAGGCGATCCAGATCAATTCCTCCGGCACTGATCTTTTCTGTCTTGGCAATAGATTCCTCCAGTTTGGCCATCTTGGCCATGAGTGCGACCATTTCCGGATTCTGAGCTGGTTCTTCTGGGTTTGGAGGCAGTCTGCCGCCGGCAAGGTTTGCAGCGGGCCTGCGAGCTTCTCTCGGATTCAGGACCATGAGACGTCCTGCGTGAAGCGGATCTGGAACCAAGATGGGCTGCTCCTGGTCAGACTCATCGTCCTCACCTTCTTCCTCGAGAGGGGGTGGAAGGCGAGTGTGGATGAGGTCGTTCAGGCGAGCAATGTTAGTGTCGGTCTGAGCTGCCCTCTGTTGCATAGCGGTGATGCTGTCCTGAAGGTTCATGAGCATGGTCTCCAAGGTAAGAGGTTCTGGTTGTGGTCGTTCCATCGTGATGGGAGGTTCAGAGCTATTTGATACGGTTACCGGGGTGGTCGGACGCCCTTCCTGAAAAACCGGTGGTGAAACTGACTAAGAACCTGACTGAGATTCTGAGTGCTGTGCTGCCGGAGGTGAGCGCAGAGAGTCTTCCGTGATGACTGACTGGGACCGTAACCTGACAAGCCTTTGAACCGGACTCAGACGCAGACGTTCCCAAGCGGGTTTGGCAACTGGCCTCGATACTTTCCTTGGCGGTGCAATGATTCAGATCTTTGCTTGCAAGGCAAAAGGAGGTTCAATAAGGGTCCTGCAGTAACTTTAATCTAAATAAAAGACTAAAGCGGATGCAGCCAACGTCGAGAGTGTCACCCTAGACTCTAGAACCAGAAGACAAGTCTGTCTTACGATGCTTTGGACACTGTTTTAGGCCCTCAGAATTCTTTTCGAAGATGTATCCTTGTTTGGAACGAGCGGTCCTAAAGGATGTCAAAAGGAGTCTAAACCTTTGCCCATTTCGATGTTCGAGGTTCCAAGTTTTTGAAGCCAGAACAACTCGGTATGAATATCATGATGCCATAACCAGATTGGCGTGAGCAGCACTGTGCTATTAGCCGGGCGGTGTAAGTGACGAGGCACTTGTTACCTTTTGGTGTAAGCATCACGGTATTTTACTCCGTGGTTCCTCGTTTTCTGTTTGAAACCCTAAACAGGTACACGGGCAAAGGTGCAGAAAAGCTTCTGATTTCCTAAAGTCCCACCGTAAAAGGACTTAAAAGATGATAACGCGCATCACTGAGATGCACGACTCCTCATCGGGCCATGACAATGTCCTACTAAGCCTAAAAGACAGACTTGGAACAGATTGAGAACCTAGCAGCCATCCTAGACATGCTTCTACGCTGAATGAGAATGTATGTACAGTTCATGCGATAAGGAAAGCAGTAACACGTAGGCATTTACGGGGTTAGATGCAAGTAGATCTTAACCTGTGGGTACCTGTCCTAATTTGGAGAGTTCTAGTGCTTTGTATATGCAAAATGCCGATTTTGGTTCGTAACAGGTTCCTCGGACTAGGGCCACAGATATACCTCCCGTTACCCGCGTTTTTCGCAGAGTAACAGTCGAACGGTAGCATGACCCATCATCGTCGAAGGTTGTCGGTCATTCGGGGTCCCCGGGCTCCGGTAAACCGTGCCGGATTGCCAAAACGATCCAACGAGGCTTATCCCACATCGATGCAAATGAGATGCTAAAATTTGGTTAAAAGAAGAAGAATCACAAAGTCGTAAAAACGCCTTTTCAAATTTGGCTCACTTTATTTAGTCCATCTTTAGAAGAAACTACGCAAGCGAACAATCGAAAAAGCCCCAGATTAGAATGGCCGGACACGAGGTCCTGTTAAATCACTGTTCCAACCTTCGACAGCGCGAAGCTCACCGTTTCGACAGGCTTTTAAGGGATTGTTCCCAAGCGTATTAAATCCTAAGTGTGAATCAATATTGGTTCGATTTCTCCCCAGCAGAGTCGCCACTGTGGGCAGCATGCCCTCCGGAGGGGAAAAGGATTTCGTTCCTTCCCCTGCCGTCTGCGGCCCTTTTTCTTTGAAAAATCGAGGGAGCGCGAGCGCCGGTGGCAAGCGCTCGAAAATACAGAGTCGCCACTTGAGTTTTGAAGGTCCGACACTCAAGGAACCGTATTTCGAAGCACCTGCCGCGCTATTTGTTTTGAAAAATTGAAGGAAACCAGTCCGTCATAACCATATCTGGGTTCGGGAGCCAGGTTACGAGAGGGGAAGGGTTTTATGGCACCCCTCTCGCCCAATCCGGAGATCGGTCTCTACTTAGGCATTTTTATGAAAACCTTTGTGATTCTTCTTCTTTTAATTAATTTTAGCTAATTAGGGCGGGGGAACAGTTAATCGGGGATTAAAACTGTAACAATTTGCAATACATGATCAAATGATGGGATGGATGGAAAGCACAATGAATAATAAATGGAATGAACTTGAAACAGCGATCAGATGCCAAAACCAGGCTCGGGGCAGATTTGCCCTGCACGATGACCAACTTGCATGCCTGAACAGATCTGCATGCAAGTCAACCATCGCGCGAGGCACACTGACTCTCGCGCGAGTATTGTCATCTCACCACAGTCCCAAAATCATCCCCTTCTGGGCTCTGGAAGGACCAGTGCACACCCAGGAAGCAAACCAAGCAGTTTATTGGAAGACTGTAAAATACTAATTATTACACCATACTCCAAGCAGGAGCCAAATGAAATAAAACACAACCCCTAAACAGTGGGGGTATCAAAACAGAGGCCAAAGACTTAGTTACCCATGCAAGGGCTATTCATGGAAATCACAGGACTGTCGCGCGACAGAGACTGAGTCTCGCGCGACATTCCTGACTGGACTTCCAGGAATTGCTTTGCATGCTTGGGGTCCTGAGACAGATTCAGGGGATCCCAAGGGCATTCCAAAATGTTTAAAGCAAATAAACTAGCTACTGTGTTTTGTTTTGCATGCATAACAGTGACCTAAAAGACAAAGAGAAATACAACAGGAATGAACATATTGCAAAACAGAAAAGGGGTAGCCTCCCTTCCCCACGAGGTCCATTCTCTTGCTGACACAAGTGTCGCGCGAGTATAGGGGACCGTCGCGCGAGGGTGTAGCTGCCACGAATTCTTGTAACTTTGTTGGCTTTAGGACCAGGACATGGTATTGATTACCAGCCTTGGTCCTGTCAGCCCCCCTCAGGGATCAAAACAGAAATAGGTTAAACATTATACCTTTGCTTGGAAAGGGTTTGGGAATAGATTGGATTGATTGGTGTGGCCTTGCTACTAAGTGTGTATGAACACACTAAGTTCAGAAGATGAGGAGGTGATTTGGGGTTAACAACTTTGTGCTAGCTAGTGTTTGCCTTAGGAAATAACCAAAGAACTTCTTAATTAATTCTTGGAACCCTTAACATGGAAGATGAAGGGGGGTATTTATAGGGGGAGTGTAAGGGCTAGTTAGGGGCCAAACAAGGCCTTGGGACCAGCCACCAAGGCTGGTCACAACTTGGTTGTGAGGCTAGCCAACAAGGTGAGAGAGTGGTTGGGAGATTGCATGGGGTTAGAACCTGCCAGCACGCTGTTCAGCTGAGAAAAACGGGGTTCCAGCCCATGGGGACCCATGTGCCAAGCAATCATCACACGTCCAGCTGGATTCTGTGATAGGGACAGGAGGGAACCATCGCGCGAGGATTCGGAAGTGTCGCGCGAGGGTCAAACGGTCAACAGTTTGACCTTGACTACACGTGGCAAGCTAAGTGTCGCACGAGGGACATGAAGGCTCGCGCGAGGGTCAACTCTGGCTCTAGGGTTTGACTGAAGTTTCTGGAAGGTTCAAAGGGTTTCAAGCAGGGTTCTAAGCGTTCCAAGCCCAATCCATTCCCAATCCAAGCTCTGTTCGATCCGATTTCATCATCGGGGAAACAAGAAAATCGTAAAACGAAGTAAAACGATCGGGAGACCCAGATTGGGGTGTCTACAGAGAACAAGGAAAGGGATTCCAAGAGATCAAGGATGGACGAGCACGGCAAACCGCCGCGCCCAGGATTTGAAAGACAACTGAAAGATCTCGGCGTCTCTCCCTTCACCTCCCACATCATCAACACACCGCCGAAGTCCACTTTTCATCTACCCAAATTCACGAAGTTCGATCCGGCGACCTGCGAGGCTTACACTCACCTCATCCACTTCAGGCAGACCATTGAGCTCTGCACGTTAAAAGACGAAATAAAATGTAAGGCGTTCCGTCCAGCCTCGGCTCCCTAGGACTCCAGTGGTTCAACAAATTTCCCGCTGGATCCATAAGGAACCTGGCCGACCTTGAACGCGCCTTCAACACACGATTCATCACGAGCAACAAAACAGGTAAAGAGCCTGAATCCCTATCTCAGTTAAGGAAATTGCCATCCGAAACTCTCAGACAGTATGCCGAGCGCTACTGGCAACTGTTCAACGAGATTCTGGGAATTGATGAATATTGGGCCGCGCGCACTTTCAAAAACGGTTTGGAATCCGGCAGCAAAATCTTAGACGAACTCGCCATCCGCCCACCCCACGGCATGGGAGAATTAATGCGCATAGTGGAGAGATTCTGCGCTCTTGAGGAGTTCTATGCGGACAGGGCGGCCCAGGGAATCCCGAGCTTGACAGCGCCCTTCACCTCGACCACTCCTCAACTGCCGGCACCAGTAATTACCCAGCACCCGCAATCCAAGAAGTAGGTCCACAACATCAAAGAAGGAAAGAAGCACTCGCCGAAGGTGCATGACTACGTGGCCGAGACCACACACTTCAAGGAACCAATCTGGTCTTTTCAGAAGGAGATCATGAGACAACTTTGGTTCGAATGGCCAACAGGCAAGCTTGGAACCGACACCGGCCAACCGGATCAAAACCCAAGGAAAAAATTCTCTTACCACAACGAGCTCGGCCACTACACGACTGCCTGCGCACCATACAAAGCCCTCCTAGAAAAGCTTGCAGCTCAAGGTCACCTCGATCAATACATTGATCGGTCAAAGACGCCCGCCCGGCAGACAAATCCCAACCCCAACGAATAACGACCGCTGATCCACGTCATCCACGGCCCAGTAACGAAGGCATTCGAGACTGCCCTCAAAGCCGACATCGATCACGCCTCAACTTCTAAAGAGATACTCTCAGTCGGCTGTGGATCCAAGCGTCAAAGACCGCAAGAAGTACCCAAGTGGACGATAAGCTTTACCGAGCGTGACCTTGAACATGTTCAGACTCCGCATTCGGACGCCCTCGTCGTCACCGTCCAAATCGGCGTCCACGACATGAAGCGTGTCCTCATTGATCAAGGAAGTTCACCCGAGGTTATGTACTACGACCTCTTCAAGAAGTTGGACCTACCAGAGTCGGCTCTACAGCCCACCGAAGTACCCCTCATCGGCTTCAACGGAGCTCCTGTCTGGCCACTTGGCCGAATCTTCCTCCCAGTCGTCGTCGGCTCAAAGACTCTGACTGTCGAATTCATTGTCGTCAATGCGCCGAGCCCATACAACGCCATCATTGGCCGAGCTTGGCTCCATGGAATGCAAGCTATTGCTTCGACATACCACCAGGTCGTCCGCTTCATCGGCGCCACGGGAAGACAGGAAGATTTGCGAGGTGACCAGGTAGCCTCCAAAAAACGTCTCCGCCGTCCACAATTCGTCCAAAGCAAAAACGGTGCAATGGGTTGAAGTCCCAGACATGGCCGTAATCGAAGACGTCGGCCAAAAGGCCAAGGACAAAGCAGAGGAAGACTTGGTGAAGATGCCATCAACGAGGACGGATCACGCTTTTTCTTACTCGGCTCTTCACTAACCGAGGCCGAGCGAGAAGAGATGTTCTAGTTCCTTAAAGACAATCTAGAAGTCTTTGCTTGGACCCCAGAGGAGATGCCAGGGGTGGATCCCAACTTCATTTGCCACTCCCTCAACATTAAAAAAGACTCGAAACCGGTGGTACAAAAAGCTCGACGTTCGGCACCCGAGCACGCTGACGCCGTCATTGAAGAGGTCAATCGCCTACTTGAAACCAACGCAATACAAGAAGTACAGTACCCAACTTGGCTCTCCAACACTGTGGTCGTGAAGAAAAAGAATGGGAAATGGAGAGTTTGCATCAACTACACCAATCTCAATGACGCCTGTCCAAAGGACTGGTTCCCGCTGCCGAAGATTGACCAGCTTGTCGACGCAACAGTAGGCCATGCTCGATTGAGTTTCTTGGATGCCTACCGCGGCTATCACCAGATAGCCATGGACCCAGACGACATGGAGAAACAGCCTTCATCACACCACATGGCATCTTTTACTACAGAGTCATGCCATTCGGCCTCAAAAACTCAGGTGCTACCTTCAACAGAGCAATCTTCAAAATGCTCTATGCACAGATTGGCCACATCCTTGGAGCGTACATTGACGATCTTGTCGTCAAGAGTCAGAAGGAGCACAATCATCTCACGGAACTAGCTGAAGTATTTGAGATCCTCAAACACCACAAACTTCGTCTGAATCCGGAGAAGTGTGCGTTCGGCGTCAGTGCGGGAAAATTCCTCGGCCACTTGGTCACAAGGCGCGGCATCGAGGCCGACCCCACTCAAATCAAGGCGGTGGCAGATCTGCGACCACCAAGGACAATCAGAGAAGTTCAAAAGCTCACAGGAATGGCGGCCGCTCTCAACCGTTTCATCAGCAAGTCATCTGACAAATGCCACGCCTTCTTTCACGCCCTAAAAGGCAAGAGCAAGCGAAACTTCGAATGGACGCCAGACTGCAACAAAGCATTGGCCGAGCTCAAAGAATATCTAAGCTCGGCACCCCTAATGGTGAAGCCCAAGGAGTTCGAGAATCTTTACCTTTACCTAGCGGTCTCACCTCACACCATCAGCTCCGCTCTCGTTCGCCGAGAGGGAGCCGACGACATGCCAGTTTATTTCACAAGCAAGACGCTGCTACCTGCCCAAACGCGCTATCTTCCTCTGGAGAAGTTAGCACTTGCCCTTGTATCTGCGGCGAGAAAACTTTTGCCATACTTTCAGGCGCACACAATCACGGTCTTAACCGAATACCCCTTCAAAGCTCTCTTTCGAAAAGCCGACCTCTCCAACAGAGTGTCCAAATGGGCAGTCGAGTTGGCAAATTTTGACATCCGCTTCGAACCACGGACGGCAATCAAGGGGCAAGTCCTCGCTGACTCCAGAAGACTCCGAAATTCTAAACACTCCTCCACCTGCTCAACCCTTGGCCGAACATGAACCAAAGGGGAAACCTTGGCTCCTCTTTTAAGGAGACACTTGGCAATTACAAGTTGACGGTGCCTCCAACAACAACGGAGCTGGAGCCAGAGTCGTTTTGGTCTCTCCTTGCGGAACTCTTCACGAAAGTGCCATCAGCATCGACTTCCCTGCCACAAACAATGAGGCCGAATATGAAGCCCTGCTTGCTAGCTTACGCTCGGCAATTGCAATGAAAGTCGACGACTTGGCCGTGTTTTGCGACTCTCAACTTATAGCCAATCAGGTGCTAGGGGACTACGAAGCACGGGATCCAAGGATGATGAAGTACCATGCCACAGCAGCAGAACTCATTACTCACTTCAAAAACTTCAACATCGAGCAGATCAACCGCGAGCACAACGCGCACACAGACGCACTTGCTAGCCTTGCCTCGGCTTCAAAAGCCTCTGAGTTTAGAACTATAAACTTTGGCAACATTGACCACCCAAGTTTTGATACAACTCTAGAGGTGCTCAACATTGAACTTGGTCCAAGCTGGATGGATGAGATCGTCGCTTTCCTCAGGAATGACACCTTACCCGGTGACAAAAAGGAAGCCTTTCGAATCAGGAACAAGGCCGCTTACTATTGGCTCTCTGAGAGCGGTCAACTCTACAGGAAATCCATCTCCGGGCCCTATCTTCTCGTCGTCCATCTAAACCAAGTGCCCGAAATCCTCAATGAACTTCACTCAGGAAGCTGTGGCTGCCACTCCGGTGGTCGTTCGTTATGCCAACGCGCGATGAGTCAAGGATACTTTTGGAAGAACATGAAGAAAGACTGCGAAGAAGTCGTCCGCAAATGCCGACCGTGCCAGCTGTTTTCACCAATTCCCAAGCAGCCGGCTCAGAATCTCTCCCCCATCACAAGTCCCTGGCCATTCGCACAATGGGGGCTTGATATCGTCGGGAAACTTCCAACAGCACCTGGAGGCTTCAAGTTCCTAATCACTGCAACAGACTATTTCTCAAAGTGGGTGGAAGCCGAAGCACTCGTCACCATCACAGAGGCAGACGTCCGATGCTTCGTATGGAGAAACATTGTAACAAGGTTCGGCGTACCTTACGCCATCGTCTCAGACAACGGCACCCAATTCGTCGGAGACGGCCCCACAAGCCTCTGCAAAGAGTTCGGCATACGCTTTTTCAACTCGACCCCAGCATACCCTCAAGGTAATGGCCAAGTCGAGGCCTCAAACAAGACAATTTGCGCTGGAATCAAACGCCGGCTGAACTCGAAACGAGGCAAATGGGCAGAAGAACTCCCAAGAGTTTTGTGGGCTTACCGATCCACACCTCGTCGCTCTACCGGCCAAACTCCCTTCTCAATGGCATTTGGCATGGAGGCCGTCATCCCACTGGAATCCAGGTTCCCAACCCTCCGAACAGAAACCTTCAACCCACAGACAAACGATGAAGCCGTGGAGCAAGAGTTAATTCTGGCCGAAGAGAAACGCGATGACGCTCGGCTGAAGCTCACCGAATATCAACAACAAGTTGCCAAAGGATACAACAGGAGTGTTCGAATCAAGAAGTTCAAGCCTGACGACTTGGTATGG
The DNA here is from genome assembly GCA_020567845.1 of Rhododendron henanense subsp. lingbaoense. Classification (NCBI taxonomy): domain Eukaryota; kingdom Viridiplantae; phylum Streptophyta; class Magnoliopsida; order Ericales; family Ericaceae; genus Rhododendron; species Rhododendron henanense. The sequence goes on along the minus strand of CM036317.1, from coordinate 24,738,105 downwards.
CAAAAGGTCGTACAGGCAAGTAAGAAGAAAAAATTCATGCCTAACTGGGAAGGGCCTTTTCGCATTGTCAAAGTTACTGGTGAAGGGGCTTACACCCTCGAAGACATGAAAGGGAAAGTGCTCACCAACCCATGGAATGCACAGAACCTAAGGAGGGCATACATGTGAAGCTTCTACAACATGCTAGACTGAAAACCACCCTCGGCCAACACTTATTGCCAAAAATACTCAGCTTTGTCTGGCTTCGGCCTAATCATCTATGTTTTTTACGTTTTAAAAAGAGGCTTTGACCCACTGTTAATGTTTTATCTTCTACTTTACCTATACTTCGAGGATTATCAATGAAAAGACAAGCTTTTTTGGTTAACGAATCTTCAAAATATTTCAAACATCACTGTACTCTCGGCCAAAATGCCGAACACAAACGTTGACTTCGGTCACACCCACAAACGGCTCCTCAAAAAGCCTTTTGCTTCGGCCAATATAACCGCCCAAAGAAGCAATCAAATGGACGTACGGTCCGCCGAGCCTAAAATACACATATCTTATGGAACTTAGGCTTCGGCTCGGATTGGCAAGACACTATGGTCGGCCACCGAAAATCCACACTCGCACTTTGGCGAGGAAAACCACCAACAATCAATGAGCTACTCCCAACGTTCCTATACCATGGCCTGGGGCTGATACTTTAGCCGAGCCCCAGCCACTGGCAAGGGAGCACTCTACACTCTTAATATCGACAACGGCTGAATCATGCCACATTACAACACATCCATGTTCGACGACCTGTTAGAAGGGCAATACTACTTTGGTCAAGGCTCGGCTGAAACACCTATACTTAACCATTCACATCATGCAAGGTTCTTAACTATTCTGCCGAACCCAGACCAAAGTGGGGGCTACGGACAACTACACATTCAAAACATGCAAGACCTCCAAAATTTTGTGAAGAAATGAAAGCAATCAGTCAAGTTCGGCAATAACAAAGACGTTGCAAAAGAAGCCATGCATTCAACTTTCAAGCATTTCGAAAATAAAGACAAGTATCAACATAGATCCTAAGCTGAGAGGTACGGCATAGTAAACCGTTCGGTGCCGACCCCCATTCAACTATTACATCTGGCACGGTAAACTCCCAAGTTCGGAGCCGTCCAGTCCAACAAAAACTTTCAAATTCAAAAACGAAACTACAACCCTAAAGTTGAGGTGGAACATCTTCGGCAACAACATCAGCAGCCATTTCATTTTCAGCATCGGCGCTCTTCTCACCATTCTTATTGGCTTGCTCAGTGTTATGCTCGGCATCATCAGCTAAGCTACCCCCTGCATCACCCGCCTTCCCTCCAGTTGGGCCACCACCACCTTCAGCATCGGCCCCAGTAAGATCATCAATATCCTCCTCGCTCTCAGAAAACTCCTCCGGGGGAAGTGGTGCGCACTCCTCGTCGGTGTACAGTAGCACAAGCTCGGGCACAACGGCCGCAGGGATAGACTTGGTCAAGTTTAAGTCTGCATCTAGCTGCATGACCGCGCACGCAGCCCGTACACCATCTTTGTACCCTGTTCGGTACGAGATCGGTAGCTTCTTCGTCAGTTCCTCATTAACCATCGACCGAGCCTCCCTGACGTACTCGGCCCCAGCTCGGTCGTACCCAGCTTGATACGCCTTCTCATCTACCTCTTTCATCTTCCTCTTCTCTCTCCTCAACGCTTGGCCAAGCTCACGATCAGACTTCTTGGCTCTCTCCACGGCGTCATCCCTTTCCTTTTCGAGCTCGGCAATCTTAGCCTTTGCCAGCTTCAAACCATTCTTTGCAGTCTTCATCTTCTCACGCTCGGCCTTAGCGTCGTCGCGATAGCGTGTCCTCTTGGCAGCCAAAAGATCTACCTGATTGGACACCCACAGCGCAGCCTGCCCAGCCTGTAAAAAACAAAATGGTTAAGCTCGGCAAAAGAGGGAAGAAGGATAACATCGACTCAAAAAGGATAAGTACAGCCAATACCTGAACAAGGTAGGCGCTCAGGTGCGTTATACTCGGCTGCAGCTCCCCTGGAACCCTATCCATATCCCTCGGCAGAGCGAGGCCATGAAGCATGGTGACGGCCAACCCAAGCTCGACCTTGACGCTATCTTCTACGGTAACGACCCTGCCGTTGGCCATTGCAAAAGATGGCGCGAACTCTTGCACAATCGACTGGCCGCCTGAGCCAGCCGCCGTCTCCAAGGCCTTGGATCCACCCGCAGCTGACGACTCGGTCTGGTCTTTTTCCTTCGGAAGCGGCGTCAGCGGCCTCGTCGGGAAAAAATCCTGGGTAATCTTCTGCTTCTTTGCAGCACGTTCGGCTGCTTCAGCGTCCCTTTGCCGAACATCAGCGTTGTCCCTGAGGTTGAGCTTCACCACATTTCTCCTTCCCATACCTTCGGCAAATTCTGGGATGAGGGTTCGGAGAGGAGGGATGTTGATACCTGGGAATTCAGTTGGTTGGCTATTCTGGAACCAAAAGTCCGCTGACTTCTTAAAAGTTGGGAACTTGAATCTTGGCTCTTTCACCTTCTTGCTCGGCTTGCTTCCTCCCGCCTGATTTTCAGCAGCCTTCTTCTTACCTCCAGCCTTCGTACTCAGCCCCGCTTCTTTCTTCTTCCTCCTCAACTTCCCCTTGTAAGAAGGAGTGTAGTCAAGCAGCGTCGGCGCATCGCGGCAAATTTGAGCCTTCAGCGTCTCGACGTTAACCTCAACGGATAAAGATTGCTGTGTCTTAGTTATTGCTCGGTGATCTGCAAGGAAAAAGTGTTGTGATTGTCAAGTTATCAGATATGCAATGGAGGAGTAAATCATACTCGGTAGGTTAAAGAAACGAAATTAAACCTCGGAAGTCTTTTATCTTCGGCACAGAGTGTAGCCGCACTGACTGATTGCCGAACTCATAATTCCCACTAACTTCAACATAGAAGTTAGCCCACTTGTCAGTATCAGGAAGCCCATCTATCAGGGGCTCCTTGCCGCCACGCGTTGACAGATACCTACGATTGGTCCCGTCGTGCCTGGACATGATGTACGTATGAAAGAGGTCGGCCACGGTAAACTCAAGCCCGTGCAGCTCTTTCAACTTAATTACGGACATCACTATCCTGTAACTATTGATGGCAAAGTAATGAGGTACTATGCCGAACCTAGTCAGCAATTCCCTCAAAAATGGATGAAGGGGGAAATGGAGCCCGGCCTCACAGATGGAGGGACTGTTATATGTTCGGGATGGTCTTCCCTCTTATCCCTAATCCTATTGCTAGCTACCTGGTGGACGACAACATCGTCTGGGATGTGGTACGTTTGGCAGAAGTTTTCATACTCGTCGGGACTCCCGCTGAAGTAATGGGCGTGGGGACAAACCTGCCCTCGCTCAAAGAGGTCGGCAAATTCCCTGTTCTTAGAAGAAGTCTCGGCGGGAGCAGAACGAGATGAAGTTGTGGCTCCGGCCTGTGAACGAAGCCTAGACTCAGCCTCGGTGCCAAGCTCGTGTTCGGCTTCGGATTTCGTGCTTGTGGAAAGAGTAATCTCAGGCGCGGTATTATACCCGCCGTCGTACTCATGGTCACGTTCGGCGTTGGAGTCGCTGGAACTTGACATGTTCAATGCAATCGAAGAAGTTTGTCGTCGGCTCCTATGCCTTTCCACGTATTTTCGGATCACAAGATCTGTGGAGTCGTCCCCTGAACTTTCAGAGTCGGATGATATGTTGATAACTGAGTGAGCCAGACCTACCAAGAACAAGAATAAAACAATGAGAAACCTCGTCGTCGACCAGAAGGCAAGGGTCTCACTATGCTCGGCTACCTATATCTGGCCCACCCTATCAACACACCCCACAGATCCGTGTTCGGGGAACACTGACTCAAAACGACGAAACCGGCTAAACCTATCGTCGGACAAAGCCATCAACATCAAGGTTCGAAGCTCAGGAGACACAGGTGATTCAAGTCTTGGGGCTCGGCCAAGCCCTGACACAGTCTGGGACCCACGCTCGGAAGAACAGGTTGAAGCTAAAAATGAACAGTTCGTTCATCCCCAGAACCTTCCACTATTCATTCAGAACAAAAAACCCCCACAAAACCCAGAAAAGCAAAGAAAAAATGCACGAAAATAGCGAAAAAGTGAAGAGAAGTGGAAAACGAATTCATACCTGGGATTTGTTGTGAGATCTGGTGGCAAATCTGCTGGGAATCAATGCTGGAAGAGGAACGGGTGTGAGGGAGAGCTCTGGTTATGGAGTTCTAGAGAGAGAGAGAGAGTCTGTAAGCTTTCTCTCTCCTCGCGTCGCCCATTATATAGGGCTAGGGTTTTGGGGTTCGAATTTCCCGCCCATCATTACACCGCCGAACCGTTGGCCATTCAGCGCACGACACGTGGCATGGAGAGGACAACCTGCAGGGCTTGCCAGCCGTCCTCTCGTCAGCTGTACCCAACCATGGAGCGACACTTGGCACTCCTCCACTGGAGACCTCCACCAACGGCTGATGCTGCTTCTGAGGAAAGGAGGAGTCATGCTCGGCTGAGTTCCCCCCTCTTTTTTGACAAAATGAAGATCACGCTCGGCATTCTATAGGTTCGGCCTAAGCCTGACTTCAATCCCTGCCATGCGTTCAGCATCGGCAGAGATTGAGGGGCTATTGTAGCAGGCCGAACATTGAAGTCCGCAATGGCACGAACCGAACCCAGTCCTTGTCGAGAATAACCCTTGTGCACGGCTCCCGTCGTCATTCCTCATCGCCATCCCACTTGCGACAGGTTCGGCAGAAGACAAATCCATGCTCGGTCACCGTCCTCGGCAAAAACTCTTGCGACTTGCCCTCCCCCGTTGGTCGCACGCCAGGCTCGGAGAAGATACGTGCTCGGCCACCCGCGGAGCACAGCTAGCTGCCGACGACGGCTGGCTGCTGAAGTCACATGTTCCACCGCGTGTAGAAGCGGTTATAACAGAAGATGATCATGGGCGCACATGGGTGTGCCAGCTCAACCCTGAAAACGGTTACCAGATCTACTTTGTGATATCACTATGACGTCACTTGGCTCGTGGAAGGCACGCGATCGTACTTGGAGAGCAAGCCAGAAGGCCCTATAAATATCCAGTGATAGTAACCCTAAAGAGGTACATGCTACTCTATACTCACACTTATACACTCTCCAGTCTTCTGCTTCATCTCTCTGCGCAATACTCATCCTCTCGCCGGAGGGCCTTGCCGGGACAACCCCCGGCCAGGTCTTAGTCGTGTGCTCCCTGTGCAGGCTAGGAGAAGAAGGCTCGACCACCATCAAACCATCAATGGAGGAACGAGGATCAAGGATCACGGGCCATACAATACTCATATCTATGACTGTTGGCCAAAGCTCCATCTTTGGGCGGAGGTTTCTGGATCAACCATCTCTCACTTTCAGAATCAAAAGCCACAACTTCTCTTTAGTATCTTATTCTGATGCAAATTGGGTAAACTAAACCTGATGATCGTAGATCCACATCTGGTGGCTGCATGTTCCTTGGTCCCAAGCTTATCTCCTGGTCCTCTCGGAAGCAACCTACAGTCTCTAGATCGAGTGCGGAGGGTTGAGAGGGGGTCACAGTCCTGCTCTATATACGAAATACTTAATCGCTAACGGCCGTATGGCATCTATCCATCCATGCTGAAGTTTTTGAGACTGAGGGCTTGGATCGAGGTCCCAGGTCATTTGGCCGAGAAAACGAACGGCCAGAAAGTTCCCCTTTGTTAGGATCTAGGGGATCGCTATAGAATCGGATTCTTTCTGATTCTTTTCACATTCATTCGACTGAACTGATTTGAACATTCATTCCACGGAGCAGGGTGAATTTCTCGAAGGCTATCACTTTGTTGTTACTGCTTGAAGGAATCCTCGGGACGGTTGGAAAGACGCTTGTCTTAGCGGCAGCTCCCCCTTGAGTTGGCAAAGCTTCCACCTCCTTTCAGTTGAAAAGCTAGTTCTTCCGAGCGGGAAGTCTTATGAATCTTAATTGTCACTTCTTTATGACTTCTTGTATGAACAAAGCAAAGTGGAAAAAGCCTTTTTGAACTACAGCATAGAGTTTCCTTAAAGAACTGGTTGCGTAAGAGATAGACTTAGGGAATAACCTACCAATACGGGGTAAGATATAAGCCCCAGCGGCATTAGTGAAACGATACACCTAGGGCAGTGTTGAAAGGCTTGGTCGATTTCAGCCCCGACAGCGCTCTTCCCTTTTTTCTTCCTAATCTCAACCTACCAGGTTCTTACCGCACTGCCCTCTCTCTGGTCTTTCCACTGCTCTCTGCTCCATATCCGATACCCGCACAAGAAAGATTTTATTCACGCGCGACTGTCCCTTCCGCCTGCCAAAGATAGAATGTACACTCTCTTCCCAGCCGCCCTTACAACTGCGGAACAAAGTGCAAGAAAGGCCGATTTAGTGTCAACTGCGGAACATTTGATAAAAAAGAATAAAATCACGAGTATAATCATAGCTAAAAAGGCTCGCCCTTCTGTTGGAGCAGCTGCTCTCCGAGTCGCGGAGAAAAAAAGCAAGCAACACGTAGGAGATTGGATCCATGAAAGAGGTTCCCAATCAGTTGGCCGAAGCTTGACATTGAGTTCCAAAGGAGTATCCGTAATCTTATTGTTTTCATGGAGTAAGCTTGCATCAGTGAAGTTCTTTTGAATCAAGGAATATAACAAAACCCTGAAAACAGTTCTAGATGGGAAACTCCTGCTTATCAAGCTATCGCTTTCCTCCCCCTTATTGTGATTGAGGCGAGCCAAGCTTTCGCTTTAGAGAAGGCTATTATAGAGGGGAGTGCTCATAAACTGCTACATATGAAAGTGCTAGTTGCACTAAACCAAACCCCCCCGCTGTCTGTTGTTAGCGTTCCTTCGACTTCGCTCAGGACCTCCTTTCTCTCATGTTCATTCCCTTCCTTCTATCGATCGTGCATTTCTGCAAGTTAATTCAACACCCATTTATGCACCTTACTTTTGATATAGCCTCTTCTAGAGGCCTTCTGTAAACTAGTGGATAGTATTAACTCCCCCCGAGGGCGTCTCTACCGACCTTCTTTCCACCGAAAAGGGATGCCAACAACAAGCTAGCCTTAATCAGACTTCTCATCCTTATGACCCAGTTATGGATACTTTGACAAGCAGTCTATTTTGATAGAAAGGAAGCCTGCCTTGGAGCGAACTGGCCCGTAGAGAAATAGGATCCTCTTTTTGAACTCTTAGACACAGTAAGAGGACTATATATTGGAAGTACTGTTCCAAGCCCTCTTATCTGCCTTAGCCTCTAGAAAATCCCTACTCAAACATGTCCACGCCTTCAACCTATAGACATCTAAAGTCCTTCCCTTTTCTCTTAAGTAAAACAGGGCCAGTCAATTTTACAAATGGGTGGCACGAAAAGTCTCATGATTGGAACGATCGGTCACGTGGGGAGGAGCACCTTCACTCTGAGGAAATGACTTATCCTAGCTACCTATTACCTTACAACATGTTGTGGCCTATCATGTACAGTCATTCGTATCGGTACCGCACTCCTAGGACCTTCAATTGACTGTCGAATCTCACAGACTCGTTCAAAAGACAATGAGGGATACTTTGGATTCGTCGTAAAGCACCCAACCTCTTTGTCCCAATTTCCATGGCTTTCCCATAGAAGTTGAATCATCTCACTCAACCGATTGCGCAAAGAATAAATTGGAACAGAGAGATTAGAATGCCACGACGAGTGTGCTTTTCTGGCGTCTTTGACCGTCCTCGTTTTGTGTGCCATCTTTGAGAAAGACCAAAGCGATCTTGCTCGTGATTCAGATAGTCGAATTACAGATTGATCCGTCTTGGGGTTGAGGACGCTTCAAAGTCTGATTCTGAAGAGACACCGACCCTAGTCAGTGTAAATGATGTAGACGGAACCCGCTCTGGGCTTGATTACCACCGAAAATGTCCCGAGACGGTCGAATGTAGCCCGCAGGAGTCAAGGGGTTGTAGGGGCGACTAAAGCTCCACAACCCATTCTTCCCATTCAACCCTTCTCGTCCTGACTTTGCTTTCAATGGAGCCCATCTGTATCCTTCCCAGCAGCAGAGCAGCGGGGCATAGCGGCGCCCTCACCTGGCGCCATTCCCGGACATAGCAGCAGACGGGCGGACCGTGCCTGAATTCAGACCGGACCAGACTCTTCTTTGTTTGAGCTGCTCCCACACACGCAGACCGGAAGATCTCACTTGTCCTGGACTGGACAAGTACGTAGAGATCCGAGAAAGAAGATTGAACCCTTCCCCTTCTTGTTTAGAAATCTAGCATTCATTAAGACAAAGACTGAGCTTAGGCATGTATCGAAGGAGAACAGGAGGAAGCGTGGGAGGCCCCGGACAATGATCGCCTAAGAGTGCTCCTAGCTTTGTGGGACAGACCCCAGGCACACTACCCCTTTCGGGGTTCTAAGGCCCGTTGCTTGCCAGCCTTTCCCTCGATTAACTTACAAGTACGTAATTTGAAGTTCGGGAGTGAAGGCAGGCTTCGATCAGAATACGAATAAGATCAAAAAGGGAAGCTATCAGTGTGATTGATCAGACAAGTACCAAGGGCTTGCGAGGAAGTTATAATAGTGGACGAGAAAGAAAGGCAAAGGTACGTGGAGGTGGTTTCAAAGGTAGCTCGGGAGAGGCTGCTCAATAGATATAGATAGGCAGGAAGCCCTATTTGAGCATTTCATACCTTTGGAATCGTTAATGCCAATGTAATCCATGAAGGCTCAGTGTTGGCCAAGCCGAAGGTATCCGCCAATGACAGGATGGTCGCCAAAAGTGAGCAATTCCGGAGATGCAGAGGCCGGTGACAGTAAAACAGTTTAAGAGTTTCCTAGGAAAAGTGTCTTACATTTGCCGCTTTATCCCCTATCTGTCTGAGAAAGTCCGTCCACTCATGTACCTCTCAGCCCGTCAACTTTCTCAACCCCGACCTACACAATTTTCGACATTTGGAAAAGTTCTGTTAGGTTCTTAGTAAGACTCGCCCCGATGGATCGATAGAAAGGTACAAGGCTCGACTAGTGGCTCGAGGGTTCTCGCAACAATATGGGCTGGACTATGATGAGACATTTAGTCCAGTAGCAAAAATCACAACGGTGCGAGTTAGCACTCTCAGTGAGCAAGTCTTGGAAGTGAGCAAGTCTTGGAGGCTATGGCAGATGGACGTAAAGAATGCGATATGCTTCGCTGAAATCATGTCAAAACACAGTCATGAACTCTCAGTTCCCTTCTCACATTGCAATGAACTACACAAAGGAAAATATTTGTTGCATAAGAGGGATTGCCACCCCCACTTACCTGCTCATACGGGGGATCCTTGTGTGCTGGTATCAACCGAGAAAGAAAATATCGCGCCTGAGAGCTCCGCCCTAGGTAAGATCTCCTTGTTGGCCCTACGGGGCACTTTCTATGAGAGAGGATGAATTCCTTTATCCATCCCCTCCTGCGGTCCGATTTGAACCCCCGGAAGGGGATTGTAGGTGGAGAAAAATAGATGGTACCTAGAACAGCGCTAAATCTCCTTCCTTCACGTGCTGTCCAATCGGAACCCTAGTACCTTCGCCTGAACCCTAACCTGTAAAACAGACAAGGGGTGAGCGCACATCTGCCTCTCGTGGCAAAGGCCCTCCGATGCCTAAGTTAGTATCTCGTACTGTCTCAAAACCCTAAAAATCAATAGGAAGTGTGGAAAGAATGCAATTTATTGCGTACCTTTTTCCTTCAGGTTTACCTCGTATTTATAGATATGAGCTTGCTTGCTTCTTAAGCATCCATCTCGTCCCAGGTCTCCTGTCTCGTACAGGAAACCTGGCTCTTCTGGGAATCTCTTACCCAATCAACTAAGATCCCTTCCTCATAGGGTCTCTTCTCACCATAAAACTCAACCCTTAGTAGGACTGTCTTTTGACTCATCTTTACCGTATATCGGATCCGTCCTACAGGGCACCCCTATTGCCTTATCTCTTAAGACAATGTTTAATCAAGTAACTCTATCTGTTCGGCATATGCCCCTACCGAACAGACAGCACAACCGGATGACTTTCTATGTCATTGGCCCTTCTTACCCGAACAGAATGTACCGACTGATGACTTCTTATGTCACCAGCTTATCCCAGCCGAACAGATCGTATAATCCGGTGCTTCCTCGTAGCACTGGACCTTACCGCCGCCGTCCACCTTATATGGGGTCCCATATCAATTTCCTCTTTACATGTATCTAGAACACCACGTGTTCGGCAACTATTTGCACCTGTTCGGGAACACCTCCCTACAATTGCTCCCCAGCTTTTGCTTATCACTATTGTTCGAAGGTGATGAGTAAAGCTCAAAGAACGAACTTGAGGCCGAACAGATCAGATCCCGTGCAGATATAGTCATTGGGTTCCCATTGATGTCTTTTGGCGGTTTAGTCATAATTTCCTAGAAATAATGACTCCACGTGGCGTGTTTCGTACACCTCACTTTAAATTCGAACTGACGTTCCGTGTAACGGCGTTTAGAACGTTGTCTTCGTTGATTCCTTTTCCGTTACTTCTCATGTAACGGACGTGAGGGGAGACGGTTCGAATCCGTCTCTTTCCTTTAACCCCAAAAAAGGGGGGTTTTTTGGGTTTTCACACCAAAAAAAGTTTAAAGACTCTGTCTTCTCTCTCTGAAACCAGACGAGAACTGTTCATCTCCAATCCGCCATTGCCGCCGTCTGCGAAATCGATTTCAACCTAGGAAATCCTTTCTATATTCCTGTAAGATCTCTCATTCTTACCTCTGTTTTCATTTCGTCTTGAGACTTCGTTCTCAGTCTCCTCTTTGTTTAGGGTTTCGATCCCATTTCCAGATTTCATTCTGTCTTAGTTTTCTCTGATTCATCCATGGCGGATGAAGCTGATAGTGGCGTTAAGCCAGGAAAATTCAGAAAACTCTGCGAGACACCCGCCGCAATGGCGGCGTTTAGGACTAAATACAACATTCCAGAAACCGTTGGTTTAGAACTCGCCCCTCTGGGTGCGACTAGAAATGCCTGCAAATGGGACAGAACATGTATCCCAATAGTGGCTATCGTCGAGGGTGGAGTTCGTTTCCCCCTCGACCCACTACTTCGTCGAACTCTTAACTGGTATCGGCTCAATCCCATGCAAGTATCTACTAATTTTTTCAGATTAGTAATGGGGGTTGTAGCTTTAAACAAAATATTGGGGACTAATTTAGGAATCTGGGATATCCAGTGGTGGTATAGCATTGTATTGAATCGAGAATACAATACTTACTACCTTAAAGTGAGAAAGGCAGAGAAGCGTCTCGTGCTTAACCTGCCAGACTCTGCTCGGGACCATGAGATGGACTTCCTCTACGTTACTGGAGCTTTCGAGCCCATTGGGGAAGATAGCCAGGTGGTAGGCGTCCACGTCCCCCATGAATGGGGCTTCCCACGTACGCCTCTGCTTTCTGTTCTTCTAAGCTTAATCGCTTTTTTTTTCTCATATTGAAGCTTCTCACTAAGAGTTCCATTTTTTGTTGTTTCAGCCGAAAACGCTAATAGACGCCCGAGGAGGGAACCAAGCTATATTCGAGAAGGGGAGATCAACACAGTTCTAAGATACAAAGGTGTTCCAGGTACACGCACTGCTGGACGGGGGCGTGATGCAAATGTCTTACTAGGCTACGATCCAGCCTACAGGGGGTTCATCGATAGGAGACTTGCGAACCCAAGCACCAGCGGTGCATCAACCTCGACTGCACCCCCACCTAGGAGTTCGAGGCTAGGTGCTAGAGTAACAGTCGCCGGTCAACCAGGAGAGGTTCCAATCTCTGAAGGGGTCCCTCTTCCTCGTTTAAATCTAAGAAGACCTTCTCGTCATCAGGAGCCCATTCAGCAACAGCCCGAGCAATTAGTTATTGAACAAGACACCAGTCAATCATCCTCGGCAGGATACTCTCCGTCTCCACCAGTTTTAGGTACCATGTCTCATCAACCTCTTAATCTCAGCACCTTACTTACCATCTCTCCCCGGGGACGCGGTGCCCCGGTCAGGGTGGCCTCTACTGGCCTTGCCCCCCCTGCACCTCGACGCTCCAGAGGGCCAGGACCTCGATCGTCCTCCTCTCCTCAGGGACAAGATGGTTCCCAAGAGGCTTCTGATACCCATCGGGACAAACGCCCAAGGCATCAAGAAGCCGGTGCTTCAGACACACAAACCCCTATACCAACCCTGGAGACTCCTTCATCGGTTACCCAGGTTGTTCATGAGGCTTGGGCCCCTTGACTCGTGAGGGGGGACCGTCCAGTAAATGTTGGGGACAGTGCGAGCTCTTCGGAAACCGCATTGGCCCTTGCTCAAAGTCTGCTGCTTCCCGTGGATATGCAGAAGGAGTCCTCCTCTACTTCTGATCGGCTTGTCTCCACTGGTCTTGTTAGCGGAATCAAGGTAATTTTCATTTATCTTTTCCAACTCTTGTTGCACCGTATTCGAGGTACATGATTTCTTTATCAGCATATTAAAGAACTTGTTGGTTTGTCCTTTTAGTTTATCCAAAAGATGGTCACCCTGGGACAAAGGTTTCAGGAAGCAGATGCTGAAAGAATCAGACTGATGAACGAGAACACTCGTCTGATTCGATCAGTCACAAGGGTGGAAAGGGAGAGAGACAAAGCGAAACTGGATGCTGATGAGATGAACGGGAAGCTGGGTGCTGCTGAAGAAAACCTTCGCCAAGCGCTGTCTGAAATTGACAGCACCAAAAAGATAGCATATGATGACGGTTTTAAGAAAGGGTTTGATGCTGCTACAGCAAGTTATGTGGAGCAAATGCCTGGTATCCAGGATCACATCTGGGCTGCTGGATGGGAGGCGTGCTTGATTAAGATCAAGGCCCCTGATGATTCCACCCTTTGGGTTGACAATGATTTGCCTAGCAAACGTGCCCAGCCATCCCATGGCTCCGTGGAGCCTGCTCTTGATGATATTGAAGAGCAAATTGACGACTTTGCTGATGCGGATGAAGAGATAGAGATGGAGACACAGGCTGCCCATCTTGGATCCCAAGAAGCCCATGATGAGCAGCCAACCATAGAGGGAGCAGCTGTGGAGACCGTCAACCTGGAAGAACAACCAGTTGGGGATAGTAATGCTCCTGTTGATCCGAGCAACACTACGCCTGAGGTCCAGAATCTGGACTAACTTGGTAAGCCTTGGCCTATTCCTCTGACCTCTTAGTAAAATTTTTGCTGGTCCTGCGTGACCACAATCTTTAGTCCTGCGTGGCATCAGTACTCTTTTGAATACTTTTAACACAGGTATTTTGGCCCTTTGTGGCAGTACACTGGTTTGCTCGGCCCTTTCGTGGCTCTTTTTTATTTGTTGATACTGCACTTAGCCCCTCGTGGCCAAAGGTTTCGGGTTAAATTTACTAAGCTTTTTCATACTTAGCCAGTTCTTCGTACATGTGTTTACATCTACCAAGTGTGTTCATACTTGGACAAACACGCATTTTCTCGTATGCTCCCCAAGTTCTACGTGTTTGGAGATACTCATAAGTTTATTCGTACTTGGCTGTTTGCTTCTAAGTTTTTCATACTTAGTCAATCGTGTAAGCAAGGAACTCAGGTAACTCGTACATGATTGGGTTCCAACATATTACTGCCAAGTGTTTTCAGACTTGGAGAAGAGGCAAGATATGCTTATAGTTTTGAGTTTTATCATACTCAAAAGAAATCCATGTAACTAAATAACATGTTTAGACATACTTTCGTTATGTCTGATTTCCTAAGTTTTTCATACTTTGGGATTGATTTTAAGTTTCTCATACTTAAAAAGATCATTGAGTGTCTCGTACTCTGGATTGTTAAGTTTCTCATACTTAAAAAGATCATTGAGTGTCTCGTACTCTGGATTGTTAAGTTTCTCATACTTAAAAAGATCATTGAGTGTCTCGTACTCTTTAAGTTTCTCATACTTCTAATATACAAATTCATACGTTCTAAGGCGTTCATGCCCATTACCTGCTCCCCAATACGAAGGAGGGACAGTTTGGCCATTGTTCGGATTCAAAATTTTAAAAACATCCATAAACTAGAAGAAACAGAATTTGCACAAAAATTGCTACTTTATTCATGATTATGAAACTCAAGGAGTCGTTATGCGTACACCTTGCAACTAAAAGGAGAAAACGACGGAATTTTCTTCGTAATCCCCGCAAAATAACATAATTCTAAAAACAGAATTTGAAAACAAAGGAATTGTCTTCGTAATTCCCACACAGTAACATAATCCTAAAACAGATTTAAACAAAGAAATTTTCTTCGTAATCCCCACACAAAAACATAATCCTAAAACAGAATTTAAAAACAAAGGAATTTTCTTCGTAATCCCCACACAATAACAAAATCCTAAAACAGAATTTCTTTAAACAAAGAACTTTCTCAAATTGTGGACATTCCAAGGCCTTGGTACCGAGTTCCCGTCCAGGTCAGCCAATCTATAAGCCCCAATGCCCGCAATTTCGGTTACTCGATACGGTCCTTCCCAATTTGCTCCCAGCTTTCCTTCATTAGCTACTTTGGTATTGCCAAGTACTTTTCGTAGCACGAGGTCCCCAATACCAAATTCTCGGGGGTGGACATGTTTATTGTAGCCTTTCATTAGCTGTTCCTGGTATGAGGCCAGGTGGACCAGGGCCCTTTCTCTCCTCTCTTCGGCCAGATCAAGCTCAATTTCTAAAGCCCTGTCATTCCCCCCACTTTCAACCAATGCAGTCCTATTGGTTGGAAGTCCAACTTCCAAGGGTATGACTGCCTCTGTACCATACGCTAATGAATAAGGGGTCTCTCCCGTAGACCTTCTAGGCGTTGTTCGGTGTGCCCACAATACTAAAGGTAATTCATCAGGCCACTTGCCTTTTGCCTTGTCTAGCCTCTTCTTGATCCCATCAAGAATGGTTTTGTTGGAAGCTTCTGCTTGCCCATTGCTCTGAGGGTAGGCAGGGGTTGAGTAATAGTTCCTTATCCCATATTGGGAACAAAAAGTTTTGAACTTTTTCTGGAACTGTGCCCCATTATCTGTAATCAAAGAGTAAGGGACCCCAAATCGAGTGATAATGCTCTTCCATACAAACCTTTCTATCATAGGTTCAGTGATTTTGGCCAATGGTTCTGCCTCGATCCACTTGGTGAAGTAATCAGTGGCCACCAACAAGAACTTTCGATTTCCTGTTGCTTTATGCAGTGGACCCACGATGTCCATTCCCCACTGGGCAAATGGCCAAGGGCTAGTTAATGGTACCAGATCCTCGGCTGGTGTCTTTATCATGGGTGAGAACTTCTGGCACTTCTCACAAATTTTAACATAGACCTTGGCATCTTCCTGCATGTGTGGCCACCAATAACCTTGAGAAATTGCTCGGTGGGCAATGGATCTGCCCCCAGCATGACTTCCACATGTTCCCTCGTGTATCTCATGTAAGAACTTCTGTACCATTTCGGGGTGCACACACAGCAAATATGGCCCGGTGAAAGATTTCTTATATAACTTTCCATCAGGGGACAGCCAAAACCTTGCAGACTTGGTTTTGATTTTGTGTGCCTCCTTTTTATCCGTAGGGAGAGTTCCATCTCGTAAAAACTCTACGATTGGATCCATCCAACTTGGTCCTTGGTTCACGTCCAGGACCAAGTTCATACTTCTTCCGATGCTCGGCTCGGCTAAGTAGTCCACGGCTACCTTACGCTTGAACTCAGTTGGAACGGCTACAGCCAGCCAAGCCAAGGAATCTGCATGAGAATTCTGTCCGGAACTTATCTGTTCTATACACACCCTTTCGAAGGTATTAAGTAGACTTTTGGCTGCCTCCACGTAGGCTGCCATCTTCTCATTTTGAGCTTCATACTCGCCGGACAGTTGGTTCACCACCAGCTGTGAATCACAATAAACCCTGATTCTCTTAACCTTCAGAGTTTTGGCACTGTTCAAGCCGACTAGAAGAGCCTCATACTCTGCTACATTGTTTGATGCACTGAAGCCCAGCCGAACAGAATGTTCTAACATAACACCCTCAGGAGGGAACAAAACAATGCCAATACCTGAACCAGTGTTACAGGCAGAACCATCGACAAATAATTTCCATTCTAAAGGATCCTGTTCGGCAGGGGCCTTCCCTTTTCTCTTAGATAGTTCAACTTTCTGCTCATGTCTTGTAGGAGGCCGAGGTGCTACAGTTGGTGAAAATTCCGCCACAAAATCAGCCAATACTTGACCCTTGATTGCAGTGCGTGGCTGGTAGTCAATATCATACTGACTTAACTCAACAGACCAAGTTGAGATCCGTCCAGAGAAGTCTGCCTTTCGTAGCAGTGATCTTAAGGGAAATTCCGTATAAACCACAACTTTGTGGCTTTGGAAATAATGGGGCAGCTTTCGTGTTGCTGTCCTTAACGCAAGGACTAGTTTCTCAAGGGGCAGATACCTCGTTTCTGCGTCTAGAAGTGTTTTACTTACATAATAAACTGGGATCTGTTCGGGTCCCTTGTTCCTTAAGAGAACCGCACTTACAGCATGTTCAGAAACTGCCAGATATAAAACCAAAATCTCACATGGGTCTGGAGTTGATAAGAGGGGAGCTTGAGCCAAATATTTCTTTAAGTCTTGGAATGCCTGCTCACATTCTGCTCCCCATTCGAATCCCTCTCTTTTCTTGAGCAACTGGAAGAAAGGCCTACATTTGTCACTTGAACGGCTGATGAACCTGTTTAGGGCCGCAGCCATCCCTGTCAGCCTCTGGACTTCTTTCGTAGTCTTAGGACTTTGGAGCTTTTGTAAGGCCGTTATCTGATCAGGATTTGCATCGATTCCTCTCAGAGTCACTAGGTGGCCCAGGAATTTCCCAGAGCCAACTCCAAACGCACATTTCGAGGCGTTGAGTTTCAACTTGTACTTCCTCAGAATTCCAAAGGCTTCTTTTAAGTCCTGAATGTGCCCCTGCCTGGTCCTGCTCTTGACTACCATATCGTCTATGTATACCTCCATAGTCTGGCCAAGAAGTTTCCTAAACATGATTGTAGCCAGCCTTTGGTAAGTTGCTCCTGCATTTCTTAGCCCAAAAAGGCATAACGTTGTAGCAATACAATCCTCGTGGTGTAATGAAAGAAGTCTTCTCCTGATCAGGCCCAAACATGGCAATCTGATGGTATCCTCGATATGCGTCGAGGAAACTCATTCGTTCATACCCAGCAGTGGCGTCAACCAACTGATCAATCCTTGGGAGAGGGAAGCTATCCTTAGGACAAGCTTTATTCAAGTCTGTGAAGTCTACACAGACACGCCACTTCCCATTCTTCTTCTTTACAACCACTGTGTTGGACAGCCACTCTGGGTAATACACCTCTCGTATTGCTTTAGCCTCTAGCAAACGATCCACCTCTTCAATAACAGCATCAACATGCTGTACTGCTGCCCTTCTTTTCTTCTGAATAACGGGCTTGTGCTGCGGGTCGACATTTAGGTGGTGACAGATCACATCTGCATCCACTCCAGGCATCTCCTCTGGTACCCATGCAAACACATCAACATGTTCTTTCAAAAAACCTATCAATTCGGACTCTTCCTCATCCGGTAGTGACTCTCCAATCAGAAAATACCTTTCGGGATCAGTTTCGTTGATCTGTATTTTCTTTAGGCCTTCCACTACTTTGTCTGTTGGATTTCTCCCAACGTCTTCAACAGTTGGCTGATCTGCCTCTACTGTATGAACTTGATGGGCCTTCGGAACTTTCTTGATGATTGAAATCAAGCACTGTTGTGCTGATTTTTGGTTCCCTTTTATCTTTTCGATCCCGTGGGACCCTGGGAATTTCACCATCTGGTGATAGGTGGAAGAAACAGCCCTCATCTTGTGTAACCAAGTCCTTCCTATGATTGCATTATAGGAGGATGGAACGTCTACAACCAAAAAGTCTGTCTTTAAGACCACTGTCCCTGCCCGAACAGGCAAAGTTGCCTTCCCAAGGGGCCACACAGCGCTTGCACCAAATCCAACTAAAGGCGTAATAGATTGTTCCAAGTCTGTCTGCTTTAATCCCAGCTTTTTGAATGCATCGTAGTACAACACCTCTGTGCAGCTCCCCGAATCTACCAGGATTCTCTCAATGTCATATTCCCCAATTCGTAGGGTTATGACTAATGCGTCATTGTGAGGCACCTGAACCTCTCCCAGATCTTCATCCGTAAAGACTATAACATCGTTGGGCATGTCATTACCTCGCCCTCTTTTGTTTCCCACTCGCATAACATACTGGTCATGCTTAACCTGCCTCTGCATCAATCTCACCTCATTCCTCGTATAAGGTGTGGCCAATCCATGTATCATATGGATTACCCCCCTAGGATTCTGCTCGTAATCCAACTCCATTGCTTTCCCTTTATCTTTGGGATCGTCCTGAATAAATTCCTTAAGGTAACCACGAGAGACCAAATCATCGAGATGTTTTTTGTACATCTCACAATCCTCTGTCATATGACCCCAATCCTTGTGGTAACTGCAGTGCTGATTCGTAGCACGTTTTGCTTCTTTATCTCCACCTAGACTTGGGGGCCATTTGAAGAAAGGCTGATTCTTTATTCGATAAAGAATCCTGTAGATTGGCTCTTTCCAAACCGTGGTTATTGAAAAGAACGATTTAGGATCAGGCGCCTGCTTTTCCTTGTAAGGCTCTTTCTTAGCCTGCCCATACTCTTTTCTATAGGTCTTGGGCTCTGGCTTATCAAACTTCTTTGCTAGAGTTTTTGGCTGTTCGGCAACAGCTCTGCCTTCCTCCCGGAGTATGTCATCCTCCATCCTTGCGTGTTGTTCGATACACTCCATTAGCCTGGCCAACGATGCCACAGGATGCTTATTCAATGACCGGCGTAACTCGCCCCGAACAGGCAAGCCAGTTTTGAAAGTTGCAATAGCATACTCCTCACTGCAACTGTCTATCTCGTTAAAGGTCTCCCAGTATTTCTTTGCATAATCTCTGATCGGCTCGCCATCCTCCTGCTTCATCATTGAGAGACTTTCGAACGTTTTGGGAGCCTTTCTACTTGTTAAGAACCGAGCAGTGAACTCTTCTGCTAACTGTGTCCATCCTCGTATGGAACGCGGTTCCAACTTGTGGAACCATGATAAAGCCACCTTTCCCAAGCTTGAAGGGAACATCTTGCACATGATGGCATCATCTCCATCATGCATGAACATTGCCTGTTGGTAATGTTGTACGTGAGCGACGGGGTCTGCACTTGTCTCGTAAAGTACGAACGATCCGTGCTTCACTCTGCTCGGTAGACGTGCGTCCTGTAACCTTTTTGAAAAAGGTGACGCTGCTATATTACTCAG
Organism: Rhododendron henanense subsp. lingbaoense; assembly: GCA_020567845.1. Lineage (NCBI taxonomy): Eukaryota > Viridiplantae > Streptophyta > Magnoliopsida > Ericales > Ericaceae > Rhododendron > Rhododendron henanense. Next base: position 24,718,679 of record CM036317.1, on the reverse strand, counting down.
GGCCCGTCTTGCTGCTTCACGTGTAGTCATAGACCCATCCTCTCGCTTCTTGGATTCGTGGGTTACTGCCCTGTTCCAATCACTAGCAGGTCTCTCATGCCTGTCTCTGGGATGTTTTCTCACGCCTTCCTCGGGCGAGGAGCTTCGGCTCCTGCTTCCCTTGTAACGCGGGGGAGTTCTTTGCTTGCTTGGACTCCTGCTCCTTCTTTTTCGTGAAGAAACTCTCTTCTTGGGAGGAGTGGGGCTTCTGGACCTGCTCCTCCCCCTTCGCGAAGGGGCCTTTTTGTATCGTACCATGGCCAGTCCGTCTCCCCCTGATCTCCTTCCTGATAACCCAGAGTCCTCAGGATGCTTATGGACCCGCTCTAATTCTCGGATCTCATGTTCCCTTTTCCGAATTAGTCGAGCATATTCCTCGACTTCCTGCCTCTTTTTATCGAGGATATCCTCGTTGCTGTGCACACTTCTCGAATGTGCAACTGATTCTCCCCTTTGATGGGATTTGCTCCTTCTCGTGGAGGTTGTAGCCGTTTTGCCTTCCCTATTCTTGGAGTTGTCGTGGATGGTAAGAGGATCCTTGCTCGTGGTCCTCTTATCATGCCCGCTAGTTGGCTTTCTTGGAGCACCTGGTGGGGACTTATCCCCTCCGCCACCAGCCTGGTTTTTGTCGGTAATCGGTGTGACTGGATCTACCTCCACCATGGTCGTATTTCAAAAGGGAACTCTTTCGTTTCCCACAGACGGCGCCAATTGTAGGTGGAGAAAAATAGATGGTACCTAGAACAGCGCTGAATCTCCTTCCTTCACGTGTTGTCCAATCGGAACCCTAGTACCTTCGCCTGAACCCTAACCTGTAAAACAGACAAGGGGTGAGCGCACCTCTGCCTCTCGTGGCAAAGGCCCTCCGATGCCTAAGTTAGTATCTCGTACTGTCTCAAAACCCTAAAAATCAATAGGAAGTGTGGAAAGAATGCAATTTATTGCGTACCTTTTTCCTTCAGGTTTACCTCGTATTTATAGATATGAGCTTGCTTGCTTCTTAAGCATCCATCTCGTCCCAGGTCTCCTGTCTCGTACAGGAAACCTGGCTCTTCTGGGAATCTCTTACCCAATCAACTGAGATCCCTTCCTCATAGGGTCTCTTCTCACCATAAAACTCAACCCTTAGTAGGACTGTCTTTTGACTCATCTTTACCGTATATCGGATCCGTCCTACAGGGCACCCCTATTGCCTTATCTCTTAAGACAATGTTTAATCAAGTAACTCTATCTGTTTGGCATATGCCCCTACCGAACAGACAGCACAACCGGATGACTTTCTATGTCATTGGCCCTTCTTACCCGAACAGAATGTACCGACTGATGACTTCTTATGTCACCAGCTTATCCCAGCCGAACAGATCGTATAATCCGGTGCTTCCTCGTAGCACTGGACCTTACCGCCGCCGTCCACCTTATATGGGGTCCCATATCACTTTCCTCTTTACACGTATCTAGAACACCACGTGTTCGGCAACTATTTGCACCTGTTCGGGAACACCTCCCTACAGGGATGACTCAGCAGCAGCCGTTGGAGACTTTGATAACATAATAAGGCTAACGAATTAGCATCTGAAATGAAAGATCATAGAGGCACTGGAGGATTTGAGAGGATTTTCCCTCTTTTTATCTGTTTCAAGTAAAGGATGAAAATCAGGCCTGTCCGCAAAGAGGAAAGCACTGTATTCAAAGGGCGTTAGACCAAGCAAGCACAGTCAAGTAGGTTCTTCCTCGTACGCGTATCAGGGGGCGGCAAAAAAGCCTGACCTGTCGAGCGAAATCCTCGGCAGCTGCAAAAACAGCAGCCTCTATCTCCCCAACCCCCTTGAATAATCGTATTATTCTAAGCGTCATAATAAATTTTTATTTTTAGGGCTTTCATAATTAAGTATCTGTTTTTTGTTCGTATGAGAATTCAAAAAAATTTGGGTTTAGTTTTTGGGATAATGAGTGGGGAGATAAATTGAGTAATAATTGAAGATAGAGGTAATAAGTTGAGAGAGATAAAAAATGAGAGTAATGATTGGAGATAGAGGTAATGAGTGGAGAGAGAAATGAAAGTAATAATTGGAAGTAGGAGTAATGAGTGTTTTTAGAGTTTGAAATTTTTTTCCCAAGTTCCCATCCAAACAATGCATCATTATAAGAGAAACTACTACATAAATTAACTGAAGACAACACTCCTACATCGTTTCCGATGAGTAGGATATCATGGACATATAGTAATAGAAACACCACAATTTTTTCGTTACGCTTCTTGTACACACATGACTCATCTGGACATTGATCAAAACCAAAAGACTTGATTGCTTGATCAAAATGGATGTTCCAAGATCTAGATGCCTGCTTAAGCCCATAAATAGACTTCTTAAGCTTGCACAACATGTGCTCTTGACCTTTTGCTATGAATTCATCTGGTTGCACCATATAGATACACTCATCTAGATTTCCATTAAGGAACGCGGTCTTGACATCCATTTGCCAAATCTCGTAATCGAGATGAGTTGCAATGGATAAGAGAATCCGGATGGACTTAAGCATGGCTACTGGCGAAAAAGTTAACTATTACTCTTTAGGATACTACATTTCAAAAAGTAAAAACCAAGATTCAAATGTTGTTTCTTATTTCTTACCTTAAGAAAGGTAGGGCGTGTAGACCACAAAGAAAAGCAAATCGAAGGTCACGTTGAAATTGCTTAAGAGATGAATGAACGCTCATTAGAACACCAGGCGATATAGAAGCTAGAGTGATTCTCTTCTCTAAAACTTTTTTGAATGATATTCAAGAAAATGATATTTTAGAAAATTCATAGAATCAGAGGAACTAGTCCTCTTGGACGAAATGATTAAGGAATATTCGGAGACACATCTACAAAAGATTGGTATAGGAACAGGGATGGAGCCAGGGAGGGGCCAGTAGGGGCGATCGCCCCTGCAAGAAGAAAAAATAAACTTTACAATTATATTAAAATAAATAAATTTCCAATGAAAGTATATAGGCTCGCCCCCCTCTAGTATTTTGGAAAAAATAATCAAATAGTGGTAGCCTTTGAAATACAATGATACCAACATTAATTTCTAAAGGACTGATTAAAATATAGCAAAACATAGAATTTGAGGGTTACGTAACATTGTGATATTCAATTAATAAAATTCTCAATTTTTCACCTATAAAAATCCCACATCATTTAGACTTTGAAGGCAGCTTCGAGAAAATTGGAACAAAAGAGAAGAGATTTTTGGGAACCCTAAGTAATCTTGGTGAAATCTAAGGTGTAGGTATATTTTTGTCCAATCATTTTACTAGATAGATTGAGGTAAGTCGTTACTGCTTTTGCAATATGTTAATTTATGAAAAACATAATTAGGTATGGAGTGTTGCTATAAAGAAGAATTAGCATCATTAATCTAGATAAAAAAAAAACTCATAAACATAAAATTCTATTACTAGCTACATTTATTAAATTAAAAACTCTCAAACCCTTAAATTTTCATATGTCACAGAGGATATTTCCTATTTGAATGCAATGGTACTGTAAAACTGGTGAAAATATTCATACGAAATGTCGATACATATCTCATATTTTGGAAAATTTATTAAATCTACCCCTATATTTGTAATACTAGCGGATTACTCGTGCTTAAAGGCACTCCTAATAATAATCTCATTTTTTTAATATCCGCACATATTAAAATACTATCTCAAATCTGTATTATAAAATATAGTGGTTTTGTTTTAAAAAGTCTAGACATATAAATGAGAGCAACAGTTATCGCCATCGAATTTTTTTCTGTTAAAATAATAGCCATGTGATTAGATAAAGAAACAAAAAAATCTAATTATTGCTTCTCTCTCTCTCTCTCTCTCTCTCTCTCTCTCTCTCTCTCTCTCGTAATATTTACTCTCCCTCTCTTTTCCTATCTTTATCAAATTTGAGAGAAATAGAGAGGAAGAAAAATGTTACAAAAAAAGGAGAGAGAAATTTGGTAAGGAAAACAATAATTAGGTTTTCCTTTTTTGTCTCTTTTCTAATCACATGGCTACTATTTTAACTAAAAACAATTCAACTTTATAAAGATAGAGATAGAGAGGAAAGAAGTAGTAAAAAAGAGAGAAAGAAATTTGGTAAGGAAAACACTAATTAGGTTTTCTTTTTTTGTTTCTTTTCTAATTACATGACTACTATTTTAACTAAAAATAATTCAACTTTATAAAGATAGAGATAGAGATAGAGAGGAAAGAAGTACTAAAAAAGAGAGAAAGAGATTTGGTAAGGAATATACTAATTAGGTTTTCTTTTTTTATTTCTTTTCTAATCACATGGCTACTATTATAACGAAAAATAATTCGATGGCAATAAATGTTGCTTTCATTTATATGCCAAGACATTTTCAAAGAAAATTTCTCTATTTACTATTTTAACAAAAAAATAATTCGATGACGATAAATTTGCTCTCATTTATGACTAGACATTTTCAAAAAAAACTGCTCTATTTATACGCATACAAATGAAAGCAACATTTATCGCCATCAAGTTATTTTTCGTCAAAATAGTAACCATGTGATTAGAAAAGAAAAGAAAAAACCTAATTATTACTTTCCTTACTAAATCTCTCTCTCTCTCTCTCTCTCTCTCTCTCTCTCTCTCTCTCTCTCAATAATATTTGCTTTCCCTCCCTGTATCTATCTTTATTAAATTGGAGAGAGGGAAAGCAAATATTATGAAAAAAAAAAAGAATAATAATGCTAGGGACACATCAATTTGTTACACCCTTCTCACATACATGTGTGAGAATCCAACAATAAATGTGTAGAGCCCACAAGTTTGTGAGAAGGAGTGTGGTTGAAGTGTGACAAATTGATGTATTCCTATAATCAATTTGTCATGTTTGGTAAGAAAACTTGGGAATAAATAATTAGGTTTTCCTTTTTTGTTTCTTTTCTAATCACATGACTATTATTTTAATGAAGAGTAATCCAACTTGATAAAGATAGAGATAGATGGGAAAAATTAATAAATATTACAAAAAAGGACATAGATATTTGGTAAGGAAAGCAATAATTAGGTTTTCCTTTATTGTTCATTTTTTAATCACATACCTACTATTTTAATGAAGAGTAATCCAATTAATATAAATGTTGTTCTCATTTGTATGCCTAGACATTTTGTAACAACTCCGATTTTCAGTAAATAAAAATCTCGTTGATTATTTTAATGACTCTATAAATTTCTTGTTTTCTAATAATCCGTCATAATTAGATTTATTCGATTCAAAATCTAATTTCATTGCGCCATGCGATTTAGTCATTTTCTAAAGACAAGTGAGATAGTAAACCCTAAGGAATCCTATTTAGCAAACCTAACTAGCTTCTAACTAATCGTTAGGGAAGCCTAATCGAACCTTTGATCTTCGTGAACCATTTGAACCCTAAACAAACCTTTTTGACCAAAGTCAACCTTTGATCTATTACCCATTGGACGATAAATGCTAGGATAATCTTTATCCATTGGACCATAGGTTTCCACCTAGGATATTGTGACTAGATTGCTAGGTACACTTTATATGTTTATATATTACTTACCATCTTTGCCCATTGGATAATAGGAGTTAGGAGAATTATTAACCATTGGACAATAGGTTAGTCTTTCTACCTAGTACAAGATCTATTAGTTTAATTAGATTCACCATGAGTCATTGTACTAATATAGATAGATTATATAAGTATAGTACTTCCATCCTTTATCCTTTGGATAATAAAAGTTAGGGGAATTATAGTCCATTGGTCAATAAGGCCAAATCAAGCTATAGTACTAGGTTAAAATTAGTTAATTACTTCCTAGATATGATATGTACTTATTTAATTAAAGTATGTAATATGTATATGTCATCCTAAGATACTATGTATTAGAATATAGTTTATAAGTACATAGGTGGCAATTTGACTTAGTTTAATAGGGAATTTTGACTTAGAAAGTCTAGGATAAGATCATAGTACCTTGTACTTTTATTTAGTCTTCCTAATATATGTATATATATTAACCAAGGGAGGAAGAGAGAGAGAGAGAGAAAGAGAGAGGCCGAGAGAGAGAGATAGGGGAGAGAGATAGGAGAGAGAGAGAGATAGTGTTGTACCTTTCTTGATCTTTCTCCACCAAAACCCTAATTCTATATATATAAGTACTTGTACTTATGGAAGAAGAAAAATAAGATGACATAGATTTGATTATTAGTACTAGATTGACTTAAACAAAATCCTTACTCTTCCAATCAAACCACCAACCCTTAGTCCTTACATGCTTAGGTGTCCATTGGACTAAGAGAGGGAGAGAGAGAGAGAGAGAGAGAGGGAGAGAGAGAGGCCGGGAGAGAGGGAGAGAGAGATTGTGTGATGTGTGCAAGTGTGCAAGTGTACAAACAAGCCTAGTCATGTCCTTTAGCCCAACACCTCACCCAATCCAAGTACCATCAAATCTAGTCATTCTATTAACCATTGGATAACAAATGCTTGGGGAAATTTTACCCATTGGATAATAGATCACCCTTTGGCTATAAATAGCACCCATACCTTCCCATTTCAACTCACACCTTCATTGCTCCAACTTCTCTCTAGAAAGTCTAGTGTTCTTGTTGTTCTTGCTTAGTTCTTAGTTGTTCTTGAGGTTCTTCCTTAGTTCTTCAAGAAACTCTTCTAGTGCCGCCACTAAACCACCATACAACCACCATATCGATCCAAAAGTTTTAGTATCTTTAGTCAAGATCAAGTTTCGAGAGAAATCTTTCTCTTTCGAAGCTATCGAAGCCATTCTTACGACGTTACTCCGTCCGACTACCGACGTACCAACTTTCCTCCGTAGTCATCACTACCGCCAAGAAGAACGGTAGATTAATCTCTACTCATTTCCCTAAGTATAGATATGAGTATGATCATGTAGAATTCTCCGTCCTCACTATTTCTATGTATACGTAGAATTTCTCCTATAATCTAGGTATAGATCATAGTATATGAATGTTGAAATGATTATAGAATACACTAAACTTATGGTATAACAATTGAACGTTGGAATGCATGATAGTTATGCTAATGAAAGTACGAGCATGATGAATGATAGACTTTTACTTCTATAAAGACATATGTTCTTTTGAACTTCCTTAAAGAAAGAAAGAAAGAATTTTATGAAAGATTAACTTGGATAGAAGAAATTATATTTTGGTCTTAGAATGATTGTGAGCATGATTATGTGATTACTTGACTACTTGTTGTTGATAAAGCATAAGTGATTTATCACTCCAAAGGTGTCCGTCCATGTGGCACTATGCTTAACTTTGTGTGATTAAATGTTGAGTATGATGATGTGATAAAATGAGCATGCTATCTAATATAGAGTTGAATGATCTTGTTAATTTTGTTTCAAGATTTCCTAAAGTGTGAAAGAATTACCGCGGAGTCATGGCATGCAAACGAGACACGAAAACCGAGAAAGTAGAAACATGACACCTAGGGTGTGGTTAAAGAAAGGATGGGATTAACATGCGGAAAATATTTTGAAAGTACATAATGACCGGACTTGGTAGTCATTGTGTAAGTGTTTGAAAACCGTAATGCGGCCGGACTTGGTAGCCCATTGCGAAGATTTCCAATGGGGCCGGACGTGGTAGTCTCATGTGGAAATATGGCTTGGTTCTCTGCGGAAAGGAACCAAAGCAAGATTTGAAAGATTATGTTTTGAAAACCATGATATGGCCGGACTTGGTAGCCATCGTGTGTGTTACTAATAGAGCCGGACTTGGTAGCCTCGTTAGTAGCAATTTGTGAAACCATGATATGGCCGGACTTGGTAGCCATCGTGTGTGTTACTAATGAAGCCGGACTTGGTAGCCTCATTAGTAGCAATTTGTGAAAGAAACTTTGGAAAATTGTGTTTTTTTTTGTAAAGGTGAAAAGGTTGACACGGTCTACGACGAGTCGCGTAGGAGAAACTCAAGAAAAGGCATGACACCAACGCTAATAAGATATCGAATGTGGATGTGTCATTGTTTAACTATGTTGTTGAATGAGCATGTGTAATTGTTTATATGTTTCCTGGCTGTAAGTTAAGGGTTAATGGGTATGGTTTATTCTATTGAGCTTGTAGCTCACGGTGTTACCTTTTTAGTGACCCTGACATATTATACTGGGGGCGACGCTGGTATAATGTGTCAGAGTTAATTGATGAACAAGGTGAACAGTACACATTGGAGGCTTTTGGAGCCGTAGAGCTTGCTAGGATGGAGGAAGAAGCGGAGTGATAGAATGCCTTAGAATTTCCATCCTTTGTGTAATAAAAAGTACTCTAGTAGGAGCTATGTTGTAATAATGAGCTTGACTCTTAGTCTTTTTATTCAATAAAATGTTTAATTAACGAACCCGAAAATGGGGGCGTTACACATTTAAAAAAAATTTGCTCTATTTTATAATATAGATTTATAGAATGACCTCTTTGTTCACGAGCTTATCAAACCAAACACTCATATGCTCAAGTTTGACTTGAATTCATAAACAAACAAAAAAACGTGATTGAACTTTTCTTATATTTTTTTTAAATGAATTTAAACAAGCTAAAAGTCGAGCCGAGCTCGAGCTGTTTGGTTCGTTTAGCAGCCATAGGTAAGTCGTTACTACTTTTGCAATCTGTTAATTTTTGAAAATCATAATTAGGTATGGAGTGTTGCTATTTTGTACTTTTTTTAGTTTTAATGCATTTACATTGCTTTGCATGGTTTTTTTAATTTTTTTATTTCCCATACATGGTCGCCCCCGTATAACGAAATTCCTGGCTCTATCCCTGTATAGGAATCCATAAAGAAACGATCCAATTAATCAAGATATACAATGAGGATCGTATCCATACGATTTTGCACTTCTCAACAAATCTAATCTGTTTCATTATTCTAAGTGGCTATTCTATTCTACATAATGAAGAACTTGTTATTCTTAACTCTTGGACTCACGAATTCCTATATAACTTAAGCGATACAATAAAAGCTTTTTCTATTCTTTTCTTAATTGATTTATATACCGGATACCATTCGACCCATGAGTGGAAACTAATGATTGGCTCTGTCTACAACGATTTTGAATTTTTTCATAACGGTCAAATTCTATCTGATCTTGTTTCCATCCTTCCACCCATTGTAGATGCAATTTTTAAATATTTGATTTTCTTGAGTTGGTGGTGAGTGAGTGTCAAGGTAGGGTTCCGCCGGCACATTCCTATTACGTGAGTCAAGTTGGGTAAGCGAAATGAGGATCTTCATATATAGAGAGATCCCCTTTTCTACGCAATCTGGAGAAAAAGAAGAAGATTGGTACCTTTGTCTTTTGGTTACTGGTTCGGGCATCTATGGAAAGAGGAAACCTTCTGCGTTGTCTAGTAAGCTGCAATGATAAAAAAAAAAATTTGCACCGGTTCAAACGGATTGAACATTAGAGTGTTAAATTTTTTAACCATATTTTTAGTTTATAAACCGTCTAAATTCTATATAAGGAGCTCAGTCTTTTTAAAAAAATATATGAATGTGTCAGCCTCTATAAAATGCCATGTAAGGTCTTGATATATTAATTACGAGAGCCCTAGAAATAAAAATTAATTATGACCCTTTACGATAAAATAATTAGAAAAATAAAATATCCGCACCGATTTAAACGAATTGAAATTTGAAGTACTTAATTTTTTAGAAGGTTTATATAAAAAAAATATGGTTAAAAAATTAAGTACTTTACTTTTCAATCCATTGCGAAAATCTTATTTTTCTGATCATTTTATCCTAAAAGGTCATAATTAATTTTTATTTTTAAGATTTTCATAATTATCTGCCCTATAGTCCCAAACATGACCTTAGGTGACATTTTTTTTTTTTTTGGTCCAAATTACTAATTTCCGTTTTCTATTGACAGTGTGTAACGATATGATAAAAAAGATGTAAAAAAAGATGTACATAATTTAAGGGATAAAAGAAAAAAAAAACTCAAATCTGAAACTACAAAAGCCCACCATTCGAATTGACAAACATAAAAGAGGAACAGTTGATGCCCAATTCAGATAGATACATCTCTGAGGCGGCGAATTGATTTTTGAGAGCCATGTCGACGAGAGAGAGACCCAGAAGAGGTGTATTACCTCCTGCTCAAGAGGTAATCAATCCCCCATCAACCCTTCATCTTTAAAAAACTCCCAATTTCCCTCTTTAACGTCACCATCAAATGATATTGTTTTCATTTTCAGTCACCGATTTTGTTCAGTAGAAGACCCTTTATTTACTTTCTGGGTTATTAATTCCTTCCTTTAATTTTCCCATCACCTCATCTCAATTCGTCTAGCTGATTGTTTTTGTTTTGTTCAATCATTGATTTTTGTTTTAGTAGAATAAAACCCTTTCTTTAGTTGCTGTATGATTAATTCATCTTGTGAGGTGTCTTTGAATTGACTGTAATACTGGAGTTATTGTAGAGGGAGTAGGGCTGAGACCGATAAGGCCATGCCCGGAGTCGCGGGTAGCGGCCTACCCGACTCAAGCCCTTACCGGGTCGGTGGCGGCTTTCCCACTGGATAGTTTGGAAGCATCTATAATGTAATTTCGATTAAGGTTTCCTTAACAAAGAGTACTAGCAGAAGTCTGAGAGCTGAGTTTTTAATCTGTAGTGCGTATTTTTTCAGGCGCACCGTCAAACCACTTAGATTTGGATTCTCTCGTGTTATGCGATTTTTGCATTTTCTTGTCTAGGTTTTTTTTTTTTATAAGCATTTTCTCGTCTAGTTATTGCACTACAATTCTTATCGTAAGATAATATAATATTCGTGCTATTATTATTTTTTTTTTATGTCAGCAAAAGAAATTTTATTAATCTCTGCAAGATTACAAAGATTAAAAGGACAATGGCAAATGGAAATTAAAATTACTTAATCCCCAGGGCTACCTGAGACCCAAGCGTTGGTCCGAGACCAACAAACCCCAAACCCCAAACACCCAAAAAACAAAACCCCCCAAGCCCAAACCACCACCCCATTTGTAGACTACGTGATTGTGATTACAATAGTACATATTTATTTTGATCTGTGTTTGATGCTAAATGCAGAATATTGAAAAGATAGCAAAAGTTGTAAAGGACGGCAACTGCTATGGAGCTCAACAGATGTATAAGTCTATCAGTGCAAGGTATAATTGTAAAAAAGCATTTTCTTGTGGTACACACTTAGATATAAATAGCTGATTTTGTCACTGTTTTGTTTCCATGTTAGAGTTCTATCTCCTCAGTGTATTAGTATATTTTTGGTTGCTCCAATTGACATTGGTTGCTGTATACATTTTTTGTAGTTAGAGTCACTATGCTATTTGTTTCTGAAATAGTTTTCTGTATAAAAACACCCCTTTGTTTGTAGTGAAGTAAAAGGCAAAAAAAAAAAAGTGGGTTACAGTTTTTTCCACCCTGGAACTGTTCAACATAATCTTTTTGAATTTATATGATCCATTAAGTTTGAACACCACCTTGAAAGGCATTATATTAATATATTCAGCCCTCGGATGACAAGTTCTAAGCATTACCAGGCAGGACAGTCATAAAATTTGCCTTTGAAAAGTCATAGCTTCCTCTCCCAATCACACACACTTGCATCTACAGATTCACTCCCTACTAGACTGTTGTAACTTGTAATATAGTAGCTAAAGTCTTTACAAACATTCTTTTACTAGTCCTTAGTCTTATACTCTTTGGTTTTGTAATCCTTTCTGTTTTGAATTTTGTTACTTCGGGATTGTTATCCATAAAACATACATGGTTGGTGCAGATACATATCAGCCGAGAGGTATTCCGAAGCGCTGGATATCCTCCATTCAGGTTCTTGCATTCAGTTGGAACATGGACAGGTGATACTCTTTTTTAGACCAATGGTTCTGCATGAGTTCAGTTCCGTTAAACTGTTGAAGTAACCTAAAAAGACGTAAATGTTTATGATGTGTATTTGACTTCTTTATGAAGTGGAATATCGGGTCTTCTTTGGATTTTGCTGGCAGGATAAAATTTGATTGAGCCTTTTTGCTAAGCCATTGAAATTCCATTTTTGGATCATCATGTAAAACATGTAGCCCCCTGTATTACCAGTTAAATTTTCCATCATTCTTACTACTAGAGGCACATTTGGTGCCTTCTTCTTCCCTCCCTCATTTTTGTGTCCTTGTTATACTTCTTAAGTGCTTTCATTTGGCTTGTAACAGATAAGAGCTTCCTTGGTGTTTTCTGGAGTGCTGGATATTTTTTGTGCTGCTAAATCTTGCTTTTTAGTGTTATTTCTGTCAGAGGAACTGCAACTTTGCAGTAACTTGAAAGTAGTGTGTCGAACATGCCAATTTCAGACATGCCTGTCAGAACATAAAGTAAATTATTTCAAGGTGGAGTTTTAATTACCTGTGAAAAAATGAAAACTATTTTATGAAGTGAAGTCATACAGCATTCTCCTCTCACTTGTTGTTATCTATCCTGTGGTTCAATCTATGTGTTGACATTTTCAGCTTACCTGTGGGGCTGAGCTTGCACTTCTGTTTGTGGAGACACTTGTGAAAGGGAAATATCCGTACGATGAAGATACTCTTGGTCAGATCCAGTCTTGTGATTAAAATGTTCATCACGTGTTATTTTTTCTTTTGTCTTTCTATAGATATACATATCTTTTCATATTTGTATGTTACATGAACTGGAAGAACACACTCCCTTTTGAGACATCCATAGACAGCAGCAATACACCTAATTTTAGAAGAAAAAGGTCATGTAGAATTGAATAGATCAGAACAGTCAACTTAGCATTCATAAATGTTTAGAATCAGGAGGCAGCCTTAAAACTGGCAAAGGAGCTATGGGAATCGTTGTAATTACTGATTATAGTGAGCATACAGAGCATGTATGCCTAGAAATATTTAGCTGTGCAGAGAATACTGATCTACCACTTGAGCTTAAAGTCATAAGTTTTGGAACTCAACCTAATTAAATCTGGTGACTCAAGACTGAGTTGGGACTGTTTTGTAGCATTTCGATAGTGTGCTCATCAGTACAGTTGATGGAATGTTCGAATCATGGGATTATCACATGTTGTCCTGGATTAATTAATCGTGCACGTTATGCCTGATCAAAAGCAATTTCACACTTGGAATGGTATTTTGGTATAGTTCTGTGGCGATGTAGTGTTGTGACCATTTTTGTAATATTTATTCAAGTTTCCAATATGACAAAAGTACATTGTTAGATCGTGTCAGGAAAATCTACAAGAAGTTTCCCCGAATTCCTGTGCCTCAACACCTGGACCTTGGAGATGATGATGACATGCAAAAACTTTCTGAAGCACTTGGGGCAGCAAAAGTACGTGTGGAGTGCTGCTCATCATTTTTGAAAGCTGCTATTAAGTGAGATTCCTTGGCTTTCTTGTTTTTGTTGTGAAGTAAGAATATCCTTACTTGTAATCCTTGCTGCCACTTTAACTTCAAAGTGAACCTGGCGGTGATGAGAATGTGAAGAGAATTCCACACCCCTAAGAAAAAAGTGACTTGCAGTATATAAGCTTGAGGACACCCCTACTTGAATAGCTAGCTTTATTTTTGCAGAGTACTGCAGGGATACGTGGGGTGCATCCATGTCATGCAGTAGAAAGTGCGCTCAAGTGAGCGCGCTGCGTGCAAGGGTGGGTGTGAGGGCACCCTCACTCCAATAACTACCTTTGTGGTTGAGTTCTACCCAAGACCATCTAAGAAGGGCAACTGGTCCTGCCAAAAATTTATTTTTTAGCAATCAGGAACTCTACTATCCTTTCCATTTGACGAAGTTGCAGACGTGCGGGTGCTGCATATATTCCAGTGTTTGGTATTTGGTGGTGCCAATATGTGTAACTGATTTCTTTTCTGTAGGTGGTCTGCAGAAGTCGGAGCTCATAGGAACGGATCTCCTGAACTACATGATATGCTAGCTGAATACATATATTCAGAATCTCCTGAGGCGGTAGGTGCAGAAGAATCTCCCAATATTGGGTTCTCAGATTCTCTTGTCATTTTTATCCAAATGTTAAGTATCAGAAGTTTTTCATCTCCCTGATTCAGCGTCATGATTAACTCCTTGTTCCAAATTTATAAAGTGCATGGAAACAGCAAATCACTAAAAGTCTACATGTACATATGACTAGTGCTTCTGCAGAGGACATAGGAACTGCATGTTTTTTACAAAAGTGGATGAATTTTCTTACTGTTTTACGTACAATGGGGAAAGGCTATCACAGCTACTATTTGTATTTCAGTCATGAGTAGAAGTTGGGCATTGGAGAATGATTCTATTCTGTTTTTTGAGAGAGGGAAAAGTGTATAGGGTGTTAATGAATCCTAAGGCTAACAATATTCTAATACTCCCCCTCAAGCTGGAGAATAGATATCATAAAGATCCAGCTTGTTACATAACAACTCTAACCGTGGTTTGAACAATGATTTAGTAAACATATCTGCCAATTGCGCGCCTGTAGTCACGAAAGGAGTAGCAATCACACCACCAACTAACTTTTCCCGCACAAGATGATAGTCAACTTCAATGTGTTTAGTTCTCTCATGAAACACTGGATTAGATGCAATGTGAATTGCTGCGTGATTATCACAGTACAGATTCATAGGCGATGGCACACTGAATCCTATCTCCTCAAGAAACGAGCACACCCATACAAGTTCACATGTCATGTGAACCATGGCTCGATATTTGGCCTCTGCACTAGACCGTGCAACTACTGTTTGCTTCTTACTTTTCCAATTTAAAAGATTTCCCCCAAGAAAGACACAATATCTTGTAGTGGATTGTCAGATGGTCCTCCTGGCCAATCGGAATCAATAAATCAACACAACACGTAAATGTCCACTAGCTCGGTAAAACAGACCACGTCATGGATGAGTCTTAAGATACTTCACAATTCTAATGTGGAAGACGAGGTGCAGACATAAACTAGCTCACAATACTAACTGCGAACGAGATATCAGGGCGAGTAATGGTAAGATAATTTAACTTACCAACCCAGCGACGCTACTGATTAGGATTAAGAAGTAACTCCCCCTGGTCAACATAGAGTTTGACATTGGGATCCATAAGAGTTTCAACAAGCTTAGTCCCCAACAAACCAGTTTCTGCTAGAATATCCAACGCATACTTTCGTTGAGATAAGTTAATACCATCTTTGGACCGCGCTACCTCTATACCCAAGAAGTATCGCAATTTTCCCAAGTCCTTGGTATGAAATCGACTCTGTAGAAAATCTTTCAACTCACCAATGCCTTTCTAATCATCTCCTTCTCTAATGATAATATCATCTACATAAACAATCAATAATATATTCCCTCAGTCAGATGTGAGGTGAAATACAGAATGATCAGATTGGCAACAATGCATCCCAAATCGCAAGACAACATCATTAAACCCAAGCTTGGCAACTGGAGAAAAAGTCTCAGCTTAGTCAACACCATATGTCTTGATTATATCCCTTAACAACAAGGCGAGCTTTGTAACGCTTAACAGACCCATCAGGATGATATTTGACCATAAATACCCATCGACAACCAACAGTAGACTTTCCTAGTGAAAGAGGTAATAATTCTCAAGTGCCATTTTCATGAAGAGCAAATATCTCAGCCTCCATTGCTGTCCGCCACTCAGACAAAGGAAGGTCCTCCTAAACAGTGTTAGGTACATGTACGGAGGAAACGAACGAAGTGAAAGCTCGAAGAGAAGGAGATAAGTGATCATAGGAGACGTAGTGAGAAATGGGGTGAGTAGTGCAAGTACGAGTACCTTTATGAAGAATAATAGGAAGACCAGGTGATCGTGGAGGTGGAAATGCAACCGGATCTTAGGATGGAGGAGGCGTGGTGGCTGGTACGTGTGGGGCTGTTAATACTTTCTTCCAACGAACATATACCTGCAAAGGTGTCACTGGAGAACCAGATGGTACACAAATAGGAAATACAGACTCAGCCTCAGGAAGGTTAACTGGAGTACGGTGACCCAAGTAAAAGGGCAATGACTCATTAAACGTGACATCAGGATAGACAAAATGACGACGTAGAGATGGTGAGTAACACATGTACCCTTTCAGAGTGCGCGAGTATCCCAAGAAAATACACCGAATTGACCGTGGATCAAGTTTGTCCCGGTTAGGATTCAAAGCATGAACATAACAGGTGCACCCGAACACTCGTAGGGCTAATGAGTGGTGAGGGTGACTAGGAAATAAAACTGTATGGTGTATCTAACCGCCTAGGACGCTAGATGACATACAATTGATCAAGTAACATGATGTAAGAACAGCATAACTTCAGTAAGACTTAAGAACTTGCATTTGAAATAACAGTGCACGCATAACCTTTGATAAAGGCCGAATTTTGTGTTCGGCAACTCCATTTTGTTGTGGAGTCCGAGCGCAAGAAGATTGGTGAATTATACCATGATCATCAAAAAACTTAGAAAGAGCATTATGAAAATATTCACGTGCATTGTCAAAATGAAATATACGAATGCAAGTATCAAACTGAGTTTTGATTTTCATATAAAATGACTTAAAAATAGAATTTAACTCTGACCACTCTTTCATGAGATAAAGATACGTGACACAAGAGTAATCATCGACAAAGATAACATAATACTGAAAGCCAAAAACATTAGGAACATGCATTGGACCCCAAATATTAGAATGAACTAAGTGAAAAGGACGGGACACACGACTCTCAACCTTAGGATGAAAAGACACTCTATGATGTTTACTAAACTCACAGACTTCAGAGGGCAAAACATTAATACGGCTACATGAAGGTACTAACCGTTTAAGGTTCTGAAGGGATGGATGACCAAGACGACAATAATGTTGATAGGGTGACACTGAAGATTGAAGGGCAACAGAGCTAGGGTAAACATAGTTGGTAAAGTAATATAGGCCAACTCGTTCAGTACCACCACCAATTTTCCTCCCCATCTTGAGATCCTGAAACACACAACCATTAGGGAAGAATGTGACAAAGCAATTTAAAGGCTTTGGCAAGTTTTATTAATAGACATAAGATTTAATGGAAAACGAGGAACATGCAATACAAAATCTAAAGTCAGAGAAGAAGTAACAGGAACAGAACCCAAATGAGTAATATCAATGGTTGACCCATCGGCTAAGGTAACACGAGATGGTTTAGGAATAGACTGATGGCCAGAAGGAATAGTAGAAGTTCCAGTCATATGATCAGATGCACCCGAATCAATAACCCAATGAATAGAAGAACAGGAAGATGCAATACAAGTACCGGAAGAACCTGTCTGATATAGCGTAGCAGTGAATGACGAACCCATAGATGAAGGCCGATTCAACACAAGGCGTTGTTGTTACTCTTTTGCAGAAAGAGTCACCATGGTGTCGGCATAATGAGTAAACGGCCCAATATTTTCAGATATAGTAACCTGATGAGCCTGAGGAAAACCATAGCGATCATAACAATACTCCACTGTATGATTTGTGCCTCCACAATATGTGCACAATTCGGAACCACCAGTGTTCTAAATGGCGGCCTCGGCGGCAGCTCGGCGCCATGATTTCACCCTCGGTGGCTCATTCGGCTGATAGGGAGATTTGGCAGAGCTTGGTAACTAAGGGAGATTTGGCGGAGCTAGGTGGCCGTCTTGGCGGGGCTTGGTGGAGCTTGATTGCCTTAAAAATATTTAAATAAAATATATTTTGAAAAAAAATGCCGAATCGCTTGGCAGCCCAGGCGCTTGGCGGTGCCACCCGACTAGTGCCGAGCGCCATTTAGAACACTGGGAACCACGGCCTCGACCATGGCCACTGCATCCCCCCTGTCATGCGATCCCCACGACTAGATGAAGAACTAAAACCACTATAGACAGCGGAGGTAGGATCAGATGCCATTTCAATAACTAATCACGAACAAGAAACCAACAATCCACTAATGGATCAATCCACCAATCAATCAACTTTGTCTACCACAGAGTCAATAACCAACAACGAACAACCAGAGAAACAAGGAACCCAGTAATCAGCTGCGACGAACAACCAACCAACTTTCTCTGGAACCCAGTAATCAGCTACGACGAACAACCAACCAACTGAATAACTCTGTCTACCAACTAATCAATCAACCAACGTCAAACCACCAACGAAAATATGCATCAAACAACGACCAACAATACCAATACCAATACTAACATCCGCATACCCCAATCAATCCAAACTTTCATACCAGAACCAACAACAAATCGAGAGAATGAGCAGACATGCAACATCCTATCAAAATTAACATCCCAACAAATCGAAAGCACCAACCAATGAACTGGAATCGCAACACAGGTGCAGCAGATGAGAAATCGACAACAACCGAGCACTATTCAGGCGATTTCGAACAAGAACGAACCAAAAACATGAACCCAGTTACAGTCAAGCAGTCGAACAGGCTGTTTCAACCATAAAACTTGAACGAAAACGTGATTTAGGGCTATTTCGAACATGATTTAGGCAATTTTAAGCATAAATCACATGATTTGGAGCTGTGTCGATTCAGATTAAGGGTTTTTTTGGCTGATTTAGGGATTTCGAGGCTGATTTAGGGGTTTCCGATGGCTGATTTTGAGTATGCGAGGGCTGGGTAGGTGTACGAGTACTGTGTTAGGGTTTTCGAGAGGTTAGGAGGGCTGAAATTGACTGGGTGTAGATTTTGCGAAAGGTTTTGGAGATCGTTTTAGGGTTTCGAACACATATCAGGCAATTTTGAGCCTGATTGAGGATATTTCGAAGGTCGCCGGAGGGTTTCGAAGCATGTACCAGTCACGATTTAGGGTTTTAACTTCAGAGGTTTAAGGTTTGGACATTCGATTGCAGATGAAGAGGGGTTAGGGTTCCAGCGTGGTTGGGGTTTTGGGTGAATCTGGTTTAGGGTTTCAGTGCGTGAGCACGCACTGTTCACGGTGGTTATGGTGGTGGGTGATGATGTTAGGGTAGGTTCGTGGTGGTTTATGATTAGGATTAAGGTGATGCTCTGATACCATGTTGTTTGAGAGAGGGAAAAGTGTATAGGGTGTTAATGAACCCTAACACTAACAACTGTTATTTATATTAATCATATATTCATATCCCAGTACCAAACATAACTAATCAATGTGGGACTCATACTAAGGCTAACAATATTCTAACATATTCTGATATTGTTTAAGAGCAGACGAATATCATTTTTCAGGCTCATGAGATGACATGTTTTGATTTGGAATGTATTTTGGTCAAAGCTGTATTTGGATGGCAAGAGATTAAATTTCCTACAACATCCTCAAGGGAATATCCAAAAGCTGTTACTAGTTGGGTGAAATTGGATATTGGTAGTGATACTTTATTTTTTCCTCCGTCATGGCTGTATTTTTTACTTATGGCTCTATTGAAGACAATAAATATACGTCTTTAAGATTTAGCAATCCTTCTAATGTACAGTTACTATGACTATAAAACAGATTACTGGTCAAATGTAGGTTCCAGCTTTTTCGTGTTGCGTTTCCTTGGCTCCATTGGTTTAGTGATATGTGTGACCCAATTTACTGGTTATTTGCAGGACATGGCTAGGGTTTCTTATCATTTTGTTCGAGGGAAACACCCTAGAAAGTTTGCTTCAACGCTTGTTAATTTTATGGGCAAGGTTAGGCTTCTTCTCATCTTGAATGCCATCTATTCTGGTATTCGATTGTTATGATGCTAGCAATACATGAACTTTTCTCGTCCACCCTCTCGTTGTCAAGACAAAGTGGAACTTACTCGTAAACGTGTTCAGTTTTGTGTAGACCAGGTTCTATTTACTCCGCACTGTTAAGTGTATAATATTGCATTTTTTTTTTCCTGATAATACTTATAGATGATGCATGATATAACCAATGCTTTGTTCGTGATGCATTTAAGGCTCATATTTGCCTAGTTTTTCTGCTGAGTCCAATGCTTCCAGGTTCAACAGATTGATTTGTTGTTAAATGTGCTAAACTGACATGCTTTCCAATCATGCAGTGTTATCCAGATGAAGATGATGTAGCAATTGCACGGGCCATTTTGATGTAAGTACAATTTAAAACTGGACCCATGCTTCTAGGTTCACGTTTTAAACATAAAATCCAGGGAGAATGATTTTCACACTCCCCTTTTAACCATCCACACTCCATTTTTTGTTTTTATCCACATGAATTTACAATATTTTCCTTGAATGTGTGAAAAAGTGTATTGAATAAAGGGCAAGATAGTAAATTCAAGTGAATAAAGACAAAGAAGGGAGTGTGAGTTGTAAAAAGGGAAGTATGAAAATCAATTCCCAAAATCCAGATCATAATAACTCCTGTGATTCTGAACAAAGTGATGGAAACTTTGATTGCCAAAATTCACAGACCCAGCACTCTCTCACTTTTGATTGATGGAAACGCCAGTTTGGTTAAATGGTAGTGAGTGATTAGTAGACAGGTGCTCTGCATTAGAAAATTGGTGTTTCCGGGTCAGTTACCCAATCAATAAAACAGGGCCATTCACTGCTTGATGTGTTCCTGCTTGGTGTTTCGGGGGAGTTACCTAATAAATAATGCAGGGCCATGAACTGCTTGATGTATTCCTCCTTGGGAAACTTTGACTTACGGCTGATCAGCAAAAAACAAAGAAAGGTTTATGATCATGCACTGCATTAGTAGGCACAACATTGAGTATTGTATCCAGAATGGATGCTAACATTTTGGGAGAATTTTGCATAGGTCCACTATAGCAGTTTTCAAACCCATCTAGTCCACTTCTAAGTTTCATAACCCACTAAGTCCACTAACAATTTTAATGACAAAAATACCCTACCTAAGAAACAAGGGTCTTATTTGACTAACACGAAAATGTATTTTTTCCATTTTGTTTTTGTTGCAATCAAGTCGCCACCGCCACATATAACGTTATATGTGTAACAAAAAACGTATTTTTTTATTTTTCTCGATTTTTTTATTGAACTCGCTACACTTAACATTTAACGTTATATATGTGACAAATTTCTCTTTTTGTTTTTCCTATTTTTCTTGTATTGATTTTTTAACGTTATATGAGTGATAAAAATTTCCTAACATACAACATTATATATGTGTGGAAAAAAATTTCTAACATGCAACATTTTTTTTTGGTTTTTCTTGTTTTTAGTCTTTAACGTTATATGCTGGTCCATACAAAACATATAACATTATATGTGAGTTTTTGAATATCTAAATATCGCAAAAAAAAAAACCCAGAACATATAACATTATATTTGAGCTTCCGCAGCTCTGAATCTCACAAAAAAATAGAACAGAACATATAACATTATATGTGAGCTTCTGTAGTTCTAAATTTCACAAAAAAACAGAATATATAACATTATATTTGAGCTTCTGTAACTCTAAGTCTCACAAAATATGACATAAAATTATATGTTCTCAAAACAACATCATATCTTTTCAACAATATTATATATCTCAAAAAATAACATTATATGTTCACATATCATGCCACCATTATCCTTGTTTTAAGTCGCGCCTTGAATTCCAAGTTGAATGTTGATGAGGCCACAGGGGGTCGAGCTTCATTTTTTCACCGTTTCTTCATCAAAACCTTCGTCGGATCCTTCGAATTTTTGATTTTTGCCTCCGAATAGCATTCTCATAACCTCTATATCTATATATATACATATTCAAAACAACATAAACAACATTAATATATCTCAATAAAAGAACATAAAACGTTATTAGTTCCTTTTCTTTTCTTTTTAAGTTTTACAGGACAAAATCTCATATACAACATTATATGTTCTCTATGCAAATTGAAATATTTTTTTATGTCAATACAAGCTCATATATATATAACGTTATAACCATATATATATATGTATATATGGTCACAAATATTCTCATATAACCATATAAAATCATATATGGATATATCCATATGTGTTTTTTAGAGGCCGCTGCGCGGACCAATTCAATAAGAGAACATATAACGTTATTAGTTCCTTTGTTTTGGAGTTTTACAAGACAAAATTAGGTACCAAAGGCAAATTGTCACATATAACATATATGTCTCAGTAGAGAAGATTATCTATAACCAAACCACATCGCTAACCGAGCTTCAAATCACATATTTTCACGTATAAGTCGGAGAGGCCGCTACGTGGACCAATTCAATAAGTGATCGACAACGGAGCATATACCGTTATATATGACAGAAGCTCATATATAACGTTACATGGTACAAAAGGTCATATATAACGTTATATGTTCTCTTTATTAAATAACATAGAATATTTCTAATCTAGAATGTTATATATAACAATATAACGTTATATATTATTATATTTCTCTCTAACTGAGAATGTTTTAAAAAAATGACATTAAATAACAACAAAAACACACAAAAATATATTTTTTGTGTGACACGAAAAGCACACATATAACCTTATATATTTTTTCAAAAAACACAACATGTTCCAACCTTATATGTCTAGCTCTAGAAAAAACACACATATAACCTTATATATTTATTCAAAAAACTCCAAATATATCAGAAGCAAGTCGGAGAGGCCGCTGCGCGGACCAAATCAATAAGTGATTGATGAAAAGCACAAATATAAATTCACAGTGATTTACGGGCCGGTCCATCTCTAGCCATGGCGGCGGCGTCCATCGAGGGCCATAAATCACCGTGATTAAAAAATAAACTACTCCACACGATTATATATAGATCTATAATATATAGAGAGTTTAACCATAATACCAGTAGTACATGTGACTATGTGAGGAAGGTAGAATTTTTTTGTGGCTTTGGATTCTTCTAGCAGATCGTGCCTCCTACTTGCCAGCTTTTTAGTAATGGGTACAAAGTATAAACCGTGTTCTCAAGAGAAAATAGAATATAGATAGATTTAGTCAGCCAATGAAAACTCATCAATTTTTATCCACAAATAGAGAAACACAAAACAAACAAACACATCCAGCAAAGCAGCTGGGGGGGGGGGTAAAAACTGAAGGAGTAAAGTACAGACCGTCAGATTGATTTGTGTCGCCGTTGTTGGAGCTCGGCCCCAAACCCAGAATGCCGATAATTGCTAGCACCGCCACCGCCACCTCCCTCATCTTCGGTGACTAATTGTTGGCAAGCATCACCGTTATGGGCAGCGCAGGCCCGATCCAGTTCGTGGTGAGTGAGGGAGAGCTCGTCGGCGTGAAGAATTTGGAGGCGGACGGGAGGAGAGAGAGAGGGGAAGAGGGGAGGCTCAGATCTGTTTTGTGATCTAGGGTTTTTCTCTCTATATGTTATATAGAAGGGTTTTTTGGTCTTGAAAAATATCTCTTTTTAAGTAAATTGGAGTTATTAGGTTATATAACTATATTAGTGGACTAGAGGGGTTATGAAATTTAGAAGTGGATTTAGTGGGTTACAAACATGCTATAGTGGACCTCCCACTAATTTTTTATAACATTTTTCAGCCTTTTCCCTGAGTTCATTCCACATGAAAATGAAGTATTGAGTGCCTTTGTGTGTAATAGGTATTTATCTCATGGCAATCTGAGAGATGCTAACTGTCTTATGGACGAGCTAAAGAAGCAACTGAAGGGCAAGGACCTTGACTTCCCCAAATCCGATTTGATCCAGTTGATCAATTTTCTTTTGCAGACGTAAGTTGTTTTTACACTTCTCATGTTATGAATACAGTCTATCAAGCACTGACACTCTTAGAGATCGCCGTATCCGTGTCAGATATTCCGGGGATACGTATGAGACTTGCCCCATGGCGTGTCCGTTAAATATGTATAAATTTTAAAACCTTTTTGGAGCAAAATATTTATAACTTTAAAAGTATTGGGCCAAAAGGGTAAATACAACACGTGTGTGTAGAGGTATACACCATCAGTCAATAATGCATTCGATAGGAGTCCCGACCTATATATTTAGTGTCTGCAATGTAGGTTTGCATAGCTAAATATCATTTTATTTAAATTGGTGCGTCTCCTTCTATGTTCGTGTCCCTATTTTTTTAGAATTGCCGTTTCCAGTCTCCACGCCCATGTCCCCAATCATGTCCGTATCCATGCTACGTATAATACAGATTAGAATTGTTCTTTTAAGTGAAGTAATGTTGAATGCTAGCAAATTCAAATTGTTGGTTGAGTTTTCCGCTCATCATTTAAAAGATAGGTCATATCCTGATCACATGTGTAAATGGTGATCCTTAAAGGTTCTGTTGTCCTCAACCTGTCCATTGGATATGTACCTAAATGAAAATATACTAGTACTCGTGGTCCCTTCTCCATTAACTTTGTTCGGGCCACTACTTTCTAGCAAAAGAGAAGAATACATTGGCACAACAATTTTACTACCTTATGTCTAATTAGGAAAAGAGAAGGGCGGCTCGGGTGCAACTGTTTAAGGTTGCCCCAATGTAACCTGGTGGTCATGGGTAACAGCCTTTCTGCTGGGGTAAGGCTGTGACGCCGCATACCTCTGACCCTTCCCTAGACACTGCATTAATTGAGGGGCAAGATTTTGCAAATTTAGGTTTCTGGTGGCCAGTATCATTTGCACAAAGGGAAAATATTGTCCATTTGTCAACTATTTGCCCTCTTAAGCTCCAACTGTTCTTTTTCTTAAGCCTGAAACCTCCTTTTACCCTCCCTAGATTGCGGATCTCTTAGTTGGTCAAAAAGTATTTGCCTCTGTCTGACCATATTGTTTGTCAACTAGATTCTAAGGTTTGAGTTTAACAAAAAATACGTTACCTGTCCTTGGACAAGGTAGATTGGCTTATTCTTGAGATTGTGATATATGTTGATGTTGAGATTGGATTTTCAATGTTCTCTCTATTCTCAGGTTGCAGAGAGATGCTTTGCCCCTATTTAACATGTTGAGACAGACTTACAAATCTAGCATTGACAGAGAACCTGTATTCAACGAGGTGTGTGGTTATAGGTCCAAAGTAAATGTTTTAATGGTGCATATTGAGCTAGCTATTATTTTTTTCCCTTGATAAATAAGCAAACAGTTGCCACAGCAATATCTTTTCTTCATCATGCTTAAAGATATGCACTCTTCTTTCATTTTCTTACTTAACAATTCCTATTGTTGTTTTTTAGTTGCTTGATGTAATTGCCGAAAAATTTTATGAAGTGCCGCGTAGAAATCCCCTGATGCAAGGAATGTTTGGAGATATCTTCAAGGTAGAAATTGTTTTCTTCTCGTTCATTGCTCTCGGAAAGGTGAAACTTGTCTAAGGTATTCAAGTGCATAGACAATGATGTTGGAAAAGGGAATTCGCTCAATTTGGAGCCGATACAATTGCTTTTTGGCTCCCCATTACACCAGTATTCCTTTGTTTTTCTGTGTATAGTTCTTATCACAGAAACATGGAAAACTATTAGTGCTTCACGTAAGGAGTTGAAGGGAAAGAAAAAAGTAGTAAAAGAAATCCTTGCAGGTGAAATGCTTAAATGATATATGAACTTTTCGTATTCTGCAGATGATGGGAGGTGATGGTATGTGACAGACCGGTTCAATCTTTTGCTACTTTGAATGATGCCACAACACTTCCGTTATCCTGTTCAGAAGCTGTTCAATTGTTTTATGGAATTTCTAATTGTGTGCGTCTGTTGGGGGGGATGTGGGTACCTGGGAAAGAACTGTAATGGTATAGAACCTTTGATGTGTGCCTTGCTTCTTTTGGCTAATATGTACCTTGTGTTATTTAGAAACTCTCACAATTTCCTGAATGAAATTTGGTATACTTGTTGCTACTTTTCCTATGCATTGTCCTTGCCAATGATCATTGTATGGAAACTGAACCATGGACTAATGTTCGAATTTTCCTTTGCTTTAGAGCATTTAATTGTGGCACAAAATTTCACAGATCTTCGAATTGCAAGAGATAATGTGCTCACCGAGTTTGGATAAGATAAATGTCCTTGCTACTAGAAGATGTGAATTTCTTGGAGAAGAGAGGAAATGGTTTGACCATTTTATGTTATGATGTGTCTTACAGAGGTGAACCATCCAAGGGTTTAGGCCAGGAGTGTATCCTGCTGTTCTTGGTCAAGATTTGGGGACAAGAAACCTATTGGATATGAAGTTGATCAGCATTGTTTTCAATAAACTGAGATGGGGGAGAACCATCTTATGGTATCTAATCTAATTTTAACGTCGTAGTACATTATTTCGTACCTGATTATCTTGGAACACCTGAACATTGCCGCAGTTTGTGAAATCTTCATTTAGGGTGCATTCCTGCTTAAACTAAATGAACTAAGGATCCGTTTGTTTGAGCGTAAATATTTTACACGTAAAATAATTTCCACATTTTTGGTGTTTAGTTGTATAAAATTTGGAAAAAAACGTTTTACCCGTAAAAAGTTTTCCAGCGCACACACGCCCATACACTCACTGATTTTAAACCAACCCCTTTGCTGTTATTCTACCTTTCTCTGATTCTCTCTCTACTTCCCACGTCTCTCTCTCTCCATTTACATACTATTCAATATTCTTAATCGTACAATATATATAATCTATATGCCTCATCCAAGTTGTAGATGCAAATCCCTCAAATGATTTGAGTTGTTTATATTTTGGGACCTAGAATTTATTTGATCATTTACGTATGAAAAATATTTTTTAACTTGCAACCAAACACCGGAAAATAAAAACGAAAAATTATCTTTTGGGCAAAATCATTTTACATGGAAAATATTTTTCCGTGTAAAATGGTTTACGTTGAAACAAACGAAGCCTAAAACACATGCTTTTACGGATTTTTTATGGCTGGTCATTCTTCTCACATATAAAAACTTGATAGGAATTAGGGTTGAGCTTGACATATATAGGACTGAAACTACTTGTTTCCACATATACCCTTGCAATGAGAACACCATTTTCATTATCTTTCCACTCGTTTTTCATATCAAAGAATCTATTATGAGAAAAAATGAATACTAGCTACTCCATCCGTCATTTTTTAAGTGTCCTGCTTCGTAACTCCAACTTATTAAAAAGATATCATCATTACACCTTTTACATCAACTTTTTCCTCCACTTTTTCTACTTACCCATCATCATTACACTTTTACTCACTAACTTTTCAAAATGAAATATACTTTTAGGGATAAAATAGACAATGCACCAACTTTTACCCTTCCAACTTTACAAAATGGACACTTATTAAAGGACAGCCCAAAATAGAATACTGGACTTTAAATAAGGGACAGAGGGAGTATAATTCATTTTTTGCATTGCTACTTTCATTTTATTCATTTGGAATGGAAAATGATTTTGCCACTCCTTTTTTTTGTTAACGGCACTCCCCTGCAAGTGTATTTTTGATGCAAAAATACACTTGCAGGGGGAGTGCCGTTAACAAAAAAGGGAGTGGCAAAATCAGAAGCCTTTGGAATTCTAAACTCTATTGCAAGAACAGTAATGATTCTCACACAGATAATTTTGCACATATCTTGCACATACATTTGTGGGGGTCCATATCGGGGTCCCACAAATGATCCGAATTGCTTATCTTTTTTAAAATATTTTTTGGAAGGTTCTTGTAAAAAATCAGCTCCAATGGTAGAAAGCCCTTACCGATATCCATTGGAGCTGATTTTTTACAAGAACCCTCCAAAAAATATATTTTTTTAAAAATGAGCGATTTGGATCATTTTGTGAAACTCCGATATGGGCCCCACAAAAATGTATGTGCAAGATATGTGCAAAATTTTCTGTGCAAGTAGCACAGTTGTTGCAAGTATTTCCTGATTCCCAGGTGAGCAGTCAGGAGAAGAACTTGGCTTAATTGCAAAAACACCTCCTAAACTATCACTTTTTGGCAACTTCACCCCCTTAAGTTTAAATTCGAGCAACTTCACCCCCCTAACTACCAAATTCGAGCAACTTCACCCCCTCCCCCATTTTCTGTTAAAAAAATGGACGGACTGAAATAAAAAGACCAACGTACCCCAAGCTACTCAGTCGCTACCCGTAGTGCCAAAAAAGCTCTACCCGTAGCCAGAGATCAGAATCTGTGCAATGTTGAAAATTTTGGACAGCAATAAAAACTCTCTCTTCTACACCTCTACACCAGATAAAACATTCTTTCGCTTTGGTGAGTACTTTTAGCCACTTAGAGGACCCAATCCAGAGCCAAATAGCCTTTTAGACAGAAATACAGTATCCTAGGAGAATCCATCTGTCGGCCGTAATATTGATCTCACGGCCTCAACATCATTCTTTCACTCGTGAAACATGTTGCTTGAAAATCTCCCCGAGAGATCGATCACTCGGCCGCCAGGTCCATTCCTCGGTCGCAATATCATTCCTTCAGCCGCCAGATCATCTATTTTCCAGATTCTGAAATGTTCTGTCATACGTTTGATCCAATCACCAAAATCCTAGCAGCCTTTTTCCGATACGTTCGGGCTACGAAGCATATTACGTCTAGAGATCCTATTACCCTATAATTCCTTATTGATTCACGCCATTTGATTGGCCGGAGTGAGTCACCAATTGCCTATATAAAGGACCCTTAGGGTTCCGAAATTAATATACTCAATCACCCTCTCTAGCCACAAAACTCTACACATATACTCTCTCATATCCTCTCTACAAAAGCCCTAATCTTTCGAAGGCAGCCGCGATCCGACAATCAAACCCCGAAGTACAAACCATAACCCTAGGATTTTCGAGAAGCAAAATCAGTCAATCATCCCTAATCCGAAGCAATCAAGCAACGGTTTGATTTACTTATAGCTTTTGCATATTAATCGTAGTGTTTTAGCTTTCTGTTAATCATTTAGTCTGGTGTGAGGAAGAACATCGGCTGGGACTTCGATCCTTCGGCTGATACATTAAACCAGGAGGATCCATCGGCCGTGACATCTATTTACCGACTGTGGGATCCATCTCCCTGGGACAGCCTGTTTTATTATGCTTTTGTTGATGTATGCTTTCAATTATCGTACTATCTCACCATATCAACTATTTAAAAAGGCTAAAAACAGACTATGTGTTTAGAATTAAACAAAGCATGTGTTAATCGTATGTCGAACAATTATAGGCCAGTCTCACGACTGGGCAAAGAGGGGTGCCTTACCTTCACCTTATTGTACTTTTAGCTCCCGTACCCGGAATCTCTATCTGTTTTTCCTAGTTTTTATAAACTAGGTGGCGACTCTGTTTTGACGATAACCGCTATTGTGTGGCGATGTTCCTAGCCATGAGAATATCCACGATCTTGGTTTATGAAATAGAAAGCAAACAAATAGCAACGATCAATCTGTATGGCGATACCCCGCTACGGGAGGTGTCTACATCGGAGAGCGAGGACCAGCCGCCGCCGCTGCTTCTTTTTTCTTCTTTGTTTCTCTCTCTCTCTCTCTCCCTCTCCCCCTCCCCCTCTCTCTCTCTCTCATAAACAATAAGAATGAGGGGAAAAAGAAAAATGATTTGGTGTATCGGAACACAGGAGAATGAAAATGAACGGCTAGATGGAAAAAAATAGATGGCTGGGACTAATTGAAAAAGTTTTTTAAACTAAATAACATTCTAAGTTTTTTTTTTTATAATGAGTAAATAAAATTTATATTTTAAAAAATTGTTATATTATTTAATTTATTGGTATAGTAAATTATTATAACTTAGAATTGTCGAAAAATCATTAAATATATTAAGTTTTGTAATTATATAATTAATGTTAGGCATAATAAAGTTTGGGACTACACAAGGGTAAAAGAGTCATTTGACAATTTTTTACATCATACACCCTTCCTTTTAATACATCATCCAAACCATCTACTTTTTAATACACACTCTATAAATGTCATATTAATGTGGACCCTCCATTCTTAACTAATATCCCTTACTATATTATTCCCCTTCACAAATAATACACCTAAAATATATACGGTATCCAATTGTGCCCTTAAGTGGGGTGAATTGTAGGGATAAATCATGTTGCGTAAATTTAAATGTCTACAGGTCATGAGTTCCAAGTTCCAACTGGGGAACCATTTTCTGCTTTTTCGCTTACAAAATCACATCCTAATCAATTGAAAGTCCAAACTCACTAGAATCCTATAAAAAAAAAAAATGCCTAAATCTAAATCCTATGATACCTCATAAAAGTGTTTAAAATCTTAAATTCTATAAAAGTGTCTAAACCACTAGAATTCTATAATAAAAAAGTGCACCCAAAAATTCTATGAAAATGCCTGAACCTAAAACCCTGAGAGTGCACCCTGAAATACCATGAGACTAAACCCTATGTACCCTAAAACCTAGGGTATCTCACAACAAACCCTCATCGTTTATTACATTTCTGATTCTCTGAATCAGGTTCGACAAATTTAGAGATGGCAAGAGTGGTCCTCTTTCGCCTTGTTCGATCCCAAGCATCCCATCATCATCCCACTTCCACAAACTTCCCCTTCCTCTCAGTCTCAGGTTCTCTCTCTCTCTCTCTCTCTCTCTCTCCGACTATTTTCATGCATTTGTTGGTGTGTATGTGTTCTAGTTCTTCCGTGTATCTCACTGTCACTGTGTACAGAATCACGCATCTAGATCTCCGATTTTAGGAAACAAGTAAATTTTCTGGTTCACTGCTAATCCACCTTGTGAATGGTATGCCGGGGACTGATGTTGCTAATTTGGATATCCTTATAGAATCCCAAAATAGGTTCAGCTGAAAACTAGATACATGAATTTCTACTTGCATTGATAAGTGGTAGACCATTTACCTGGAAAATATATTAGGGGGATAGTTGGGGTAAACAAGAATTGAGACAGAAATTACTACAAGCATAGGCATGCCAATGTGCATCATGAACTAGAATATTTGAGTTAATGTATCTAGTATTCTCATTAAGTTCATGATTTAAGATGAATAGTTGGGTTGAAAGGGATTCCAGTAGCTTAAAAATTCAATGTGGGTGGAAAGATTGAAGCGGCAGCCACCGAGGAAAAACATTGTGTGGTGCCAAACTTTGAGAAGTGACAAGTCCGTTGAGTTTCGGCGATCTGATTTTTCGGAGCTGAAAGATAGATTTTTTTTTTTTCGTGAGGTAAGTTTATTTTCATTGAAAAACAAACCATTACAGGAGCTAAGGGGTATACCCCAGAAATCAAAAACAGTAAAACACTACAAACACACAGGGACAAGACCTCCTAAAAAACCAGCTAGTGAAGAGGAACTAGCTTGCAAAGAGGAAAACTAGAGCAAGGCAGATCCAAGTCCAGAAAAACTGGAGCCAACAGAGCCTTACCACCTAAGACCATAACAGAGACAACACAAACAGTACGTGATAAAGCAAACCAGGCCAACTGAACAATATAACTAACCAGTGGAAATACACTGAAAGAAATGTTCCATTGTATAAAAAGGAGCCTATTATGGTCAGTCATCTTAGTATTCTTCCAAGGGTTCAAACATCCCCTGATATCGCTTTCTATACTAGCAATCACCACAGAAGGATCACTGGCCAAATGTTGAAAGATTCGAGAATTCCTTTCCCTCCATTTAAGGAAAACCACAACAGCCAATTATAGTTTGCAAACTGATGCATGCTACCTCCACAATGTTCAGCAATCCAAGCAGATGCTTGTGTCAAAGATTGCGAGCCCTGAATACCAGCTTACACTGAAAATAATTCCACGCTTGATTTGCAAAGGAGCAGTTAAAAAACTGATGCATATGATCCTCATCAACAGCACTACACAACACATACTTGGGTTCAGGCGTTCAGCAATCAAACCCCATTCATGAAGTCTATCCGTAAAATGATTGACCATCATGGGACATTGCCTTTGAACCAAACTGCTTTGAGCAAAGGAAAGATGAAACTTAGAAGTGAAAAAAGGAAAGAGGATCAATTACGTCGGTCAAAGTTATGAACCAATTTTTACCAATCAAAAACTTCTTTTAGCAGTAAACATCTTCTTTTACCGGTCAAAATACCTGTGGTGATAAATTGTGCCAGACACGTGTGGGGTCCACTCATCATTGCATTATCAATTTTGAACAATCAAAATACTTTTTTCCGGTCAAAAAGTGTGGTGATAAATTGTGCCAAACTAGTCATAAAAATTTAAGGGAACATTTACGGTTTAACAACTTTTTCACTCAAATACGTATTACAACTTATTTAGAGCATGTAAACCAGTTGTGAGCAAAAATGCCTATGAATAGTACCAAAAATTTACTTTACCTATTCATATTCTCCTCACACACTGCAGCAGCCTCCCTACTTTACCTACCCATACTCATCGCCCCAACCCAAACCCCGTCCCCTCTCTCTCTCTCTTCCAATCCTCAATCGCCGCCGCCGCCACCACCGTTGTCTCTGTTACCGGAGTGTTTACAAATCAGTGAATAAACACATACCTAGAACAACAATCAAACCCTCTCTCTAGTCACTCGATCCTCTGGTCTCCGACACCAACATCGTCTCAACACTGCCGTTGCGATCTGTTTCCAGCACCGCCTTCCATCGCCGTTGTTCGGCTTCGATTTCTGCGTCACCGATCTGTGGGCTCCAATGTCATGAGTTTTGATGCGAGGGGCTCTTGGCTATGTAGCACGGACACGCATACGGATACGGACACGGACACGGGATACGGCAATTCCAAAAAAATGGGGATACGGACACGGCAGGGGACACGCCACGTGTATAAATAAATAAAAAATAAACATATGTACATATATATAAAAATAATTATGAACCATTATATATGAATAATTTCACAAATTGTATAAATTTTTTTCAAAGGAAAAATTACAGTTTAACCCAAATGTTTTGAATAATTTTATATTAACGCCCAATTTTTTTTAAAATATTACATTTTGACCCCTAGCCGTGTCCCCGGTGTGTCCCCAGCCGTGCCCCCGTCGTGTCCCAGCCATGTCCCCTATCAAAAAAGAATAAAAACTATTGGACACGCCACGTGGCGTGTCCAATACGTATTTGGGCGTGTCCCCGCCGTGTCCCCGTGTCCAATACGTGGACACGGCGCCCTTTTGGAGTGTCGGTGCTAGATAGGCTCTTGGTTTCATCCTCTCATCGTCGATCTGTCTTTTTCAATCACTTTCGGAGTCATCGATCGATGAATGCACAACCGCTGCCGACCTAGTCATAGGGAGAGAGAGAGAGAGAGAGAGAGAGAGAGAGAGAGAAACAATAGTATTTTAGTTATACCTGTGCTACAGTACCTCGGCAAAAATACCAAATGTATTTTACCTTGCTCTTTACCTATTCTGCTATACCATAGTTTTCTCACTTTGCATAGGTAAAGTACCTAAGATTGGGTGTTTAGCTAGTCTTGTGTACATGCTCTTACTACCAGAAACACCTAACAATTGAATTGCAACAATTTTTTCTCAAATCTTATTCACACCGAAAATGCCTAATTCAAAAGTCCATTCCACAATCTGTCGGCAACAGATTGTTCAACATTCTTCTGCCTCATAGAAGCCATGAGCAGTAACTTATTTGGATTATGACTTTGAAAAGAGTTGGGGTTTGGCCGAGGAGATTACGTTGCTCAGATTGAATTTTTTTCTGGGAATTTTAACATATTCACAGTTTATGTACTTCGATGTACTCGTGGTTCAACCACTTTTGAAAGCTTCAACTCTGTTTGCTTAAACAATAAATAGTAATTTTAAAAGAATAAGTGAATTTGTACTACTTGTTAATTATTCTTGTTTTGAATAGCTCATGTGAAGGCATCTTGCTTAAACAATAAACCGTTTTTGTCACATTTTTGTTGTTTTTGTGCTACTAAAATTTTTGTCTTTCAGAATTATAGTTGGATGGAATTCAATCAATTCATCGATGAGTGTGACACTTTAACCTCCATTCCAATGTTTATGTTTGTGACATATATGTTTTATGAAGTGCACGGACACAAATGACCCATATTTTGCATTACTTTTCATGGTGACCTTGTTAGACTTCTTGAACTTGCGTCTAGCAATGAAGTTTTGTCTGCTCTTTCTCCAGAGTGGAGTTGGGAAAGGCCGGGCCATCTATCCCCACCCCCTTTTGGTTAACCAATAATTCTCTAACCACACACACTTACACACACAATTACACAAACTCTCTCACATCAAATATGGGGCCCACACACCCAGTGTGTGTGGGCCCGATTTTTGATGTGAGAGAGTTTGTGTGATTGTGTGCGTAAGTGTGTGTGGTAGTAGCATAGTTGTTTGGCTAACAACTGAGAACTTAGACATGCATATTTTGTCTCATAATTATACTTTGTATTGGAAATCAAACGACTTACTAAGCTTATCAACTTAGGCATATTAATGCCCATGCTCATTACAGTGGTGACACTGAAGTATTGCACATTCAATGCCTATAGGAATTCCGTAATGCCCCAAATGACATTGCCAATGCTTTGTGTAACACTATAACTACCATTTCAGTGTGATCTTTCGCAAATGGTCTTCTTAACAATGTCCAAGCTTCGGAACGAGTTGTTCAGAAAAAGTTAAAAATCCCAGTTTGACGAGTGCTTGAGCTAGGGTCTATAA
Source organism: Rhododendron henanense subsp. lingbaoense (assembly GCA_020567845.1). Classification (NCBI taxonomy): domain Eukaryota; kingdom Viridiplantae; phylum Streptophyta; class Magnoliopsida; order Ericales; family Ericaceae; genus Rhododendron; species Rhododendron henanense. The sequence goes on along the minus strand of CM036317.1, from coordinate 24,684,014 downwards.
CACCCCAGTCACCAATGAAGGACCGATGGGCGGGATGAGCCCAAGCGATCGCCCTACCCAAATACTAAATTTCTTCATAATTGCAATTGTATTTCTCTTAGAAGTTTAAACATATATAGATTCACCCATCCTACGTTGTCTTTCAAACCCTAACGCCTGCCCGTCTAAGTTCCATTTAAAATGCGTTTTACATGAGGAAAGAGTGTCAAACATAATTTAGATTCAGACTTTTACATAGTGGTAGAATGCTAGGTTTTATATTTTGATTTTGTAAGAGATATAGATGCATAATATGCATCTATATAATCATATGCGATCCTATTTTTTTTTTTTTATCATTGCATGTATACGTTGATCAAAACATATATACGATAAATTTTTTTATTATATTTTTGCAATTTGTAATGGCATAAATGATACCTTCATTTATATGTTCCAAATTTTCTCTGTAATGGTCGCCCGCCCAATACTCAAATCCTGTGTCTGTCCCTGCCAGTCACCATTTGTTGCCCATTTCCTCCAGCACCTTTTGTTGTATAATTATACTCATTTATGTATTTGAAAATATCTGTATACTTGCAACTGCATTTTTTATGTGAAGTGAAACCTTTGGTAGTCCCTATACGTACCAGTCATGTTGGGCTGAATATACAAAATTCTTGTCCAAGGGGTGAGAAGTTGTTCATTTGAAAACAAATCTAAATCAGGAATATCCTGAGGAGTTCTTTTTGAAACCCACAAGAACACTAACTTTCTGAAACCATCTCCCAGTATTCAATTGGCTGGATTAAATTAAAGTAGCAAGTTTTCTTATGTTCTATTGCTTGCTAAAATCAAGTTTTTCATTTATTGTAGCCTTGTCGTTTTCATATTGTGAGCCTCTGGAAATTGCGTGTAGCTTTTCGAAATGCTGATCATTCTATTTGCATTCGGTAGATTACACATGGTCATGACACCAATAACTGTGTTGGTTTAATCCTTGACTAAGCTTCCCCTTTTGCGTAAAAAGAATCTTGATTGACTAAAACGATGCTGCTGTGAGCTTTTGGCTTGGGTTTTATCTGATTTTCACTTTCAATTTGCCCATAACTGATAAAGCCCTTTTATTTGTTTGGAGTGCTTAAGATTCAGTACTTTTGCTGCTTCAGGCTATAATCCATGTAAGTTTGGGACACGTTCTCACTCGCAGAGTGCCAATAACATCCTTAACTCTTCTGCGCAATTTCCCGTTGCACAAAAAAGATGGGCATCCCAATCCAGTGCAGCAGAAGATAACAACAAATTCGGCATTGCACCCCATAGAGGGGGAGAACCTAAGGACGATGATAAGGACACCAGTGGGGTAGTTTATTACTGTCCAATCTCAAATACCCTAAAGCACGTGAAGCTGCTCTCTCTTTCCACCTGCTGCCTATCCGTATCTTTGGGCCCTGTCATAACGTTCATGACATCAACTGACACGAATGTGATCCTCAAGGGTGCAGTGGCATCTTCAGTTATATTCTTCAGTGCTTCGACCACTGCTGCTCTTCACTGGTTTGTGAGCCCTTATATTCACAAGCTGAGGTGGCAGCCCGGTTCAGACAGCTTTGAGGTTGAGATGATGTCGTGGTTGGCAACATTTGTTCTGAAAACCATTAAGTTTGCGGATATCAGGATGCCAGAGACAAACAGGCCTTATGTGACATTTAAAGCAAATGGTGAGTTCTATTATGTTGATGCTGAGCATTGTCACAACAAAGCTCTGTTAGCGAGATTGACTCCACAGAAGGCGACTACTGAGTCGGTTTTAAAAAATTTGTGATTGAGAACAAGTTTGTGTCTTGAGTGGCTGATTGCATGCGTGATCAGCTTTGAGAGTTGTGATGAAATTCTCTCTGTTTTAGGGTTTGTTTGACGGGACCAATTTTATTTTGGTTTTTGAGAATCAATAAACTCAATTTATGAGGTAACCCCTGCACATTCAATATGATGCATTTGAATTTTGATGTTTGAAACGATGCTCTACTTTGCGTAAGTGGTTGAGCATATTCCCTCAATTTGGCATTTTGCTCGTCATTTGTTTCTTGTTCCCTGTTGTCATTTATGTTTCTCCTTTTCCTTTCTGGGTTTGTTTGAACCTATGAAAAAGAAAAGGAAGGAAAGGAAAGGAAATGAAAGGAAAATTAATTTCTCTTGTTTGGTTTGAGAGGAAGATAAGCACAGTGGATTTTCCTTTACACTTTCCTCGAAGTTTTCTTTTCCTTTCATTTCCTCAAGTTCCAAACGGGTGGTATCTCTGATGTGGAGGAAAACCGTGTAGTCTTTCCAGCTACATAACATTCCAGCTTGGTGAAATCTTGCTGCGCTTCTGATATCTCTTTCCCTTCTTGAAGTTCGTTTATGTTTCAATTTTCCCTTTTTTTTTTGGGAAAATTTCAAAATGGCACCTGAATTTTCACTCCAATGTTACCGAAACACCTGAACTCCACTTTATTTCAATTAAACACCTGAACTTTCAAAACCCCCAAATTGAGGCACCTACCGTTAGCTTCCATCCATTTTCTTTCCAAATCGGCTGATGTAGCTCATTTTTGGCGTTAAATGGCCCCACTAGATATGTTAGGAAGTGAACTCAATGCACAAATTTAGGAAGTGAACTCATTTCTGGTTGTGATTATGTGCATTAAGTTCACTTTCTAACATGTCTAGTGGGGTCCTATAACGCCAGAAATGAGCCACATCAGTCGATTTGTGAAGGAAATGGATGGAGGCTAACGGCATGTGCCTCAATTTGGGGATTTTGAAAGTTCAGGTGTTTAATTGAAATAAAATGAAGTTCAGGTGTTTCGGTGACATTGGAGTGAAAGTTCAAGTGCCATTTTGAAATTTTCCCTTTTTTTTTAGGTGTTTTGTTACATGTTCCTTCTGGAACCAGAATGCCTCCAGCAAAGCGCATGATTAATTAATTTTGTTTTTCTCGGATGCAGCATAGCATTATGCCAGGAAACAGAAGACAACCACGCCATTGTCGAACGTTCGATGTAGTAATCCTTCTTTTGCTCTCCAAGGAAAGTTGAAGTACTGTAGACCAGGCCATTGTCGAACGTTGGATGTAGTAATCCTTCTTTTGCTCTCCAAGGAAAGGTGAAGTCCTGTAGACCAGGACATGTGCCATGGCGCAAAGACTCTTACTTGTCTAAAAGCGAGGGATGTTCTTAAAAGAGTTGCCAGGGAAGGAGTCATATATATTCCTCACCATAAGAGTAATCTTGTACAATATGATGACGCTGCTAAAGATGATGACTAACCTAGTTGTGACTCAGGCTATGAGTAGGTTGGACTGAACCATGTAACCTAAGGAAGGAGGCAAATCAAACCCGGAAAAAGCACCTCCCTCCTGGCTAGCTAGCTAGCCTTGCAAGAGCGGGTGTGTACGTGGGAGAATAGAACTGAGCATCAAGGCTGCAAGAAGCCAAATATAGAATTCAACTGGAAGTACCTTCTGTCATACTTCACTAAGTAATAGGAGTGAGTATACGTATTAATTTGAGTTCAATGTTCCTGTGCCCAGATTTTTTTGGCACCCCTGTTCCATTTTTTTTTTGACTGTTGAGTCGTGAGACCAAAATCTATTGAAGCACCATCCCGTGAATACTAGCTTCCAATAGTTTGGTCCATTTATACCTATATCGCTGAAGTCTAAACATTACAAGTTCCCAACAAATTACAGTAGAGATGACAAAAACAATGAAACTAGCAGATGACATTAGTAGTACTACATATTCCATAAGTTCCAATCTAAAACAACGTAATCATTACAACCACCTTTTCTTTCTTTTCTTTTTTCTTTTGCCCCCCCTATCGGCAAAGAAGGTGAAACTTCCCTTAGGCCCCGTTCCAGAACGCTTCTTAAAAAATAAGTACTTATTTTGCATTTTCTTTTTCAAAAATAAGAAGGGGCATTCCACAACACTCAAATAACAAGTTTCTTTCACATTTTCAAACTCAAAAATAATGTAAATGAAAAAAAAAAAATTAATTTTTTTTCACCGTATTAAAGATCTCAATGAGATCTATCAAACAAGATCCATTGTGATAGGAAAATTATTTGCGTAAACACATGATTTTTGAGCTTCAAGTTGCGTAATACAAAAATAAGACTGTTGGTACTTATATGGGCGCTGGCGGAGGGAAATCGGTCCGGTGGCCGCACCGGGCCGTCTCCGGCCACCGGATGGCCGATCCGAGCCGTCCAAAAATTCTAAAAAATAAAACCAAGAGGGCTATCGCAAGAATCAACGGCATCCGAGGTGTGTAGGGTGCTTGATCGTAGCACCCTTTTTTCGTGTACAATCCATACTAATTTTCGTGTATATTATACACGAAAAAGAGGTGCTCCGATCAACCACCGTACACACCTCGGATGCCGTTGTTTCCCGCGCTAGCCCCCTTAGTTTTTTTTTATAGAATTTTTGGACGGCTCTGATCGGCCGTCCGGTGGCCGGAGACGGCCCGGCGCGGCCACCGGATCGATTTCCGACCGCCGGCCCTCATGGAACCTATATAAATTCTTCCAAGCCTTCTTATTTTGTGGAACACACCTTATTATTGAACAAAAAATAAGTTCTTATTCACTTTGTGGAACACAGCCTTAATGATATATAACAAAAATATGGCTTGATTGGTGATTATTTGATTTAAGGATTTAAGTGAAAGAATTGAGACTTGAGGGAGTGAGCGTGTGTTTTAAAGTTATAGGGGTATAAAAAGGGGTGAATGTGTGTAGGGGATCATTTTCCCCCATCTCAAACTCTCGGCTCCCTCTCCTCTCCACCGTACTCTCTCTCTCTACCGCCTCTCACTCTCTCTCGCTCCCAAGCTCCAAAATCAACAAGATCCTCCACAAATTCAACCTCCTCAAGTGTTTTAAATCTCGGGTGGTGTTCGTTCAAGCTCGGAGGAGGAGTATTTGGGTCGGTCTCGCCTTGGGAGCTAGGGCTCGTTTGAATCCATTGGGTTTTGCTCCTTGACTCGAGGTAGGGATTTCTTTGCCTTCTTTATGTGTGAATGCGTTGAATTGGTGTGAAAATCGTGCTTATCTTAGTTGTTGTTGGTATTCGTGTTGAAATCCCAAAAATCTACAGAAAACCTACTCGAAATCTCTCCGTATCGATACGGGCTTTTTGCCGTATCAATACCATAAGAAAACATAGACTTTTGGAATTTCTGATTTGCCTGCTGTATTGATACAGCCATTTTGGCTGTATCGATACCACAGCCTTATGGACAGTTTTTCTTCCATTGTTCCTGCTTCGATTATTTTTGAACTCCGGGCACTTCTAGCACTTCTTGGACATCTCCTAACCTATCCCAATCTTGTTAAATTGATTTCCTTACGATTGAATGACCTTGTGCTTGTCATGTTGACCTTCCGTTAGTAGGAATAATAGTAGTTTACTTGATTAAGATCGTATTGAAATGCATCCTCTCTATTGGTTGACTATTGGAAATGTTTGTGGTACAGTTGAAGCATTGTTGGCATATCGTGTAGCGTTTCACTTATGAATGCGATCATGAGAGAGTCTCGGTTTGCATCTTGAGTGCGAAAGTAGTTTGTGTGAGTCGGAAGTCGGTTTAGGAAGTCTCGTAACGCAAGGGGTGGTAATACGGAGACTCAAGTGGACCTCGTAACGCAAGGGGTGGTAATACGATGGTCCGAGTTGTTAGGATTCACTGTAGCGCAAGGGGTGGTAATACGGTAACTCTCGGGATGTTATACTGTAACGCAAGGGGTGGAAATACAGTCGGTGGAGGTTTGTGATAGTCGTGTCGTGATTGTTAGAGTTGTTTGTGTCTCATGGACTAGGTGGCATATTGTGATAATAGTATGACTTAGAATGATCAAGTTGAACATTGGTATGCTCACGAGTTGATTGTTATCCATTGATTAAGCTGTATCCTCTTGCTTTCTTTCTCTGTATCTTTCATCATGTTTGCACATAGAATTGGTAAAAATTTTCCTACTGGACTAGTGTAGCTCAACCTAATATTTCTTTTCAGGTTCAAACGCTAGACAGTAACTTGCATGAATTGCGTGCTTGGAAGTGAAAAGGCCTTTTTGGGAGCTAACTCTAATTTAGTTACTTAATCATCTTTTGTAATTGACTTTCTTTTGATAAAGATGAGTTTGTAACTAAATGGTTTACTCGTACAAACATTTAAGATCTGTTTGGGGCCGGAGTGCCAAAGTTGTATATTCTCTTATGACTTGGGGACTTGTTTGTAAAGTTTAATAGGTGGGAACTATTTGGAGTATTAATTATGATATGCGAAGATCTTTTATTGAAAAAGCCTTATTTAATTATGTTGAAAATCGAGGGCGTGACATGCCATCTCTTTTGCTATAAGCTCAACTATTCCTTTTTAAATGCTTCTTCTACACTACGTGGTAAATCCTAATTCTGCCATTTATCACTTAGGTGGTGTTCCACTTTAAAAAAAAGTATTTTTTTTCAAACGGAGGTAATTTCAAACTCAAATATAATGAAAATGAAAAAAAAAATTTCAATTTTTTTTGCACCGTTTAAAAGATCTTAATGAGATCTATCAAACAAGATCCATATTGGTAGGAAAATTATTTGCATAAACACATAATTTTTTGGCTTGAAATTACCTCCGTTTGAAAAAAAAAGCACTTTTTCTTAAAGTGGAACACCACCTTAGTGTAGTCCCCCACCAATTTTTGAATCCAAAACTTTGCACCCTGAGTCTGCAACCCACGCGCCACCCATTGGACTTCAAGTTCACCGTCGCACACCTCCTACCCACCTCCTCCGCCCGAACTTTCTCTAAGTTCTCTGTAACCGGCTCTCTCCCCATCTCTAAAACCTCCTGAACGATCTGATCATCGAATATCACTCCTCCATGGACTTCACCCACAATCAAGTCATCCTTCTTCTCCCTGTCGTCTGTTGAGTCCATTTTTGTTTCCACCGTACATGGGGCTTCAATCACATTCACATCTTCCATCTTCCCACTATTGTCTATCGATTCTTCTTCGGTCGTTTTCACTGAACTTGGTACCCCATTATACGGGGCTTCAATCGCATTCAAATCTTCCATCTTCCCAATATTGTCCACCGATTCTTCTACTGTCTTTTTTACTGAACTGGGTGCCCCATTTCATGGAGCTTCATTCACATCAAATCCTCCATTTTCCCACTAATATCTAGCTGTTTTTCTACTTTTGTTTCCACCGCATTGGGTACCCCAGTTGTTCCACAACCTCCACAAATAAATGCACTTTGATTACCCAAAATCCCGAGCCCTTCTTGTTCTATCAATCTCTCACGACGCAGAGCCTCCCGCCCGGCTTTCCACCATGCTTCCTGACAGAGCTACTGCTGCTCCTTCCCTCCTGCAACCACCGCTATTCCTCGTGTGACCAACGCTGCTCTTCTCTCTCCGAAAAGGCCATTTTCTCCGCCTCCTCCCACTCCGGTGATATGCATGCTTCTACTCCTCCTTCCATCAAAGCATGAGTCACAGCTGCAGATTGACAACAGCTGCATTGGGTATCAAATGATTAACGCTAAATCAATCGCCTAACTGGTTGGGAAATGGAAATGATAAATCAAATGACTAACACAATATTAATGCACAATGCAACGGTGCATATATGAGCACGAGCACGCATCGATACAAAAGAATACACAAGTAACGCAATAAATTCGAGGGAAAAAATGATCTAATTCTCGCATACTACTCTGCAACGTAGGGGGCAAGGATGGAGCCAAGGGGTTCTAGTAGGGGCGGCCGCCACGGCAAGAATTTTAGAAAATGAAATTTTTATATGTAAAAATAATAATTATCCCCAACTTATATAGACTCGCCACCACTAGATTTTTTTTCCTTATTTTTTGCTATATATTAGTCATAAATCCTCTATTTTTTTTTTCACAAAAAGGAGATCCAAAATAGTATTCCAAAACTAAATTCAATGGGCCAAAGTGAAATAATATAAAGGATGAGGTCTAATTAAGAAAAAAAAAACCTCCACACTTTAACCTAAAACAACTTAACATAAAACAACTTATTCTAAAAAATTAAACAAGTTAACTAAAACAGTCGGCACTGTGCACGACTCGGCAGTAGTGCACAGTGGCTATGAAATGTCTTATATTGACTTTGTTTGTTTCAACGGCTACGACAGAGCGTGCATTTTCAGCTATGAAACTTGTGAACCCTGTTTGTTTAAGGGTTTTGGATTTTGGATTCTAATCATTATCCTATTTTTCTCCAATCATTACTCTCATTTTTCTTTCTCTCTCTCTCTCTCTCTCTCTCTATATCCTATCGTTATCCCTATTTTCAATCATTACTCTATTTCTCTCTACACTTATTACCGACAAATCCAAATCTAAAATTCCAAAACGAACGGGGTCGTGAAGACTAGATTGCGCAAAAGGATGGAGGATGACTTTCTGGCAAGTTTCTTGATTACATACATTGAAAAGGACATAGCTAGAAGTTTTGACGCAGATTCTATCATCGATGGTTTTAAGGACATGAAAAAGCGTCGGACACAATTCAAGATGCCTCACTTCAGTAGATAGATTAAATTAAAGTTAGTCTTTTCCGTACTCCATGTGCAAATGACAAACATCATTTACTATAGTTTTTATTATGTTATTTTAATTTTTCCTAGAGTCCATGACTATTCATATTGCAATGCATCATTTTATTTTTTTAACATACATTTCGTCACTGTTAGGGTAAAATTCTGGTTACCAGGGACCACGATTCGAACAAAGCAAAGAGCATGCAAAGATACATTGACACAGAAATAACGTAGAGAGAGAGAGAGAGAGAGAGAGAGAGAGTTGATTCACCTAAAGGATGTTACTATAGAGAGAGAGAGAGAGAGTTGATTCACCTAAAGGATCTTAAGTAACGAAGTCGTACACGCTGAAAAGAAGAGTGTGAAAGGAGAGGAACCATGTGCCACTTAACCAGACTGATTCTCACTTAACATCCCTAATGTTTGAAACTTTAACACTTAACCCCTTAAAGTATGGTGACGTGATAAATGTTAGGAGTCTTGGATGGATTGTGTGTCATGCGAACAAAATATAACGTGAACATTAAGGTGTTTTTTTTTTTTTTTTGTAATGCATGGTGCCCCAGGCCAATTCACGCACACCTCAGATCCTTATAGCCCCTCCCAAAAGATGTTCTAACGAAATTACCTTTTCCACTTCATCTAAGGGTAATTTTCCAAAAGTAGAAGAGGTTGAAGAGGAAGATAAGATCCTAAGTGTAGGGAATCGCGGGTGATTGCAGGATAAGTGGTGAAGGGGGATGTAATAACTTTTGTTGAAGTGCGGTGATTGGATTTGATTTTAGTGTGGTGGTTGTAGAGAGATTATAGGTGAAGGTTAAGGTGAAAGAACATGTTTGGCTGATGATTGACAGGTAAGAGGGTAAATTGTGAATTTTCATTGACACCGTCTTTGACACCTTAGATTGGTATAAGCAGGTTAAATGTTCAGTTTTAAATTTTAAGGAAATTTAGTGAAAATGAGTCATAGTTGAGGGGGGACTTACTGTAATTTATCCAAAAAAAATCGTATGAGCAGGTTTAAATGATTTTTACTCCTACTTGTGAAATATTCCGTAACCGTATTTGTGAATTTGTTTTTTCCGTTTTTTCATTTTAAATTTGTCATTTTAAAATTTAAGAAACTCCTAAATTTTTAATGAGGGGGTGGTTCCACGCATAGAAAAGTGAGGCAGTTGGAATTGTTTTATTAATACTAGTGTCATGTGTCATGCTCCGCACAAGACCGCGTGCTTAGTGATTTTGTCGGTATTTAAAAATTTTGGTTAGGTTTAGGGAATAAATACACTGTGAAAATTGGAGTTTCACCTCCAATAGCTGAAACAACAACAAAAAGGACCTCTTTTCTAAGTTTCTAAAAACCCCCTTTTTGACCGCTTACGGGTTGCTCAACCCTCCCACTCCAGATGTATACATTGTAGGTTAATAATGAACGTATAGACCTTCTTTTCCTCCCAATTAAAAACAACATCCATCTAATCTATAACTTAGCTACCAAAACATACAGCCACAATCAATTCATTAGCCTTCTTTACCAAACAATAGAACATATAATTGCCATAAAAAAGGTCAGCTTACACACAGGAGCTAAACTTATTGCGCTTTTTTTCTTTCTTGGAAAACATAAAATAAAAAAAAACCTTTTAACCTTGAGGCAATTGGACGTAGATATGCTTGAAACTATCATTACAACTTAAGCATTAGGTCAATAAATAACACACTAAAAATGTTGTTGACCAGTTCATGAAAACCACAAGGGAGACGGGGGTGTTCCAGTTTCCTAAAAAAGAAACTTTTAGAAAAGGAAGGTAATTTCTAGCTCAAAAATCATGTGTTTACGTAAATAATTTTTCTACCAATATGGATCTTGTTTGGTAGATCTCATTGAGATCTTTTAAACAGTGCAAAAATAAATTAAAAAATTATTTTTCATTTTCATTATATTTGATCTTAAAATTACTTTTTTTAAAAAAAAATTCAAAAAGAAGGTTTAAAAAGAAAGCGGAACGGCAACGATCTAGCCCCAAAGTTTGCAAACATTGTGGTGACAAAAGTTCAACTCTAATTTACTTTCACTTGAACCTGTGAATTGATTTCTATAGAGTTTTCTTCTCTAGGCCTAGGACCATGAATTGATATAGCTAGTGTTCACACTCACAGTGAGCTGATTGTCCACACCCTATGTTGCTAGCGGGTGATCAAGTAAGTCGTCGATAGCTGCACACAATAACATATTCGTCGTGTCACGTCACTCTAAATTTCAATGAAAAGTTCAAGCTTCAGCCAAAAACACTCAAAATATTTGAGAATGATTGCTTTTCCAAGGACTTTTTATCAACCAGTCAGTAATGAAGCCCATCCGCGCAGTAAGAGGCATTAACTTAAGAATTGATCTAGTCCTGGTTGATCCTGTGCCATCATGGATTTGTAGATATTAGAGGAAAGTCCACTTTCACCCCCTGTAGTTATCGCTATGTGCGGATACCCCTCACATGATTCAAAACTGACCACATAACCTACCTGTGGTTTTGAAAATGTGTGGATAGATCCCCTGCCGTCATATTTTCCATCCATATTAACGGACACAACATTAAAAGGCCGATATACCCTCATCATGTCCCTTGATTCTTCTTCTTTTTTAAATCTAATCACACCATCTCCTATACCAAAAATTGAATCCAAACTGTTGATATTGTTAAATTTTGACGAGTACTACATCTATGCCAAAATTCAAGTCAATCAAAAAATGAAAAGCTCATGGTCGAATCGATTTTGTTATGAAATTAAAATTTCAAATTTGAATTTACTAAAAATTAGATCACTGGGTTATTGATACCTGATCGAGATGATTTTTTACAGAGATACTCGATTCTTTATTTAATACATTATGAACGACTCAGATTACATTCTAAAGGCGTGTGAGATACACCTCCGTTAATATGGATGAAAAACATGACAGCAGGGGGTCTATTTGCACATTTTCAAAACCACAGGTAGGGTATGTGGTCTGTTTTAAACCATAAGGAGGGTATCCGTACATGGCGATAACCACAGGGGGTGAAAGTGGACTTTCCTCTGGATATTAAATGAGCTTCTTATTCCATTAATAACATTTCACTCTTCTTTATCCTCCATAAATCTCTCGTCCAACCCATGATCGAATAGACCAACTGTACAAAATCAATGATCCATCCAAACGCATGAAATTTGACTCTAGATAACTCCAAGAGAACCTGTTAATGACACAAAGATGTGCACCATAGCAAAAGTTTTTTTTTTTGTGTGTGGGTAAATCAGCTTGAAATTAAAAAGGGGCTAACAGAATATATAGCCTACAAAGGGCATACCCCAGGAGGAAAAGAAAAAAATAAGAAAAAGCTAAAACAAAAGAGAATGCCTACGCCAAACGGCTACATAGGACTAGAAAAATAGAACAGCTGTTTCTTATCCATCTAATAGAGGGATACGAAACAGATGGCAAAATGATTACACTTAGTGCAACCTGCATAATAAAGCTAGACATTACAAATGCCTCAAACTGAGCTTCCTAATGCCTAGATGCAACTGCTTGAACCAGCAAATGGCACAATATGAACTTCACATGAAGTGGAGGAATGATCTTGAGATACGAATGCCAACTAAAGAACCACCATGGACAGCAACTTGGGATACATCCCTTATATATTCCTTGGAGCTAGACAACAGCTTGTAGCAAAACAGAACAGCAAATCTGGATAGCAAAGCAGTAGCAACAGCTGTATGAATCACACAGCATAACAGTTTATAGCCGTAGACACACCATCAGGTAGCTAAGACTTAAAACCAGAATCACAACATCAACAGCTGTATGAAACAGCAGCAGTAGCAGCTAATTGCTGCCATTACAGCAGCAAACAGTAGGAAATGGAGTTCTCAATTTGTTCTAAAGGGAGGCAATTGTGAACTGGCCATTAGGATTGAGGGTCCATCTAATGCGGTCAGGCTCACTTAATCTGGATGGAATTAGAGGAGGCAAGGTTCTTCTGATCTCATTGAGCTCCACAGATCAGATAATGGGAAAAGCCCAATTTGAATTGAGGATGATATGGGACACTGAAGCATCTCTAGGGATGCTAGAGTCAATTGCAAATCTGGGGCCGACCTTGTCTATCAAAGGGCCAAGAGGATGCTAGTTATCGTACCACAAAGAAGTGGAATGGCCACTACCAAGAACACTGAGAATAAATGGCTGCACAAGGTCTGATATTCAAGAGTTTCCTCCATACCCAAGAGCAATCGCCTGGAATTTTCAAAGTCCAAAAATTCCTCCTCTTTATTAAATATGATTTAACCCATTGGCACCACATGAATTGTTCCCCACCTGAGATGAGGAATCAAATGTGTTTGGCAATGGCAGCCTTATTCCAAACCTGCATGGACTTGAAACCAAGTCCCCCCCTCCTATTTAGGGAAACATAGATGTTCCCAAGAAACCTTAGCACCAGATTTTCTAAGATCGGGGCCAGTCCAAAGAAAAGCCCTAAGGATTGACTCGACTTCCTTTATGACATTTTTTGGGATGATGAAAAGAGAGGACCAATAGGTTTGCATGGAGAAGAGGACATTCTTAATCAACTGCATCCTACCAGCATAAGTGAGGTCCCTATTTGTCCACGACTTAGTTTTAGCAATAATGATATCCACTAGACGTTGGCAGTTAGAGGCCTTGAGTTTAGTGGATAGGAGAGGCACTCCAAGATATCGAACAGGAAGAGTGCCTTCCTTAAATACTAAAACACCCAGAATAGCTAACCTAGTGCTTGAGTTGACCCCATAGAAATAGATGCTACTCTTCCTGGGATTAGGAGAGAGACCTGACATACACTGAAACTCAGTGAGAGCATCCTTAATGTGATTGACTGAGGTCAAGTCTCCCTTGCAAAAGATCATAAGATCATCAGTAAAGCACAAGTTCAAAATCTTAGTAGCTCCACATCTCCAGTGATAACGAAAATCAGGGAGAAGAGATTTCTCCCTAAGGAGACAAGTGAGAATCTCCATAACAATGACAAATAGGTAAGAGGACAAGGGATCTCCTTGCCTGAGCCCTTTTTTCCCATGAATGTAGCCCGTGACTTCCCCATTGATGCTAAGGGAGTAGTTGGCAGTGGTAACACATGCTTGCAGCCATTTAATCATTGTAGGGTGGAAATTCATGGAAGACAGAGTATCCCATAGAAAATCCCATCTCACATTATCATAAGCCTTCATGATGTCCACTTTCATAGCACACCTAGGAGAGGATGATGATTTATGATACCCTCTCATAAGTTCCTGGGTTAGGAAAATATTATCCGCAATCCTCCTACCTTTAACAAAACCTGATTGAACAGGGTCAATTAAAGTAGGAAGAGCAGCCTGCAGTCTTCTAGCAAGAATTCTAGAGATGCACTTGTATACAATATTACAGCATGAAATGGGCCTAAAGTCCCCAACCTTGGAAGGATTAGGAACTTTAGGGACAAGAGCTACAATAGTAGAATTTGCTCTTCTAAGCATTTGACCAGACCTAAAGAAGGCTTTGACAGTTGCTGTGACTTCATGGCCAATGATAGGCCAAGCTTTCCTAAAGAACCCAGCATTGTAGCCATCAGGACCTGGGGCTTTGGTAGGATTAAGAGACCAGAAGGTGTTCTTAATTTCAAGGTCAGTAACTTCAGCTATCATGGCCAACCTTTGACCCTCTGAAAGTCTCTTGTTGACTAACTGTTGGATCCTAGAGAGCCCCTGATAAGGAGTTGGATGAGATGTTCCCAACAGATTGGTGTAAAAGTTGACAAAACTGGACTTAATAATCTTTACGTCATAGGTGAGAGATCCATCATCCAAAACTAGACTGGTAAGCTTACTTCTATTTCTGGTATTGCTCACAGACTTAAAGAAATAAGAGGTACATTAATCACCCAGTTTCAGCCATTGGATTCTGGATTTCTGCTTAGCCAGACTCTCCTCAGCCCTAAGCAAAGTGAGAAATTGCTTATGAACTATCCTTTCCTGACTTGTAAAGGATGGATTGGAAGGATGAGTAACTAAGTCTAGCTGTAAGGATTTAAGAAGTTGCCTAGAGTCAGCAACCCTCTTAGAAATATCACTAAAGTATCTAGAATTAATCTGCTTAAGCTCATTTTGCAAAAACTTGAGCTTCTCACAGACACAAAACATAGGATTCCCAATGATCACCCTCCTCCATACTCTTTGAACCACATATAAGAATTGGGGGTGATCAGCTAAGAAATCAAAAAACTTGAAAGGTTTATTAGATTACTTAGGATTAGGAATCAAGCAGGCAATAGCTGGAGAATGATCAGATATATGCCAGAAGTGAGAAAATGTGCAGAAGAACAGCTATGTGCCTTCATCCAATGTTCATTGACTAAAACCCTATCTAGCTTAGTACTAACAAAATGGGCAGAGTCCTGCCTATTGGTCCAGGTGAGGAAGCAACCTGTATATCTAAGATCATCCAGCTTTAAGGCATAAAGGCACTGATTGAATTCATTCATATGAAGGGGCCAACTAGTAATGCCCCCTACCTTTTCATTAGGGAACCTAATGGCATTAAAATCCCCAAGTACAATCCATGGGGCTGAGGAGTTAAGATGATGGAGACCAGACCAAAGTGTCTGCCTGGTCAAATAACTGTTATCCCCATACACAAAAGTTGCAAAAAAAAGGGCCCCCCTACTCTTAGAATGCACCTCACAATGCAAAAACTGGTCAGATTGATCTAAGACTTGAAATTGTATCACATTGGGATCCCAACATACTAGAATTCTGCCCAATGGAGCCTGAAGGTAGTTGTTCACAAAATTCCAATGAGGACAGATGTAACTTATTATTCTAGAAGCAGAGGCTTCCTTTATTTTATGTTCTAGTAAGCCCAAAAGTGACAACTTATTACTACTCAAAAAACATTTAGCTTCCTTTTGTTTGATTGGGTCATTAAGACCCCTAATATTAAAAAAACCAATGTTCAAAGGCTGCATAGACATATAACAGATTTCAAGCAAAACTAGTGTAGCAGGCCGAACACAAAGTGTTCTCAGTGGCGCGAGCCGAACCCGCTCCCTGACAAACGTAGGCCTTGCGTATGGTGCCGTCGGCATTACATCATTTGATACTCGACTTACCATGAGCTCGGCGGAAGACAAGCCCATGTTCGGACTCTGCCGTCAGCGGGATCTACGGCGACGTTACCTTCCCTCTCGGATGCAGAGCTGATTGGCGCGTGAAATGTGTGCATTTGAGCGCCTAAGTAGGGAAATTAGCGCGTTAGACGTGCGATTAATTCTCATTTTCCATTTAATGCGTGCACGTGGTTGGATTTTGTGTTTGTGCTTAATTTGCAGGAAATTGGGATATTTTGGCGCTAATGAGAGGTGTCCGAAAAGGCCGTAATGGAGTTTGAGGGCAAGGAAGCGTTGGAGACTAAGGGTCGAAGGCGAGTTCGCGCGGAAAAGGTCGAAACCCATCGGGAGCGCTACTCCAAAAGGTTGGAGCGCTCAAAAGTGGAACAAAAGGTGCCAGAAACGAACAGAGAGTTCGCTAGCGCTACGGGGATTTTGCTATAGCGCTACAAATGGGTTTTAAGGTCAACGGGGTAGCATCAGTCAAAGGCCAAGGCATTAGCATAATGGGTTCGGTAGCGCTACACCTATTTCTATGTAGCGCTACCGAGGGCTTAAGTGGCCGTGGAACGATGTCGTTTTGGTCGTTCGGGGTTCCGATTCCGATTTGTTTTAGGTTTTTAATTGTTTGTTAAATGGGGAAAATATATAAACCCCGTTTTAGCTCAGAATTAGGGTAGCTTTTTCATAACACGTTATAGTTTTTACGTTTCGTTTAACTTTTGGCTGCTGTTCTTCTAAGTTCTTATTTTGCAGATTCAAGTTTTAATTGAAGTTCTTTCAAGTTTTTCAGCTTTAATTCATGTTCTTCTTCGGTAATCGAATCCGTTACTCTTCCGTAAGTTTGTGGAATCGTGTTTTTATTTCTATTTCAATTATTCGAAGCATGTTTAGATCTAGGGTTTTAATTATTTCTGCGTTTAATAAAGTTATGAGTGAGTAGTCGCATAGGGTGCGGCCACGGGGCAAAGGCGTCCCGTAGCTAGTTTAATTGATGTTTTTACCTCGGGATCGAATTAATTTAATTTTAAGCAGTTTTGGGATACGAAAACTCTTCTAACAAACAAACCCAGGCATCGCCGGAATTCGAATGCGCACGGGGTCTGGTGACAGGTGGTGTGCATTTGTTAGGGATACCTTTTTCTTATTCTAAAATCAACGAAGTGATTAATTGTGACCCGAGTAAACATTGGTTAAGCTAGTTGCGGACGCTGAGATCCCACGGCTGTACTCTCCTTTTTAAATTCTTATTTCATTAATTCAGTTGGGTAATTTAGTTAGTAAATCAACCTCTCGAACAAAGGGTGGCTACCTAAGAGCCAGGTTAAACTAGAATTCCACACTTTTGAGTCAGCACCGTCCGTCCGTCTCTGTGGTTCGACTCCGGTACTTCCGGATTTATTGTGCTACACTGGTCGAGAGTCCTATGCTTGGGACGCGTTTTTAGTCTAAATATATTAACACCCGACAGGTCAAGCATTTTTGGCGCCGTTGCCGGGGACGGCGACGTGTGTTCTAGAGTGTGAGTTTTCATTCTTTTTGTCTTTTAGTTGAGTCACCATAGGTAGAGAGAAGAAGGTGTCCTTTAAACAGGACCCTCTTTATTATCGTGACCCGACACATCGTTTAGTTCGAAAAGAACTGGAGTCGAGTCAGCCTATGTTGTCTAGTTCTTCATCTTCTAGTTTAGAGTCAGACTCAGCTGAGCAGCAGTCAGAGTCTATTCCCGTTAGTGATTTTTATATAGATTTGCCTTTTGAGTCAGTTAGTGTCAGTAATCCACTTTTCCAGTCGGTTTTAGAATCAGAGTCAGAATCCGTTGAGATGGGAGATAGGCAGGTAGCTATTCAGCCGTCCTTGAGACAGCACATGCATCCCGAGAGGACCACTCCTCTTGGACCCATTGTATTCCCTCAAGAGACACAAGAGGCACGCAATGCCTTTACAGTTAAACCTGGTGTCCTTAATAGTCTCCCTAGTTTCCACGGGAGGGAGTGCGATGATCCGTACGAGCATGTGCGGACATTCGAGGGATTGGTGCGCAACTTTGCGTCTAATACCCAATATGAGAATGCATGCCTCAAGCTGTTTGAGGCGACGTTGAAAGATGGCGCGCTTCTGTGGTTCCGAATGCAAAAGTCTCAATCCTTCACCACTTGGGCACAAGTGCGCGACGCCTTTTATAGGAAGTATTTTTCTGAGGCTAAGACTAAGAGTTTCAGGCGTCAAATTCAAGGCTTTAGACAGGAGAGGGATGAGTCATTTCTTAAGGCATGGGAGCGTTTCAAGGAATTGCTCCTAAGGCTGCCACACCATGGCTTTGAGAGAATCCAGTTAATCGGTTTCTTTCATCTGGGTCTCAACGCTGAGTCAGTCCAGCATATAGAATATTCTTGCAAAGGGGACGATTTCTTGTCCAAAACGGCGGACCAAGCTTGGGATTTCTTAGATGACTTAGCTGATAGGCAGAGGGCTTTAGAACCATCCGATTTTGAGCGATCCGGACCTTCTGGGTCCAACGTTGTCCCGGTTACCATTCGTGACCAGCGACTCCAGGCTCAGGTTGAGAAAATGGCTCAGAGATTAGAAGAGCTAGAGGTGAGGCAGGTTCGTCCAGTTAATGAGGTTTCAATTGAGGAAGTGTGCATGTGGTGTGAATGCAAAGGGCACACCGCGACCGTTTGCCCTGGGTTTATTGCCGCCAAGGGGGCGAGTCAGTTCAATCAAGAAGAGGTTAATGCAGTTAGGACTTGGGATCCTTATTCTAGCACGTATAATTCGGGATGGAGGGATCACCCCAATTTTGGGTGGTCGGACTCCAGACCCGTAGGTGGAGGCCAAGCTCAATCCTTTGCGCTACCTCCGCCGCAGCAGTTTCGGCCTCCTCAAGGCCAAATGACTCAGTTCCATTACCAACCTCAGCAGCAGCAGGGCTTTGGTCCTTCATCTTTTGGACCACCCCCTGGCATTAATCATCCCCCGCGGGATAAGCAGAATGATGAGATGATGAAGGCTCTCATGCAGTCTCAGATTAGCTTTACTGAGCACACCAAGCAGGCCATTGGTGACATTAGGACCCAATTGACCCAGTTGACGGCGGTAGTTGGGCAAATACAGCAGGAGAAGGGAAGGTTCCCTTCTCAACCACAAATCAATGCCGCCGGTACTCATTATGTGGGCGATTTTTCTGGCCCAAGTAATTCGAATCTCAGTCTGGAAGAGGCTAAGGCGATCACCACTCTCAGA
This sequence comes from Rhododendron henanense subsp. lingbaoense, assembly GCA_020567845.1. Lineage (NCBI taxonomy): Eukaryota > Viridiplantae > Streptophyta > Magnoliopsida > Ericales > Ericaceae > Rhododendron > Rhododendron henanense. The sequence continues at coordinate 24,665,000 of CM036317.1, read as the reverse complement.
AGTGGGAAGGTGATCAACAATGACTTACCTCCCAAGCAAAAATCGGTGCCACACCTGGTGCCGGTAGCTGCACCAGTAGTTATTCCAGATTTGGGAAGTGTCCCTGAGGAGGAGAAAGAGGCGGAGTCTCCTGAAGTGGTGGTGCCTGCAACTGCAGCCCCCACGACTCCAACGCCGCCAGCTGTGCCAGTAGCTCCATTTCCCCAAAGGCTGGCGGTGAAACCGAAGCAGAATATGAACCTTAAGATGTTCGAACTTTTCAAGAAAGTTCAGTTCCCTATCTCTTTGGTAGAAGCCATTGATGCAATCCCTCAGTTTGCAAAGGTTTTGAAGGATCTATGCATGTCAAAGCGGAGAACCAAGAGTCAGGACAAAGTGTTTCTGACGGAGCAAGTGAGCTCCATTCTCCAGGCTGAGATCCCCACCAAGTGCAAGGACCCTGGTTGTCCCACCATCCCTATAGCTATCGCGGGCCAACAATTTGATAAGGCTTTACTAGATTTAGGAGCGAGTGTCAATTTGCTCCCTTATTCGGTATATTTGAAGTTAGGCTTAGGTGATTTGAGAGCCACACCGGTCAAGCTACAGTTGGCTGACCGGAGTGTGAGAATTCCAAAGGGAGTGGTGGAAGATGTTTTAATTCAAGTGGGTGAGTTTCTGTTTCCAGTAGACTTTATTGTCTTGGATACTTGCCCGATTCCGGAGGTCTTTGAGAAGACTCCTATCATCCTTGGCCGCCCATTTTTAGCCACCTCTAGTGCTGTCATGAATTGCAAAACTGGACAAGTCCAACTGTCGTTTGGGGACTTGAAAATGGAGGTGAAAGTGTTTAATGCGGATAACCGAGTCAAGGATGATGAGGAAGTGTATGCGGTGAGTTTGATCGACACGCTGGTGCAAGAGCATGTCGATAATATTTTGTATAAGGATCTTCTGGAGATCGCCAAGGAGGCATCATTCTTAAATTCTCCAGAATTAGGGAGTTTGATGGAGGTGTTTGCAATTGAGGATATGTGTGGCGCCGCTTGGGACCCAGTTCTTGAGCCGCTGGGCGTCCCATTGTCTACAGCTCTCCCATCATCGGTTCAGCCGGATGACCCTGTTGACGTGTCGGATGATCCTGTAGAGGTGTTGGTCGATCCTGGATGAAATAAGTGAACCGGAAGAGGTGTTGGTCGATCCTGTTTATTCGGATGACCCTGTTGAGTAGCCATTGTGGCCATGTTTTGTCATTCATTTATTTAAAATCCAAAAAGATTTTCTTTTCCGTTTGGGATTTTACTTTTTGGTCTTGTATAGCCACCCGTGTCGTGCTCATTCGCTTGACACGGGGAGAAAAGTATGACACGTTAATCGCGTGAAGATTTGGTGGAGTTTTTCTTCTTTTTATTTGTTTTGTTTTGGGAGCCCGGATACCACGACCGGGCAGTACTAATGTCTTTTGCAGGATTTGGTGGCTTGCGTGGAGGCCGGAACGACAAATTCCTCGAACATCGGCCGAGGTCATGGTGGTTGGCTGCCACCCGTAGGTCCATCTCTTCTCCCTTGTTCTTTATTTTCTTTTTGCCTTCATGCTCTGAGGGCATAGCATGTTCTAAGTTGGGGGGAGGGTGTACTTCGTACTTGTTTTTATTCTTTTTGAGTAGTACAAAAAAAAATTGAAAAAAGGATTTTGGATACTTGGGTGCAACTATTCTTGGTTGATGGCTTTTAATTAGCACTATAGTGGTTGTTGTGCGAGTCGGAGTCTCGATACAATTTTATGGATAGACTTAAGCTCGTGAACATGATGTTGAAAAAGCACTTGGTTAGCCGGTATCATCTATAGTTGGATAGCGTTTGGTCACTTGAAAATATGCTCTCACACACACACTGCCCCACATGAGTATTTACCGGTTGAGAGTTTGGTTCACATGTTTTTGGTATTTCGGTATAAGCTTGTTTGATGGAATTTTTGGAACTCCTTTCCCAATATAAAAAAAAAGAGTAAGAGAATAAGTTGTGTGTGCTTTGTTGTTGATGCTTATCCGGGCGTCCATTGACTAGTAACCGGGCAATCGGGGTATGCTCCCACCGTGTTGTTCGCGTCACAAGATGGATAGACTTTGTGAAAGTATCGTTAAATGTGGTTAGCTTGGATCTCGATATAAAGCCTTTTTGACTTGAGCAATTAAGTCCGTAGGGGTCTCTTAAAACCTGGTGCTCTAAAGTCGTTTGGCTTGGGGATAACCGACCCAAAGCTCGCTAAAGAGTCAACTAGAAAGCCCGAGAGATCCGGGCATTGCACGACCATGAGAAAAACACAAAAGAAAAAAATAGAAAGAGGAAAAATACAAAAAGGGAAGGAGTACGCTTAAGAAATATTGGGCTATCAACGGTGTGTGAACTGTTCTCGAGGTTGGTAAATTTCTCTATGTGGTTTTTCATACACGCATGCCATTTGAAAATTCTCTATCCGATCGTAGGTGAGAGGATTAATTTTTGTGCTAAGTTTGGTACGAAGTTCATTTGTTTAGTTCTATCCATGGATGAAATATCTTGCCTTTGATTTGTCTGATAGTCATTATAGTGTTTTTGGAGGTTATTGATTGGGTTGAGTTGCATTCGAAGTGTCCGAATCCTTTGTGTTTTGTGGGTGATCACTGCTGAAAACCCTCACGAGACTTCACTCGTCCTACCGGGGCCGCCCGGGGGTTTAAAAGATCTATCCTTTTATTTATTTGTTTTATTCTTCTTGTCGCTAGGGACTAGCAACCTTCAAGTTGGGGGGTGATTGGCGCGTGAAATGTGTGCATTTGAGCGCCTAAGTAGGGAAATTAGCGCGTTAGACATGCGATTAATTCTCATTTTCCATTTAATGCGTGCACGTGGTTGGATTTTGTGTTTGTGCTTAATTTGCAGGAAATTGGGATATTTTGGCGCTAATGAGAGGTGTCCGGAAAGGCCGTAATGGAGTTTGAGGGCAAGGAAGCGTTGGAGACTAAGGGTCGAAGGCGAGTTCGCGCGGAAAAGGTCGAAACCCATCGGGAGTGCTACCCCAAAAGGTTGGAGCGCTCAAAAGTGGAACAAAAGGTGCCAGAAACGAACAGAGAGTTCGCTAGCGCTACGGGGATTTTGCTATAGCGCTACAAATGGGTTTTAAGGTCAACGGGGTAGCATCAGTCAAAGGCCAAGGCATTAGCATAATGGGTTCGGTAGCGCTACACCTATTTCTATGTAGCGCTACCGAGGGCTTAAGTGGCCGTGGAACGATGTCGTTTTGGTCGTTCGGGGTTCCGATTCCGATTTGTTTTAGGTTTTTAATTGTTTGTTAAATGGGGAAAATATATAAACCCCGTTTTAGCTCAGAATTAGGGTAGCTTTTTCATAACACGTTATAGTTTTTACGTTTCGTTTAACTTTTGGCTGCTGTTCTTCTAAGTTCTTATTTTGCAGATTCAAGTTTTAATTGAAGTTCTTTCAAGTTTTTCAGCTTTAATTCATGTTCTTCTTCGGTAATCGAATCCGTTACTCTTCCGTAAGTTTGTGGAATCGTGTTTTTATTTCTATTTCAATTATTCGAAACATGTTTAGATCTAGGGTTTTAATTATTTCTGCGTTTAATAAAGTTATGAGTGAGTAGTCGCATAGGGTGCGGCCACGGGGCAAAGGCGTCCCGTAGCTAGTTTAATTGATGTTTTTACCTCGGGATCGAATTAATTTAATTTTAAGCAGTTTTGGGATACGAAAACTCTTCTAACAAACAAACCCAGGCATCGCCGGAATTCGAATGCGCACGGGGTCTGGTGACAGGTGGTGTGCATTTGTTAGGGATACCTTTTTCTTATTCTAAAATCAACGAAGTGATTAATTGTGACCCGAGTAAACATTGGTTAAGCTAGTTGCGGACGCTGAGATCCCACGGCTGTACTCTCCTTTTTAAATTCTTATTTCATTAATTCAGTTGGGTAATTTAGTTAGTAAATCAACCTCTCGAACAAAGGGTGGCTACCTAAGAGCCAGGTTAAACTAGAATTCCACACTTTTGAGTCAGCACCGTCCGTCCGTCTCTGTGGTTCGACTCCGGTACTTCCGGATTTATTGTGCTACACTGGTCGAGAGTCCTATGCTTGGGACGCGTTTTTAGTCTAAATATATTAACACCCGACAGGTCAAGCAAGAGCCATGCTCGGCATCATCCGTGCTCAGCCACGTGCTGACAGCCGACGACGGCTAATTGTTAAGCCACGCGTCCTGCCACGTGCAGAGGCAGTTATAACAGAAGATGATCACGGGCGCACATGGGTGTGCCAGCTCAGCCCCGAAAACGGTTACCAGATCTATTCCTTGATGTCACTATGACGTCATTCGACTCGTGGAAGGCACGCGATCGTACTTGGAGAGCAAGCCAGGAGGCCCTATAAATATCTAGTGATGGTAACCCTAACAGGTACACGCTACTCTATACTCACACTTACTCTCTCTAAGCTTTCTACTTCCTCTCTCTGCACTATACTCATCCTCTCGCCGGAGGGCCTTGCCGGGACAACCCCCGGCCAGGTCTTAGTTGTGCGTTCCCTGTGCAGGCTAGGAGGAGAAGGCTCAACAACCATTGAACCATCAACGGAGGAGCAAGGATCAAGGATCACGGGCCACACAATTGGTGAACCTGACGTGAACTACTTCTGATTCAAACGGCTCTCACATCCTCCAAACACCCTCACTCCTTCGTAAAACAACCACCAAATCACCTACCATGGGCGGAGATCTAGCTGACGCGGCCGCTTCGGGGGCCAAAGACGCTAGTGGAAACGTCATCTCCGCACCAACCCTCGAAAGGCACATGTCCATGTCCCTCGCCCCTGGGTCCGGACTCTCACCAGTCTCAGACGACGTAACTTCGGCCTACATTCGCCTACTGCAGCGTCGCGACGACGAACGCGACAATGAACTGGCCGCGCTAAGGGCGGAGGTGGCCCAAATGAAGCAACGCATGCAGCAGGACGCCACCCCTGCCGCATCAAGATTTGGCGGAGGCGGGGGAAGAGGCAGGCAAACGCCACCCCCTCCACCACCACCACCACCACCACAAGGGCGTCAGAACGAGGGAGGCCAACGCGGATCCGTGAAAGACCGCCTAGACTTCACTCCAGCACCAGGCGACCACTACTACAATAAACCATAAAGATCACAGTTATTGGCCGTGATTGTAAGTTTTTCATCACGCTTTTGCTACCGTGATAGATTTGGGTGTGATTGTAAGTCACTTTCTTTTATCACGGTTATAAACCGTGATTGAAAGAGAGAAACAATCACGGCCAAAAAGCGTGATCGTTTCTCTTTTATCACAGTTATAAGCTGTGATTGTTTCTCTTGGGCGTGATCGTTTCTCTTTTTGGGTGTGATTGTATGTCACTTTAGATCACGGTTATATACTGAGATGGAAAATCATTGCGCGTGATCTTTTCTTTGTATCTATTAGACCTTTTTTTTCTTGTCATTGTCAAGTTTCGAACCCATGCACCCTTAGTTGATTTCCCAAGCCCTTACCACTAAGCTAGCCAAGAACTTCTATTACAATAGGAAAACAAAAATATTTATACTTACTTCTTAAAGTGAGAATTTTTTTTTTCCCTTAAAATTTGCTGAATTTTTGGAAATGCAATTAACATGATATAAACAAACTTTATGAAAATTATTACAACCTGTATATTGTAACATTATGGACAAACTTTACATTTTTTTTTTTATAAACTAACCATTTCACATGAATTTTGTGTTTATATTGAATTTCAATTTCAATGGTGACTTCCCAATTAGATTTTAATCCTTTTTAGACAAGTCTAAACCATAATAATATAATTATTTTTTTACCTAATGTGTCAAATACTTGAAAGACATCCAAAATAACTAAATTTTATTACTACAATAAACCATAAAGATCACAACTCGCCCACGTAAAAATCGAGCACTAGTTGAATAACCCGCCCGTCGTTTTAAGTAACAAGTGGGCATTGATGGAATATAGTCATGAAATTTGCCTTCTCTCTCCCTCTCAATCTCTCTCGATCTTTTTTGGGTGTGAAGATGAAGATGAAACGTAAAAATCTTTAGGGGTGAGTGTAATTAGGGCTTATCTTCTTACCTTTTGTAAAAAAAAAAAAAAAAAGAACTTTTTAAAGTCCTTTAACGACATCATTTTCATCACATAACTTTTCAAAACCCGCCTAAATGAGTACCAATCCGCCCACGTGAAAATTCAAACCGCGCGCCTAAAATGGGTAGACTTTTTATCTCGCCGCAAAAGTGAGATCATTTATCTCGCTTTTTTCTGTGCTAAAGTTTTTTATCACACTACAAGGGTGAGGTCTTTTCTCTTTTATCTCGGCAGAAGAGCGAGATCTTTTATCTCATTCTTTTCCGCCCTAAAATCTTTTATCACGCCACAAGGGTGAGGTCTTTTCTCTTTTTTATCACGCTACAAGGGTGAGGTCTTTTCTCTTTTATCTTGCCACAAGAGCGAGATCTTTTATCTTATTTTTTTTTTGCCCTAAAATCTTTTATCACACCGCAAGGGTGAGGTTGTTTTTCTTTTATCTCGCCGCAAGAGCGAGGTCTTTTATTCCGCGCTAAAACCCACTTTTTATCTCAGTTTTGGACTTAAACTGTGATTAAAAAATTTAAGCACCACTTTTTATCACGCTTTCACTGAAAACCGTGATCTTTGTGAATCTCCTTAGTGTGACGCATATCTATTATTGTAGTAGTGGACGCCAGAAAAATCATCCTCTACAAACAACCCACCGTATCTGGAACACATCATTCTAGAAGCCATCACGATGGAACCAGGACAAGGGATACCGAGTCGTTTACAAGTACGTACTCAACTGGTCATGCAGAGTTCTCTCGCACAATGGTCTCGCACCGTAGCCGAGATTCTGCACGGACTAGACCCCACGTCTCTGAACGCCTAGGGAACATCCCGATTGAAAACATAGACGACGACCACCACGCTCGGCGCAACGGGAAAGGCGTACACACCGAGGGCGCGAACGATGAGAACAAGACCCGTCGCAACAAGGACAAAACCGTCGACGGCCCACGCCGAACAACGACGGACCTGCGAGACAAGCTTCGGCAAAGGGAAGCCGAGAAGACATCAGCAAAGGAGCACAAGGAAAGGGATTCCAAGAGATCAAAAACGGACGAGCACGGCAAACCGCCGCGCCCAGGGTTTGAAAGGCAACTGAAGGATCTCGGCGTATCCCCATTCACCTCCCACATCATCAACACGCCGCCGGAACCCACTTTTCATCTACCCAAATTCACGAAGTTCGATCCGGCGACCTGCGAGGCCTACACTCACCTCATCCACTTCAGACAGACCATTGAGCTCTGCACTCTAAAGGATGAAGTAAAATGCAAGGCGTTCCCGTCCAGCCTCGGCTCCCTGGGACTCCAGTGGTTCAACAAGTTGCCCGCTGGATCCGTAAGGAACCTGACCGACCTTGAACGCGCCTTCAACACACGCTTCATCACGAGTAACAAAACTGCTAAAGAGCCTGAATCCCTATCTCAGATGAGAAAACTCTCGTCCGAAACTCTCAGGCAATATGCCGAGCGTTACTGGCAGCTATTCAACGAAATCCCAGGAATCGATGAATATTGGGCCGCGCGCACTTTCAAAAACGGTCTGGAAACCGGTAGCAAAATCCTAGACGAACTCGCCATCCGTCCACCTCATGGCATGGGTGAATTGATGCGTGTCGTGGAAAGATTTTATGCTCTCGAGGAACTCTATGCAGACAGGGCCGCACAGGGAATCCCAAGCTCAACCAATCTATTCTCCTCGACCGCACACTAGCTGCCGGCACAAGCGGCGACCCAACAAGCGCAGCCGAAGAAGCAAGTGCACAACATCAAAGAGGGGAAGAAGCGTCAGCCGAAGGAACATGACTACGTGGCCGAAACCACACTTCAAGGAACCAATTTGGTCTTTTCTGAAGGAAATAATGAGACAACCGTGGTTTGAGTGGCCGACGGGCAAGCTTGGAACCGACACCAGCCAACCGGATCAAAATCCAAGAAAAAAATGCTCCTACCACAACGAGCTCGGCCACTACACGACCGCCTGCGCACCATACAAAACCCTCCTCGAGAAGCTTGCGGCTCAAGGTCACCTCGATCAATACATTGTTCGATCAAAGATGCCTGCCCAGCAGACAAATCCCAACCCCAACGAACAACGACCGCTGATCCACGTCATCCATGGACCAGTAACAAAGGCATTCGAAACCACCCTCAGAGCCGACATCGATCAAGCCTCAACTTCAAAAGAGATACTCTCCGTCGGCTGTGGATCCAAACGTTCACGACCACAAGACTTGCCCAAATGGACGATAAGCTTTACCGAACGTGACCTTGAACACGTTCAGACTCCACATTCGGATGCACTCGTCGTCACCGTCCAGATCGGTGTTCATGACGTCAAGCGCGTCCTCATTGATCAAGGAAGTTCAGCTGAGGTTATGTACTATGACCTCTTCAAGAAGTTGGACCTACCAGAGTCGGCTTTATAGCCCACCGAGGTACCCCTCATTGGCTTCAACGGAGCTCCTGTATGGCCGCTCGGCCGAATCTTCCTCCCGGTCGTCGTCGGCTCAAAGACTCTAACCGTTGAATTCATCGTCGTCAACGCGCCGAGCCCATACAACGCCATCCTCGGCCGAGCTTGGCTCCATGGAATGCAAGCAATTGCTTCAACATACCATCAGGTTGTCCGCTTCATCGGCGCCACAGGAAGACAGGAAGATTTACGAGGTGACCAAATCGCGTCCAAAAAATGCTACGTCTCCGCCGTACACAGTTCTTCCAAAGCAAAACAAGTGCAATGGGTTGAAGTCCCAGACATGGCCGTAATCGAAGACGTCGGCCAAAAGGCCGAGGATAAAGCAGAGGAGGACCTGGTGAAAATGCCCATCAACGAGGACGGATCAAGCTTTTTCTTACTTGGCTTTTCACTAACCGACGCCGAGCGAGAAGAGATGTTCCAGTTCCTCAAAGACAATCTGGAAGTCTTTGCATGGACCCCAGAGGAGATGCCAGGGGTGGATCCCAACTTCATTTGCCACTCCCTCAACATAAAAAAGGACTCCAAACCGGTGGTTCAACAAGCTCGATGTTCGGCACCTGAGCACGCCGACGCCGTCATCGAAGAGGTCAACCGACTTCTCGACACCAACGCAATTCAAGAAGTGCAGTACCCAACTTGGCTCTCGAACACCGTGGTCGTAAAGAAGAAGAATGGAAAATGGAGAGTTTGCGTCGACTACACGAACCTCAATGACGCCTGTCCAAAGGACTGGTTCCCGCTGCCGAAGATCGACCAGCTAGTAGATGCAACAGCAGGCCATGCTCGGTTGAATTTCCTGGATGCCTACCGTGGCTATCACCAGATTGCCATGGACCCGGACGACATGGAGAAAACAACATTCATCACTCCACATGGTATTTTTTGCTATAGGGTGATGCCATTCGGCCTCAAAAACTCAAGAGCTACATTCAACAGAGCAATCTTCAAAATGCTCTATGCACAAATAAGCAACATCCTAGAGGCATACATTGACAACCTCGTCGTCAAGAGTCAGAAGGAGCACAATCATCTGAAGGAGCTGGCCGAGGTCTTCGAGATCCTCAAATTCCACAAACTCCGTCTAAATCCGGAGAAATGTGCGTTCGGCGTCAGTGCTGGAAAATTCCTCGGCCACTTGGTCACACGACGCGGCATCGAGGCCGACCCCAACCAAATCAAGGCGGTGGTAGACCTTCGGCCACCAAGAACAATCAGAGAGGTACAAAAACTCACAGGGATGGCGGCAGCCCTCAACCGCTTCATCAGCAAGTCGTCTGACAAATGCCACTCCTTTTTTCATGCCCTTAAAGGGAAAAGCCGACGAAGCTTCGAATGGACGCCAGACTGCGACAAAGCGTTGGCCGAGCTCAAAGACTATCTCGGTACTTCACCCCTGATGGTAAAACCTAAGGACTTCGAAACCCTTTACCTTTACCTGGCGGTCTCAACCCACGCCATCAGCTCAGCTCTTGTTCGGCGAAAAGGGGCCGACGACATGCCTGTTTATTTCACAAGCAAGACGCTCCTACCCGCCCAGACTCGATACCTTCCGCTGGAGAAGTTGGCACTCGCCCTCGTATCTGCGGTGAGAAAACTTCTGCCGTACTTTCAGGCACATACAATCACGGTCTTAACCGAATATCCTCTCAAAGCGCTTTTTCGAAAAGCCAACCTCTCAAACAGAGTATCCAAATGGGCGGTAGAGTTGGCAAATTTTGACATCCGCTTTGAACCAAGGACGGCAATCAAAGGGCAAGTCCTCGCCGACTTCATTGCCGAGCTCACCCCAGAAGACTCCGAGATCCTAAACACTCCTCCAACCCAACCCTCTACCGAATACGAACCAAAAGAGAATCGGTGGCTCCTCTTTCAGGGAGACACTTGGCGAATGTAAGTTGACGGCGCCTCCAACAACAACGGGGCTGGAGCTGGAGTCGTCTTGGTCTCTCCTTGCGGAACCCTTCACAAAAGTGCGATCACCATCGACTTCCCTGCCACAAATAATGAGGCTGAATATGAGGCACTGCTTGCTGGCTTACGCTCGGCAATCGCAATGAAAGTTGACAACTTGGCCGTATTCTGTGACTCTCAACTTATAGTCAATCAAGTGCTGGGGGACTACGAAGCTCGGGACCCAAGGATGATGAAGTACTAGGCCACGACAGTAGAACTCATCACTCGCTTCAAAAATTTCAACATCGAGCAGATCAACCGCGAGCACAACGCACACGCAGATGCACTTGCTGGCCTTGCTTCAGCTTCGAAAGCATCTGAGTTCAGAACCATAAATTTTGGCAACATTGACCACCCAAGTTTTGACACAACTCCAGCGGTGCTCAACATTGAACTTGGTCCAAGCTAGATGGATGAAATCGTTGACTTCCTCAGAAACGACACCTTACCCGACGACAAAAAGGAAGCTTTCCGAATCAGAAACAAGGCCGCCTACTATTGGCTCTCTGAGAGCGGTCAACTCTATAGAAAATCCATTTTCGGGCCCTATCTTCTCGTCGTCCACCCAAACCAAGTTGCCGAGATCCTTGATGAACTGCACTCCGGAAGTTGCGGCTGCCACTCTGGTGGTCGTTCGTTATGCCAACGCGCGATGAGTCAAGGATACTTTTGGAAAAACATGAAAAAAGACTGCGAAGAAATCGTCCGGAGGTGCCGACCATGCCAACTATTTTCCCCAATCCCCAAGCAGCCAGCTCAGAATCTCTCCCCCATCACAAGTCCATGGCCATTCGCGCAATGGGGGCTCGACATCGTCGGGAAACTCCCGACAGCACCTGGAGGCTTCAAATTCTTGATCACTGCAACAGATTATTTCTCTAAGTGGGTAGAAGCCGAGGCCCTCGTCACCATCACAGAAGCAGATGTCCAACGATTCGTATGGAGAAACATTGTGACAAGGTTCGGCGTACCCTATGCCATCGTCTCCAACAACGGCACCCAATTTGTCGGGGACGGCCTCACAAGTCTCTGCGAGGAGTTCGGCATACGATTCTTCAACTCAACCCCAGCTTACCCTCAAGGAAATGGCCAAGCCGAGGCCTCGAACAAGACAGTCTGTGCAGGGATAAAACGCAGATTGAATTCAAAGAGAGGAAAATGGACAGAAGAACTCCCCAGAGTTTTATGGGCTTACCGCTCCACACCACGTTGTTCCACAGGCCAAACCCCCTTCTCAATGGCGTTCGGCATGGAGGCCGTCATCCCACTGGAGTCAAGGTTCCCAACCCTCCGAACGGAAAACTTCAACCCACAGACAAATGACGAAGCCGTGGAGCAAGAGCTGATTCTGGCTGAAGAAAAATGCGATGACGCTCGGCTGAAGCTTGCCGAATATCAATAGCAAATTGCCAAAGGATACAACAGGAGTGTCCGAATCAAGAAGTTCAAGCCTGACGATTTGGTTTGGCGAAAGGTCGTACAAGCAAGCAAGAAGAAAAAATTCATGCCTAATTGGGAAGGGCCTTTTCGCATCGTCAAAGTTGCTGGTGAAGGGACTTACACCCTCGAAGACATGCAAGGGAAGGTGCTCACCAACCCATGGAATGCACAGAACCTAAGGAGGGCATACATGTGACGCTTCCTCCACGACACATCAGGCTGAAAACTACCTTCGGCCAACACTTCTTGCAAAAAGAGTTTCAGTTTTCTTTAGCTTCGGCCTGAATCTTTTATGTTTTTCTTTTGCGTTTCAAAGAAGGTCATCGACCCACTGTTACTGTTTTTATCTTCAATATTTTCCCTGTACTTCGAAGAAATATCAATGAAATGACAATCTTTTTTGATCAACAGTTTTCAAAAGCGTTTCAAGCATCATTCGACCTTCGGCTGCGACGCCAAACACAAACGTTGACTTCGGTCACACCACAAATGGCTCCTTAAAAAGCCCTTTCTTGCTTCGGCCACCATTACCGCCCAAAGAAGCAATCAATGGACGTACGGTCCGCCGAGCCTAAAATACACATTTCTACTGGAACTTAGGCTTCGGCTCGGATTGGCAAGACATCATGGTCGGCCACCAAAAATCCACACTCACATTTTGGTGAGCAAAGAACCCACAAATCAATCAGCTACTCTCAACGTTCCTTTACCATGGCCAGGGGCTGACACTTTGGTCGAGCCCCAGCCACTGGCAAGGGGCATCTCACATTTTTACAATCAAAACAAGCTGAATCATAACAGCTTCAAAAGTCTCATGTTAGGCGACCTGTTCGAAGGACAATAATACTTTGGTCAAGGCTCGGCTGCAATATCTATACTTAACCATTTCGATCATGAAAAATTCTCAACTATTCTGCCGAACCCAAACCAAAGTGGGAGCTACGGACAACTACACATTCATAAACATGCAAGACCTACAAAATCTTGTGAAGACATGAAGGCAATCAGTCAAGCTCGGCATTTACAGAGACGTTGCAAAAAGAAGCCATGCATTCATTCAAAACTTTGAAATAAAGACAAGTGTTGTCAAAGATTCTAAGCTGGGAAGTACGGCGTAGTAAACCGTTCGGTGCCGACCCCCAAGTCAACTATTACACCTGGCACGGTAAAACTCCCAAGTTCGGAGCCGTCCAGTCCAACAAAAAACTTCAAAAGTTCAAAGGGAAAAAACACAACTCTAAGAAACTAGAAACTCTAAATTTGGGGAGGATCACCCTCTTCAGTAACAAGAGCAGCACCGTCCTCGGCATCAACAGCCACTTCATCATTCTTCTCAGCTTGCTCGGTGCCTTGCTCGGCGTTTTCAGCCTCGGCCTTCTTCCCCCCACTTGAACCATCCCTTCCACCTTCAGCGTCGGCGTCGGCCCCAGTCAGATATTCAACGTCCTCCTCACTATCGGGATATTCCTCCGGAGGAAGTGGAGCACACTCCTCGTTGGTGTACGGCAACCTGAGCTCGGGCACTTCAGCTACGGGGATTGACTTCATCAAGTTCATGTCCGGCTCCATCTGCATGACCCCACATGCAGCCTTCACCCCATCCTTGTACCCAGTTCGGTACGCGATCGGCAGCTTCTTCGCGAGCTCCTCGTTGACCATCGACCGAGCCTCCCGGATGTACTCGGCACCAGCTCTGTCATACCCAGCTTGAAAAGCCTTCTCATCCACCTCCCTCATCTTCCTCTTCTCCCTCCGCACAACCTGCCCGAGCTCGCGTTCGGCCATCTTGGCATTTTCAAGGGCTTCATCCCTCTCTTTCTCGAGCTCGGCAACCCTGGACTTGGCAAACCTCAAGCCGTTCTTCGCAGCCTTTGTCTTTTCACGCTCGGCTTTCGCGTCATCACGGTAACGAGTCCTTTCGGCGGCCAAGAGCTCGGCTTGACGGGAAGCACGCAGCAAAGCTTGCCCAGCCTACACGAGACAAGTCATCAGCCTCGGCAATACTTCAAAAAATAAATTAGAAAACTAAGTCAAAAGCGTACCTGGACGAGATAAGCACTGGTGTGGACCAAGCTCGGCTGAAGCTCCCCAGGAACCCTGTCCATGTCCTTCGGAAGAGCCAGTCCGTGCAGCATGGTCACAACGAGGCCAGGCTCCTCCTTGATGCTGTCCTCAACCGTAACCACCCTGCCGTCGGCCATCGCAAACGATGGCGCAAACTCCAGCACAATTACTCGGCCACCTGAACCTGCTGCCCTCTCCACAGCTTTTGAGCCGCCCGCAGCCGAAGACTCAGTTTGATCCTTTTCCTTAGGAAGTGGCGTCGGCGGCCTTGCAGGAAAGAAGTCATGAGTGACCTTCTGCTTCTTTGCAGGATTATCGGAAAGTGCAGCCACCTTCTTGCTGGCAGCAGCCGCGTCTCTAAGATTCGTCTTCACTACATTTCTCCTCCCCATTTCGTCGGCAAACTGGGGAATAAGGGTTCGGATGGGAGGAATGTTGATACCTTGAAAGTCGGCTGGTTGACTATCCTGGAACCAGAAGTCAGCTGACTTCTTGAAGGAGGGAAATTTTAGCCTCGGCTCCTTCGCCTTCTTGCTCGGTTTCGGAATGTTGTTGCCAATACCTTGCTCCACAGCAGCTGCCTTCTTACCCTTAGCCTTCGTGCTCGGCCCAGCCTCCTTATCCTTCTTCTTCCTCTTCGTCAATTTCCCTTTGTATGAAGGCTCGTAACCCAGCAGCGTCGGCGCGTCGCGGCAGATGAAGGCCCTTAACGTCTCCACGTGACCGTCTACTGCCAAAGAATTCTGTGTCTTGGTTATTGCTCGGTGATCTGTAAAGAAGAGAAGGTGTTAGCAAAATATCATGAATTCAATAATAGAATGGATCATGTTCGGCAGATTAAAGAAAGAAGAGGAAACCTCGGAAATCCGTTATCTTCGGCACAGAATGCAGCCGCATAGTCTGATTGCCAAACTCGTAATTTCCACTGACTTCGACATATAAGTTAGCCCACTTATCAGTGTCGGGAAGTCCGTTTATTAATGGCTCCTTACCGCTACGTGTAGACAGCTACCTACGGCCAGTCTTCCCGTGCCTAGACATAATGTATGTATGGAAGAGGTCGGCAACAGTGAATTCAAGGTCGTGCAATTCCTTTAACTTAATTACGGACATCACTATCCTGTAACTGTTGATCGAGAAAAAATGTGGCACTATGCCGAACCTAGCTAGCAGTTCCCTTAGAAACGGGTGAAGAGGGAATCGAAGCCCAGCCTCTCATATGGCCATCAGGGGGACTGTTATGTGTTCGGGATGATCTCCCCTCTTGTCCCTAATCCTATTACTAGCCACCTGGTGGACGACGACATCATCTGGGATGTGGTACGCTCGGCAGAAGTCTGCATATTCATTAGGGCGCCCACTGAAGTAATGAGCGTGGGGACAGACTTGCCCTCGCTCGAAGAGGTCGGTGAACTCCCTGTCCCCAGACAAGGTTTCGGCAGGAGCAGATTGAGAAGAGGTCGTAGCTCCGGCTTGGGAACGAATCCTGGACTCAGCCTCAGGCCCAAGTTCGTGCTCGGCTTCGGATTCTGTGCTAGTGGTGAAGGTTATCTCAGGTTCGGTATTGAAACCGTCGTCGTATTCATGGTCACGCTCAGCGTTGGAGTCGCTGGAAACTGACATATTCGAGGCGATGGAAGAAGCTTGACGTCGGCTTCTGTGTATCTCCAAGTACTCTCGGATCACAAGATTTGCAGAATCGTCCCCTGAACTTTCAGAGTCGGATGAGATGACGATGATTGGGGGAGCCAGACCTAACAAAGTCAAAAATAGAAACGTGAGACCTCATCGTCGGCTAGAAAACAGCGATCTCACTACGCTCGGCATCCTAAAATGGCCCACCCCATCATCGTTCTCAAGGCTCGGCCAAATCATGTTCGGTCTGAGCCTACCAAACATCAGAGACTGGGGCTCGGCCTACTCCATCAACGGCCAAGCCCAGAACCCCTTGAAGGTTCCATGCTCGGAAGAACAGGTTGAAGAAGGAGATGAACAGTTCGTTCATCTCCAGGGTGCACTGTTCACTCAGAACAAAAATGCCCCAAAAAGTCCAGAAAATGAATAGGAAAATGTCAGGAAAACTGCAAAAAGGTGAAGAGAAACAAGAATCGATCACATACTTGGATTTGTGGCGAGATCTGGTGGCAGAATCGCTGGGAACCAGAACTAGGAGATGAACGGTTGCTGTTGGAAGCTCTGGCAATGGAGGTCTGGAGAGAGAGAGAGATCGAGGCATTTCTCTCTCCTCACCCCGCTCCTTTTATAGAGCTAGGGTTGGGAGTTCGAAACTCCCGCCCATCATTGCACCGCCGAACAACTGACCACTCAGCGCATGACACGTGTCACTGAAAGGACAGTTTGCAGGGTTTGCCAGCCTTCCTCTCATCTGCCGTACCCAGCCACAAGGTGACATCTGGCACTCCTCCACTGGAGTACTTCATCGACGATCGAGCTTGCTCCTAAGAGAGAGACGATACAGGCTCGGCTGGAGTCCGCCTTCATCAAACAAGACCGCGTTCGGCGTACCTCATGTTCGGCCAATGACTGACTTCAATCCCTACCACGCATTCGGCATCGGCAGGAATTGAGGGGCTATTGTAGCAGGCCGAACACAAAGTGTTCTCAGTGGCGCGAGCCAAACCCGCTCCCTGACAAACGTAGGCCTTGCGTATGGCGCCGTCGGCATTACATCATTTGATACTCGACTTACCATGAGCTCGGCGGAAGACAAGCCCATGTTCGGACTCTGCCGTCAGCGGGATCTACGGCGACGTTACCTTCCCTCTCGGATGCAGAGCCATGCTCGGCATCGTCCGTGCTCAGCCACGTGCTGACAGCTGACGACGGCTGGAAGCCGACGACGGCTAATTGTTAAGCCACGCGTCCTGCCACGTGCAGAGGCGGTTATAACAGAAGATGATCACGGGCGCACATGGGTGTGCCAGCTCAGCCCCGAAAATGGTTACCAGATCTATTCCTTGATGTCACTATGACGTCATTCGACTTGTGGAAGGCACGCGATCGTACTTGGAGAGCAAGCCAGGAGGCCCTATAAATATCTAGTGATGGTAACCCTAACAGGTACACGCTACTCTATACTCACACTTACTCTCTCTAAGCTTTCTGCTTCCTCTCTCTGCACTATACTCATCCTCTCGCCGGAGGGCCTTGCCGGGACAACCCCCGGCCATGTCTTAGTCGTGCGTTCCCTGTGCAGGCTAGGAGGAGAAGGCTCAACAACCATCGAACCATCAACGGAGGAGCAAGGATCAAGGATCACGGGCCACACAACTAGGTAATTAAATGGCAGAAAATGGAAGTATAAGAATACTGCCCTGACAAAAGGAGACGATATAGTACTGCATATACTCAAAAGGATATCAAAAAGGATATCATTTATTCTTGCTCTTGGAGGAGTGATTCATTGACTCCTCCTTAGCTTGCTTCTTCAACTGTTTCTTAGCAAACTTGGAGAAATACTTGTTGAAAACAGTGCTTCCTTTGGAAACCAGTTCAGCAGCTTCCCCTTTGACTCCTGGACCTAAAGGATCAGGTGGCTCAGGGGCTTGTGAGGTATTGAGCTCAGATTGGACTTTAACCCGAGAGGCTGCTGCCTTTAAATGTTGATTCAATGCCCCTACCTCCTGATTGCTACTCACCACTCCATCTAAGACTTCAAGCAGCTCATCTTCAGAATCGCTGAGCTCTTCCCCCGGAGAGTGAGTATCTGGAGGTGAAATGCTGGATTGATTGAGGTGATTACAGTAAACCTTTTGTTTCCCATTCCCGACTTGAGCTGCAGGTTGTGGAGGGAGTGAAGAGGTGAAGGATTTGTTAGCACATTTGATTATGTGATGGCCAAAGACATGGCATAAGTCACACATGGGAGGCAGGACTTGGTATTCAACTGGAACAACTACAGATTTTCCTGCAACAATGACTGTAACCTCATCGGGGAGAACTTGCTCAGCACTCACCTCAATACAGATTCTAACCTTTGTGGATTTAGTATGGAGGAGGCCAGGTTGCATAGCAGTCTTGGCTGTGGCTTGATCAACATGAAGAGGCTTCCCAATTGTACTTGCCACCCTACTCAAGCACTCTTGATTCCAAAGCTCAAAAGGAAGATCGTGAAGCTTAACCCAAGCTGGAATTTTGGAAGGTTGGTCCTGAGTAGGCTTCATCATCCTGTGCCAATCTTTTGAGAATAAGGTACTTTTGAGAGAAGAAATAAGGCTCTCCTTCTAGAACTTGCATTTTAGCTTGTTCATCTCTGAATTCAAACAAGTAGAACCCAGCTACATTAGGCTTGATAACCACAAAGAGGTCTTTCCATTGGTTTCGAGCAGTGGATACCAAGAGGGGGTAAGGCATTTGACCATCAAGGAAATGACCAACCAAATATTTGTTCCATTTCCCCACCTCAGTCAACTTTATGTCAATTTCAACTAAAGCTTCTTTCCCTCTTTGTAAGTCAAGGAAGAAATCCAATTTCATATCCATAGAAGGACTCTGCAACTAGAGAATAAAGGCCCAATTTTTAGGTTTGGGTTTAGATTGATCTGACCCAGCTTGGGTTTGAAATTGGACTGGTGTGGTAGAGGGTTGTGTTTTGGTTGAGAGTGAGGTAGGTTAGCAACTGTTTTATGAGGAGGAGAACTAGGCGAAGGATCTGATTCAAGATCAGAAGCACGACTAGCAGGCCGAGGCTTAGTATCCTCAATACTATAACCTAGATTGGGATCACCCTCCACATAGGGATTTCCTCTGGCGTTGAACAAGATCTGAGGATTAGGGTTCGGAATTTGTACCTTTCTTTGTGAAAGCTCGAGCTGAGAGTTATTGTCGAGGAGGTTGGCCGCTCGCTCCTCCGCTTCCCTCATCAATGCTTCTTCGAAAACTTGCTGCAATTTCCGTGAAGGACTAGTGTTTTTGAGCGTTTTTGAGCTGAATGCCCCAAACTCAGCTGGAGATGGTATAGGAATTACATTCCTGAGAGTTGATCCCAAATTTAAGTCGCTTGAATAAGATGGATCAGGGGATAGAGCACCAGGGCAAAGATCGAAGGGTTTGTGGATTTTCCGAGAGGGGCTTGAGTTTTTGGTTGACTTAGGGCTAATAGCCCTAAACCCAGTTGGAGATGATGATCGGATTTTCCATGGAGAATCGCCGTTTCTCCAAGGCCTTGTCAGAGATCGCCGAGAATCCCCTCACATGTCAGAGCCTTCATATGCAGTGACTGTATTTGTTTGATACCATAGCAAAAGTTCCCCTCACATGTCAGAGCCTTCATATGCAGTGACTGTATTTGTTTGATACCATAGCTAAAAGTTGATATTGATTCTGCATCGAAGGGGACAATCCATACGGAACGCAAACCATTCTCTTGCAAAATCAACTTGTTCTTGGATCATGTACTTTTAGAGAGTTTTATGGAGGGAATGGAAAAGGTGAAGGAAATTTAGGAGCTAAATTTATTTCTTTCGTTTTCATTTAACTTCCTTCCCTTCCCTTGGTAAATCCTCACAGAAGTCCGGGATTCAAAAGCAGACAGAAGTTGCATGAAAAAAATACTATACGAAGGCCATGCCATCACAATCCCTTGAAAGGAGTCAAAGCAAGAATCTATTCTTTTGGAAGAGATTCTCTGGTGATCTAGGTACAGATATATGACCTTTCGTTATACATTATGACATTCACATGGAAGCAGCTTTACCAGTGAACTGAAAGGTCATTAAACTGCTAGCAGGAGGATTCTCTCTTGGATGCTTGGAGGCATAGTGATCAACAAGCTGATTTTGATTAGCTAGCTGTGCCTGAAAACACATTTAATTTCCAGAGTTTACTCATAGTTTTATTATGCAATTAATTAAAAAGAGCAGCAAATGAAGGCAGGAGCATGTGAGACCTCTAAATAATGATAGAACACACGAGAACAGAGAATAATTGTGCGGCATCATATCAATGAAGGAAAACTTGCTAACTGGTTGACAACAACAGAGAGCGTGTTTTATAAAAAGTAGATAGAAATGGAACAAAAGAGTTGACCAGAAAACAAAAGAGCAACTCCAACTCTAGCCAAGACCCTTCTTCATAAGGTTTCAATGAAACACACCTAACTTCTTCAACTAGTATTAATCTTCATTAAATCTGTCTAAATAGCACCAGAAAAACAGAGCCCCTTTTTGGGGAACTTAACTTTATAAGGAAATACACTAGTTGTTGCACTTCAAAAAAAATCACTTTCACGGGGTGCCCTTCAAAATAACGATTTAATTGTTAAATTTTGTTTTTTACTTTTTTACCACGTCTACTTATGTTTTTTGTTTCTTTCTTGTTTCTTTTTTCTTTGAATTCAATATGAAGTTGATGATGGCAAGAAGCATCATACAATAATAGTTGTATTGAGTTAACACATTTCACATCCAAAAAAAAAAGTTCACACATTTCACTCAATCTACACTATAAATTTACTTTTCCTAGTTGGATAGGTAGGCTCTGATTGTACTGAGGTTTTGACCTCTTGTTGGTCTTGGTTGGTTGCTTTATAAAAGTTTTAACTTACCCAAAAAAAAAAAACTACACTATAAAAAATGCAAACGCTTGTGAGGCTGCAAACAGCCAAGACGAGCTATGTATAGTGCTTTACACACGCAGCTCCACAAGGGTGGATCCTATTTAATTTGAGCATTGCATGAGCTAACATTAAACTCACATTCATGTCTAACCTCTTGACAAGCTAGGTTGGACCAGACTGCTTATGAAAGGTCCTTCCCAAATAAAACAGTACCTCTTTTTTTTTTTTGATGAGTCGAATAGAAAGTTACAACAACTCTTCTAAACCAAATCAGACTTCCAATTCAGCTTTAATTCCAAGAGTGTTTTTAACTTAGGTTCTATGAACATACATTCTAACTTCTATGGCGACGACTGATATTTTCATTTGAAGACAATATGTAGTTATTGGAAGTAAGATCACAGGAGAATTCACCTGAACAGGATGGACAAAGTAGGTAGGTCGTCCCTGAAAAACTGACCCAATGTGGAGATACTTCTCATCAATCTGGACATCATCCTTTTAATCTAAGAAGCAAGATCTCTCAAAAGAATGTTACTTGTCCTTGTCCAACCTCGACACTCCTCAAACACTCTCGGAAACATGTCCCTTAAAAACTGACCCAACATGTACTTCTGGTCAATTAGGAAATCACCAAACACTCTCTGCAACCTTAACACTCCTCAAACACTCTCGGCAACGTGTTCAATACTCTTTCTTTTGTCCAATATTCGACAATAACCACGTGTCCAACAATCTATCTGCTATGCGTCGCACAATTCATTGGTTTCGTTGACTAAGTACCATGGTTATCAAATGCGCACCGAGGCGCATGACTGGTGCTTCAAGAAGGTTGGGTGGGGCAACAACGCATACGTGCAGCTTAGACGCAGAGGCTCACGCATCGATTTAAGGCGAAAGGCACAAAAATGGCGCGCCTCTTTACAATCTATGTGAAATACAATAAAAGAAGCGTAAAAACATCAAAACCCAAATTGAGTAACCTCTCTAATTGACATCTCTCAAGGTAACAGAACCAGCCAACTTTGACCTAACCTGAATCGACAACACTGGATCCAAACTCACTCTCTCTCTCTCTCTCAATACACAAATGGTCGGACATTCACAGCACTGGCTTCATGACAGTATACACCATCAGGTACTAATGCATCAACATAGAAATCATCACTGTGCACGTAATTAATATAAAGGTCTCAAAGAATCAGTTTTTATCCGTTCAAAACACAATATGCAGCCAAAAGACAAGATTTCTTCCCGATTGATCGAAACAATGAGACACAATTGTCGAAAAAGCGATCAATCGCCAAAACCAAATCTAAAACACAACCAAGCCTCCAAAATAACTCCACTCCTTTCATCAGAAACCAGAAAAGAAGTGAAAGAAAAAGATAGAGAGTGTCCATTACCCAGTCAGCCTTCTTCTTCTCCGTTCTTCCCTTGTATCAAAATGAAAGTATGTTGTGAAAAACCCCACCAAAATCAAGGGGAATATCAGGCACAGTATGTTCAGACAATTAAGCACCACAAGTGGCATAAATGAAAGATAAATTGTATGTTTAGAAAATCTGATGTGCAAATACTAACATTTGGGGGAAACCCAATACATGTGAAGTGTAGAAGACAAATTCAAAAAAGAAGCTAATAGGCACATAGATGTGAAATCTTGAGTCAATTGTCCACACGCTAGAAACCCCAGAAAGGGATGTTCTTAAAAAATTTCAATACACACAAACAAAATCTCTTCCCATCATAAATTCTTGTACATTCCCAACCTCGTAAAATGTATTCGGAGGAATGAGATGGGAATTCATCCGAAACTAACTGCAATGGCAATAGATAGTTGAAGGTCCAAAAATGTAAGTAAATTAACATGCAAAATGTGATGCAAGTATTCCAGAGATATACAATTGTAAATGGCTTATTTATCTTTTTGATCACCAAAGTGTTAATCCCGTCTCATTTTCGTCCCCAATGTAAACATTGAAGACATTTAGTCCCCAAAGTATCAATTTTGTACCAATTAAGTCCCCAAGTCTAACGCCATAAGCTTCATCCGTCAAAATGAGGGGCATCGTTGTCATTTCACCCACCCCTAAATTTCCAACAAAGAAAAACGAAGTAAAAAAAAAAAGAAGAGGGAAAGCTTTGTAGTGGCAACTGTCACGCCCTCGATTTTCAACATAAATAAATAATCCATTTTTAATAAAGGTCTCTCGCATATCATAGATAATACCCAAAAGAGTCTTCCACCTGTTTAATTTACAAATCGAATCCCCAAGATTAAAGTTATACAACTTAGGCACTTCGGCCCCAAATAAACATAAACGCAAGTACAAACATGTTATCAAGTATTAAACTATTTAGTCCAGAGAAATCTAGAATAATTAGTTACAACTTATCTTTATCAAAATAAAGACATTACAAAGATGTTCAAGTTTTTAAACAATGTTAACTTCCACAAAGTCCTTCACTTCCAGACACGCAATGCATGCTACCATCCAGCATTTGAACCTGAAAAGAAAGATTAGGTTGAGCTACACTAGCCCAGTAGAGAAATCTTTACACAAGCTATATGAAAATGTGATGATTTATGCATCAAGAATGAATGAGTTCTAATGAACGGACAAGAGATACAACTGGGCTCCACAATGAACCGACAAGTTATGACCATGGGATCCTATACATCTTGAAGGCATCCCTAACCATTCGTACGTCACCTCGAAGCAGCATTAAACTCATATCATTCTAAATAATCACGATGATTTCTCAACCCTTTTATGACTACTCAACGAATGCCACGAACAACCTCACTATTCAATACCATTTGCCATCATGCCTCTTTTCATAAATTTTTTTCCTTTTGATTACCAAAATAGTTTAGAGAAAACTCATGACCATCACAGGTCAAGCTCCGTTGATTCGAGATTGAATAGCCGGAGTCCGTTGATTTGTGCCCAAATACCGGAAACCGTTGATTCGCTCAGGAATACCGGAGTATTTTTCATAAAAATCCTTTTTCCAAAAAAACCAAAGTCCTTTCTTTTCAAAAACTTCAATGAAATCAATCATTTATCTCTTTCTTTAACGGTCACAAACTCAAGCCATAAACAGCCCAAACAACAACATGAACTTCTATAATCAATCATAATTCCCTTCATCAAGCGAGACATTCAACTGTATTACCACACCTTGCGTTACAGTGAATTCTCTCCACCTGGATTTCCGCATTACCACACCTTGCGTTGCGGGCCCTCTAGAGTCTCCGCATTACCACACCTTGCGTTGCAGGACCCTCAATTCAACATTCATAACTCACACAACACATATACATTATCAATCCGAATACAAGATGACAACACTTTCCAAAGTCACAACCTTTCATTCATCATCATTCAATGTATTGCAAACCCATAACCATGTTCTATTATACGTTAATAAATACCTTAAGTTCATGTTATCCCTCAATGTCTATCTCGACGCCCTATGTCACGTACCGAACCCACAACGATTCCCCGACACACCACCTGCTAGGTTATAAACAAGAATCTATTGAACGAGTGCCAAAGGAACCTAGGATGATCAATCAAGATGAAGCACGAAGATACGAGTTACCCTATTCTCTTCCGGATCACTAGGCAAACCCCTATCG
The DNA here is from genome assembly GCA_020567845.1 of Rhododendron henanense subsp. lingbaoense. NCBI lineage: Eukaryota > Viridiplantae > Streptophyta > Magnoliopsida > Ericales > Ericaceae > Rhododendron > Rhododendron henanense. Next base: position 24,640,706 of record CM036317.1, on the reverse strand, counting down.
ACCAACAAAGCGCCCCACGTCATACCTTATATCCTACGACACACGATAACCTCTCTACAATACACTTTTTCATCCTACCATTCGTCATGTCTTGTCATAGCACCTAACATACCTATTGTGTACATCACCTCATGCCATAATGACTCTCAAGTACCATCAATCCCATAAATACATTTCGATTAAGTTTTAATCTAGTAAGACACTACTCTTTCTCTAACGACGGAAAGCCAACGAGACGAGGATAGCTTAAGTAAATCAAAGGAATTCAATTAAGCATGCTTGAAATAGGTTTGGAGGTGTCCAAAAGGAATTAGAAGTGATCGGGGTTCAAAACAATCGACGGAGGAGCAGCAGGAGCAAAACTAGAGTTAAGCTCATGGTATCGATACGCACAAAATCCGTATCGATACAATATTCACTGTCCAAAAAGATAAGCTTACTGTATCGATATGCCACAAAATCCATATCGATACCACGGGGCTTCGGGTAGCGATTTCAGCAGATTTTCAAGGCACGTTCAACAACCAAAATCCAACAACCCAAAGCACGATTTTACACCAAATCAACACATAAACATATAACAAGTGCAAGAAATCCCTACCTCGACGTGTAAACACGAAGATCCATCCCAAACAAGCGAGCCCTAGCTCCGAAGGCTTGAACAAACCGAAATATGCCTCTCCACGCTTAACCCACCGAGATATGAACTCATAATCGCTAGAGGAAGGTGGATTGGAGGTTGATCTTCATGGGTTTTGGGCTTTGAGGTGAAGATTTGTGAGATGGAGCAAGAGAGAGAGAGAGATATGGTGTGGGAGATGAGAGAGAGTGAGATGGATTTTTATTATCCCCTACACACACACCCTCATATATATACTAGTACATATACAAATTACACATGCTCCCCTTCAACTTACAACCCTATCACTCAAGCCCCAAATCAAATAAACTCACAAATTTCTCATTTATGCATTACTTTAGCATTCATAAAACCTTTAAACTATTTTCGAAAAAAATACGGGTCTCTACAGCAACAACGGCTGCCGCCACCATGGTCGCCGGTCCCCTCTCTCTCTCTCTCCGTTGTCTTCACACCACTACCTACCAATTCCCAGATCTTATCTTACACTCACCCCGACTTAAACGTAAACCCCGAAATCACTTAAAACCTAATTTCAATCCCTTCCTTCATCCCCAACCACCTCTCTAATCCCTATTTTCTATTCCTTTTGTAAAAGCCCTAGTTAAGTTTATAGATTCTTTACGCTTTGGAGTCAACCTGAATTTCACGCATCCAATGCCCTAATTTCACATGCTTCGAAAATGGAGCCTCTATAAACCAGCAAAGGCAAAACAAAAAAGCATTAGATTACTGTAGACACCTCCCTGAAGCGGGGTATCGCCATACAGATTGATCATTGCTGTTTGTTTGGTTGTTTGCTTTGTAAACTAAGATCGTGGATATTTCCATGGCTAGGAACATCACCACACGATAGCGGTTATCATAAAAACAGAATCGCCACCTAGTTTAAGAAACTAGGAAAAACAGATAGAGATTCTGGGCACGGGAGCCAAAGGTACAATGAGGGGAAGGTGTTAGGCGCCCCTCTCGGCCCAGTCGTGAGACTGGCCCATAATCGTTCGACATAAGATTATCACATGCTTGATTTAATTCTAAACACATAAACTGATTTTAATTAGCCTTTAAACAGTTAATGGTGAGCCGAGACTGTATTGAAAGCATGCATCAGAAAACAGAAAACAAACAGACTGTCCCAGGGAGATGGATCCCACGGCCGGTGAATAGATGTCACGGCCGAGGGATCCTCTTGGTTTGATGTACCGGTCGATGGATCGAAGATCCAGCCAATGTTCTTCCTCACACCAGACAATACGACTAACAGATAATCAGAATACTATGATTAAGCGTAAAAGACAGGAAATAAATTGAACGAGAGGCCCCTGGGCCTCACCACCTTGATCCCTCAGTAGCTTGATTGCTTCAGATTGAAGGTGATTGACTGATTGCTTCTTGAAACCCTAGGGTTAGGGTTTGAACTTCGGGGTTTGATCGTCTGATTAGAGGCTGCCTTTGGAAGGTTAGGACTTTTGTAGAGGGAATTTGAGAGTGTATTTCTGTAGAGTTTCGTGGCTGATGGGGGTGTGTTGGTCTCTTAATTTCAGAGCCGAAGGCCCTCTTATATAACCATAGGGATGACACAACTCAACCAATCAAAACACACGATTGGAATTGGAGTTATAGAGTGATACAAACTCTTTAAGGTGATCCTCTAACGTAGTCCGAACGCATCGGGATTTGGCTGCTAGGGTTTTGTGAACGGATCAAACGTTTGACAAAACATTCGAGAATCTGGAAAACAGACGATCTGGCGGCCAATAAAAGGATGTGGTGGCCGAAGAATTGATGTTGCGGCCGAGGAATGGTCCTGGCGGCCGGATAATCGATCTGCCTCGGCCTCTGTCACAGGGTGATCTACCAAGAACTCTGCCACAACCCTTCCTTTCACTGATTTCCTTGTCATGTATTTGAGGTCGAATTCCGCCAGCAGCAATAACCACCTAGCTAGCTTTCCGATAAGTGCTGGCTTCTCGAAAAGATATTTTATTGGGTCTAAACAAGAAACCAGCACTACCGGATGTGCTAATAGGTAGTGCCTTAGTTTCTTTGTGGCCCATACTAGCCCCCAACAGGTTTTCTTGAGGGGATCGAGTGTACGTTGTTTCATAGTCCATAATTTTCTTACTGAGGTAGTATATGGCGCACTCTGCTTTGGCATCGTTTTCTTGCGCTAGCATACATCCCATGGATGTGTTTGTCACTGAGAGATACAGAATTAGTGGCTTCCCAGGGATGGGTGGTGATAATACAAGCGGATTCTGAAGATGCTCCTTGATTGCCTTGAATGCTTGCTGACAGTCCTGGCTCCACTCAAAATCAGTACCCTTCTTCAAAAGCTTGAAAAGAGGTTCACATGTGGCTGTGAGTTTGGAAATGAACCTGCTAATGAACTGTACTTTCCCCAGAAAGCTGTTTACTTCCTTTTCTATCTTTGGTGGTGATATTTACCGGCCGTTACCCCAAAAGTGCATTTTTGAGGATTAAGACGTAGCTTGTATTGCCTAATCCTCTCAAAGAACTTCTGAAGAGCTTCATAGTGTCCTTCCCTTTGATTTGACTATCATATCGTCGACATATACCTAAACTTCTTTGTGCATCATGTCATGCAGCAGTGTTGTAGCCATCCTTTGGTAAGTAGTTCCAGCGTTCTTCAACCCGAATGGCATTACTCGGTAGCAGTAGGTTCCCCACGGCGTGGTGAAGGTGGTCTTCTCTCTATCTTCGGGAGACATCAGAATCTGACTATACCCAGAAAACCTTTGGACTGGCCTTGTTGAGATCTTGGAAATCTACACAGACCTTGATTCCCCCAGTTTTCTTTGGTACTGGAACGATGTTGGCTACCCACTGTGAATACTCGGTGACCATGAGGAAACCAGCATTGATTTGTTTAGTGACTTCTTCTTTTATCTTTAAGACCCAATCGGGGCGCATACGTCTTAGCTTTTGTTTAACAGGTTTTGCATCAGGATGGAGGGAAATTTTGTGCTGAACAATTTCAGGGTCTATTCCAGGCATGTCCTCGTAAGACCAAGCAAAAAGGTCTTTGTATTCTTTTAGCAAAAGGATTAGTTTTTCACTTTCTTGAGAAGACAGTGTTGTACCAATTTTAACCAGTTTGGGCTCGTTTTCAGAGCCTATGTTTGCTGTGATTATTTCCTCAGAAAAAGGTTTAGCGTGCCTTTCTTCTTCTCTCTCGATGAATTCTAGAATTTTTTTTGGAATTTCTTCCTCAAAAATGGGATTGTCAGAATCCACACAGTTAATCATAGGCAAAGTGAAATACTTTAAATCTTCCTTCTCATTGCTAAAATTGTCAAAAGACATTTCAAAGTCAAATTCAAAATAAATGTTATGCCTTGGTGCTTTGACCAGGTTTTCCTCACTAGACTCAGTAGTTTGAAAATACGAAAAGCTAGATTCGGATTGAGTTGATTCGGAGTCGGAATCGGAATCGGAACTAAGATCAGAATCAACATTTTTCATTTTGTATTTTAGAGTGTGTTCCACGGTCCAGTTAGGGTAAGCCCCTTTTTCTGCATTCACAATAAGCTCAGAGCAGTCTTTTTCATCACCAAGATTGATCATTAGTACCTCACTGTCATCTTGATTCACACTTTCATCACTGTCACCCTGCAAGTCTTGGAGGGCCATTTGGTTTGCTATCGCCGTTATCTCTTCCAATTGAGCTTCAATCTCTGCTTCGTCGCTATTGTCGACTCTTCGTGTGCTAACAAATCCCCAGCAATTACCAAAGCTATCTGTGATGGGGTGGATCACCCTTATTTCATGGTCGGTGACCCCCTCATCAAAGAGTAGGTTAAGTGACATTTCGTCAAGTGGATTATTGTTAGCAGATTCTTCTTCCCTTGCTTCTTCAACTTCAGAGTTGTTGACGTCGTCGATTGGCCAATAGTCGTCGGTAGGTGCATAAGGGTCATAGAAATAGATTGGGACCCTGCGAAATCCTTCTTCTTCAATTATGTCTTCTACTTCTTCATCATAGACTATCCTTGCGAACATGACATGATCGTCTTCAGTGATAATTACCATAGGCTTTGGCTGATCTGCCAGAGTGCTATATTTAGAAGGGTCGAAAATCTTGGCAACAGGGCGGACAGGGCCAGACAGCTTGGTGACAATTTGAAAGTGCGAATCAGACATGAGCAGCGATGCAGTCATTTTTCCTGAAAAATTGTGCTTTAATTAGATTGGTTTAGCTTACCTCCTTTTTGTTTGATCTTACGGGGCTTCTAAGGTTTGACCTACAAAAGAAGGCTTTACAACATATATACAATGGGTGTGAGGAAGAACTTTTACAATTAAATGCAAGTAGGTTCCTAGCCTGTAGGTTCCTATCTTATTTTGATAAGTTCTATGGCTTTCTAATACATGTAAGGTTTAGGTAGTCTCAGGGTGCTCCGTTGTCAAAGGGCACCAGCCGTTCTGCCAGCCCATCATAGCCGGTGATCGGACGATTTCCTTTTTGATATACCACTAGGTACAAGTGACTGTGGAGTTTGCTGGAACCCCTAACATAGCCCGTGACATGCCGGGGTATTAGGTGAACTCAACGAGGTTGCCTGATCGATGCATATGATAAAAGAATTGAATAAAACATGTGTTAGTCTTATGTCGAACTTTCTAGTTATGGCTCTCTATTCCCCATCAGAGTCGTTAAAAACTGTAGACACCTTCCTGAAGTAGGGCATCGCCATACAGATTGATCGTTGCTGTTTGTTTGGTTGTTTGCTTCGTAAACCAAGATCGTGGATATTCCCATGGCTAGGAACATCGCCACACGATAGCGGTTATCATAAAAACAGAGTCGCCACCTAGTTTAAGAAAACTAGAAAAAGCAGATAGAGATTCTGGGCACGAGAGCCAAAGGTACAATGAGGGGAAGGTGTTAGGCGCCCCTCTCTGCCCAGTCGTGAGACTGGCCCATAATCGTTCGACATAAGATTATCACATGCTTGATTTAATTCTAAACACATAAACTGATTTTAATTAGCCTTTAAACAGTTAATGGTGAGCCGAGACTGTATTGAAAGCATGCATCAGAAAATAGAAAACAAACAGACTGTCCCAGGGAGATGGATCCCGCGGCCGGTGAATAGATGTCACGGCCGAGGGATCCTCCTGGTTTGATGTATCGGCCGATGGAACGAAGATCCAGCCGATGTTCTTCCTCACACCAGACAATACGACTAACAGATAATCAGAATACTATGATTAAGCGTAAAAGACAGGAAATAAATTGAACGAGAGGCCCCTGGGCCTCACCACCTTGATCCCTCAGTAGATTGATTGCTTCGGATTGAGGGTGATTGACTGATTGCTTCTTGAAACCCTAGGGTTAGGGTTTGAACTTCGGGGTTTGATCGTCGGATTAGCGGCTGCCTTCTGAAGGTTAGGACTTTTGTAGAGGGAATTTGAGAGTGTATTTCTGCAGAGTTTTGTGGCTGATGGGGGTGTGTTGGTCTCCTAATTTTGGAGTCGAAGGCCCTCTTATATAGGCATAGGGATGACACAACTCAACCAATTAAAACACACGATTGGAATTGGAGTTATAGAGTGATACAAACTCTTTAAGGTGATCCTCTAACGTAGCCCAAACGCATCGGGATTTGGCTGCTAGGGTTTTGTGAACGGATCAAACGTATGACAGAACATTCCAGAATCTAGAAAATAGACGATCTGGCGGCCGATAAAAGGATGTGGCGGCCGAAGAATTGATGTTGTGGCCGAGGAATGGTCCTGGCGGCCGGATAATCGATCTCTCAGGGAGTTTTTCAAGCAACAGGCTTCACGGGTGAAGAATTGAAGTTGAGGCCGTGTGATCAATGTCGCGGTTGACAGAAGGATTCTCCTATGATACTATATTTCTGTCTGAAAGGCTATTTGGCTCTGGATTGGGTCCTCTAAGTGGCTAAAAGTTCTTACCGAAAGTCTTAAGGTTCACAGGAAGTCAATCAGCAATCACTGTATCCATATCATCATCGGGATGGTCCCCGAGGTGGGACTTGAAATAATCGTTAGGCCAAATTGGGGTGTCTACAATTACACTTTCTCCCTTCAATCTTTCTCCTCTGTTTTTGTGAGAATCAAACCAAAAAATGAAACAAAAAAAAAATCCTCATTAAAATCATTAAGTAAGAAGCATGAATTAATCCAAAAATTAGCTTTGGATCATGAAAACAGTGAAATACCAAGTGGGTATTCTTGGAAACTCAATGTACTTCAGGTTGAAGCATTAGTTTTCTTGTTGCTGCACATAAAATTGAGTAATGATCATGCATGATCATGATCAGAGGAAGAAGGAGGAGGAGGGGAGAGAGAGAGAGAGATGACGAGGATGACCGTTCCCTCTTTTCTTTTCTTTTTCCCTTTTTCTTTAAAAATTTGGGGGGTGAGAGAATTGACAAGGAGGTACAAAATTGATACATTGAGGACTAAATGTCTTCAATGTTTATATTGGAGATGAAAATATTACGGGATTAATACTTTGGGGACCAAAAAAGTAAATAAGCCAATTGTAAATACTTATTGTTGTAAGTCAAGGCAATCATCAAAAGCAGAACACTAACAAACAACACATTGTCATGTTACATAGGAAATACCATATATTAGTAACTAGGATTAGAAAAGGAATGGGTGCTAATCAAGCAGATATGAAATTTATAGCAAAGCATATCAAGAACCCAGATCTCCAGGGAAAATTACCAACCACTTTCCTTCCTGGCTCCAAGACACTATTTAATCTTTCGAGCACACTATCATCTGCCAAAGAAATTTCATCCACAAAAAATAGGTCAACATTCTTCATTGCTTGTACAAGTGGTCCATCTTGCAACATAAAAATGGTCTGCCACTTCTGACCAGCTGAGATAGGTGCAGATTCAGTATTTCAATTGAATCAAGATCTTCTAGAGTAACGTCAGGATGGGATATAGACCCTCTCTGTAACTATCTATGACTACATTTAGCTAATCGATAGTCGTAGAAGCTTCACCGATATTTGCAGATATTTTCTGCAGGAAAAAACAATCAGCATATGGTTTAACAGATGAAAAATCACAAGTAACAAAGTGTTGGATAAAAGAAACATACAGCAGTGCCAGGAAAGTAGACAAAAGCCTTCCGAAGCAATTCTTGATCTCTCTCGTACAGGAAAAAAACCTGGTTAAATAGTCAATTATAGATATTTATCATAGCTTTCAAGCAACAATATGTTAGAAAAATATAACCATAGTGCGGAAGCGGGTGGTTCGGGTTACCTTGCGAACTTTAACCGAACCGGACCTTTGTGTGGATGTATTACGAACTCTCGATCACGTACCAAAAATAGCGACAAATTCCTGCGATGGAGTGATACTACGAGGATCGAGTATCACCCTCTATTTCACGGTGCAAAAGCTCGGATTGCTCGTTAATGGTAGAGAGAGAACTATCGAAGAGAGAGAGTTTCCCAGAACTCTACCTTTATTGTATACCTTTGGTGTATATCATGTTCTATATTCTTGTGTATCATTTATGAACATCCTGCAGGAAATAAATAGAGAGAGCATCCTAGATGCTTTAGAAGTCTTCTAATCCTAAGAGATTAGAATTACTTCAACTTCTCCTATCTTATCTCCAAGATGAGATAGGACTCTCTAACATATGGGTCACCGGGTCATGCCCACATGGGCGACCCGATTTGGTCCCAGACCGGCCCAAATTCCAACATCTCCCACTCGTCCATGCATGGGCATGACAAGTTGTAGCAATCTCTTTTCCATCTACCCAACTAAGAAGCAAACTCATACGCGCTAATGAACCGTGCGATCGCTGGAGCACCTGCAAGTGGGAGCTCTACACTAGAAGCTCTGTAAAAGCCAGCATAGAGACATCAACCCATAAGAGTGTCTCATGTACCCTGAATCCATTTAGTTACACCGGACCAAACATCTTTAATCCTTCCAAAAAGCATGCTTGACCCCCCAACATCATGCACTCTATATTCACACCCGATCCGCGTCCCAATAGAGCGACCTGAGTTGTCGACAATGAATATATTGCAAGGGTGTACTACTAAATGATCCTCTTTTTGCCCTCATGCCACTTCATTTTAACCTCGCTGCTTTCCCAGACATGCTCCATGGGACCCTGACATTTCGTGGTCTTAGGTAGTCAAGCTAGAGTAGCAACACAAAGTCTCTACTACATGACATAGTCAAAAATCAAAGAGCACATTTAATATATATGCAGTCACCTTATCTAAATGACTACTTAGACTCACACAGTGAGGAAACAAGGATCCATTCACTCACCTCTAAAATAAATGACCGCCAAGCACATGTAGTATGAATACATGCTACGGTGGAGTTACTTTTCCAAAAAGCGACGTCATACTCCCAAACACCGTACAGACCTTAGTCTAGTCGCTACCTAGCGCCCAACCTGAGTTCTCAGATAGCAAGCCATCATGTCGCTATACGAGTCCTCACATCTGGTTAACAAAGACAGGTTAATCTCAAGATAAGGGGAACTATCTGAAATTGGTCTCTTGCTAATAGACCTTATCTTGGTTTCAACCAAGGCAACATATGGTGGGTATATCTGATTCTTCTTATCACACTATATCACAGGTCCAACCTGTATATCTTACTACCCATCCGTCTCATCTTCGCTCGCTATCTCAAGCGCCGAAGGCGATTGCTCGTGTGAGTGAGCCAATCTCACCTGCTGACATCAATCTTTAAATTCTGTATGTGTTGTTCAATAAACAATTGTCCAAATTGCAACAATAATAAGCTAATATTAAGTGCACAAATGGCATAAATATCCCAAAAATCTGAAAGAATTGATTAATGAAATTAATAAATAAAACACATCTATCATCATCTACGCAGTCCTAAAGCCTTATCATGAGTCTCAAAAGTCCTCTCAGCAATGGGCTTAGACAAAGGGCATACAACTATGCGACTCGTAGCTATGTGTTTTATAATCACTCTCTTTTGCGCAACAATATCTTTGACCCGACTAGGCATAGATTCACACTCTGGAAGCAAGGCATATAATCAGCAGTCCCTTAGAGATATGTTAATATCCTCTTGACTGCTTATCAATGATCACGACTAAGATTGGACCAATAACTACTTATAAGCGGCCAACGGTACTTGAATAGGGCACGTGGGCCATCTGTTCCAACTCTTTAGGAGTTTTAGGTTCCATGTTAAGCCTAAGTCTCGTCTTTAACAATAGAAGTGTCTATGAGTTTGCAGTTTTGTCTCCGAAATCGTTCTAAAAACATTCTTAAACAAAGAATCTTCCTAGAAAGATCTCTTAAGATCTCAACTCTGAGCACATAGCTTGCTTTGCCCATTCCTTCATCTCATAAGTGAAGGATAACCACAACTGTGTGGCGACAATCATCTCCTAGTCATTCTAGCCAACTAAAAATGTCATCAACATAGAATGACAATATCAAGAAACTATTTTTGGACCGTCTCATATGCACGCAATGGCCTTCATTGATCATCGTAAACCCAAATGGCTCGATGAAATCTCAGGTACCACTGCCTGAATGATTGTTTTAGGCCATAGATAGACCGTTGGAGCTTAATTGCAAACTCTGCGCTCCTAGCCTATTGCCTTAACGTCCATCTAAAATAGTTCTAAGGCTAGAGTAACTTCAACACTAGACGAGTCTTATTGCTCAGTATGGGACCATCTGCTTTGCGTTTGATCTTAAGAACCCATTTGTTCCCAATGATCTTGCGCCCAAGCTCAAGATCGACCAAGTCTCAGACAAGGTTTATCTTTATAAACTCCATTTCATCTTACATTGCAGCTATCCATTCCTTACTAGCAGACGATAAAGGAGTTTCTCCCACTGTTTTGGGCTCTCCTTAATCTTCAGGAGCAATCATGACAAACTCCCCCTCAATCTCAAACAGACGATGAGGGATTATTCAATGTTTGCTTCTATGCCTAAGAGGATCTTGAGAATCCATTAGATCTAATCCATGATTAAGCAAGTCGCTCCCACTATCCCCAGGAGGTAGGAGAATTTCTTCCCCATTTTCAACTAGACAATTTGGTGCGCCTCTCGTTGGATTCTCTTTCTTGTAGAATTCTACATCTCTACTAACCTCTCATCTGCTAGGGAAATCCTCCTTGAGGAATCCAAATCTCGTAACTCAATTTCAGTTACACTTCCATCAGGTTGCTGGCCAATAAACACATAGCACTTAGAGTGCTCATTGTAACGCATAAAAAAGCATTACTCACCTCTAATACTTAATTTCCCACACATAGGAGAAGTACTACGTGTTTGAGTAGCCAAGCCACATGGCCGCAAAATTACCCTCATTAGGTTTTCGCCGGTCCATTGCTCATATAGGATGGAAGGTACTAATCGATCTGGTAGGCACACAGTTATGGATGTAGGCCGCAAAATTTAATAATGCATCTCCTCAATACAAAATTGGAAGATTAAGGCTGCGCCATCATCGACTTAACCATATCTAGCAACATATGATTCCTTTTCTCCACTACACTGTTTTGTTGCGAAGTACAAGGAATTGTTAATTGCCCTTACATTGAGCCACAAATGTCTAAACGGATAAGCTGGTAATGGAACAAATGCCATGCCCTTATGGTTTTCTAATTGCTTTTCTAGTTAGGCAATGGTCACAAATGGGCAGGTTGACTAACAAATCCCCCTCATGCCCAATGTGACCTAATCTAAAATGCCATTTAACATAATCAACATCAACATAAGATGTAATAAAGCAAGTAGAATCACTAGCATTATTATTAAAATTTAAATTAATAACATCTAGTGTCATCAAACCATCCAAAACCATAACAAATTGTACCCAAATCAATCCTCACTAAGCTATTCTCAAACAGAAGTAAAAACCTAGACCCATCATGCTAGTGACTAATAACAAGTTTCATCAAATTCTTGGAGCATAAAGTACTTCATGAAAAAACAAAGTGCGCCCATGTCGCATGTCCAGCTTGCCAACGCCCAGCACTAACACACTAGACTTGTTTCCTATAAAAATTCTTTGGCCTCCAATTGGAACTCAGCGATACTCCACAAGCCTATCTTGTTTCCTCGCTAATTGGTTGGTTGCTCCTGAGTCTACAACCCACGAATGAGGAGAATAAGCAACTAAACCTTGACATGTTCCAAAACAGTCAACACGAGAAACAAAAATATGGTGTACCTTCTTAGGCTCAGTGCACTCACGAGCAAAGTGTCCCAACTTGTCACAGTAATAGCACGCCTTTCTGGCCTTGTTTTTGTTACCACTTTTCTTCTTGCCTCTATTGCGCTTAAAAGAACCAGCGCCAATAGGGTTAAGGCCTATAGCAGAGGGCGCGTTTAGCCTTCCTTCGCTGGTACCTAGACCTGCGAGGGACAGTCTCAACTATGATGCATGAACCATCTAGCTCAGTTGCCTCTTGGCGCTTAGCCTTCATGAACCTTGATTTATGTTCATCATCACATTTCAAGTTTGAGACCATCTTAGTCAAGAAGTCGATATCATATTTATGTTTGATAGCTTCCCACAGCTTATGAGCAGTCTCAAACTCACATATCAAATCGTTGTGCATGCTGCGTACCATAGTCAGTCGCGAACACTGATCTTTCTTGAACCATTTTTCAAAGGCCTCAAGATCACGAAGATATTGTGGTGAGTCACTATGCTTCGGCTCAACCATCTCATGGTCGAGGGTCTCCAAGACCTCTAGCTCATTCAAGAGAAATTGTATCTCATAGCGCCAAATATTATAATTGTCGCTTTTCAATTTCTCAACCTGGGTGAAATCAGCTTCAACTTTCTTAGCTTCCATTTCAACTCTATCAAAGAAATGCGCATGGGATTATTATTAACAACACAACATAGAATTATTTTGCAGCAAGAATCTAAATTAGAAAATAATAATACCATACATGTCACAAGATCGAAAACTCGCAAAGCTTATAATCATCTCCTGCGCCTCTAAGTATTTTATTATTACAATTTAATCTAATTCATGCGCAAAATTTCAGTTTTCGGGAAAAATATATATAAATATTTTCTCTACCGAACAACCTCCCACTAGGTATGGCATATCACAAGCATGAAACAAATTTATTATAGTGCATAACACAATTTATGCATTAAAAAGTATTTTTCATGCTATCAAAATGAATAATTTAAACATTGAACAATGCCAAAATTATCCAAACATGCCACATACAACATGTAAAATCGTCCAAAATATTAAACATGCTATTTTCAATATTTTGTACATTTCCAGTTGCTCACATGCAATTATTGTCAATTTTCAGGATTTATTCTAATTCTCCAAGAATAAATAACAAGTAGAAAATGCCAATAATATCAACATGTACTGGAAAAAATACACAACCTACACCAATGAATAGGTACTGAATCCAGGAGGTTGAATCCAAAATTTTATAATTTTTAGATTTTTTTATTCTAATTTTCCCAAATTATCAACGGATAGAAAATACAGAATAAAAACAACGCATACTGAAAAATTACAACAACCACTCCTATAAATTGGTTCTGATTCCAGGAGGATAAATCTGAAATTTTATAATTTTTCAGGATTTTATTCTAATTTTCCTGAATAAACAACGAACAGAAAATATAGAATAAAAAACCATGCTCACTGGAATATTACACCTCATACAGCAAACAATGGGAAACAGTAGCGGAATATGCCACAAAAAATTTGGTTCCCAACGGAGGAGGCACGCATCCCCACTCTCTTATAAACCGAGTCAAAAATTTCATTTTTCTTGTATTTAAAATTCTGAAAAATAATTTATTTTCAGAAAAATAAAATAAATACACAGAAACATAGGAAATTCAATTTCAAGTTCAGCGGTACTCTCGGTTTTTCCATACGACGTCGGTACAGTGAGGGGTGAATCTCACTCTCTCTCGGTTGAGAGTGAGAGTGTGCAGAATCTGCACTTCATCTTCTCCAAAACATGCCCAAACTAGGGTTTGCCTTAACTTTTGATCCGTAACTCCAAATCAAGCTTATAATATACCGATGAAAAGCTAGAAACAAGAGCTACACCATGATACAAGTCCCGCATGTTAAATCAAAACACAGAAAAAACACTGTCCAGTCAAAGTTTCGGAAAAACCAACTAGGGTTTGATTTTTCTCACAAACGGTCAATCCAATAACCACAAAAATTTCCAAATATGATGTACATGTTATGGACTACGTTTTGGTAAAATTTGAACCAATTCCGATAACTTTTGAAAAATCATGTTTTTCGGACCCATATCCGGCATACACGAAAATCAGTCAATACGTACGCCTAAAACATGATACATATGGCTATTCAAGTACTTAAAGAGCACGAAAACATCCAACTAAGGCTCTGATACCAATGTTAGAAAAATATAACCATAGTGCGGAAGCGGGTGGTTCGGGTTACCTTGCGAACTTTAACCGAACCGGACCTTTGTGTGGATGTATTACGAACTCTCGATCACGTACCAAAAACAGTGACAAATTCCTGCGATGGAGTGATACTACGAGGATCGAGTATCACCCTCTATTCCACGGTGCAAAAGCTCGGATTGCTCGTTAATGGTAGAGAGAGAACTATCGAAGAGAGAGAGTTTCCCAGAACTCTACCTTTATTGTATACCTTTGGTGTATATCATGTTCTATATTCTTGTGTATCATTTATGAACATCCTGCAGGAAATAAATAGAGAGAGCATCCTAGATGCTTTAGAAGTCTTCTAATCCTAAGAGATTAGAATTACTTCAACTTCTCCTATCTTATCTCCAAGATGAGATAGGACTCTCTAACATATGGGTCACCGGGTCATGCCCACATGGGCGACCCGATTTGGTCCCAGACCGGCCCAAATTCCAACACAATAAAAGAAAGACACATAGCAAGAAGTGCGGAAGCCCAAAATTAGATTAAAAGGCCACAAATCCCAAGAAAATCAGATGTCTCTGTGTACTATTGAGGGCAGTTCAAAATGTGTAATGTGGAACCTAACACAATGCTAAGTAACTGGCAGACAGTTGTCTTCTCGCCACTTGTTTCACCAGGAGGAGAGGTCACAAGGTCCGGTGTTCTTTTACCAATGAGGGATTCCCTCTCACAATTCCCTTCCCATGGAACCCTCACTTGCCCGTGCATACGTAAATAAGGGATCCAAGAACATAGGGATCACAACGAAACTAAGTATACCTATAGATGAAGGTTTTGAATCAAGTAGTATGACATAGAGACTTGTCCAAAAGCCTCCGATAGACTAGTGGGATACTACGTTAAATATACTGGGAGAAAAAGGAGCAAGGAGAAGAAGAAGAAGGAAGGAAGGAGAGAGGACTACAAGAAGATTAATATGTACGGTTCTCTCCCATGAAATTTTGTATTTATCCTAACTGTTATACGCAAAGTGCAACAGAAGTATGCAATGTATGTACCGAAGAGTATGTTCACCAACCAGGAGCTCCGGTCTCAAATTGAACCGTGGTAGCGGTATCCACACTCTCCCCGGGCCCGAACATAAAGTTTCCAGTGACCGAGACATAGATGCTCACCCACTCTTCGGAATCTGGCAGGTGGTCGATCAAGAACGTATCGTTCCCCGACCTACACGAGAGGTAGTACCGATCGCTCTCTCGGTTGACCCCCACCAGGTAAACTCTGAAGAGCTCTTCAAGTCCGAAGGTCAGGTTGTACTGCTTCCTCAGCTCTATAATGCTAGTGATAATGCGGTAAGAATTTACCGTGAGCTGGGAAAAGGTGAGAGTGAGGGTTCGGAGCACGCGCCGGACAAATTGGTGAAGGGGGAATCTGACTCCCCCTTTGGTGATGGCCATCAAGGGAAAGATTAACTCCCCCTGACGGTGTGGAAGGTTTTTGGGGTCGGTGTTCCGAAGCAGCCGAACCTCAACGTCCGAGGGGATGCTGAAAACTCTCCTGAATTTGGCAAGCGCAGCCGGGGTGCCGTTAAAATACTGGTTCAGGTAAGGACAGGGCCTTACCGGTCTTCGGCATCCCCAGACCTCCTTGGGGGCAATGGTAAATGGTCCGGGACCTCGGTTTGACGTGCTAGGGGCTTCCATTTCCCGAGGATCAAACGATGTGATCTCACGAGGAGCTCCTGATGGGTCAAACGGCTCGATATGATCAACCGGGGTTCGGTAAAAGGCTCCGATCCGAAGCACTTCAAGGATGATCTCGGAGGTCTCAATGGAAGAAGTGGATGAACTACTGGAACTGCTCGAGGAGAGTTCAATGACCATTCGCCCCTACCTAACAAGAAAAAGAGAATGTGCAAAAACCCGTTAGCTATGTGCCTAGGGGAAAGCAAGAGGATCTAGTGCTCGGGACAGAATGGTCGTCGCTCCTCGGGGTTTCTAGGCCTCGGTCTTTCTCAGGACACTCCTCCTCAGGAAGAGCCCATGGGGTCCTTAACTACTCCTACGGTCTCGGGATGAAGATAGGCCTCAGGATGAATTTAGGTCTCGGGATGAATTTGGGCCTCGGGAAGAACATGAACAGCGCCGGAGGAATCCAGCGCCGCCATGAACCAAACACCGGCGAGCGGTGGCTCAGCTGTGGCGCATGCTAAAAGCGGTGAAAAACTTGACAAAAACGATCGAGAAGTAAAGATTACTATGTAGAGATCAACATACTTGATTTTCGTGTGAAGATCTGCTCCCAAAGCACTTCAAATCTCAATCTGAAGCTGGTTTGGATGGGAGGCAACGGTTCGTCGAGCAAGAGAGAGTAAATGACTCTTCTCTCTCCTGTTCTCCCCTTTTTAAAGCTGGACATTCGAGAGGCCGCGCGGGAAACGAAGCGTCGCGCTCCGAGCCGTTGGATCTTCGACACGCGTCCCCATCGGATAGTCCACATCGAGGGCTCTGTACCAAAGTCAGGGCGCCGGGTCACCGAGCCATTTGCATTGTGACACGTGTCCCCGAAAGGACGTTTCGTACCAATCATCTGACATTTCACGTGCCGAGGCGACTCATGATGTCACATACTTCGGCGATGTTTGACACGTGGCTCCTAGGACCGGGGCTAGTCATCCGGTCGCTACCGAAGCCGCTTTTTTCCTCGGTATTGTATTTGTTGGAGACTCGAGTACGTAGGTTCACAAGAGGGGTCAACTCCCTAGAGCCAAGGGGAGGTGCTCCAGAAAGTTGAGGGGCTATTGTAATGGCCTCGGTTACCAGTTCGGTGACCTGGCCATGTGTTGTGAACCAACGTCTAAAGAAGGTCCGGGTCGCAGCCCGGTACAAGTCTCCCTCGGTACACTTTTCGGTTGTATGTTCAGAAGCAGGCCTCCGGGTACTTCGGAGCTACCAACATCATTGTACCTGCTCCAGTGTTCCCGAGGCTACCAAGGAGAAGCGGTTATGACAGATGGGTCCCATGAGGATCATGCAACAGGCGTAACCATTGGGATTAGGTCTGGCCATGTGCTCCGTAACCACTTCATTCCTTTCGTCATATATGACGTCACCCGAGGCGGTTACCTGAGCGTACCCTCCACGCGCTGGCTTGGAGGCCAAGTAAACCTAGGTCTATAAATACAAAGGGATACTCACCTGGAAAGGTATGCCACTCTACCCTAACCCTAGACCTAAACACTTCCCATGAGATCTAACTTGATCGTCGGAGTGTCACTTGGCTACACAAGCCCTAGTGACTTATTGCAGGTCCGGCGGTAGGAGCACGGAGCTGCGGAGGAAGGCACCTAGCCAGAACCACAGTCAAGATCCCGATAAATCGAACCCCTACACCCACAATGGGTATGACGGATGTGCCTCGCACGTCGCGATGCACTTAGTTAGGGAATAAAAATCTAACGGACAACCCCAATCGTTTTCTTCTTCTAACGTTACCCCCTTCCTCATTTCTCTGCAAGTCCATGGTTTCACCCACACTCTCAGACCAAAACCCTTAAATTGATAATAAGGATTTGCATCAATATTTAGAAAAGATAAAAATTGCTTCGGGCCCCAGTTTGCTAATCAGTTTTGGATTCTATTATCCTAATATTGTTACTTATTTCAGATACATGAACTCGATTTTTTTCTACTTATTTCGGATACATGAAGTCGAAATCTGTCTAGAATTTCAAACTTACGAAATCAATTTTTGATTCTGAGACTATCAACTATTGTTCACAATTGGGGAGAACAATTGGCTTAGTTTCATAGTCTATCATAGACTTCATAGTTAGTGTTTTTGCCGTAAAATGTCGGGGCAGAAGAAGCGCCTGTGATAGGCTTGTAGAGAGATGTTCTATGGGAGTTACAAAGTTTGAAAACCAAAATCCAGATGTACTAGGACTGATACAATCAAATAAACTCGATTGTAGGTGTTCTATTCAATTATTAGAGTTCTAAAATCTGTGCCATATTCGGACACATGAACTCGAAATTTTCAAATTTTTCAGATGTTTGAAATTAATTTTTTTGACATATTTTGAACTTAAGAATATATTTTTTAGACTTATTTCAGATGTTTGAATCTTAAATAAATCCCTTTTTTTTTTGTATGTCTTATGGTCTTGAAACGGAATCTAGTGTTATTGTTTCGGAAACAGGTAGTTGGAAATTATAGTGGTTCTTCTGTATTCATTTTATATGTTTCTAATCAAGTTCAAACAAATTATCAGATCCATGTATAGATGTGTCTAAAGTTGCCCAATCTACTTGTACATATCATGATCTGTATTCGTTGCATTACTCGCTCAAGTAAAAGGGCTCTCGTGGAATGTGATGAAGTCTCATCATTGCGTCGCACAATTGCACAAAGATACCATTGGAAGTCCCATCGTTTCAGATGTTTGAATACGATTGGGATATAAGATACATACTTAGCACTTGGACACACATCCAGAATTTCCACACACCGCAACCAAACACACCCCCTCTAACTCAAACACAAAACTATGTTATCCTCTCGCTTTTAGCCTTTTCCACTTGGGTACTAGTTTTTCTGTGTTCCTTTCATATGATATTCTTCCAAGAATGAGTCTTATCTGCTTGCACTGTGTGATGTTCTATCATTTCAGATGTTTGAAATCGATTTTTTTTTAACAGAAAATGAAGAGGAATCCACGTGCTAAAGTTTGATTGCTCTTAATTGGTGAATACAGGAAAATGAAGAGGAATCGTCCTACCGTTTCAGCAAGGAAGAGAAAGACTAAGCAAACTTCAACTTCAGAAGTTGGAGAAGTTGGAGGGAGAGGACGAGGACAGAGGCAGGAGAAGGTTGTCAGAGAGGCCGGGGAGGAGGAGGCTAGGCCCGAGGTAGAGCAAGAGGTAGAGGAGGTTGCTATAGAGGCCAAGGAGGAGGAGGCCAGGCCCGATGCACAGCCAGAGGCTGAGCAACATGAGGACGAGGCACACACTGAGGCTTCGGTTGTAGGTAGAGGGCGAGGGAGAGGGTGACGAAAATGTAGAACAAAATCAAAAATTAAACTATGAAAATTTGTACTAATTTCGGATTCAAGAGATTGAAATATTACCCAAATTTCATGTACTAGAGTATGAATGTAAGTGGTTTTTTCAAACTCTAGAATCTAAAAATTCTTTGTCTGACTGACAACATTCATCCATAAGCACCAAAATACATACAACTACAATTTGTCAGATATTAGGATCCAAAGTGCAATCACCATTCTAAAACAAAATACAAGTACAAATTAGAAGATACATCAATATTTGACAAATTAAAATGCCTAATCCACATCGATGACCACCTTTGACAAATAAAAATGCCTAATCCACACCTTTCAATAGAAATGGGCATTCTTGTGCCCGTGGACCGTGTCGCCCTCTTCTTCACAGCCACCTTCTCCCCCTAAGACTTCTTCACAAACTTCCTATACTTCCTGCTCATTTCACATGAAAATCTCATTATTGGTTTGCGATTCTTAATAAATTTCTCCGAGGCCTTAATGATAAGGACAAAGCCGTGTCGTTTACCGATAAATCTTGTCCACTCTACCAACTCTTCCTCGGACGAAAATACCTGCACAAAAATAAAAAAATAATCATAACCCTTCGAAGTCTAGAGTTTGAAATTTTGGTAGAATTTCGAGTTTTAGAATATGATATTGTTGTCAACTTTCAAACTCTAGATTTTGAAATTTTGGCATAATTTCAAGTTTTAGAATCTGACAATGTCGAGACAGGGCCAGGTTAAAAATGGAGGAGTGATTATTGTCTACAATTTTCGAACTCTAGAGTTTGAAATTTTGGTAGAATTCCGAGTTTTAAAATATGATATTGTCTTCAATTTTCAAACTCTAGAGTTTGAAATTTTGGCATAATTTCAAGTTTTAGAATCTGACAATGTCGGGACAGAACCAGGTTTTAAATGGAGGAGTGATGAGTTACCTCTTGCTGCGATTTCGGCTCCGAAACTACAACATCCATAGCTACCATCCATAGCTACCTCTTCCTTGTCAACTTCCATTTCTATTACATAGCCTTCCAATCCCCAATCAAAATGCACATTGCTCTCATATGTTGGGTCAAAGACTTCTTCTTTACCAATGGTGGGAGAGGAAGCAATGGAGGTTTACATTAAGAGTTATGAGGTGTGAGGTGAGAGTTAGGAGGCAGATGTGGACTGGGTTTATGGTGGGAGGTGGGAGCTCCTGGAGCTTGCTTGTAGTCAACAATGTTGGTGAACCTGGAACTAGAAGCAAGAAGATGGGGTGAACCTGGAAGAAGATGGAAGAAAATGGGATTGAAATATGGAAGGAAATGTGGGTTATGGGTTATATGTTTTAGATGTGATTCTATGTAATAAAAGTAGGGGTAATTTTTGTCCATTTTTGTAAGGGCATTTTTGTCCGAACATTATTTACTTAAAAACAAGTTACATGTAGTAAATTCGCAGTTGCATTTATAAACTCCCTTTCATTTATGTGTTGTCATCTCCACGTGAAAAACTTCACACGATCATCACAGGGAAATCCTCGTAGGGGATCCGGATTCCGCTTAGGACCTCCAAAAACTCAGGGCCGGGCCTGCCACCACTAAGTTCGATCTGGGGACTGTGTTGCGCAGCTCCGTTCTGCACAGTGTGCTGCGCGGCTGCCGGTGCGGCCTTGCCAACATCGGTCCGACGATCGGAGACGTCCACTGCGTAGAGCTCGTCAAGTATTACAAGTGTACCAAAAATCAACTCGATCAAATATCGTAAAGTGCCTCATCAGAATACATATAACTGTAGACACCCCAATCTGGGCTTCCAGATTAGTTTACTTTCGGTTTTTGATTCCCCAATGATGAAACGGATCAAGAACACCCTGGGAATGATAAGTATTTGAGCTTTGAGTGTTTGAAAAACCCTTGAACCCCTAACGCCAAGAACCCTACCAGAGCGCACTGGTTTGGAGCATGCGCGCGCAGGTCAAACGGACAGGTGGTGGTCAACAGTCAAAGCTTGACCGTTGACCCACGCGCGTGTTGGTATGACCCACGCGTGCGCCAAAGTGCATTACGCGCACGCTGATTAAAGCATGTCCCCATCACCTTTATGGGTTGGTAAGCTTAACCACCAAGCAGCCCTCAGCCAGCCTCGTGGACTGGTTGAGCTCCTCTCTTTGCACTAGATATACCTCCCTCTACTCCTATATATATCCCCATTTGTTTCTCTTTCAAAGGGTTGGATTTTTGGATTGGTTGGTTAGTTACAAAAGCTCATGTTCAAAGGGTTACAACCTAAGCCTCCAAGAACATAGCTTGTTCTGATTCATCAAACACCTCAAACCTCAATACTCTTTCAAACCCAAAAACCAAAGGTATAGCTTACTTTTGTTCTGCTTTCTATTCTGATCCCTGAGGGGGGCTGGCAGGGTCAAGGATGGTAATCAATACCAGTCCTGGCCCTAAAGCTAGCAGGGTTTCAAAAACCGTAGTGGCAAGGACCAGCGCGCGCAGGTCTTGCGTGGGGATTGGTGCCTTGTTATTTTGTGTTTAATTTTGTATATAGGTCACTGTGAGCATGTTGTACATAACCAGTTTACTACTTTCCTTTGTTAGAAATGCTAGCTGTATTTCAATATGCATATCTGCTGCTGTGGGGTACCCTTGGGAGTTTTCTGGACATGTCCCCAGAGCCCAGTATGAGCAAAACCAAACACTGGAAGGTTGGCTCATACTAGCGCGCGCCAGGGCGCCACACGCGCGCGTAAGGGCGCAATCCGCGCGCGCAGGTTCACCTTCGGCCAGTGATTGGCCTTTGCATGGGTAACTCGGCATTTGGCCATTATTTTATCCCCACACTATTTATGGGGTGCTTTGTTAGTTTTTAGAGCTTTTAGC
The DNA here is from genome assembly GCA_020567845.1 of Rhododendron henanense subsp. lingbaoense. Classification (NCBI taxonomy): domain Eukaryota; kingdom Viridiplantae; phylum Streptophyta; class Magnoliopsida; order Ericales; family Ericaceae; genus Rhododendron; species Rhododendron henanense. Next base: position 24,618,699 of record CM036317.1, on the reverse strand, counting down.
CTTTAAACTGTCTATTAACTGCCTACCAACTGTCCATAAACTGCTTGGTTTGTCCTGGGTGTGCACTGGTCCTTCCAGAGCCCAGAGGGTTGAGAATAAGAGCTGTGGGCTAAGGCTTACTGGCGCGCGCAGGTCTTGTAGTGGCGCGCGCAAGTTGGGTCAGCATGAAGTGACTTGATCAGTGCATGCTGGTTTCTTCCTGCGCATTTCACTCCAAGACAGGGGCCTTCCAGTCTGTTTAAGATCCCCACAGCAGTCTGTTTTCATCCTATACTAACTGTTTCAATACAAGAGCATGCCATCGATCACATCCTGCAAAGTGTTACAGTTTTAATCCCCGATTAACTGTTCCCCCGCCCTAATTGGCTAAAAATCGATTAATAAAAAAAGAATCTGTAGACACCCCAATTTGGACTTCTCGAATTTCCTTGATTTGTGGCCCGGAGGCTCCCCGATGATGAATTTGGATCAAAACAAGCCTCGTACCAAGTGAAACTTTGCTCCTTGAAGGATTTGAAAAGGAAACAAAATGGTCAAAATCATTTCCAAGCGCTTGGGAGCAGTCCCAAGCGCTCAAAACCATTTTCCAAAACCTTTGGCCTGGCTCACTCCCGAGCGCTCGAGAGTGAGGTCCCAAGCGCTCGAGACTACTCTCGAGCGCTTGAGTCTTCTGTGCTGCCCAATGGATGGCTGGGCTTCCCACTACCCATGCTATCCATCATTGCAGTCACCATGGGCCGGCTGAGGCTTGAGTCAACACTCAACCTCAAAAGGAGTCAGAGCCAGCAGAATTTCCCCCAACCAAATGTTTTATTTCAAATTCATTTCATGTTGCAAACTATAGGTTATCTTGGCCTATATATACAACTGATTTCAGCTGAGGCAGGGGGCTCCTGGAGACCACGAAAAATTTCCCCCTGAGAATCCCTTCTCTGCTCTCTCTCTCTCTCTCTTTTGTTCAAAGCAAGAAATCTTCAAGCTCAAGCTTAAGTTCCAAACTTCAAAAGCTTTCAAAAACCATCAAGGAAGAGGGTAGAAATGAGGACACTCTAAGTTCCTGATTTCTGGCCTTCTTTCATTCTGCATCCATTTTTCCAAAGCCATTCAAGGAGTTAAGTTCAAAGCAAAGGTAGAAATTTTCTTTCTACTTTGTTCTCAAATCAAAGAGGCTGTTTTTCCCTTCTGAGGGGGGTCTCTCAGCCTGACCCAGTCTTCAATACTGGGTGCATGGTTGGGAGACCCTAGTGTAAAAACAAGAGCAATGGGGCACAAAAAAATGTTTTCTCAAAACCATTACTGGAAACACTCTCGAGCGCTCGAGAGTGCTCCCGAGCGCTCGGGACTGTTACCAGTTCCATGCATGTTGTTTTGGTAGGCAGTAGGCTGGGGATGAGGTGCACTCTCAAATAAAATGGTGGTAATCTAGCATGCATGCACATAAAATCAGTTTTCCTGAGACAGAAATATCCCTCACAAGTTTTTCATGTAAGACTAAAGATTTCCAAGCCTAAAAGATCATTTTCTCCTGGGGAAGATCAAAGCAGAGGCTTTTTCTTGTTAAAGTAACGCCATTACCCATTTCAGAGAGTGCTGACATGCAGCTCACTCCCAAGTGCTCGAGACCATTCCAGAGCGCTCGGGAGTGCATGCATGCTACTGCATCCCATTTTCCCAGTTTGTTGCATTTTCTGACTTTCTGCATGCATGAATGTATCCTCTTGCTCTTTTCAAAGTTGTAGGTCTAATCGTGCAGTGGCAGGGAAGCATGACTTAAGGGGTTGAGGCCCTATCTCAGTCTATTAAGTCCTCTGCCGAGCCTTTAATATGTTTAGAATCATTTCAGTTTGTTGTTATTAGCATTATTTCCTGTATGTACTAACAAAGCTGGCAGGTTGGGTAGCAGAACTCCCAAGTGCTCGGGACCACTCCCGAGCGCTCGAGAGTGCAGTCAGTGGCAGATCATCAGTTTCTATTATCATGCATCTTATTCATTTACCATTTTGTCATCCACTATACACTTGCACATGCATGCACTTCTTACGTGTTATAACTGTGGATACTTGCTAAACGCTTTAATGAAACAAAATCCCTTTGAAAAATCCCACAAACGTTTAGTAGAGACCGATTTCGAATCGGGCGAGGGGGGTGCCGTAAAACCCTTCCCCCCTCGTAACATGGCTTCCGGACCCTCAAAACGATCTCTGGTTTTCAATTTCAAATCAATGGTTTTCAAAACGGTTTCTCGGGTGATATACCACAAATCCGGGTGGCGACTCTTCAAATTCAAACTCAAACTATTTTTCGAATCGATTTTATCCAAAACAGCACGAGGCGCGCGATTTTCCGAATTGGGCCGCCCCGATCTCAACCCGGGGCTGTGGTAGCCCACAGAATCACAAAGTTTTCACAAAATGCCTAAGTAGAGACCGATCTCCGGATTGGGCGAGAGGGGTGCCTTAAAACCCTTCCCCTCTTGTAACCTGGCTTCTGAACCCAGATATGGTTATGACGGACTAGTGCTTTCGCTTTTTCAAATCAAATAGCGCGGCAGGTGCTTCGAAATACGGTTCCTTGGGTGTCGGACCTTCAAACCCGAGTGGCGACTCTGTATTCCAAGCGCTTGCCATCTGCGCTCGCGCTCCCTCGATCCGGGCTCTATACCTTGCTTTGGGAAACCGAAATTTCCTAAGGGCATGCTGCCCACAGTGGCGACTCTGCTGGAGATGATCGAACCGTTATTGATCTATACTTAGAGTTTAATACACTTGGGAACAATCCCTTAAAAGTCTGTCAAAACGGTGAGCTTCGCACTGCCGAAGGTTGGAATGGTGATTTAACAGGACCTCGTGTCCGGCCAATCTGATCTAGGACTTTTTCGATTGTTCACTTGTGTAGTTTCCTCTAAAGATGGACCAAATAAAGTGAGCCAAATTTGAAAAGGCATTTTGCGATTTTGTGATTCTTCTTCTTCTTAATCGATTTCTAGCATTTTCTCATTTGCACCGATGTGGGATAGCCTCGTTGGAGCGTTTTGGTAATCCGACACAGTTTACCGGAGCCCGGGGACCCCGAATGCCCAACAACCTTCGACGATAATAAGTCATTCTACCGTTTGACTGTTGCTCTGCGGTTATGCGGGCAGCGGGAGGTATATCTTGGCTTTAGTCCGAGGAACCTATTACAAGTCAAAACCAGCCTTTGCATATACAAAGCACTAGAACTTTCCAAACTAGGACAGGTACCTACAGGGTAAGATCTTTTTGCATCTAACCCCGTAACTGTTTATGTGTTACTGCTTTCCCTATCGCATGTACTGTACATGCACTGTTTTGCATAGGAGCATGCTTAAGGTGGTTCTTTCTTTCGAGTTTGTTTTGCACTATCTAAGACGTTGTTGGACCCGATGAGGAGTCGTTCATTCTGTCGAATGTTCGTTATCAATTGCAGAGTCCTTAGTTCAATGCGACTTTGAGAAATCAAAATTTACTACATCCTCGGCTTATGCCCAATTGAGGATTCAACCGAAAATAAGGAACAACAAAGTAATGATGTCGTGTCACTGGCGCCACCCAGGTTGAAGTGCGAATTCACTATACACCGCAGTGTTCAAGGTTAAGGTGTCATGTCATCAACACCGAGTTGTTCCAAGTTCAATGTTGAAGCTTTAAAAGGGACTAGTCGAAGATTTAGTCTATTTTGATATCTTTTAGGATCTGTCGATCTACTCAGGGACACATCCCCGAAAAGAATTTTGAGGATTCCGACAACGTCTGAAATTCGTGAGGCAAACTCGTCTCTGGAACCATACATACATTCCGTTTTTGCGTAGGAGCATGTTTAGGGCGGCTTCTAGGTTGTCTCTCACTTTTGAGTCTGTCTTATGCTAATTTGGACGCTGCTAGACCCGATGAAGAGTCGTACATCTCGATGGTGCACGTTGTTAATTTTTCAAAGTCCTTAGATCAACGAGATTTCGAGAAATCAAACCTTATTAAATTCTCGGCCCATGCCCGATTGAGGATTCAACTGAAAATAAGGAATCACAAAGTATTGATGTCGTGATATTGATATCATTTTGGTTATCGTGCGCAGCACGTACACCGCTCTGGCTAAAGCACAACGTTGCTCACGCCACCCCGGTTAAGGTGTCACGCCATCAATACCGAGTTGTTTCTAATTCAAAGTTGAATCTTCGAAAAGGGACTAGTCGAAGACTTAGTCTGTTTTGACATCTCTTAGGATCAATTTGATCCATTCAAAGGATACACCCTCGAAAAGAAATCTAAGGATTTTGGCAGCGTCTGAACATCATGAAACAGACTCGTCTCTAGTTCTAGAGTCTAGGGTTGACACCGATGACCATGTGTACATTGCATTCTAATTGCTGCAGGAACACCACTGAGCTTTCACTTACTTTACTATCTAGTTTGAAACCATTGCACCGAGCAAAAGAGTACCGAAAAGAAGAGCCAAACCTACTTGGGAATATCTTCAGAATTCGGTTCGAAGACTTGTCAAGCTCAAAACTTAGTCAGTTGCAACGGAGGCTTCTCCAGGTTCATTGTTGGCCGACCTATAGTCGGGTTCGCCATCGATTTTACAAAGAGCCACGCCGTCGGCTTCCCCTTCTTCAACATCTTCAAGGCCAGTTATGGCAGATCAACCGCTCACTCTAGAGGTTGTGCTCACAAACCTCCAGAATAGCATCACCACTATGCAGCAAAGGGCTATCCAGACTGATGCTTCAATCGCCTGCCTGAATGACCTTATCAACACTCGTCTTCCACCTCCTCTCGAAGAGGAAGGCGAGGACGATGAGGCCGACTAGGAACAACCTGTCTTGGTCCCAGATCCGAATCACGAGGGGCGTCTCGTTGTTCAGCTCAACCCTAAGGAGGTTCGCGCACCTGCTGCGAACCCAAATCCGACAGGTGGCAGGCCTATTTTGAATCCGGATATGGCAGCTCTCATGGCCAAGATGGCGAAGCTGGAGGATGCAGTCTCCAAATCCGAGAAGATCAGCGCAGTGGGAATCGACTTGGATAGTCTCTGCCTGTATCCCAATGCCAAGCTCCCTGACAGATTCAAGATGCCTGACTTGGTTAAGTTCGACGGGAGTGGTGACCCCAGAACTCATCTCTATGGCTACCATGCCGCCATGAAGCTGTTGGGTGTGGAAAGTGAGGCCATGTCTCAGCTCTTCCCTCAAACTCTCTCTGGCCTGCCTTCCATTGGTTTTTGTCGCTCGACATCGCCAAAAGAAGAACTTGGAAAGACATAGGGGCTGCCTTTGTCTCGCAGTATAGCTACAATGCTCAACTCAAGATGACTATTCGAGAGTTGAAATCCACGAAGATGGAGGCAAAGGAGTCCTTTGCAGACTTTGTGAAAAGGTGGAGAGCCAAAGCCGCTCTAATGACTGAGCGCCCGAGCGAGAGAGATCAACTCCGCATTATCTCCCACAACCTGCATCTCGACTATACTAAGCATCTCGTGTTGGTTCAAGCATCTGTCAACTTCGAGACCTTCTTTGAATCTGGCCTAGCCATCGAGGATGCGCTGCAAACTGGAGTTCTGCCAAGAGGGGCGTCTTCTTCTTCCTCCACTCAAAAAGCTAAGCCGATGGCTTATTCAGAAAATAGTAGTTCGTTGTTTGGTAACAGCTACTACTCCAATACAGCTACAAGTGGAAGCGATGCTCCAGTTTTCAACTCCAATCACGCTGCCGATGTCAATCAGGTTCAAAACGCTCAAAGCTTCCAAGCCCGAACCCAACCCCGGAATTTCTCTGCCTTCGCGGCATCTCTGTCCGCAGTGATGGAAAAACTCGTCAAGTCTGGGCACCTCAAACCTTTGACCCCAACTTTCCCACCCAAAGTCTTACTTGCCGGTTACAACCCTAACCTCTTCTGTGCTTTCCACCAAATGCCTGGCCATCTCACTGACAAGTGCTATCGTTTTCGACATGAGATTCAAGATCTTATTGATGATGGCACGGTTCAAGTTCCACCAAAGCCCAACGTCATTTTCAACTCCTTGCCTCAACACGGGCCTAACCCTCTGGTTGGTCAGGTATCTATCACCTCCACTCAAATCAACTCGAGCTCCACCATATTCAACCCTAGCCACTACATCGTCCCAGCACATCAACCCAAACCCATCGTATCCATCCCGTCTGAACCGGAGGTTAACATGATGGCTGTAGGTTGGGCAATCGAGGTTTTCACTGCCGACATCTGGATTGACAGTGATGACGGGCTTACAAAGGAGAAGATTGACTGGCTGAGGTCCATTGATCAAAGGAGCACCGAGTAGGTTTGGTCGAAGAAGCTAAAGAAATCGAAGTGCTGTTGCTTGGGGCTGACACCCGCTGGATCCTACCTCTTTTGTGGAAGCTATGGGTAGCTTTTTAACAATTGCATTTTCAAAATCGCGTCTAGTTTGCATTGGCGATACGTCTGAGTCTGACACGGAGTCTTTTGAGTGTGTCTAGGTCTAGCTCTGAGTCGGAGGTTGTGCCTCTTGGCCCTCCACGTCGTTGCTTTTGTTTCAAGTTTCGAGTCTGCTGTACTTGGCAAATCCCGAGGGTTTTTATGATATACTTTATCTTGCTTCTAAGTACTTCGCTGGCTTTTATATAAACTGTGTCGACTCTGACGACGAAGGGATAGATTTCGATGGGATCATTCCCAAGGAAATGTGTTCCCTCGCCGAAAGGGAAGACGAAAGGCGTGCCCAACCTATTAAAAGAAGAAGTAGTTTCAAATAAACTTAAAAGACAAGGATAACCCCCGAAAGGTTCAATTGGTTCAAAGCTGTTCCCAGAGGAGCATTGCGCCCGGTCAGAGAGGCTCGAAGAATTCATCGACGTCTTGGCGTGGTCTCACAAAGACACGCCTGGCATTGATCCTGAGATGAAGAAACATCAAACCCCCTGCTATCGGGTGCCAATCCAGAAAGTAGAAGCACAAAAGGCTCCGGGCCTCACATCATGTTCAAAGCAGCAACAGTGGCGTTCCGCCAAGTACAAAAAGAAGAAAGTGTACAAAATGGCCCGGAGCAAGGCATGTCAACCGAAGCACTTTTGACTTTGCGTCATCGAAGCCATTGTATCTGGGGCTGCAGCCAAAGGTCTTCGACCTCGACGGCAACAAATTCAATACCTTAGTCAACCTGGATCAATTCAAAAGCTACTTTTCCCTAAGAGAAGCTCGTTGAGCTGAAAACCCCAAGGGTGGGCAGTTCCAAGCAAAAGTTAGAGCAGTCTGCTAGACCGAAAACCTATGAAGGCGGTCTAGGCAAAAGTAAATAGGTGATATTTGAAAGCTCGCTAGGCCGAAGACCTGAATGGGCGGTACTAGGCAAAAGTTAAAGCGTAAAAGGAGAGGTAAATACTTGAGAGTTAACCCTTGGCCCGAACTACGTTTTGACCCGATTCCCCAGAATGGGATACATAGGCAGTCTCTCTTCGAGACTCGGTCATAAACTATCAATTGGATCCATGGTTGACGTTTTGGTACACATCAAAGGTCGAAGAGGATCGAAGATCAAGACAAGCTTCGTTGAAGGAATCAGAAGGGGGAAACCCTTCGTTTTGTCAGTTTTATTGTAAACTACTTCTTCAATTTACAGGCTGAGCATAAGTCATAAAATATTTGAAGCATCAAAAACAGAACGAAATGCTGGCGAGGCCTAACGGCTCATAGTTTATTCTAAGTTCAGCGAAGACTAGTTTAAGCAACTGCAGCAGCTTTTCAATCACGCGCGCTAGTTTGAGGCTCACGCGCGTTTGTTCAAAGTGATGTGCATTGGTCTCAAACCTGCATGCGCTTCTTCAATTCCAGCGGCAGACAGAAGCAGTTAGCTACTGCCCTCGAATGTCATTCAAAGGGGCTTTTGCCAAGTTTTGTCATACCGTACAGGTCATCTTGACTTAATGTGACTGCACGGGGGTATCGGTTTCAGTCCGGGCCTATATGAGTCATCATCTGCGTCTTATGTCCGTCTTTGTGACATTTTTCCAATTTTTCAATCAATTGTCGTTTTGGGATGCTTTCCTCGGTTTGTTTGTTCGTACAGGTCTTTTTACCCTTTTGCACCTTTCGCAAATGTCAGTTTCACCTGTTTAGGAATGTTGTGAGTTTTGGCTCATTAATGCCCAAAATTTTATTGTATTCCGTGTGTCTAAGGGTTCACATTGTATCCTGGGACTCTTTCTCCCTTTTCGTTCGAGCTAGGCAAGTCTGTACATAGACGCATGTTTGTTTGTCAATTCAACTCATTCGTCAATGCAAATTGGATATTAGTGGTTAGTTTTTGCATTCTCTTCAACACTTGCAAAGGAGAGTCAATAAACTGAAAAATGCAATTGTTACATTGCTACCTTAGTATCAGTAATCCGCAAGTAGTGGAATCTCGTAAAGTAGCAACGGCACGTCGGCCCAACGCCAAGCAAAGCATCTCTGGGGCACATCCGCCCAAGCATCGAAGAAAGGGCACGCAGGCCCAATGCCATTACTAAAACGTCAACTGGGGCACGCCGGCCCGCTCAGTGTCTATCTATCTGGATGCGCATCTCAGAAGTAACAGACAGTACAGTAATGGGGCTCAGTGGTAGTCCTTAGGTGTCGTTGTCCTCCTAGGAGCCGCCCTTAGCATGCATCTGCATTTTCAATATATTATACATGTCATTGCATATTGTGTATATTAAATGTTGAAAGCAGGAAGGTAGCCAGAATGGTCGCCATCATACGATTTGTTTGCCAAAGGATACGATGCAATCTCCTGCGGTTTTGATTCAATTTGTTAGCGGAGGCAATGGAAATCTCCCAATCTCGTTTCGTAAACCAAAGGATGTGATCCTGCGGAGCCGGAAGTTGTTTGTTCAAGAAGGAGTTAGAAGTCTCCCTCATCTCTGTTTGCTTGCCACAACGACAGCCGGTCCTATCAAATTTCTCAACGGCTTGATCATTCTGCACACTGATCTGCCCATCCCCATCAATGACAGCCGGTCCTGTCAAGTTTCTCAATGGCTTGATCATTCTGCACAGTGATCTGCCCGTCTCCATCAATGACAGTCGGTCCTATCAAATTTCGCAACGGCTCGATCATTTTGTATGGTGATCCGCCCGCCCAATTCAGCGATGATCAGCCATATCATCAACGACGATCAGCCATATCGTCCATTTCCATCCATCAACGATGATCAACCATATCATCAACGACGATCAGCCATATCGTCCGTTTCAGTCACTCAACGATGGTCAGTCGTACCATCAATGACGGTTAGCCATATCATCCATCCCAGTCATTCAACGATGGTCAGTCATATCATCAACGACGGTCAGCCATATCGTCCATCTCAATCATTCAACGATGGTCAGCCACATCATCAACGATGGTCAGTCATATCGTCCATCTCAGTCATTCAATGGCGGTCAGAATATCGTCTATTCAGTCCACAACGACGATCAGAATATCGTCCGATGGTCTATTCATTCGCAACTAATAGTTCTCCAGGAGAGTCCGCCTTGGCCTGTCCCGAACAACCATCTTCAATCTAGCTGCAAGTGCATCTTCCAGCAGCCTTATTGCTCTGTCTCGGATGGTCTTTGATAAGGAGATTGGCTCTGATTCCCAACAGATGGAATTCAACCTACCTGACACGACCTACCTGTGTTTATTGGAATACTTTGTGCCAAGGATAGCTTGATCCCCAGTAGCGACGGCGTGCCCCGTCCACATCTGCAGCGACAGCATGTCCTGTCCAAATCCGATCAACAAGCTGCAATGCAATCATCAACTTCTACTTCCATCCTCAGCGATGGTCCGTCCATCCATTCAACCAATCAGGCTCCTTAAGTTTACTTGTCTACTTTGCTAATTTTCTCTGCTCTGGATTGCCTTGAGGGGTGTCTAGAAATCTTTGACGTTACTTGTACCAAATCGATGGTGCTTCAAGTGCCGTCAAAGAGGGGCTACTATAGACACCCCAATCTGGACTTCCAGATTAGTTTACTTTCGGTTTTTGATTCCCCAATGATGAAACAGATCAAGAACACCCCGGGAATGATAAGTATTTGAGCTTTGAGTGTTTGAAAAACCCTTGAACCCCTAACGCCAAGAACCCTACCGGAGCGCACTGGTTTGGAGCATGCGCGCGCTGTACCCACACCCCCGCGCGCAGGTCAAACGGACAGGTGGTGGTCAACAGTCAAAGCTTGACCGTTGACCCACGCGCATATTGGTATGACCCACGCTCGCGCCAGGGCGCATTACGCGCGCGCCGGTTAAAGCATGTCCCCATCACCTTTATGGGTTGGTAAACTTAACCACCAAGCAGCCCTCAGCCAACCTCGTGGACTGGCTGAGCTCCTCTATTTGCACTAGATCTACCTCCCTCTACTCCTATATATATCCCCCTTTGTTTCTCTTTCAAAGGGGTGGATTTTTGGATTGGTTGGTTAGTTACAAAAGCTCATGTTCAAAAGGTTACAACCTAAGCCTCCAAGAACATAGCTTGTTCTCATTCATCAAACACCTCAAAACTCAATACTCTTTCAAACCCAAAAACCAAAGGTATAGCTTACTTTTATTCTGCTTTATGTTCTGATCCCTGAGAGGGGCTGGCAGGGTCAAGGATGGTAATCAATACCAGTCCTGGCCCTAAAGCTGGCAGGGTTTCAAAAACCGTAGTGGTAAGGACCAGCGTACGCCGATCATTAGTACGCGCGCGCCACTCTGTGGCAGCGCGCGCAGGTATTGCGTGGGGATTGGTGCATTGTTATTTTGTGTTTAATTTTGTATATAGGTCACTGTGAGCATGTACTTAACCAGTTTACTGCTTTACTTTGTTAGAAATGCTAACTGTATTTCAATATGCATATCTGCTGCTGTGGGGTACCCTTGGGAGTTTTCTGGACATGTCCCAGAGCCCAGTATGAGCAAAACCAAACACTGGAAGGTTGGCTCATACCAGCGCGCGCAGGTCCAGCTCCGGCCAGTGATTGGCCTTTGCATGGGTAACTCGGCCTTTGGCCATTATTTTATCCCCACACTGTTTATGGGGTGCATTGTTAGTTTTTGGAGCTTTTAGCCTTTAAACTGTATATTAACTGCCTACCAACTGTCCATAAGCTGCTTGGTTTGTCCTGGGTGTGCACTGATCCTTCCAGAGCTCAGAGGATTGAGAATAAGAGCTGTGGGCTTAGGCTTACTGGCGCGCGCAGGTGTTGTAGTAGCGCGCGCAGGTTGGGTCAGCATGCAGTGACTTGATCAGTGCATACTGGTTTCTTCCTGCGCATGTCACTTCAAGACAGGGGCCTTCCAGTCTGTTTAAGATTCCCACAACAGTCTGTTTCATCCTATACTAAATGTTTCAATACAAGAGCATGCCATCGATCACATCTTGCAAAGTGTTACAATTTTAATCCCCGATTAACTGTTCCCCCTCCCTAATTGGCTAAAAATCGATTAATAAAAAAAGAATCACAAAGTTTTCATAAATGTCTAAGTAGAGACCGATCTCCGGATTGGGCAAGAGAGGTGCCTTAAAACTCTTCCCCTCTTGTAACCTGGCTCCCGAACCCAGATATGGTTATGACGGACTGGTGCTTTCACTTTTTCAAATCAAATAGCGCGGCAAGTGCTTCGAAATACGGTTCCTTGGGTGTCGGACCTTCAAACCCGAGTGGCGACTCTGTATTCCGAGCGCTTGCCATCTGCGATCGCGCTCCCTCGATCCGGGCTCTATGCCTTGCTTTGGGAAACCGGAATTTCCTAAGGGCATGCTGCCCACAATAACTTGAAAAAAAAATGGAATCAGTGGTTTTGATCCAGTGTTTCGTATCCATTAGGATTCTTTTTTTTTTCAAGTTATATGTATTCCGATGAGCCACTTAACGATATTTGATCGAGTTGATTTTTTGTACATTTGTAGTACTCGATGAGCTCTACACAATGGATGTCTTCAATCGTCGGACCGATGCCAGAAAGACGACACAGTACGCTATGTAGCATGAGCTGCACAGAACAATCCCCGGATCCCACTAAGTTCTGCCGCCAAGCTGTAAGCCTTCATGGCTAAGAATTGGGATGATGTCATCCGCATGTCATCCTATCCAACCATTTCACAACGCTACTCTATTTTCCGAGCCCAGGTTCAAAACACAAGCGTTACAGTTGGTTTTGGAAAGAAGTGGAGTGAAAAAACGGAAACACGTTAGACGTTATTCGAGCAGTTCGGTTGTTGACTTGACCCCGACTGTGGGCCCCACCTCAACCCAGACCAAAGGGATAAAGATTGGGACCACACAAGGGAAAGTTACTGTTCCGTTACCACCCACCAGGAAGAGAACCCATTTGTTGTTGTTCTATGCCCCCGTCGTTGAGGTTTTCTTTGCCAAGATCTGCACTTTCTCTCTCTTCCCCATTTCGAGGCCCGTGTTCTTTGATATTTTTGCAGCCTTGGAAGAGAGAGAGAGAGAGAGGAAGAATTAAAACTTCCAGAGATCTGCTTCTCCCAAAAATTTCATTTGCAGTTGCAGGTACCAGATCTTCTTTATCACTTTTGCTGAGAATGTGAAAGGGAAGATTGTGTTGAGATATTTGACCTCATGTCTGTGTTCTTGCGGGTGGAGAATTTGCATATTTTATTTTCTGATTTGGAAGGGATTAATGTCTGCAATGAACCCATTTATCTTTGGCAAAAGGGGGGAAATTTGTCTGTTCTTGTCATTGTATGAGATCATTGCCCTCAATCTTAATCATACACCCTTTTTAGTGCTTGTTTGAAATCGCATTTGGTTTTCCATATTTGAAGAGAAATTTTATGTCGGTGCCATGTTTCATGTTAAGATCTTTCAATTTCATCATTTTGGTATTGCACCATTCGTTGCCTGTTCAAGAATTGGATAACTTGAGATTCTTTCTAGCTCGTTGGATTTGGATACATGTTTCTTTTCTACTGGAATTGCCCTCTAAAATGTTGATAAATGGAAGAGTCACAAATTGGTCGCCTTCCTTGTAGATCTGTTTTTCTAATTTGAACTTCCTATTACAACCCCAAGAGGTTGGCATGTTGGTGAGAGACTGGTACTTAGGATTTGCTCCCTCTTTGATCTCACTTTCAAAACCTTCTAAGTTTTTGCTCCAACTTTAATTAGGCCTGCTGTTCGGTTCCTAAAAAATAAGTCGAAATGCACATAAGCTGGACAAACACCCAAGTCATCAAATAGATTTAAACTTCCGATTCTTAAATTTGATGAGTAACCCTCCATTTATCCAATTCGTAAGTTGGACTTTCTCTTTTCCCCACATACCACATGTTTCAGATTTTGCTGCTTATGACATGTGGAGATTTTTGTTCTATTTGACATGTTCTTATTATGGATTATAATCCCATACACTGCCTTTTGTGTTTCCAAGATGAATTGATAGGGAAATGGGGAAGAAAGGGAGCTGGATTTCTGCAGTGAAGAAAGCTCTCAGCCCTGAGTCAAAAGAGAAGAAAGAGAAGGTATTGGATGATTTCGATTTTCGTTTCTCTTTTATTACCTGTTTATGTTCTAGTATCATAATTTAATTGAGCCTTTTGCAATTATCATAGCAGAAAATAAGCAGATCAAAGAGCAAATGGTTTGGGAAACGCGGGAATCCGGATCGGCCTACCGTCTCCTCAGCTCCAGAAATTTCATTGCCTGCCCCTGTCGTTCCTACTATAGAAGGGTTGAAACTTACAGAAGCCGAAAATGAGCAGAGCAACCATGCTTATTCTGTTGCCCTTGCCACTGCTGTGGCGGCAGAGGCAGCCGTTGCCGCTGCTCAAGCAGCTGCAGAGGTGGTTCGACTCACAACCGTGGCCTGTTATTCTGGTAAATCAAAGGAGGAAGTAGCTGCAATCAAGATTCAAACTGCATTCCGGGGATACTTGGTACGAATCCCTCTTCACAACCTTAGAAACATACATTTCAAGATAATGCCTACATTCATCATGTTTCATGAATTATCCAATTGATATCTCCTCTTTGTCGAATTTGGAGGCTTTCTCGTTTCTGCAAAATATGCAGCTTTTAGTTACGCGCGGTAATGCCAGGTGGTGTCCCCGCAAATTCTTGTGGTTAGTACTAACAGTCTAACATGAGAAAATTTTGGGTACTAATAGGGTACCAACGTGGAAGGCATACGTGGTACCCATAAACCAATGACAGTGTGACAACTCATCTCCAAGTCAGCTTGTGACCAGTACATGAACACGTCAAGAGTTAGCCCTTCAAAACTAACGATGTGAATTTAACGGTTGTTTAGGTATCGAGAGATGCTACACTCGTTATACTACATCTTATGTGGGGCCCATTCCAGATCCCACAAAAATCCAAAAAAATATCCATAAATTCTAAAATATTGTTTTATGGAGACTTGTAAAAAATCAGCTCCAATGGATATCGATAAGTATTATTTCTAGATTCATATTGGTGAGACTGCGCAATTAAGCAGTTTCACCGCTACGAATGCAAAAGTAATACTTACCAATATTCGTTGGAGCTAATTTTTTACAGGACCCCATAAAATAATATTTTAAAATTTATCTGTATTTTTTGGAATTTTTTAAGGACCCAGAATGGGCCCTATATAAGATGTAGTATAAAAAGGTAGTGTACCCAGGGGCGGATTCAAGTAAGGCACAGGGGGTCACGTGACCCTCCTGAAATTATTGGAACAATATTTTTTGAATAGAGGAAATAAGTAATATATATATATATATAAAGACCGGGAAGGGCTTCATCCGAGCAGTTTTTGTTTATTTTTTATCGAACGGTTCAAATAAAAACTGCTCAGATGAAGCTCTTCCCGATTTTTTTTTTTTTTGATTTCTCGTGGGTACTCTTAAAATCACGTTCTGAACACATTGAGCGGCTCGGATCATCGAAATTCGATCGGAAAATGGGAGATATGAGGAGGTCCGCATTTTAACTAAAATAAGGACCCCCTCATGGGAGACTGACTGTATATATATATAATTACCCAAATTATAGCAAGATTGATGTCTTGTACACAAGTGGTAAGTACCTGGGCTTCTACTTCAAAGGTTGTTGGTTCGAGCCCTGCTAGTGTATCTTTCTTCTTAATGTTCTTCATTGCCCGTTGTTTTATCATGGTTATGATTGAGAGGTGACCCCTCTTGTATACAATTTCTGGATCTGCCACTGAGTGCACCTATCTTTAGTGTTAGGTCTTTGTCAATTGTTTCTTCCCCAAGAACTCTCTCTCTCTCTCTCTCTCTCCCCAGAGACATACATCTCTCTCTCTCTCCGGAGCCCGAAACCTCTTCTGCGCAAACTTCTTGACCGAATCCAAAGCGCCTGTGCACCTCTCTCTGGTCCAACTAAAATTGATGTTTGATCTTTGGCAGATCTGAGTTGTACATACTTGACCCAAATCAGAGTGTAATGGTGTTTTGTGCATACTTTACACCAGATTTTGACCATAGTTTGAGCTGATTGCTTCTTGTTACCATTAGGCAAGTTAGCTGGAAAAGAGTTGGGCGACAATGAAAGATAAAGGGGACGGACAGATGCAAAGTAAGGCTGACATCACATAAAAGAGAAATTATTAAGCTCTGTTCGTCTCTGCTTCTTGCCTAAGAACAGAGCACAAAGGGGATCTCAATTTAAGAAATCTGGGTCTGTAAAATACTTCATTAAATTGTAGATGATGCCAAAAGAAATTAGGTGAGTAGCACTATATATCGTCCAAGCTCAAACCAAAATGATGGTGGACGAAGTGTTTGTGTTGTCTCTGATTGATTGATCTATTGTTTGGGTCTTCTGAATTGGGTTCGTTGGGGATTGATTTAAGAGAGTGATTGAACAACTGGAGAGAGAGAGAGAGAGTTCTCAGACTTAAGGACCTGTGAAATCCAAAAAAAAAAAATTTTGAATTTTATCGTGAAATTTTGATTTTTTCAGAGTGGAGAAAGAGAATGCAAAGAGAGAGAAATAGGGGCGTTACTTTTCCGTCTTTCTCTACAGAGTTGATTCCTGCTCTGCCCATTCCCAGACAACAGCTGAGGTGGAGCACAGATGTTGTTTTTTGATTGGTGTAAGGTACCACGTATGCCTTCCACATTGTTACCCTATTGGCACCCAAAATTGGCACCCAAAATTTTCTCGTCTAACATGGTTGAAACAACCTAACCATTATATGGGAATTCATTGTTGGAACCTCCTGTTCCGGATTAGTACTAACTGAATTTCAACAGTTTTATTGAATTATCTTTTTACCAGACAGTTACAGGCCTGTACTCAACAATACTCATTTTTGGCTACTAAATGCAAAACTCATCTTCCATCATCTAATATCTTGTCATAATAGCTAAGGTTTTTGGTCAGCTATGGAAAGCTGTGAATAATGTCTTATAAGCATCAATGCGGTTCAATGTTTGCTAGGCAAGGAGGGCATTGAGGGCCTTGAGAGGGCTGGTGAGGTTGAAGTCTTTGATAGAAGGGCAGTCAGTCAAACGTCAAGCCACGACCACCTTACGATGCATGCAGACTCTGGCTCGTGTGCAGTCCCAGATTCGGGCCAGAAGGATCAGAATGTCAGAGGAGAACCAAGCTCTCCAGAGACAGCTCCAAGAGAAACACGAGAAAGAGCTCCAGAAGTTGAGAGCCT
Organism: Rhododendron henanense subsp. lingbaoense; assembly: GCA_020567845.1. Classification (NCBI taxonomy): domain Eukaryota; kingdom Viridiplantae; phylum Streptophyta; class Magnoliopsida; order Ericales; family Ericaceae; genus Rhododendron; species Rhododendron henanense. The sequence continues at coordinate 24,602,028 of CM036317.1, read as the reverse complement.
CTGTAAGTGCAAATTTAAACACTAATCATTGTGATTTGCATGTCTGTGCATGCAACTAAATATCTCTATTTTCTGTTTCATATCCTCAAATGTTGTTTTTCAATGTTTCTGAATTGTTCGATTTGGCTGTGTGTGTGTGTGTGTTTTTTTTTTTTTTTTTTTTGGGGGGGGGGGGGGGGTGTGGTTTACAGTTTGGTGGAGGGTTTATTGGTAACGGAAAGGAAGAGGAAAACCTAAGAAGATAAAGTAGAAACAATAACTACTACCTTTGTCCCATGATCTTTGTTTCTTTTTCGACAGTGATGGGATTAACAGATGATGTATTTTTGTAATAATTTGAATTTTTACACCAATCAGAGATCTCAACTAGTTTTATGATTTTATAAGAAAGTTTTATGATATTAAGGTATGCAAATTTTGAAGAACTATCAAGAACATGGGTAATGTTCCCATGGAACCCTAGCGTTTTCTTTTCCCTTTGTAAATCTCTCAACGAATAGAAATACAACTGTCAGGTACCTCCTTCATTCTTTTTGCTTGTGTACACAGACATGATACATTGATACTATTACATTATACAACAATCTGATTCATAATAGGTTGGAGGAGATTGGAATGATAGCGTGCAATCTAAGGAGCAAGTTGACGCAAGCCTACAGAGCAGACAGGAGGCTGCAGTGAGGAGGGAAAGGACATTGGCTTATGCATACTCCCACCAGGTAATACCCTCCCCTCTTCTTGAGGCTTCACATATTGTCCTATTTTCATATTATATTATTTTGAAAGGATCACATAAATATTTGTGGTGCTAAATTAGCAGATTTCTTGATAGGGTTGAAATCTCACACCGCATATGTGATATCTCATTGTCCTTTATTTTTTTCATCTTTGGTTTCAAAGGAGATATTTTTTCCTGCTCTTCCAATGTTTTTGGTAACTCAGCTTGAAATAGAAAAAAGGCTAACCGAATTTACAACCTACAAGGGGCATACTCCAGGAGGAAAAAGAAAAGAAAAGAAAGAAAAGAAAATCGGGAAGGCCTAAGCCAAGCGGCTACATAGAGCTAATGGGACATAAACGAATGTTTCAAATCCATCTAGGAAGATGGATAGGAAACCAACGGCAAAATGGGTACTAATCTAAGCAAAGTGGCTACATGGAAATAAAATAGGCCAAAAGTTGAAACCATATGAAACAGAGAACACTTGGGTATCATTACAAAATATTGCAACATGAAGCAAGAGTTGTTCATGGGAGGAGGCAGCTCCTATCAACCTTTGAACACATGCTCTTCCAATTTCTCAATGCCCAAAGTTAAATTCATTTGAGTTCAAAGGAGATACTTTTATAATGCCTAAAGCGACATACATAGAACAAACTGAAAAAGCTTTTCAGTTTCGTGGCATTTTGGACCCCCGTGAAAGTTACTTGCATGTTTTTTTACATGACTTTCAATTGTGCTACTATACCTCTTAATGTGGAGTTTTATTTTCTTTAACACTAGTTACAAAGAAGATCAGCTTTATGATCTTCTCAAAGGAACTAATTCTTATCTTTGTAGTCTAGTTTTGATCCTATGGAAGATTCCATCTTTTTCTTTTGTTATTTTACATCACTGCTTTCTTTCATCACATATTGTCCTATAAAATCATGTGTGGACAATTTTCTGCTTTTTTTTTTTCCCCAATTATTTCCTTTGATTATACTTTTCTAAGCATCAAGTGGATCCCACAATTTAACCTCCGTGTGTGTGTTGTGATTATAAAGTAAAAAACCATTAACCTTCATAATATGGTTTCTCAATAAACTAGCGTGACATTTTCTGAAACAGCAAACGTGGAAGAACTCTTCGAAATCCTCAAACCAAACATTCATGGATCCAAACAATCCCCACTGGGGATGGAGCTGGTTAGAACGATGGATGGCAGCCCGACCCTGGGAAAACAAAAGCGCACACGACAAAGAACTTAGCATTAGCGAGTATGCATCCGTGAAGAGCGCAATTAGCAGATCGACATCCATTAGTGAACTCAGCAAAACCCATTTTCGTCACCACAATAAGCCCTCCCCAACCGGACAAAAGCCCATCCGGAAATCACCATCCAAGGCATCATCGGTTGCTTCAAAAACCGAGGATGATTTGAAAAGCATGCTTAGTGTTCAGTCCGAGAGGTACCGGAGGCACAGCATTGCGGGGTCCTCAGTGAGGGATGACGACAGCCTGGCAAGCTCGCCTGCAGTTCCAAGTTACATGGGGTCCACGGAGTCAGCGAAAGCTAAATCCCGGGTTCCAAGCCCATTGGGGAACAATGGAACGCCACTGGAGAAGGGATCGGTGGGGTCTGCAAAAAAGCGGCTTTCTTTCCCATCTTCTTCTCCTGCTGGAACAAGGAGGCACTCTGGTCCACCTAAGTTGGATTCTGGCTCTTTGAAGGACATCAATGTCCACTAAGAAAGAGAAAAACAGGATACACACAATTAGGAACATGGGTTCTAGATTGAACTGCAAAGGAAGAAGAGAGATTAAACTGTGGGGCCGGGGATTGATTACTTAGGTCTTTTCGTCGTCTGTTTCAGAGTACTTTCTCTGTTTTCTTCCTTTTCTTCATTCACTTGTATTGTTACATATGTTAACTATCCTACAGTAGCTAGGGATTTGTTTTGTGTGTGGAACTATTTGGTTGGGAAGACTCAATGTCGGTTTATGTTGTTCTTGTGGCTTTTCCTTTTCTCATTTGAAATTCTGACCTATTTACATTCAATAGCTTGAATTTGATCTGTGAATGAACACGTATTTTGGTTGTTATGGTACTGGTTTTGATGCAAGGCACTACACCAAGCCTAATAGTCGTGCTCTCACAGTTTTGTAATTCCTAGCACAGACGGTAGTACTAGGGCTGCTCAAAAAATCCGGTGAACCGTGAAACCGGACCGGACCGAACCGATCCGTACCTTTTGGATTTTGTCCGTGGATTAATGGTCCGGACACGGATTGAAAAATTAAAAAACCGTGACTCGCGGTTCGGTCCATGGATTTTCATTACGAAACCGTGGATTAACCGAACCGGACCGTGAGAATTTATTATAAATAAATAAATAAATAAAATATATATATATATATATTATAATATATATGTCTATACATAAACAATTTTCACCTATAAATAAATTTTTATACCAATTTTAGTATTTTACTTAATATTGGGATATATTTTAAGTCTGCAAAAACTTTAGGGGGTAAATCGTAGTTTATCAATAAGACATTAACCCTATTTCACTGAGCACTGAGTATAAATAGAAGCTTTGGACGTCATTCCATATGTAGCTACGTATATTCTAGAGAGAGCAACAGAAAGAGTAAAGACGCCGCATTTCGGTATTTCCTAGATCAGTAGATCTGATTCTTCAAAGTTCAAAAGAGTAAAGATGCCGCACACCTCCCTCTCTCGCTCGCACACCGCTTGGAGGTCTCGCTCGCACACCACTTACTTATGTACCAAAATCCGTGGACAAAACCGTAACCGAACCGTGAGTCACGGATTGGATTGGAACCGAACCGTGGGACTTTTGGTCCGGACACGGATTTCATTTTCAAAAAACCGTGACTAGCGGTCCGGTCCTCGGATTCTTAAAAAACCGAACCGGACCGCGAGCACCCCTAGGTAGTACCCTTACTATCACAACACCTCACCTCACATTTTTTTTTATTATAAAAAACAAAGACAAAAAAGAAAACACCCTACAGTTGGCAAGACACTAACAAACACTCAAAAAGAGCCCAACCCAAACAAAAACCTTCACCTACAATTTGGAACGTGTTTAATCTTATTTGAAAGTGGTAAACTCAAATTGGGGATGGTGTTGTGCAGTGGTGTGCGCAGCACCGTGCTGCACACCTCCGAGCCATCGGATCGTGCATCCGATGGCTCAGATCTCATCTCGGCAATGAATGGCTCTCGCTCGTTGGTTGTCAAGATGAGATCCGAGTCGTCGGATGCACGATCCGACGGCTCGAAGGTACACAGCACGGTGCTGCGCACCTTACTGCACAATACCAACCCGAAGTCCGGTAAACTCGCATGAGATTTATGGGGTTGGAGGCACCCTGTAGAGACCCGAATAATTTTAATTCTTGAAATATTTGTTAAATGTCTAATTGAGAAAATTATGGATTAATTGGTAAATAATTGATTCGAGGACCAAAGTGAAGGAATAGAAGATCGAATGGTAAATGTGTGATTTGAAGATTTTGAGGTATAAATAGGTGTAATTGAGAGTAGGGGATCATTTTCCCCAAAACCCAACTCTCGGCTCCCTCTCTCCCTCCACCGGTTCTCTCTCTCTCCTCTCCTCTCACTCAAAACTCCACAAAACCCCCACCAAAAACCTTCAATCCTTGCTCCTCCAAGCTCAAATTTCGTGGGTCTAGCTCGGTGGGAGTTTGTTCGGCTCGGTTTCGGAGTATTTCAAGATCTAGGGCTCGTTTGGCTCGGGGGAAGTTCATACGACCTTGAGGTAGGAATTTATTGGCTACTTTTATGTGTAAATAGCTTGATAAGGTGTGAAATCTGTGCTTGATGTTGTTGTTGTTGGTGTTGTGCTTGAGATTCTGATATCTGCAGAAAAATCTGCTCGAAACCTCTCCGTATCGATACGGGATTCTTGCCGTATCGATACATCTTTAAAACAGAATGGACTTTGCTGATAAGCATCCTGTATCGATACAGCCATTTTGGCCGTATCGATACCAGTTCCTTATGGGCAGTTTTGACTTCGCTGCTTCTACTTCGATTGTTTTGAACCCCGGACACTTCTAACACCCTTGTAACACCTCCTAAACTATCTCAAGCTTGTCCAATTGAATTCCTATGGTTGAATGACCTTGTGCTCATTACGTTGACCTTCCGTTAGTCGAAATAGTCGTAGTTTGTTTGGTTAACGTTGTGTTGGAATGCATCTTATCTATTGATTGACTCTTGGAAATGTCTATGGTATCGTTGAAACATGGTTGGCATGTCGTGTGGTGTTTTACTTATGAATGTGATAGTAAGAGAGTCATGGTTTGTATCGTGAGTGCAGAAGTAGTTATTGTGAGTCGAAAGTCGGAATGGGAAGTCTCGTAACGCAAGGGGTGGAAATACGGAGACTCTTGTGGATCTCGTAGCGCAAGGGGTGGTAATACGATGGTTCTAACGGTCGGGGTTTACCGTAGCGCGAGGGGTGGTAATACGGTAACTCTTGAGACATTGTACCGTAACGCGAGGGGTGGAAATACGGTTCGTGGAGGTTTGTGTTAGTGAGTTGAATCGGGATTGTTAGAGGGGTCGTGTCCCTTGGACTTGACGTATGTTTGTGATAGTGGTACATCCTAGAGCGCTTACACTAAGCATTGCCACACTCTCTTGTAGATGGTTACCATTGATTGAACCGTACACCCTTGTCATCTTCCCTATGCACATATCATCTTGTTTGCACATAAATTTAGTAAAGATTTTCCTACTGGGCTCGCATAGCTCAACCTAATCTTTCTTTTCAGGTTTAGACGATGGACAGTGATTTGCATAAATTGCGTGCTTGGAAGTGAAAAGGGCTTTTGGAAGCTAACTCTGATTTAGATACATAGTCATTTTATGTAATAGACATTCTTTTGATAAAGATGAGTTTTGTAACTTCATGGTTTGTCCGTACAAACATTTGTAATCTCTTTGGGGCCGGAGTGCCAAAATTGTATATTCTTTTGAAATTGGGACTTGTTTTGTAAAGTTTAACAGGAGGGAACTGTTTGGGGCTATTAAGTACATTATCCGAAGATCTTTTATTGAAAAAGCTTTATTTAATTACGTTGAAAATCTAGGTCATGACAAATTGGTATCAGAGCATCTAGGTTTAGAATACCTAGAGACCGTGGGGAGACTTAGTCTCATGGGTTCAAAGATTATCACATTTTTTTTTAACAAAAACATGTGTGTGCTTGCATGACCGACATGTGTTCACTGAATAGGCATTGCATATGTATATGCTTACATGAAATAGTTAAAAGCTGGTACTTGTGTCTGAGAAATGAGAAGTTTGATCTCCTTATGGTGGTTATGGTTGCGACCGTTACTATTGTTATCGCTACTGTTGGTAGTTTTGTTCTTGAGCCATTTGTGGTAAGGTGCCTTTTTTTTATAGATGAGATGTTAGACAGGAAAGAATATGAAAGGACGAAGATTGTGGTAGTGCTTATGCTTAGTGGCGAGGTCGACTTGTGAGAGGGGGTATCTGTTAGTATGTAATAGAAGTGCTGGACTATTAATAAGATTTATGAGCTAAGTGCTGGATGTGTTTTACTTGAATTGCGTGGATTACTTATTGGGTCTAAATTGCGTTAATCAAATCTTATGTGATGTAGGCTGTATCGAGTGTAGGTATACAAAGGGTAATATTTCTCTTTGCATCATAGGAACCAGAGTTTGTCCAGAAGGTGAGTGAGGTATATCATAGCTGGAGGGTCGAACTAGTGAGTGTCCCGAACGTGTTTGAAGGGGGATGATATCTTGTTGTGGTAATGATTGTGATTTGTCATTATTATATTGGTTGTTGAGGTTGATTTAGGAAGATGAGGGTTATAGGTAGGGTGTCTAGATACGGTATGTGTCTTCTGGACACCCAGGCGACTACTGAAGAAATCCAACTGGAAGAGGCGCTTGATCACCGCTCCTTCTAGATGGAAGTCTCGGAAAGTCAATTGGACACTATGATTGGGTATAGGGGCTAGAACTCTAGGCTTGAGAAGGGTTATAGTGTTGTAGTCGTCATCGCTAAGGTAAATTATATCTATGTGACTTAAGTCGAGTGATTGATGTAAGTGTGTGGTGAGAAATTTGTCTGGAGTGAGGGCGATACGAATGTGAGCTGTTGAGGTTGACAATGAGGCAAAATGTAATTGGTGTCCTGGGTGGGAATGGTAGGAACTTTGAAGTGATAGGCATGTGGAGAAATAATATGTTGTGAAAAGAAGGATTGGAGTGTAGAGATCGATCATGGTGTATAATCGGGTACGCGGACTAGACTAATATATGACAGTATAGGACATATGAAGGAATGCCATTGAGACGATAAATTTGTTTAAGAGAGATGAAGGGATAATAGTGATAATGATGGTGACAGCAGAGATGGTAGTGGTAATGGAAGTTGTTGTTCTTGAGGTCAAGTGTAGATATGGCGAATGCCTTTGAGGAAAATTGAGGTTGATATGATTTCTTAGCTGAGGGACAATCGTGAGATGTGAAACTTGTGGTGAGCGGAACTATTAGAGGATGTTGGTGTGAGTGAGATTGATTCTTAAGTGACGAAGTAGTTGGAGTCTTAGAATGTAACGAGAAGTATAGGCATGTTACTAGGTTGTAAAGTTGTTGAAATAGAGGAATAATTAGAATTGATAATACGTGTATTTGTGATGTGATGTAGTGATGTTTAAGACTGTGAACATGAGAAATACGTGATTTGACTTGACCGAATGAATGAGAATGCTCTAGACTGGTGAAGTGAATAGAGGTCGTGTGAGGCATCACGAGATTGAAAGGAATGAGATAACTGTTGGGCTTCCTAAAGCCATGAATTGTGAAGTATTGAGTACTGTATGAGTCCGATGATGTGTAGGTGTGTTTGGTACTGTGCAACGCTATTAATTTGTACGATGAGTCAACGGTTGGTTTACTGAAATATTCGTGCATAAAATGTGCTGTTATTTAGTTTAGATTTTCTGGTTTGACTGGTTGTGTAATCCTAGTGGGTGAAGTTTGTCCTTTGAATGCAGTACTAAGTAGATAGTGATGTGATGTGTGGATACATGTCCCTGGTCAAATATGTAATCGATAGAAACGTACTGGAGTTGATTGGCACAAATCCTTTAGTTTGACGTAACGCTATGCGATGATTGGAATCTCTATTCTCAACTCCTTGTTTTGTTATGGCTTACGAGTTGACTAGTGCTTTACATGCCTTTCATTTTCTAGATTATAGTCTTATTGAGAATCTTGATAGTCTAGTTCAGTCTTCGTGAGATGTACATTGAACAAGTGAGACTAATTGAACGTTGTAGACACATGCCGCATTTGAATCAAGTCTTCTATTTGGGGCGTCGAGTAAGTATAGTGAAAAATGTGAAGTGGTGGATTTTAGTTTTGAGAACTTTTACCCCTACGGAGTTATATAAGTGTGTGATTGGAAAAAAAAAAGGGGGGTCTTTTTGAAAAAGAGTAATGCTTTGTGTAAATTGATTATTCGTATAGTACCTTTTGGAAATGGTAACAGTATAGGCTTAGAGTCGGTTACATTCCAGCGGAGTGAACCTCATCCCAAGTTTTTGTTATGTTGGCTACTTGTTGATAATGTCAAAAAGGGGGAAGGAAGAAATTTACTTAATGACGTGTGACACTATACACATACTATTGAAAATCGTAAATTGAGACTCGTGGTTGTTGTTTAATTTTTGATATCATCACGTCAGACGCTTAGACTTTGACCTAGCATTTATTTTCTCGAGGGAGCATATCTTGAGTATTGCTATTGTATGGGAGATTGTCCTAAGATGCATTAGTTTTCATGACTCTATTGGAACCTAGAAATTGATAAGGGTCACCATGTCTCAATTATGATTAGCAGTGTTATTCTTTGGGTGACTAAGTGGAGTTGTTTTGTAGTTGGAACCTGACACATGTCCTTTCCTTAACAGCATCAATGATATGATCGGAAGATTTGATATGAGAAGTTTCCACGATGTATCAACTCTTTGTTGAGAGTAGTTAATGGCTTGTGGTAAGGAGAGTAATGGATTTGAGAGTTCACCTGAGTAGTTTTAATGTTGTGTCGTGTTGAGTCATGTAGAAGGGACGTTGCCGTAGGAGTAGGTTTGGGTTTCCAAGATGGAAGTCGGTGGTGATTCCGAGTAGGCTGAGGGATGTGGAGTGATGTTGGAATCTTGGTTGGGTTTTTAAAGTCGGTAAAAGAAATTATGTGGGTGGACAGGGATGTGAGTTGGAGATAATGGCTAGTGGTTTGGTGTTATGTATTTCGCCACACCAAGGAAAGTTAATCGTGTCTTTGTGAGGGGGAAGTGAGTACCAAGATGCATAGGATCATTTGGGATAATTAAGGGAGTAATGTTGCAGTCTATCATTAGCAGTATCAATAGAGTTGGATCGATTGTGGGACGTGTCTACGCTTGGAGTTGAAAGAAATATAAATAACTTGAAGAGTGAGGAGTTTAACTATGGCAAGTTGATGATTGTGATTGAGCAGAGGGTAATGAATCATTATGTAGTCTAATAATTGGATCTTGGATTGCTTGCAAGCTAAGTTTAGTTTGGACTCATTCTATGATTATGAATCTCGTTTGTGAATAAGTCACTCCCTTTCTTTGAGTTTTCTCTGAGTATCTTTTGGTAAAATATGCATGCTTAGTTAGATTCTTTTGTGGGGGTACTATTGAACATGGTGGCTACAAGGTGGAAATCATCAAGCCTGAGTTTTAAGTTAGAGATGGCCCATGCTACTTCAACGAATTTAACATCATGTGATAAGGAAAGGGATAATTCGTTATTATACAAGGTGTATATTAGATCAAGTGGTACCAAGTGATTAGTTAGCTCTTGAGAATTCATTTAAAACGCTATTAAGCGGATGAGGATTTTTTTTTTTTCTTTCTTGATTCTATTTCAATACAGACAAGTTGGGTACTCTAAATTAGTATGTGAAAATTTTGATTCGTTGGTTGACGTTGATTGAGGGAAATAAGAATTGGAGTTTTATAAGCTTTCGATACATCCTTCTTGGTAGGTAGATGTATACTTATTGGAATAAGGCACAAGGAATAGGAATGTGAATTTCAGAGTTTGGAGAACGTGGGTGCACTAGTTGATAGATCTTGATCTGATTGTTAAGCAATTATGTGGGATTAGAACTTTAGTACTAATATTCAACAGACTTGAGTACCTATGCAAATCCAAATTAGATAGGGATGATTAGAAGTTGGTGGATTTCTTGAGGAGAAATTGATACATATCCTTGATTCGCGCGAGCAAGTCGTGAGGGGTAAAACCATTCCGTTAGTGTGAGTTCTTTGAAGTAATCTCAGAAAGGAAGAGTCGACGTGGGAAAGGGAAGACGAAGTGAGGGAGAAGTATCCGCATTTGTTTCCGAATTGATCAATGTGAGTTTTGAAATTTCAAATTTTATGATCGTTGAATTATTGTTTGGTGATATGTGATGTGGCATGAGCAAGATTGTTGATGCATAATCTTGATTGGCTTGAGTCGTAAATTTCGGGACGAAATTTCTTTAAGGAGGATAGATTGTAGAGACCCGAATAATTTTAATTCTTGAAATATTTGTTAAATGTCTAATTGAGAAAATTATGGATTAATTGGTAAATAATTGATTCGAGGACCAAAGTGAAGGAATAGAAGATCGAAGGGTAAATGTGTGATTTGAAGATTTTGAGGTATAAATAGGTGTAATTGGGAGTAGGGGATCATTTTCCCCAAAACCCAACTCTCGGCTCCCTCTCTCCCTCCGCCGGTTCTCTCTCTCTCCTCTCCTCTCACTCAAAACTCCACAAAACCCCCACCAAAAACCTTCAATCCTTGCTCCTCCAAGCTCAAATTTCGTGGGTCTAGCTCGGTGGGAGTTTGTTCGGCTCGGTTTCGGAGTATTTCAAGTTCTAGGGCTCGTTTGGCTCGGGGGAAGTTCATACGACCTTGAGGTAGGAATTTCTTGGCTACTTTTATGTGTAAATAGCTTGATAAGGTGTGAAATCCGTGCTTGATGTTGGTGTTGTTGGTGTTGTGCTTGAGATTCTGATATCTGCAGAAAAATCTGCTCGAAACCTC